>CM053766.1:96818016-96837548 GCA_028658305.1 Pachyuromys duprasi
GGTCCCACCATTTGCCTGCGAATTTCATGATTTCCTCCTTTTTAATTGCTGAGTAGTATTCCATTGTGTAAAAGTACCACAATTTCTGTATCCATTCCTCAACTGAGGGACATCTGGGTTGTTTCCAGGTTCTGGCTATTACAAATATCCATTGAGGGGCATAGGAGGAGATAAGGAAGGTGGGATTGGGAGGGGCGGAGGGAGGGGCTACAGCTGGGATACAAAGTGAATAAACTGTAATTAATATAAAAAAGAAAAAAAGACTATCCACTGAACATACCAAACACCTAACTTTTTGAAGTACATATATATACCAAAAATTCTCTGCTAGCAGAACAGTACTATAAGAAATGCTTTTATAAAATCTCTGCTAGCAGGACAGTACTACAAGAAATGCTTTATAAAATTACATATATTATTTATTTAGTGTGGGCTTTGGTGCATGTGCATGTACTACAGTTTGGTTATGGAGGTCAGAGGACAGCTTGTGGGAGGTACTTCTCTCCTTCCAACATGTGGGTCCCAGAAATTGAACTTACTTGGCCGATGACTTTGCCTACTGACGGCATCGTATTGGTCCAAGAAACATTATATGAAGCTTTGTAAGAATTAGTCTTACGGTACTGTTGAGAACATTTGGTTTTAATAAGGAATGAAAGACACCAGAAATATAAAATTTTTGATAAATATGAAATACATTTCCTTTAATATTTTGAAAAGAGATCAAACACTAAATTGACAAAATTCACATAAGCAAAGTATAACCTCTGGCTTGTGTTTATATAAGCTATGAGCTAAGACTACAATCATTTTTAATTAAAAAAAATTCTTTTTTTGCTTTTTTTGAGATAGGGTTTCTCCGTGTAGCCTTTGCTGTCCTGGACTTGCTTTGCAGACAAGGCTGGCCTCAAACTCACAGGTATATGCCTGTCTCTGCCTCCTTAAGTGCTTTAAAATTGTTTTATATTGTGTGTGTGTGTGTGTGTGTGTGTGTGTGTGTGTGTGTATCTGGGATAGCATGTATATGTTGAGGTCCATGGATAACTGAGAGTCAGTTTTCTACTCAAAATGATCAATGAAAATGTAATAGAGACCAAATGTAGCTTACAAAGCCAATCATTTGCTATTGGGTACAATCTTAAAGCAGCTATTGTAATTGTCTTAGATAGATGTAACATAGGTCAGAATGAAATTCTGACAATAATAGTGGAAGGAAAATTGGGGAGAACTGGAAATTCACCATAAAAATGTGTCTTCACTGGGTAAAGAATATAGCAAAATTTGTACATAGCATAAAAGTTAAGATTGTATCTTTTGACGTCTAAAATAGTCATTGTGGGACACATTAAGGCAAAGTATAGTTAGTAAGTACATTTACTAAGCCAATAAAAGAGGTAACTGGAAATAATAGAACATTCTGGGTATGAAAGAAGCCAAAAAAGAAAAGGTAGGCACTGGAGAGATGGTTCTCCAGTTAAGAATGCCTTCTGGTTTTCACACTATGTTAGGTGGCTGACAATTCCCTGTAATTCTAGCTACATGGCATCTGATGCCATCTTTTGGCTTCGTCGGGCACCTGCACGCATACACACATAATTTAAAGGAAAAAAAACCCAAATCTTTAAATACTAATTATCAATAAATGTACAAAGGAACAGATGCAGAAGAACCTTTGAAAAAAGTAGTGGAATCCTACCCATCTTTATTAAATAAAAGTGGTGAGAAAGTAGAGATTACAAAATTTGATAGAAAACAAAACCCAGTTTTAGGTTGTGTTTAAAAGACCATCCTAAAGATTAATATTGCTATATTAAGAATAAAAGCATATAGCACAGTATACTATGATACATAATTAAAACTGATATGATAGTATTAATACTAGAGGAAAGAGACTTGAGACAGACCATTACTAAGAGGAGCAATATGCCCAATGATGGTGGAATAATATTATGCTACATAACGTCAATCCCTTCATCAAGAATAGAGTTTGGGGGATTGAGACATAGGTTATCAGTTCCAAATAGATGCTGCTCCTGCAGAAGACCCAAGTTTGGTTTCCAGAACTCTCATTATGCAGCACACCTATAACTCTAGTTCCAGGAGGTTTGACAACCTCTTCTGGCCTGTAGGGCCACCTGTATATAGTTGGCGCACATACATGCTTGCAGGCCTACAGTCATGGAAGGAAATGAATAAATTAAGAAATTGTAAGAATTTAAAGAAAATGTATGTGTAACCAATAAAAGATCCTCAGAATGAACAAAGCAAAAAGTAATATAACTTTGGGGAAAGAGCATAAGCCCACCAGTGTAGTAGGAGATATTTATTCAGAATCACATATAAGGTAACAGACTGGCAGTTACAGAATATTTCTCCCAGCCATTTTTAAGTGCATATGGGCTATGTCTTGATGATAGAACATTTTATGACTTATGAAATTTAGTAAATATAAAAGTCCTGATACAATACAAATAACATTCACTGACTACAGTACATTTCCACTAAAACTCAGTAACTGGGAGATACCTAGAACACCACCCAAATCTTAGAAATTAAAGAGCATACACTCAAATTACCAGAGGAAAAAAAATTACAAATTTAATTTTACTTTACTGTCTTATAAAGCATTTATTTATGTTCATTTAAAAATTACACAGGTATACTGTAATTTTTATAATCACATACAGTTAATAATAGTCACAGCTATGGGGCTTTGTAGTGGTATAGTACATAGTATATTTTAACTATTTTTGGCGGAGGGTCTTTCTCTTTTGACTCAGAGAAAATATATTAAATTTGACAGCTGATTACTATGAAAAATACACTTGAAACCTACTTTTATCCATATCTATCTGTCTATCTGTCTATCTATCATCTATCTATCTTGTTTGTGTATGTGTGTATTTCTAGGGGACTGGACACCTTTGAGAATTGATTCTCTCCTAACATGGGGCTTGGCACTGAGGCCTCCCTCCCACAGTGTCCGCTCTCTATTCTTTGACCAAGAATCTTTCCACATGTGAGTTCTAGCCACTTCCCAGGATTTATACCTACTGGAATATGAAACATCGGGTTGTAGTTGATTGAGTCTGGAAGTAGAATCTTTTATTAAACAGAATAAACCAAAAAATGGGAAGGTTGGGGTTTTAGACTGGCGGGCAGAGTGCTAGCCCTGCTCTCTTAAAATCTTGGTCTCAGTCTTCCAGGATAAGCTGCATAAGCCAGACAGGTTACACCGGAATGCCTATCACTTGGTGGAAGGCGAGTGGATCAGAAGCTCAAGGTCTCCCTTGATTGCATTGTGTTTGAGGTTAGCCCAGGATACATGAGACCTGTGTCAAAAACAAACAGAGAGAGATGTGCAAAGTTCTGCTTCGACTTAAAGCAAGAGAGGGCGTGTTTCAGAAGAACAATGCATACTATAGCAGTAAAGGGAAGAATTGTTAATATATCTCTAAATCAGAGACTTGAGTAACCTTAATATTTGGAAATTTATATTAGGTTTTGGGTGACATAGTACTTTTTAATAAAAGAATATAAAGTCAGTTGTTGATGGTGAATGAATTTTGGTTTTTCTATTTTCCATTTTCTTCTGAAAATATCAGCTGCTATAGTGGATATCTTTTTGTCCCAAGTATTAGATTATCATTTCTTCCTTATTGCCAGGAAATGATAATACAAGATGTTCTTTAATATAAATTAAAAAAAAAACAAATGTGTGTGCATTGGTGTGCCTGCTCATGTTCTATACCACAGCAAGGGTACAGAAGTCAGGATTCAGACTCCAGTACAGGTTTTTACCTTCCAGCATGTTTGACACGGTTTCATTATGTCTGCTGCTTCATTCACCAGGCTGCCTGGCGTATGAGCTTTCAGGGTTGTCTTTCTTCGCATCTCACTGTATACATCCTGGGTTTAAAGGTGCATGTGATCATGCCTGGCTTTGCATGGGTTCTTACATTCTGATTTCTTTACAAGTATCCTCTTCTTACACTTTAAACTCTACTAACTCAGTGGAGAGCTCAGTACTCAGTCTTGTGTTTCACTTTCCTGTGTTGTGTTACTTGTATAACATAGGTCTGTAACAGGAGCCTGTAGCTTAAGGTTTATTTTGATAATTTGCTACAGTTGGCAAACACAGTGGGCATTTAAAAAAATTCTTCAAGTAAGAACTATTTTATTAAAAAAAAAAAAGAACTTGTGAGTCAGTACCTCAAATGAGTATTTTGGGGGGAATGCTTATGGCCAACAATTGCTGATTGTTCTTACAGTAGGTTTGCCACCACCACAGTGTGATCTAACATCTACTTCTCTTTGCCTCGGGAAGCTGCTACTCATGAACTTACAGCAATGGTGATTCTGATTGTTGTGCTGGCTTGAGTGTTGGGGCTGGAGAGACAGCAACTGAGTGCTTGTTTGTGCAGAGTATCTGGGTGTGGTTCCCAGCACCCACAACCGCCTCTAACTATTACTCCATGGGATCCAATGCCCCATTCTGGCTTCTGAGAGCACATGTGTTGATGTGTGGTTATCCCTCCTTCGTACACACACATGCACATGAATATACAAATGTACATAATAAACAATAAAATAAAGGGCCAGCATTCAGGAGAAACACACAGCTAGATCTCTCTGAGTTTGGGGCCAGCCTGGTCTACATAGAAAGTTCCAGGCCAGCCTGTGCTATACAGTAAGAACCTGCCTATAAATAAATAAATATTTTAAGAAGAGACACAAGAGATATATGACTATAGAATACAAGTGTTTCACAAAATATACACCATAAGAAAAATATAATTTACTATTCCTAGAATTTACTTGAATGTCCATTAATTTAATGGATATAATAATCTTTGTAATAACGTCCAGGAACATGCCTTGGCATGTAGTCACACCACTTGCTAATTGTTCCAGTATAATTTGTTTCATGGAGGTGGTATCATAGATAACAGGGACAGTTAACAATACCTTGTTTGATGAGTACTTTTCCATCATGGTAGCTTTTCCAAAATAGACTCAAGATCCTAGTACAGTTGTTATACTTACTGAAAATTAGATATAATAAAAACTCTCATTTCCGTAGAGAGGAGGAAATTTGGTAGCACACCAGAACTTGCTGTAACAAAACAAAACAATTTGAGGCTGGCAAGGTGGTGCAGTGTTTAAGAATACCTACTACTCCTGCAGAGGACCAGAGCGGAGTTTCCAGCGCTCAGGTCTGTAGCTCACATCTGCCTGTAGTTCCAGCTACAGCTCATGCCAGGCTCCCTTTGTCCTCTGGGCAACTGCACTCACAGGCCCTTACTCCTACTCAGGCATATGCCTATGTATATAATTTAAAATAATAGATAGGGGGTGTAGAGATAGCATTTGGGTTTTCTTTTTCAGAAGAACTGAATTCAGATCTCTTCACACACATAACATCTCTCAGTTGTTTATAACTCCAGTTCCAGTGTGTCTAAAGACAGGACATGCCCATGTGCACTTACATATGTGCAGGTGAAATACTCATACACATAAAATGGAAGTGAATCTTTAAAGTAATAAGCATTTATAAACTTTAACCCTTAGACACACATGCACAAACACCCCTTATGTACATCCACAACCTGTTTTTATCCTCTGTGATGCTAATGGCACCTTGATAGCTTAATATATCTGTTAAGGTTTTATACTATTTACATTTTATTTTTGTAGTACTGCTAAATGAACATGCATTTTGGTCACAGTTACTTACGTGAAAAGAGCCAAGCCCTTTATTAAGAGCTAACTTACCTCCATTTAACCATTCTTTATTTAATCTTCTCACCTGTGCCTTGTATAGATGGAAATGGCTTAGGGAAAGGTAAAATGATGGTCCTTAATTTTATTTCGGTGTGGTTCACTTAGTGGGTGATGGATACTAATTTCAGCGTTGTAGGCATGTGGGTGGGTGTCATAGTCATCTGCCTATCTGGTGGGAAAGTGCTCACTGCTTGTACATTCTGACTAAACTGACTTAAAACAGGTACCTTAAATTTGAGGCTTCCCTCAAAGTAGCTCTTTGCAAACTGTCAGGTAGGATTCTGCTGTTGAAAGCAGACTGGTGTAGATGGATGAAAGATGCCAGGTAATAAGGGAAAGGGAGAAATGACAGTCGCAGTGAATCCTTTCTCCTCCCTCCTAGCTACATCGCTGCTCGCCTTCCACCCTTTGCTGTTCTCTTCTTATGGATGGGCAACAGTCCCACCCTGGCCTCTGCTGCTAGATTCTCACCATTAACTGGCCCTCACGGATTTGGTGGGCGCCTCCTTTTCATTAGTATTTGCAGCATGTTCGCCAGCGAAATGATTATGTTAGGCAGGGACATCACATCACTTACATTTCATAGCTCAGTGCAATTTTCATAAACTGCAAGGCAACATCCAAAAAAACATGACTCAGAATTAGAGTTTCAGAAGATTATTATATAGACATTATTTCCCTCAGGTCACGGGCTTTAGTCAAATTTGGAGGAGAATGAAATTGCCAACAGTGAAAAGCAGACAGAAAGGTATGAGTTCATGAGCAGAGAAATAACATTTTCATTTGTTCTTTCCCCATGGGAAAGATTCAGCATTCCGGTAAATGGAGACGGTTATAAGAAATGAATTTTTGTCAGCGGGGATGTGATTTTAAGGCTCACTTATCCATTGGCAATCTAGATTCCTAACCCCAGGAATCTAGGAAATTGCTACAGAATGTAGTCTTTATTATAAACAAGTTTTTTGTAGTACCCCCCTCATTTTTTCCCCTCGGTCAGATTTTTGAGACAGAGGTCCACATTTCTTCCTGTGTTTCAGGGGTCAGATGGCTGCTGGATACGCCTCCTCTGCTTGAGTTTCTCAGCCCTGCTGTTGGTTTGTGATGAGAATTTTTTTTCTTTCTGCTGTATGTATACAGTCCTCTACCCCTGCCTTGGCTTTGCTTTAGCTAGCACAAAGTCAACAGCATGGGAAGATGAACCACAGTGAGGAATGGCTCCATGAGCTGACCCTGGCATTTTTAGAACACCCTGAGCTCTTGTTCCCCTGAACTCTGTCCTGTTGTGTATCTAGACCTGAGAATCCAGGACTGGAAAAAAGACCTTTCATACCACCTTTGCTGACCCCCTCTGTTCAGCTAGCACAACATCAACAACAAGGTGAGACTCAAAAAGATGGCAAGGGATGCTCCATGGGCTCTGCCTCTTTCTCTGGTACTTTCAGGATGCTCTAAGCTGCTATTCCCTTGTTCTGTCTTTTGATGCATAGAGATCTGAGATACTAAAGCAGGGAAGAGGCCTCCTGTACTGCTTTTGCTTTTGCTGATACCCAGCTCTGTTCAGATAGTACAATATCAGCACGTGTGTAAGATGCCAAGGCTGACAAGCACTGCCTTACTCCATGGACCTCACCTCTCTTCCTGTCATTTTCAGGATGCCGTGAGCAATCACTTCCCTGTCCCCAGCTCCCTATATGTCCCTCGACCTGAGACACTGATGCAGGGAAACTGCATTTCCAGGCAGCCACCATGCTCCCAGGTCTAAAGAACCAGGATTTGCAAGGTTTCTGTCGGGTAATCCCAGACAACCTTCTTCATAATTAAAGAATGTTCTTTCCGGGGAAATTTTATTTTCCTTATTTGGGCTCGTCTGATGCTTCTCAGCCCATCACTCATTCAAATCCCATGCAGGGGTTCTGCTGCCAGCTATTGTGCCTCTGTGAGCGCAGAAGATACTTCATATCACCTAAACCCTTCGTTTCCAGAGATGCAGATAGGTTCTGTAATACTAATCTCACCTTTATGTTTTTTCAATTTTTAATAACTCAGAAATATGTATATCTAATGCCTCCTTCCCCTGTGCATTTTTTGCCTGTTTTGATATTTCCCAACACTATAAACTATTTGCCCGGCTGTATTCTTCTTAGACAGCACTGCCATCTGTCATAGTTCACTGAAAGCAAATCACAGTACTTTCTCTTAATACCTCTACATTGTCTTGGTGATGAAAATCATGATTATAGTTGGTTAATAAATGAAAATTGATGACTCTTGCTTAGTTCATTGAATTCTGCACAGGAAAGTCATCATAAGCCATGAACTGAACATCCAAGAATCTGAAAGGGAGAAGGACTCTTATGGAGGAGAAGAATACCTGTTTTTCTACAGAGTATATGCATTTGTGTGTGTGTGTGTGTGTGTGTGTGTGTGTACATGTGTACCCTTTCAAGGAGGACATTGAGTGTAAGACACCCAGCCCTTGAAAGGGTATGTGTGCACACACACAATACATGCATGCATGCACGGATGCACATAGGCAGACACACTGAAACTGGAGTTAGGCTGGCACCTAGGGAAGCTCTAGTGATCCTCCTGTTTCTGCCTTTCACAGCACTGGAGTTACAGGCACACATAACTGTGTTGGGCTTTGTATGTGGATTTGAACTCGGATCCTTATGCTTGTTTATGCTGCAAATGCTCTTGGCTCCTGAGCCATGTCTCTAGTCCCCAGACCCAGTTTTTGGATACCTGCTATGGAATGTTGAAAGGGGACTCACTAGCCGGTCCAGGATATTGGAAAATGCTTGTTACTCTGTGAAGTTTCATTTTAAGTTACTCTTTCAGGGATGGGGTTAGGTCCAGACAGGGTTTCTCTATGTAGCCCTGGCTATTCAGGAACTAGTTCTGTAGACAAAGTTGGCCTCAAACTCAAAGATCTGTCTGCCTCTGTCTGAGGGATTAAAGGTGTGCACCACCATGCCCAGCTAGTTTAAGGTTTTCTTAAGCTCTTTTTTTGACAGTTTCATTATGAACTGTTAATATTGGGCTAGTGATGTCTTATTTGATAGAGTACTTACCTAGAATAAATGGCAGTGACTTTGCCTGTACAAACTGAGCTTACTGGGTTTTTTGTTTTGTTTTGGTTTTTTAGCAGAGTTCATGTAAATGGTGGTATTGTGGTTTGAGTGAGCATGACCTCCGTTTGAATGCTTAGTTCCCTTTCAGTGGAACTGTTTGGGAAGGACTGAGAAGGATTGACCTTGGTGGAGGTCGTGTGTAGACTTGGATATTCCAAAAGCCCATGCCAAGTCGTGTGTGTGTGTGTGTGTGTGTGTGTGTGTGTGTGTCTGTGTGTTTCTGTCTGTCTCTGTGCCTGTGGATCAGGATATATCTCTCAGCTACTGACTGTTCCAGAAGCATGCCTGCCTCCCTGCCACCATGCTCCAGGCCATGATGACCAGAGACTAAGCCTCTGAAATTGTAAGCAAGCCTCCAATTAAATGCCTCCTTTTATAGGTTGCCTTGGTCATGGTGTTTCATCACATCAGTAGAACAGTAAAATAAGTGGCATGTTAGATTTTGAAAATCCAGAAATAACTAATTCTCTGTGAGTATGCTTACAATGTCATGGCTTATGCCTCTTTGCAATATAATATAACATTATGTTTTTTACTGGAATGAGTGTTGTTTGTTCAAAGTTGGATGATTCTGGGTTGGTGAGGTGTTGCAACAGTGAAAGCGCTTACCACATGCATGTAAGCTAGAGTTTGGATCCTCAGAAACTCATGTTAAGCACAGGTGTTCATGGCTGCTCATCTGTAGATCCAGCCTTGGAAGGTGAAGACAGGCTCTCCCAGAGCAAGCAGACTAACAAGACTAGCAATATTGGTGAGCTCTGGATTTTATTGAGAGACCCTGCTTACATGAATAAGGTAGAAGGACAATTGAGAATGATTTCCTCAGACCCCATTATGCATGGTTGGCCACATGCATGCATACCCACATACATGCAAAAATAATGCACACATATAACACACAAAAAAAGAGAAAATACTGGATGATCCTTGAAAACATACCATTAATTTTTTTCCTGTAGCGCATTATGTATATTTCACCTGTGAGGCCAGGTTCCAGTAAATACAATCAAATATCTAAGAATAGATTGTCTCTTGTGTTCTCAGGGCTCCAATGCTTCAATTTAGTTCTCTTTCAATGAAGAGGGAAAGTTAACAGCAGCCTCTTTCAGGAAGTTGGGTTGAGATTTCTCTCATCTCAGATGCAGTATTTAAGAAGCTGCTTAAAGAAGTGAAGTTCATGTATAGACTATTTTTTCTGTGTTTTATGCCGTATCCATTAACATGATATTAAAGGTCACTAGATACACTTAGAAATGATGAAAAGTGGGCCAGGTAAAATGGCTCAGCAGAAAATGCTCAATCCCCGTCCAGAAAGGCAAAGAGGATGGACACCAGAAGGAGAAAACAGGGAACAAGGTAGGAGCCTGCCACAGAGGACCTCTGAAAGGGTCAGCCCTGCAGACTATCAAAGCAGATGCTGAGACTTATGGCCAACCTTTGGGCAGAGTGCAGGGAATCTTATGCAAGAAGGGGGAAATAATAAGACCTGGAGAGGACAGGAGTTCCACCAGGAGAGCAACAGAACCAAAAAATCAGAGCACAGGGGTCTTTCCTGAGACTGATACTCCAACCAAGGACCATGCATGGAGATAACCTAGAAACCCTGCACAGATGTAGCTCATGGCAATTCAGTGTCCAAGTGGGTTCCATAGTAATAGGATAGTAATAGTAATAGGATAGTAATAGTAATAGGATAGTAATAGTAATAGGGACTGCCTCTGACATGAACTGATTGGCCTGCTTTTTGATCACCTCCCCCTGAGAGAAGAGCAGCCTTACCAGGCCACAGAGGAAGACAATGCAGCCACTCCTGATGAGACCTAATAGACTAGGATCAGAAGAAAGGAAAAGAAGAGCTCCCCTATCAGTAGACTTTGGGAGGGGCAAATGTGGAGAAGGGGGAGGAAGGGAAGGTTTGGGAGGAAAAGAGGGAGGGTGCTACAGGGGGGATACAAAGTGAATAAAGTGTAATTAATAAAAAAAAATTTTTTAAATGGCTCAGCAGCTAAGAACACATACTGCTCTTGCAGCAGATCCTAGTTCAGTTGTCAGCACCCACATTTGGTGGCTCACAGCCCTCTGTAATTATGACTTCAGGGACCGGGAGGCCAGCGTCTTCTGGACTGTATGGTCACTGCACTCACATGCTCACAATTTCCTATAGAAACATACAATTAAAAATAAAACTTTTAAAAGGACAAAACATAGTATTTGGTCTAAACAATGAAAAATATCCCCACAGGATTGATATTTTTACAGAAATCATGGCGTACATGGAAGGTGTGACTTGATTAAATAATGTGTTCCACACACACCCATCTTTTCTGGCTTTTGAAAAGAACTTTGAAGGTGATTTTGTATTTGTCAGTGAGTTTTCAAATATATGAATAATAATGATTGTGGTTATGCCTAACAGTCACTGAGTTTAGCTGTGTACAAAGATACTTTTTTGAACATAAGTCAAGTAGCAGGTTACTTATTCTTCACTACCAGATTTTCAAGTGACTATTAATATGACTTAGTTTTTTTGTTTGTTTTGTTTGAGATATGGTGTTATGCAGCCCAGGCTGGCCTCAAACTTGATCTGTAGCTGGGGATGACCTTGAATCCTGCTTTTACCTTCTGCTAGGATTATAGGCATGTACCGTCATGCTGGTTTATATAGTGCTGGGGTTTGAAACCAGGGCTACATGCATGCTAGACAAACATCCTTCCAGGTAAAGTTCACCCCCAATCCACATAGTCCCTGTTTTACTAATGAAAATACTGCATCTCAGAAAAGGCACAACTTATAGCCAGTGAAGGGACAAAGACTTGAACAAACCAGAGAACCCACACTGTAAAACTGTCATGGAAAAGTCTTTTCTCTGAGATTGAGAGTAAACTTCCCATGTATAGCCCACCTCTGGCCAGAAAGTGTGCTTTCCTTTTAGTTCAATCTGTTCTGTGTTTCCACTTTTCCTGTCCTTGGTTTCTTCAGGACGTTGCTGTGATTGACTGGTGCTCTACAGTGAATACCAGTCCTATTTCCACTTCTCATTCTTCCCAAAATTAATTTGCCCTAAAAGGTGAATGTCCCTGTGGTAACCATTGGACACTTAGACAGTATCCCGAGAACATTTTAAGAGAAGTACCATTCAAACACAATCTAATCATAAATCTCTTCTAGAAGAAACTTTGCCTTTATTAGCCAATAAACAGGGTTTTACCCTTGCCCCTTAGGTGCCTTCACCATTATAAGCATGGTACTTGCTACTGCAGCAAAAAGAGATTTTAGTGGACAGTCTTTTTTTTTTTTTTTTTTTTTTACCATGGTGGAAGAATAGACTGTTTAGATATAGCTAAATTCTTCTATTAATCTATATGTGATGGTACAGAATGGACTCTTCAGCCATTTTTGTGAAGTCCTAATGCATCTCATCCATATACCAGAATCTTGACATTTAGAATGCCTCTGCAGCTTGGTGCAGCACCTCCCAGGCCTCTGTGACTCAAAGTTGTTTATGACTGAATTTTGACAGATATGGTCTCTTAACTGTCTCCCTTTCCTGCCTGGTATTTGCTTCTGTTTACCTTAGCTCAGCCTTTGGCTCAGCCAGACCCCACAGTGTTTTGTTCTCATCTTAACCAGCCCTGGTCATCATCCTGAAGTATGTCATAGCTCTGAGAAAACTGGAGGTAAACCTTGTGTGACTGAGGCTGGCTGCACCCTGCCCATGGGCACACGTGTAACTCATATTCTCTCCAATGCATCTGAGTCTTAACTAATGTGATTAGATTCCTCCTTGACTTCAGTGGTTGTTTTTTTAGGTCCCAAAGGATGCGTGTTGGTTACCATTGTGGGGCAAAAGGTGGGACATCTATGAAGAGCCAAGGGTATCCAGGGAGAAAGCTACACTGTGTATTTTAAAAGCTATATGCCATAACTTTCTTGATCACATCTGTCTGTGTCACTTTCTGCGTAGGCAGACAGAGGAGCTGCTAAAACCCATGTCCAACTTTCTGTGAGCATGTAGATTAGAGTGTGTGCATATGTTCATGTGTGTGTGTGTTACTGTCCTGGGTGAGGTGTGCACTGTTCACTGTTTTTTAGATTAAAACTTTTACTGGCCTAAAATTGGCTGAGTTGCCTAGGTTGGCTGGCCAGTGAGCCCAAGGACCACTTGTCTCTACCTCCTTACTCTTACTTGCACCACATCCCTCTATTTTTTATATAGCTTTTGAGGTTTGACTACAGGTCCTTGTGTTTACAAGGCAGGCACTTTACGACTCATCCATCCTCCCAGCCTCCATGTGGATTTTTTTTTTAATCTCACATAAATTTGGCTGATGTTTGCTCCAAATCTCAGGCCTTACCTTTCCACAGCTCTAGCCATGTCCGATGTACTTGGCCCATGGGCTCACCTTGTTCGAAAACAGAAACAGGAGACAGAAATTGCAGAACAAAGGGTCCTTTCTTATGAACGTGGAGCTCTGAGTTTAGTCTGGAGGGAATGGCAGTCCCTCAGGACCAGCCCTGCCCACTTTGTTACCATATAATTCTCATGGCAAATGCTGGGATTAATGCTGTGGTTGGGCAAGAAGAGTCTTTCATGGTGGCATTTATCTCCTTTCAGACTTCTTTAGATGTAGCTTCTGTGAAATGTTTTGGTGTGGTAGCGGTCAGAAGAGCTGGAGTACCACGGTAAGGCTGTGGCTACCAGGAAAGAGGAGCCGAAACCTCCACAATGCGCTGTACAAAAGGAGGCTTTCTTCGCTCCTCCCGGTCCATGTGGTTAGCATAGAAATAGTTTATTGTGAAAGTCTCTCAGCCACAGGTCTTTCTAAAACATAATTGTACCCTCCAGGGAAACCAAAATAAATACCAGCCTAATAAACTTCAGATTCTCAAAAATAAGTGATCCGATCGTATTTCTGTAGTTGAAGAAAAACATGAGGGGTTGGCACAAGTTTCTCATTCTGCTTTGAATTACTTCCCAAGCTGCCCTGTTACAGCTCAGCCCTAAAATGGAAGAAAATACTTTATCATTCAAAGAAAAACAAATACAGTAACAAAACAGTTCTTCAGGAGAGAAGTAGAAGTAAATTTTTGTGTATAACTCCTGGGTTTCTTTGAGTAAGATGGCTCCGTATAAAGTTGTTTGTAACTGGGGTTAATGGGGCTTATTTTCCAGTGGAAGATTCCACACAGGCTTCCCTGAAATTGTCTGTAACGCTAGCCCAGGATCACCTGGCCCTCTCGCTTGCTTCCATCTTCCTTTGCAGTTTTGCAAATCCTTACATTCTCAGGTTGAACACTAGTTCCAGATTGTGTTCTGCCTTCAGTTGACTACTTGCACTTAACTTCTGCTTTCTCAGTTTACATCCGTAGTTAGTCTTGTCCATTTTCTTCACTCTGGCTATCCCCACGGTGCCTTTGACTAGCCAATATCACATTTTATTCTTACTTCTTTCTTTTACTTATGTGTCTGTGTGCGTGCATATAAGCACATTCATCTGGGTGCCCACCAAAGCCAGAACAGGGCATAGAGTCCCTGGAGCTGGAGTTCTAGACAGTTGCGAGTCACCTGACATGGGTGCTGGAAACTGAACTCAAGTCTTTTGCAAGAACACCAAGTACTCTTAACTGCTGAGCCATGCCTCCAGCCCCTGATTTCTCGTTTTAAAGTGTTTTGTTTATAATAAGGAAAACAGGTGTCATGAACATCCACATACCCCCCCATTAAAGCCTTTGGGCCTGTTACATTTGCAAGTATACCCTCTTCTCACAGCGCATATATATATGCTTCTTTATAATTTTAATGTTTTTAATATTGATATCTTAAATTAATTTTAATATTTTTTACTATTTTTATATGCTTCTTTAATAGTTTTTAACATTTATCATCAACAAATAATGTATAATTTGTTTGTATCATGAAAAACTGACCTTTACCCATTATAGTTTTTTATTTGTTTGGTTGTTGTGTTTAGTTTGATTTGTTTTTTTTCTGGTTCTCAGTTAACTCTGTACCAGGCAGCCATCCTGAGCAAGAACCGAACCATATCAATGTGAGATAGGTTAGAGTAAAACTGACTTTTCTAAAATATATTCTTCACTTCTGAAAGGTAGTTAATGGGTGAATTGAGGTTGTAGTTCCATTGGTAAAGTGCATGCCTAGAATGTGTAAAGCCCTGGGTTCAATTGCCAGTACTGCATAAACTGGGTATGGTAGTACATTCATGTTGTACCAACACTTGGAAGCTGGAGATACAAGCATAGTGAATTCAAGGTTATTTTTGCCTGTAAGATAAATTCAAGGACAGGCTTTGCTAGATGAAACCCTGATCCCCAGTTGTGGTGTTTTCTTTAAAGCATATTCATACAGTATTGGAAACTAATTAATGCTTACCTAACATAGCCTCCATTTCAAAGCATCTCTTGGCCTGTTTCTTTCAGCCGTTTAAACATCAACACAGGTTGTGCCCTTCTCCTTCTGTCAAATGATGGAGGATAGGATGCAGCTGCAGTGAGTGGGGAGCCTGAGTCCACTGTGTCCATATTTCCATTTTGAAGGAAATGGGAGAGAGATGAGGCCAATGGTTTGATAAATTATATCAAAAAATAGTCCCTTCATGCTAATGGAGTGTGAAGAAGCTGATGTACTGGAGATGATCTATAATATTTCATATTTCTCTGAGGAGAAAAATGATAAACCTGATGATGTGTGATTTATTCATGTTTCATCAGATGAGAGGGAAAAAAATCTTCTAGTCAACTGCTTGTTTCTCACTCCCTGAAGCGGCCATGTGAATTTTGTGCTGGGATCAGAAGCTAGGGTTGTTTTGAGGAATGCTGCTGATTAATCACCACACCTTTGGCAGTTGGTTGGGAGAGGGTAATTATGCCAGCATCGCCACTATTTCATCATTGCTATTTTACAGCTCTCCAGCACCAGGTGACAAATGTGTTAATTATTACATTTCTGATCCAGAGCTCTTCTGGCCTTACCTCCTGGCTTTGGCCTTTAGTCATTCCCAGCAGCTCAGCCCTGGACAGCGGTAACTTCTGCAATCAAAGAGCTGCTCTCTGGAAGCCTCCACGCTGAGAGGGACATGGTTATCAGGCCTGCTGTGTGCAGACTCTAGCCACAGGGGACCTGGTTAATTCCCTTTCCTCTTCCTTCTGCCCATCACCCTTTGGGTCAAGTGCTGCTCAAAGCTAGAAGCTCTGCTGGCTTCTTTAATAACTGAAAATGGTGCCCCTGACTGGGCCATTTCACTCTAAATAGCCCCCTGGAGGAGGCTGGAAACAGAGGTTGTCATAGGCAAAGAGATTTAACAGGTAGAAATGTCATTTCTCTTTTTGTTCTTTGTGTTTCCTTTCTGTTCCTTCCTTTGCCATCCCTTTACTTTGACCATCACTTACAGCAGAGCAACTATTTCTTCCCAGTCTAGCCATTTCTTTCCCAGGCTCTAACCCTTTCTTAACACCTGCCATGTCTATTTTCCCAATAACCCTGTTAATAATTTGCTAATTTTGCTGGTGTGATCACATATTGTGGATCCTAAAAAGCTCAAGACTGATCTTTACAAGGAAAATAATTTACATTAGAACACTTTCAGACACCCTGTCCTAGTTAGAGTTTCTATTGCTGTGATGAAACACTGTGACCAAAGCAACTTGGGGAGGAAAGGGTTTATTTGGCTTACACATCTATATCACTGTTCATCATCAAAAGAAGTCAGGACAAGACCTCAAACAGTGTAGGAACAAGGTCCTAACTTGTGTCAAGTTGACACAAAACTAGCCAGCACATGCCCAGAGAAACCCTGTCTCAAAGGAAACAAAACAAAGAAAATAAAAGATAAAATGAAACAAATTCATTTTCATTGCATGCAAAGGGAGGAACCTAAAGAGGTTTTTAAATCTATTTGGGTTTAATCATTTTGAGACAGGCTCTCATGTAGCAAAGGTTGGCCTCAAGCTTTATATTTTCCAGTGGATCACCTTGAACTTCTGACCCTCCTCCTTTTAACTCCTTGTTGAGATGGTAGACTTATGCTGCCACACCTGTTTGTATAATGCTAGGGATTGAACGTAGGGCTTCGTGCACTAGGCAAGCACTCTAGCAGCTAAGCCATGTCCCTAGCCTAAACATATGAGTTTGATAAAAAGTAGACAGTCATAGAGGAATGGGAATGCACCTGGTGAAACCTGTGATCTTCTCTGTGATTCTTTCTCTTTCAAGGTGGGAATGTTCCTTTATTCTTGTCTCAAGGCATCGTTTACAGGAGAGTCCCATGTCTGCTTCATTGGAAGTTCAAAAAAATCCTTCTTAGGTTTTGTGACTTGCAGCATAGAGGTTAGGGGATGGAGAAGGTCAAAGAGCTCTTCCTGGTTCTGTTTTCCCTATGTCTTGGTGATGCAATTTAGGGGTACTATGACCTGACATCCATCAGCTTAAACACAGTTATCTGCCTCAGAACCTGGATACTTTAATCGAGGTCTTAGATTTTATTCAGGTAATTTAACTGCTTTGCTTGTTAACGTTCTCATCAGGGAAGTTCACTGGCATTAAGAACATTTAATAATGAATGTGTAAGTACTGTTTTTGCACAGTGTCCTTTAAAGTACACTGTATTTAACTTACGAGTGTAAGAATAGTATTGCAAAGATATTTAATTAGACAACTTATTTTCTCAGTTGCTCTTTGTGGGAACCATCTTCTGTGATTGTACTGAAGGCCTTTTAAAAAATAAAAAATCCACATGGCAAGAATTGGCCCAGAGAGCGGTATTATTAAGCCAGTTTAGCTACCACCCCATCACAGTGAAGTTTGCATTTACTGTCTGTCTTTCCCCACTAAAACAGAAGAACATGGCTGCCTGGCCATGTTCTTGCTTGTACACCCTGTTTTAAGAATATGACTTGACATTCTCTTCATATACACACATCTCTGAATGAGTGAATACATATGGGAAACAAAGAATCTGAACATGAAATTCTTCTGTTAGACTAGACAGGATTTTTGTTGTATTAGAAGATTTGAGGCTTCTTTAAGTCTTTCTCTTTTGATCTCAAGCCTTTCTAAAACAGAAGAAATTCCCTCACACTGATCTCGTGGTGACAGAGAGGAAGGGCCTGCGGCTTTGTCTTTCTGAAGTCAGAAGTGTGTCCCCTGAGGGAATGGGAAGGTCCTTTTCTCAACAGTATTAAATTTCCTTTTTTTGTGTGACTGAACTGGTTGCTTCTACACATTTCATTCAGTACCTTCCTTTCAAGGCAACATTGGCATAATCTGTACTTAGATCAGAAGTGTTAATCTTAGTTGTAATCCATACATAGATGTGAGACAGATTTGACACAGATTTAAGTATTCATTGCTTAATCATTGGCCTTGTAGTTCATTTTCTTAAATTAAAAAGTGTGTGTGCGCATGGGTATGTATATGCATGCATACATGTATGCATGCCACATATTTGGAAGCCAGAAGAAGGCATGGATCGCTAGAACTGGAGTTACATTGTGAGCATTTTAGCAGCTTTAATATCCTTCAGTCAAACCTGCATCAACTTAATACTTTAGAGCTTTTCTACATAAGGAATTGGAAACAAGCAGAGTTGATTGATGTATCTGATATGTAAAGTCTTACATTGTTCTTGAAATAATGTCAGATGTAAAGCAGAGTGGCATTCACAACACCCCATCTGCCAACTCAGGAACACTGTGAGATTGATAGAACTATGCTTAGACCAAAAAGAAAGAAAGAAAAAGAAAGAAAAAGTGTTTTATAAAACATTTGAAATTTCATGTATAAAGTGCAGCCAGGTAGGTCTCTTCTCCATGTTACTTGGGAGGCAGAGGCAGGGAGATTACAAATTCAAGGCCAGTCTTGGCAACTCCGTGAGACCTGGTCTCAAACAAGCAAATAATCCCATTCTACTGTTTAAGAGGATTCCCAAAAACAATATGGTTATTTTAAAGGAGGTCATTGTAGATCATACTTAAAAACAATTAAGAATTTGACGTAGATAGTGGTAAAAGGCTTCTTTCTGCTTGATCATTCTTGAACTGTGAGTCCATCTGAGTGTGGTGGTACATACCTGTAATCCCAGCACTGAGAAGGTAGAGGCAGGAGGATCAGAAATTCAAGATCACCCTTAATCAAATAGTGAATTTGAGGCCACACGGGATCAAAAATCCCCCCCGCAAAAGGAACTTTTCAAAGTATTTGGAAACTATTTTCTGTTTAAGATACTGTCTTAACTGTTGTCAATTTTTTTTGTGAAAGTATGTGTTAGTTGTCATGTTGTCTGTTTTAAATTTGTCGCTTATTACCATTCCCATAAACAAGATTAGGTATCCACCTGTTCTGAACACATGAAGCAGTAATGATGACTGTTGTCACATCTCCCTGAGCGTGCATCATTCTAATAAATATTTATCCTCAAAGCAGTTATTGGAAGGGGGTATCCTAATTATCCCTGTTTTCTGGGTATGGAAACTGAGGCAGCAGAGGCAGAGTAACCTTTCTTTTTTTTTTTTTTTTTTAATTGAAACTCAACAATATTGTCATTTTATTATTTACTCAGGAAAATGTTTTTTGTTTGTTTGTTTGTTTTTGTTTTTTT
>CM053766.1:96838048-96867352 GCA_028658305.1 Pachyuromys duprasi
TGCGCATCTTTTGGATATATGCCTAAGAGTGGTATAGCTGGGTCTTGAGGAATCACTATTCCTAATTGTCTAAGAAAGCGCCAAATTGATTTCCAGAGTGGTTGTACAAGTTTGCATTCCCACCAGCAATGGAGGAGGGTTCCAGAGTAACCTTTCTAAATCAGAATCCACACTTAAATGTTGGAGCTCTGTTAGCTATATATCTCTGCCTTTCTCCTCACTCTTTCCCCTCAGCTGTACCCACCCCTCTCTTCCTTTCTTCCCGCTGCCTCTCTCTCCCTCTCTCCCTTTCTTCCCCTTCCTCATTCTCCTCTTCTTTCTCTCCACACTCATCCTGTGGATCATATGTAAATTGAGAGTAGACATGTAAGGTCTTTAATTAAAATGTTTAGCTGAAAAGTAGCTCCTGTCCGCAGTCTGTCTTTCGGGCGCATATAGAGTATATTGAACTTAAATGTTCGTTGGGGCAAGTTTGTCCTCCTCAGCAATGAAACCATCTTTAAAAAATTAAAGTCCAATAGAACGGTCATTTCATCCTGGATTTTTTTCCTTCAGAAATCTTTGTCATAGCCAACACTAGTACCCCTGGCAATTAAAGTGCCTGAAGATTTTGGTTTTTTTCAATGGACTTTTCTGCAGATATCAGATACCTAAGAATCAATGATGAATACAATCATAAGAGGAAGAATTGGAAGTCAGGTATGGTCAACTGGCCTTGTGGGATCACAGAAGGAAAGGAAGTTATTTTGGTGTAGACTAGTTTACCAGAAGACATTTTTGCATGTTTGATGAAGATGATATTTATTGCTGTCATTGCTTTTGCCAGCACAGTTCCCCTAATTATCTGCTGAAGACAAGGGTCTAAGATGTAAGCATGTCAAACGCATGATTATAAATCCAGGTTCTTAATAAACAGTTCGTATCAAAATCCTGAGAATTAATCGAAGTGGTGACAGGCCTTGCATTTACTTCCTCCTCCCATAACGTTCATTAGTAATGATAATGCTCTGACAATTATTGAGTGCCTGCGTGGGACTTGCTATGAATATACATATTCAACATGAATATGAAAATGAATTCCCATGACAATTATTGAATGCCTGTTCTAGCACTTGCTAAGTGCTTTTATATGGAGAGAAATGTTTGTCAGTGGAGGTGATACCTCCCTGTACAGTGAGTATGCACACTCTAGTTAATGTAGGATTTATGATTCTGTTACATAGATGCTGCTTGAGCTATATCCAGGCTCAACAGACCAGATTCTTCTAAAGGAAGACAACTGAGAAGGCCCAAGGCACTAACAGGGTTGGCAGTATCTTAAGATTGGATCAAGAGATATGATGGTTTAATTTCATTATCAACTTAATTTTAAGTCACCTAGGAGACAACCTTTCTAGTGGGTCTGTGAGGATGTGCCCAGAGGTTTAACTGACAGGGGAGGCCCCCCCTTGAACATTGGTTGGTTGTGCAATCCCATAGGTGGTATAGGGGTAAGGAGTTGAGTTAAATAGAAAGGGAAAAGGAGAAAGGTTGGCAGGCACCAGCATTCCTCTTCCTCTACTTCCTGGACCGCCTAGGTGTCAGAAGTCCCAACCCATATGTTCTTCCTGTTCTGAGGACTCCAGCAGGTCTTCACTGTCTTAATGGATAGTATATCTTCAGTCATCGAGCTCAAATAAAATCTTCCTCCCGTACTTTGCCTTCTACTATCTTTTAAAGGTTTATCTCATTTTAAAGTATGTGATAATGTATGCATGTGGGATTGAGTATGGGTGTAGGTGTGGGTGCTCATGAGTGTGGGTGCTGCCAAGAAGAGGGTTTTAGGTCCAATGGAGCTGGAGTTACAGGTGATTGACATGGCTATAGGACTCAAACTCTGATGCTTTGGAACAGCCGCAAGTACTCTTTGCCACTGAGCCACCTTCCCTGCACCCGTTAAGTTATTTACTAAGTATTTGCTCAAAGAGATAAGAAAATTGATTAATACAGTGGGTGGAGTGGATAAATAGCTCCTTGATTATAAAGAAAATTTAGAATCATTTATACCACTGACCCAATGGAGAAATGGTCTTAGCAGCATTGGAAATTCACTGAATTGCTTCAAGACTATCTGAAATCAACAACCCACGGGATGGAAATTTGTGTTTGACTATGTGATGTGCTGAAAACAGGGGGCAATGACCTGTGTCTCTTTAGCTTCCTTGACAACTTTGTATCAGAAAACACTTTTGTCATCTTATAATTAAGAGTGTTGTGCCCTACTGGTAATGGATTTCATTATGTGCCAGTCAGTGGAAATAATCAAGTAAGTAACTGGTTTTCTTTGTTTAGCTATTTGTCTATATCCTTGGGTATGCATTTATGTTTGTCTATTGGAAAGGTGTCTTTAAGAAGTTTTGAGTTAAGTATCCTAGAGAAGACAGGAATTATACTGAAACTACCAGAATTTCTTGCCACTAGTGATAATGAGATGAATGAGTAGCATATTGTAAAGGAGGTAATGTTACTGTGTGTGGTCGGGGTGGTGAGGGAAGGGCCACTGACTACACAGGCTCCATTATCCCTCTAAGTGACCCTGGTAATTATGATAGGTGACAGGAAATCAAGATGATGTAAAGAAATTATACATTGTGTGGGATTGTGTGGGTGTCAATCTCTGTCACCCCAGCATTGTCAGGCAAAGACAGGCAGATCCTTGGAACTAGGTAGCCAGTCTATCTATCTGAAACAAAGAGTGCTTCCAGTTTAGTGAAGGACCCTGCCTCACAGTAGAGAAAAACACTGACATCCTGCTCTCACTTCTGTGTGTACACCTGGATAGTCAGGTGTGTGCATCATACAAACACATGTATTCATGCACCCACCCACACACGCATACATGTACACACATACACACACACACACGATAGTTACAGACATGCATCAAAACAGGAGAATGACATACCATGGCCAATACTTGATAAACAAAGGCCTAAGAAAAGAAGACAAGAAACAGCAAGGAGGACAGGAGGGACTAGGTTTTGCTATGCACTGGACCTTCTAGAATCTCAGCAAGGCAGTAGTTTGTGAACTAACTTAGAAGTCAAGGACATATCTCACATGTCACGGTCAGTTTGAAGGATAATAAATACAGCTGGCCTACATTTACACACACACACATGCATGTGTGTGCAGGTGCGTACACATAAACACAGACACACACACACACACACACCACAGCTTTGAGTATGGAGGTCAGAAGACAACTTGTGGGAGTCATTTCTGTCTTTCTACCATGTTTACTGTGTTGGTCTTGTGGATATAACTCAGGGTGTCAGCCTTGGCAGCAGTGGGGATCACTTCCCCACTTGAAATCTCTTTTGGGTTTAAGAGGCAACTGAGCAAGGTGTTAACAATACAAACAAAAATTGCAGTTAGAAGAAGCCCTTTTTTTCCATTGGTTCTCCTTTCTGCTCTCGTTCCCTTATGTTCTTCCATTCCATACTGGAGGCTTTAGTCAAAGATAGCTTAATCAGCATTGACTGGTATTTAATCAACTCAAAACCTTTACGACATAACGCCTGGTAGGGTATATCTTGCCAAGGTGGTTGCTTGAATGGAACAAGAAATATGAAACATTAAAGAATAAAGAGAGGGGTATCCTTGTTTTCTTTCAAATATGATAATTAGCATAATGCTGTCTTTTGCCTGCCAGTTGGCTCATCTCCTCTCCCAGCAGCTGTTTTAAAGTCTTTAATTGTCTCTTGCTTACTCAGCTATTGTATAAATTTCTTCACTGCTGCATATTTGCTGAAACACACTGGGATAGTAAGAATCTTGACTGCACAGGCTGGACTGGGCTGAGTTCTAATTTTTCTATTCTAATAACAGGATTTCAGTGTGTTGTCATGAAGTGGCATTTCCCTAAATCTTTCTGGAGTCTTTCACTCTAAAGAGGTGAGCCCTTGGGTTGCCAGTGGTATTCCTCTCCGTTGTTTGAATTCTGTCCCTGGGGAGACATAAACAACATCTACTCACTCCTCAGAAGGTCCCAAAGACCAAACAAAGTATGATTCCCTCCTGGGGAACCAATGAGCTGATTGGGTTTCCTTACAGAGCATGGATGAGGAGGTATTGACAGAACTGGGGTGACTCCAAAGTAGCTGCCTTGGAAAGTTTTGTTGTTTGTTTGTTTGTTTTTTACCATGCATGCATGATGGATCCCCATAGCTGTGGAGATAGACCCCCTATTAACCTTCCCTAGCGTCTATTCTCCAGCTCTCCCTGTAACTAGGAAAGCCACACCCATACAGTTAGGGCAGAATTGCATATACATGGCTAAGAGGACTGGCTGGAACCTGAGGATGAATGTGACCAGTCACAAAAAAATGTGACCACGAATTCTGTTGTGATAGGTAATTTCAATGGATGTGAGAAGCCGCAGCCCACTTCGGGCTGCACTATTCCCTAGACAGTCATGAGCTGTGTAAGTGAACAAATCAAGCTGGGTGTAAGCAAGCAGGTAAGCATGCATACATTCTTTTCCCCTAAGGTTGTGATACCACAGATATCTCAAGCTTCCACTTATTTCCCTGCTATGATGGGTTGGAACTTGAAATTACGAGCTAAACTAAGCTTTCTTTGTTGAAGTTCTCTTGTCTGGGTAACGTAATGAGGGACAACTATAAAATTTAAAAGATTTACTCTAGGAGAAAAACAACATAGGGAATGAAATTAAATAGTTTCTTCTTTCCAAATTCCTCTGCACAGTGTGTCCCTCAAACACTGGGCTTAAGTACAATATATTAAGGAAGCTTTGTTTAAATTGATTTTTGATATTGTATTCTTGGTGGCACAGTGGCATATTATATGTGATGGTCTCGTAATGTGATTTGAGGATGCAAACACCAGAGATTCAAGGGATATCTCTGTTTACACACCAGAGTGGCAGTCTTGTTTCCTTTCTTATTTCCTAGTCATGTGTTGCAAAAACAAAATTTGTATAGTTTAGGTTTCTTACTTTTCCTTGGTTTATTGAATTATAATAGTAACATTTTTTGCTACATTTGTTCATGTTCCTATACAACAAGTAACTAGTAACCATTTTACTTGTGCCAATTTAAATTCACAATGAATATATACATACACAAAAAATCATTGAGATTAGATACTTGGATTTGAAACCTAGTTTCTTGCTTTAACTGTTATTAAATCACCTGATTTGACAAAACCTCAATTCTGTATTACCATGTCTTACTCATAAAAGAAAAAGGAGGATTGTGATACCTTGCCCTTAGTTTGCTTGAAAAGATCTAATGAAATCATGGGTAAAGTACTCAATAATAGGGCCTGGAGAGATTGCACTACAGTTAAGTTCTGTTTACAAAGGACCCAAGTCCAGTTCCCTGGACCCATGATGCCTGCCTCACAATTACCTACAACTGTAGGTTTAGGGGTCTGACACCCCCTTCTGGTCTCTTTAGGCACCCACATGTACATAGACGGATGGATAGACAGACAGACATGCATGCGCATGTACACCCCCCACCCCACACTCAGGAATAAAACTAAATCTAAAATTGCCCAGTCACAGATTATTAAAATACCAGGTGTTGTTCTTTCCCTTTCCAACGCAGTCTCTTCTTATTGATAGCATGGGGGGAAATCCCTGTCTCTAATAAATTTTATTGAGAAATGTATGAATTCAGCGTGAGCTTTCTAATTCTGACAAACAGAATATTGATTTTTGAGTTTGCGGCTACAAATACTCGAAATGAAAGTTTCATGGCATTCCTTTCCAGTCACTTCTGATATATCCTGAGCAAACAAAGTCTGTATTTAATAGTCGTCTGCTAATTGGTAAGCTACACTAACTTAACACAGATGCTGAAAGTGAGAAGCTGTAAAAAGACCGCAGTGCTCAACCCGAAACAGGATAAAAGCTGCCACCTCACCAAGCTTCCCGAGATGAACCTGAGACCATAAGGAGGCTATGGCGTTAATTACCTTTAGCGTGTTTAAACTCTAATTTCTCACTTGTCAGCAAAAGGGGGGAAACTCCTTATTGGTCTGCACATGTCACACAGCAATGTGTAAAAAGAAAGAGGCATGAAGGAACCCTCTGGACCCCACAGTCACCAAGACTCTTGAGGTTTTAATGGAAGATGGCAGGCAGATGGAATTCTGACTCAGAGAATGCCATGGGTTGGGAAAAGAGAGATGGAGTCTCTTTGCATTAATTATCATCTTTCTTCTGTGAGTTCAGGGTCACAGGCAAAGGCAGGCAAGACTTGAGTTTAAGAAAGTAACCCTTAGATAGATATTAACAGTACTCAGGAAAGCTGGTTATTTGCAAAGGGAGAAGAGAACCAAACATGGTGGTTATCACAGGTGGGCTCCTGTGACTTTTCCTCATTCATCTGAAACAAGCCTGACTGCATCTGGATCTGACAGGAACAAGCAGTATAGAATGAGCCTTTTGGGGTGTTTGATACTACCAAAAATTATGTGCTTGCACCTTCCCACGGGGGAAAATAAGCTGCTTTTGAATATAATATTAAAAACAAACACACAAAAAACTATGAGTAATAAAGAAAAAGTGAATGCAAATTTGTATTGTATGATGTGAGAAAGAGAGGGGTGATGGTGTGTGTAAGTACACATATGGATACCATTGGTTGATGTTGGGTGATTCCCTCAGTCACCCTCCACCTTACTTTTCAATTTCAGCTACATTTATTATGTGTGTGTGAATGGGGGAGGGGTACATGCATGTGGAAGTTAAAGGGATGACTAGACAAATAATCAGTTTTCTTCCCTCTGAAGCTCGAGCTCACCTATTTAGCTATCGTGTCTAACCTGCAAGCTCTAGGGATCCTACTGTCTCTGCCTCCCCAGTCATTCATGTGACTAGATTTTACAGGGGTGCTAGATACCTGGTTGTCATGCCTGCCGAGCAAGCTCTCTACTGACTTAGCTGTTGGCCCAGGCCCCAGCTTTGTCCCTTAAGCTTGAATATTATGATGTTGATTGAGGGCTTGCAATATGTCAAGTAGTGTTAAGTGCACGCTATGTTGAATGTTCAGCCTTGCCTACCTAGCACACATCATACCAATAAGCTACAGACTAAGACTAAGAACAAACCATCCGATTTCAGAGGATGAACATTCTACACGAAAACTAAATTGTAGGGCACTGTTAAGCCCTGTAGAGGGCACTGTTCAGATTAAAGTCATTCAGCAGGGTTGTCTGACTCTGATGAGGAGGGAAGCATCAGGCCCTGATGCTGCAGACAGGTTCGCCTCTGGGGAAGAGAGTGTAGTGATTCGTGTAACCTGCTGTCAGGGTTATTTAAATCTCAGACCCAACCTAGAGTTTACCTTAATCATCTTTTATCATGTTCTCAAATAGTTTTACAATTTCTCTTTTCTCCGAGCAGAATTTTTCCATAATGAATTCAGTTCTTGGGTGTTCTCCCCACTGCTTGCAATATCTAAAGCTCTTTCTTTTGCTTTGTGCTTGATTTAATAAGCTCTGTGACCGTCAGATGGAAAGATGGCAGAGGAGGCAATCTCATATGCCAGACGTGTGTTTGTGTATATTCTAATAGTCTGAGTGAATTGTAAGCCTGATAGGACAGCAGGCCACTTCCATAGTCTGTTTTTGTTGTTGTTTTCTCCAATTCATTTTATAACTTTGGAATGAGCTATGTCTCATATTTAGTCCAGGGGTACTGATATCAGTAAGGATAGTATCCTACTTTATACAGTGTTATGTGGTAAACTACCCTGACTAAAAGAGACGTAGGGAGAGAAAGGGTTTATTTGAGCTCACACTTCCAGGTTACAGTCTATATCATTGTGGGGAAATCACAGCTGTAGCAGCTTGAAGGGATGATAACACCACATTCACACTTAGCAGCGGAGAGAAATGAGTGTATTCAGAGTCAGCTGGCTTTCTCCACTTTTACATAGTCCAGGTCCCAAAGCCTGAGGATGGTGCCACCCATAATGTGCCGGGCCCTACAGACATGCCCACAGCCCAACCTTACAAAGAAAGTCCTTCATTGAGACTGCCTTTTCAGGCTACTCTCAGTTGTGGCAAGTTAACTGTTAAAACTCACCGTCACAGATGGTCTCAATTCTGGGCCTGGGGTCAGAGTGAGGTGCAAGAAGGTGTCTACTTAAGAGTGATGACCTTAGAGTTTGATCATTTGTTATCTGTGTTAATATAGTAACTATCATTCGTGCAGGGAGCCGGATATTTTCTCATCCAGCAGAGAAAATATGGTGACTTCTAACACCTGCAGCTAAATGCCAAAAGTGTATCTTCTATGTTTTGGCCTTAAGAAGAACCAGCTTTGAGGACTGTTCATACAAATGCCTGATTCCCTATATTGTGGGAAGTTTAAATGAGCGTCCTGATACCATGATGCCTATCCCTAGAAATTGATTCATTTTCAACACTGAAACCCACGTCCAAATAGGAGTATTCACACTCTAAATGATGGAAGAAAACTGGAGAATTTTGTAAAAGTTAGTCTTTAACCTGTTATAACCTATTCCAAAGACTTTGAGGGTCTCAGGAAAACTTTCTTTTCTTTTCTTTTTTTCCCTTTTTTACTGTACTTTCTACCCTAAAATACTCTTTGGGCAATCAATTTCAGAAGTGTTTCAAGGAGTCTGTCTGCCTATTAACTACTGCAAAGTGTGTGGATTCCTGCTGTTCAGAGGCTGCCCACAGAAATAAGGAAACACCTATTGTTGTCATTATCTGGATAAAAGAAATGCCTGGATTGGATTAATGAGGCTGCATTGCTCTTAAGAAAGGCAGTCCAGAGAGGTAATGAAGCTGTGGCAGCAGGAATTAACATCAGGGCTCTCATCACAGCTGCTTTTCTCCCAGTTTGTTTGTCTACGAAGAAGATGTGGAGCCAGAGATGAGCGAACCCTGATGTGTTTAGGGGAAGGGGGTGGGTATCACAGCCTGTTAGGTACAAGCAGTGAAATTGAGGCAGCTTAGGGACTCCATTAAGTATGCAGTGTTTAGGCATACCACATCCCTAGGTAGTGTGTGTGCTGTCAAGGAGGGCATTACACAATAAAATAATTGGGCTTGGGAAATCAACAGGGCTTCCATGGCCTCATATCTCTTGTTGGGGATCAGGAGAAGGAGAAACACTCCCTAACACATGCACACACTTTAGCATAAAAGCTATGCTGAATGAAATAGCAGGAAGTTTCTCACTGAATAGAAAGACTGCCAGTATATTTTGAATAATAAAAACAATGGATATAATTAAATTTTGCATAGGAGGGATGCAGAGCACGTCATAGTCTCGGAACTATCGCACGCCTTGTTACTCTCCAGGCATCTAGGCATTTGGTTGGAGCAGCTGAATAGAAATAATTCAGATCTGATTAGTTATGGCAAAGTCTATGGGGACTTGTATGTATGTGTTAACATGCACAAACTAGGTCCTTAAACAAAACACCATTGCACAGAAAAGAGTTAAGATGCACAGTATGAATGAGATTGGCTTCTTCCATGATGCTCTCAGACAGGCAAACTTTTATGGTCATTGGTTGGCTGTAAACTCAGTATTATAGCAATAACTTCTTTATTTCTCTTTTTGAGGTCCTCACATGTGCCGTGATAGCAAGTTAAAGATTCTTGTAGTCCTTATATTAACTCTCTGTAGAGACTTATTTATTTTAAATCATGTGTATGTGTGTGTCTGTATGTAAATGTGTGTGTGAGCATAGTACTTGCAGAGACCACAATAGGGCATTAGATGCACTGGAGCTGGAGATAGAGACCATCATGAGCTGCCTGACCCGACTTGGGTATTGGTCACTGAACCTCTCTTTATAGCAAGAGTGTCTAGAGCTCTTAACTGCTGAGTCATCTCTCTAGCCTCTGTGGTACTCTCTTAAGAGGTTGTTGTTGCTAAGTATGTAGCTTGGTTGGTAGACTAATTTGTTGAATTAATTTTTTTGTGTGAGTGTGCCTGATCTAGCTCCCAGATAATGAGATGGAGACCTGTTAACATTTATTAATAAGCTTCCAGATTATTAATAACCCATCAGTGTTAGCCTGGCCTACTTCCCAGCCATATCTCCTGATCCTCATCCTCTAGTCTCACCCTCTGCTCTCCTGCTCCATCTTTGTCTTCATGGCAAGTCCTCATGGCCTGGCAACCTCCACCTCTTTTGCCCTCTTCCTCCTCTCCTCTTCCCCCATCTTCCTTTGGAACGCCAAGACTGGGAATGGAAGTCCTGCCTACGGTCTCCTCTGCCCAATCGTTGGATCTTCAGCTTTTTTATTAACCAACCAGAGATAATTGGGGAGTAATTTTTAATGGGACATTGAGACAGGTGATTCCTCAATAGCAATGACAATATCAGACTCTGTTAGCATTTAGCTCACTGCAGCTTCAGTAATACGAAATCAATATACAGAGGCACACCTTAATATAATATGAATGAAGGCCACCTCTACACGCAGGAGCCCAGGGTTGGATTCTCAACACCACGTAAATTGGGTGTGATAGTGCATATCTGTAAACCCAAGCACTCAGGAGGATTACAAGTGCAATGACATACTCAGTTATATAGAGAACTTGAGGCTAGCCTGTGCTACATTGGACCCTGTCTCAAAAATGAAAGGTTTCTTTACGTGTAGCATATGTATAGTCATTATGATTAGTATATTGAATGAAGGAAAAGAAGAATACCATATTTAGTATTTCTCTGTGTGACATGAGTAGCTAACTGTGTGTGTATACATAAACAGACTCAGACATTTTTTGCGTGGGGGTCAGAAACTGTTTCATTTGCTACAACTTTCTGTTAGCTCTTCTTTGAACATTGATTTTTCTCAGAAAAATGAGGGAACTAGAACACATAATTAACAATTTTTCTAATCGACATACATGTATACACTCATTATTTCGACTTGTAAGGCTAGTAAGTTAATTCTAGTTATTTCATTTTTCTGTGTGAACAAACTTATGTACATACATATGTTCGCACATAAAAATATCAGTTATTATACCACTCTTCACTTATTTTCCAAATCTTTCTACTAATTGATAGAAATTGGTGATACCCCACCCTCACCCCTGTTATTACCCTCTAAGAGAATTTTTGCACTTAGGACAAATGTAAGTTTTCCTGGTTACGTCTTCAGAATTATAAATGGACTTCCTTAGTTAACTCGTTAGGGGAAAACTCATGCTCAGCTAGTACCAGATGGCTTGCTTGGATGTTTGGAGAACTGTGGGATGAAGAGACCTAGTTTATTCCCTCAATAGGTCTGTGAAACATGTGAATTAAATAATACAGCCAGCTTGTTACATAGAAATCCGTTTTGCGTTATCTTTGCTTTGTTTGGGGTGGGGATGTAAGAAGATATAAGAGGAGGTTGCTCTATAGCTCAGTACAATGCCCTACATAGCAGGATGGTTTTGCAAATACTCAAGGATATCTTAAGAATAAAAGATTTAATTTTTAAATTATGTTTATGTGTGTACATTAAATTATGTGGGTATGTGTATTTGAGTGTAAATGCCCACAAAAGCTGAAGGAGTTGGATTTCTGTGAAGCTGGTGTTATACATGGTTGTCAGTCATCCCAGCTGGGTGCTGGAAAGCCAATTCATATCCTCCTGAAGATCAGTAAGTGCAGTTAGCCACTGAGCCATCTTCCCAGCCTAAGGATAAGTCTTAATTCTCTTCTGAGTTAACATGAGTTTGCTGCTACTGTGTTGGTTTTCATGAGAATAGTTAGGAAACTGAAGGTCAGAGATCTTAAATAATGTTCCCAAGGCCATATAGACAGGTCCTGGAGTTTTTAAAATAACACCTTTGACCTTGATCATGCAGAGAGGCACAGGCAACCTCTGAGACAGGGAAAACTCAGTCCTTGCTAGCTGTATCAGAGGAGATTTCTTAGGGGAGGTAGCTTCTACACTTGGGCCTTAAACAGTAAAACTGAACTGGATATGTGCTAGAGGCAGAATTGGAATATTAGGTTCAAAACAACAAACCTTAAAGGTAATCTGTTCTGGACCCCTAATTTGCAGAGGAGAAAACTGGGATCTGGGAGGTTAAGCTACTTACAGTAGGACATATGGCTAATTAATTGGACTTAGAGCTGTTCTCCTGGGTTTTTTGATCAGTATTATTTTTCTGCCGTTATGCATACCAGCTTTCATTCAGCTGGTTTTTCAAGACTATGTCCTACTATCATTTCCTAAAGTGTTTCACAGTTGGAAATAGAGATTTTCCCATTTATCTATATGGAATGATGTTCAGCTAGGACAGACGTGGAGCAGACATAGACAAGAAATATTAGGGACGTCTACATTAAGACATGTAGAATATTGCTTTCCTATCTATATTTTCTATAACTTTATGCCATTGTTTGTTCTGTTTCTTTTAATAAATATAAGAATATAAGCAAAATATAAGAATATATGCAGTGGGAAAAATAGTATGAAACTTCACCACCTATTAGATTCTTCAGCCCCCTAAGAGAGTGAACTTGGGCCCAAGGCAGTGGCTCAGTTGGGAAAGTGCTTGCTATGCAAACATGAGCTCTTAGGTTCAATTCCCAGAACCTACATAAAAAAAAAAAATCTAAGCATTATGGTGCTTACCCATAATCTCAGCACTAATGAAGAGGAGGCAGACATATCCTTGGGACTTGCTGGCCAGCCAGCTTAGCCTACTTGGCAAGTACTAGGCTAGTGACAAAGCCTATTTAAGCAAGGTGCTTGGCTTCTAAGAAATGCCAGCTGAGGCTGTCCAGTGGCCTCCATATGTGTCTGTACAAGTACACACATACACACAGAAAAGAGAGAGAGAAAGGACCAGCAAGGTGGCTCAGAAGGCAAAGCACTTGTTGCCAAACTAATGACCTGAGTCCAATCTCTGGGACTCACATGGTACATTGATTGCTGAAAGTTGTCCTCAGACATCAACATATACATGCACACACACATACAAAATGGAATATAAAATATTTAGAAAACAGTACCAACAAAAGAAAGTAACCTGGATTGTTCTTACGTCCAGTAATGGCAACTAGATACTGTCCTTCCTGCCACCCATGGGGTCTTCAGTATGGTACATCGAGGCAGCAACATATAGAGTCATGCAAACACTATGGGAGCTACAAATGCAGGGTATTGTCGGGCTGGTCTCTTCCCAAGGCCTAAGCTGTCTCTTTCTTCAAAGTGTACCAGGCGTTTTTTGCCTCCTTAATCAAGTTCTATCAGGCTCCTGTTACTAAGTAGTCAGTCTGGGACCCGGGTAAGTGCTCACTGGAAAAGCATTCATCTTACTCTGATTGTTCCCTTTTGAATCCTCTTCTCCTCCTGAGATCTCAGTCCAGATCTGGACCTTCGAGTGTGACTTCCTTATTTTTTTTCTCCCCTCTAGTGATTTAAACTAAAAAGCAAACCTTTCGGTAATATCTGAGTCAGCAGATACTCTCAGCTCTTTGCTGTAGGCTTTTAATAGACCAGCCATATTACAGTAATTAGCCTTTGTATTTCCTCATTAAAATGTCATTAGTGAAGGCTTTGTTCTTTCAAGATCTTCAAAATACGGTTGATTTCTTCATGTTGTATCATCAACTGTTTACAGGAGCCAGGTGTTAGGTGTCTAGGAGCATGGGTTATTTTGGATTGTCTGAATAGGGATGGTGTCTTAGTTAGGGTTTCTGTTACTGTCTGAGATTTAGTCCATTATCATCATGGTGTGAAACATGGCAGCCTGCAGGCAGACATGGTGCTGGAGGAGTTGAAAGTTCTGCATTTTGATCCTCAGTCAGCAGAAGGGGACTGACTGTTTGATACAGTGGGCATAGCTTGGACATAGGAGAGTTGAAAGCCCACCCCAACAATGACACACTTTCTCCAACAAGGCCATACCTCCTAATAGTGCCAATCCCTATGGGGCAAGCATTCAAACACATGAGTCTATGAGGGCCATTCCAATTCAAACAACTACAGATGGCCACAGAGCAGATATCTACGTAGACAGTGCTCTGCATCTCGGTGACATCTTCCTTCTGTTCTGTGAGTCAGGACTGAATGTCCTTTCTCACACTGTCTTTTAAGGACTCCTACAGCATATGGGAACCTATCAAATCTAGAGCTATGAGGATAAACTTGTACAATAAACAGTTTCCCCTTGCTTTTCTTGGTAGGACTGTGGATAGTTAACAACAATAATAAATGCTATAAAAAGAATCTTATTTCCCATTATTGTCACAAGATAGAATATTTTACAAGAATGAGAATATTTGTGTTAAATGGAGCTAGAGAGATTGTTTAAGTGCTAGCTCCTCCTCCAGAGGACCTAGGTTTGATTCCCTGCACCGTTTTGGTGGCTCACAACCTTCTGTTACTCCAATTGTAGGGGATCCAACACCCTCTTCCGACCCTCATGGTATGCTTACATACATGTAGGCAAAACACTCATATATGTAAAAATAAATAAATCTTAAAAAAATAGGATGTAGGTGTTAAGAGTCAGACCACAATGGGTTCAAAGTGTAGTTTCACTTCCTACATGTGCAACTGACTGTGCTGAGGTTTAAGGTTTAACATTCTTAGTTCTCTCTATGTGGTTGAGGGCCTGTATTTTGCGGGGTGGGGGCTGTTTGGAAAGTCAGTCATATTATGTGTGAAGGTGAATTTGTATGGTGGAAAGTGGGGAGTCATTTGTTTTATTTTGATATATTTATGAAGAGATGTCAACTAGTAACAAAGCAAAGACATCACCTGTGTATTTAGAAGATGTCCAGGTGGAATGTTTTTCTTTGGAAGGTAAAGCTGTGGGTATCTCAGACTGTGCAAGAAGAAAATGGAAAAAAGGCTAAGCATGGAGTCTCACTTACAGAGGGTAGCAAAACTTCCTTGGTCCTTAGGAAGCAAGGTGGAAAAGGAGAACTAAGTGGCACAAGACAGATGAAGGTCATTGATGAGTACACATATTCTGGGTAGTAGTAAAAGAATTGTTCCCTAAATATATGCACATCTATAAATTGCTCCTTGGATAATATGCCCATAATGAGACCGAACATTACCCTCTGACGCCGGTGCACCTCTTGCAGTCATTTTAGTATCATTTGTTCATGATTTCTCACAATTGCAAATGTAACTCCATTTTTCAAAAATGTAGAAGAGTTTTCTTTTAATGCTCCCACTGCTTAGTGGAACTCCTCTTGCATGTTATAGCAATAATGAGGCTTATGTTAGGTCAACAGAAACACATAAGAAAATAGGGAACATGATTTTTAAGAGTGAAAACCAAATTCGTAGGAACACAACATTATATTAGGGTAGAGAGAATGAATTATGTACTGTCTCTCTCATTCCAAACTTATGGTAATTTTCTGGCTCTTTTGCAGCACTACTAGCTTAGACTGAAGAGCAGCCAGCTACCCTCTCACCCTGCTCTCTTCCCTCCCCCTTATTTTGTATGGAGATGCAACATTTTTTTAGTAAAATTTCAGCACTGTCTCTTCTCTAAAATGAAAGTGTTTCCACTCCACGATTAGCATCTGTTTATAGAATAGTTGGTGTTCTCCTAATTAGATCCTGCACAGAAATAGAAAGGCTGCTATGCAAAAGGATAATGAATCTTTATTGCACAGTCGAAATCAGATTTGTGCAAAAGGCACTTTGAAGACAGTAATAAGCAGAGACATGTATTAAATCACCCAGATAAGACGTCCTCTTTATATTTTCTATTTATAAATGGAAATTATGACTGCCCAGTGGGTTCCAGATGACATTTCCTGTTACCAGCAAAGGATTTTTAGCCTTGACCATAAAAGTTATCTAAATTCAAAAGCCTTTGTGGTTTCATGGCTCTAAAGAACACTTCTGGAAGGGACCAAGGCTGGGTGGAGAGGGTCTCTTGTCATTTCCTTTATGTTTGCACACTGGCAGAGGCACATGTGTCAAGTGGGAGAAGAAAGGAAGCATTTGAAACAGCTCTGATAGGATCTAATCAGGAAGCCAGTGTCCACCTCCCACATGCAGCAACATTTGAAGTCTGCTGCCTTGGCCCCTTGAGAACTAAGCGCAGGTCCTTATAAACTCTACCTTACACATTCTCATTGTTCTGTGGCAAGCCTGGGAGCCATCCCTATGCTAAGTACTTTGAGGGGAGGGTTATCTCTGCCTTTGAAAGCAAGAGGAAGAGGAGGAGGAGGAGGGAGAGCAAGAGGAAAGCAGGAGAGGGAAGAGGAAGAGGAGGAAGAGGACAAAAGAGAGTAGGAGGGTAAGAAAGGAGGAGGAGGACAAAGAGGAGCAGCAGAAGCAGGAGGAAGGGGAAGAGGCCGGAACTGGTAAAGAAGAGACCAGGAGGCAGCAAAAGTCAATGTTAGATGAGCTGCCAGGCATGAAGATTATGGCTGTTGGGGACCTTGGAGAGTATCGTGTGTCTTTTGTGTCTATTTTGCAGTCAGAGCTTTATGTAAGATGGCAGTCTCTCCTGGACTGTATTTAGTATCGATTTACTCCCAGGCATGCCAGACCATGTTAACATTACTAAAGGAGAAGTTCCAAGTGTTTTCCTCACCCCAGACATGAAGAATGTAGCTCTTCTGTTCTCCTGTCTTCCTTGCGTCTTGACATTTTTCCTTCCTTAAACAGCTCCCCCAGTCAAACACACTCCCCTTTTAAAATCAGAACTGCTTTTCCAAATCATATTTTTCAAACTGTAGTTCCTCAAACTCTAATGTTGGAGTAAGGCAGATGGTCCAGTGGGTTAGGATCACTTGCTAGTCAAGCCTAAACGTCTGCATTCAAATCTCTAGTGTCAATGTAAAATGCCATACACATGGTTTGTATGTGGCTATAACCTTATCATTTTAGGAGATGAAGAGAGGAGGATCACTGGGGCTTAATGGTCATCAGGCTAGTCTTAGACCCTCTCTCCAGGGAGTATGGCTGATGGTGGTAGAGCAGGACACCCAGAAACCCCCCTTGGCCTCTGCGTTTGGGCATTGGTTTGAATGATTCCCATAGTTTGAATACTTGATCCTCTGTTGGTGGAAGGATTAGAAGGTGTGGCCTTGTTGAAGTAGGTGTGTCACAGAGCCAGAGCTGGGAGCTCTGAAAGCCTCCTTCCATCCCCACTGCACCCTGCTGCCTGCTTAGGAATTTAAGATTTGATTTCTCAGCTGTCCCTGTCCCCATCCTTCACTGTACCATCATAGATGCTAACCCTCTGAAACCATAGCCCAGTTAAGCAGTTTCTTAAATAAGTTGCCCTGGCCATGTTTGTAACAGCAATAATGAAGTAACTAATACAGTGTGCTCATGCTAACACACTACGTGTGTATACATTATACACATCTGCACACACACATACCCTAGTACTTAATTTTTTAATTAATGAATCTTTGACTCTTTGAGACAGGGTATTATGTAGCCCAGCCTGGCTTGGACCTTTTCATTGTCGTTCCTCTATCAGCCAACTTCAGGCATTATAGGCTCATACTATCTGGGCTGGCTTACCCCCCCCCCTTTTATTTTAAAGAAAGATGAAGTTTCCTTTATTAAGAATGCACTAAAATCAAACCAAACAGACTTTTCCTGATAGAAATAGTGTAAGACCTCAGACCATGATGTTGCTTTACCCGTAGAGGTGGAAAGGCCTTGGTGAAAGCTGGTGTGTGCTCTGTCAAGTGTTCACAAAGGAAACATGCCAATGCTAAGTTTGGAGACCAAAATACGAGTCTGAACTTTGCTGTTGTTTCCCCAGTTACTGTTTTGCACTTTTTCCAGAGTTTGGGGAGACAAGTTGGCTGCTAAAGCCATGGCATCTATTTATAGTCTCACCAGCCCCTGGGACTTACTCCTATTCCATTATGGGGTGAGGGTAGGGAGCTTGGGATGCGCTCCTGAGACAATTTACATATTTCTGTATTACCTAGCTCAGATGACATATGGCAACACAGAACACTTGGATGTATTTCCATTCTGTCAAATGTAATTCCAGAAAAAAATTGGAAAACTCTGATGTTTGTTTTGTGTTGTAGAAGTTCTTAGATCCTTTTGTGTGTGTGTGTGTATAGACAGAAGTAACAGTGTTAGAATAAAATCTCTGGATTTCTGAAAAGAATGTAAATCTGATTCCCTGCTTGTTGTGTTTTAGGGGTAATATTGTGTTTGGGATCTTGCCACATTTTACACACAAAATGCCCATGTAGTACACTCAGTTGGAAGGTTATATGTGTGTGTTTGTATGTATGTATGTACGTATGCATTCATGCAGATATGTATGTGTGTGTGTGTATATATATATATTACTTTATTATTTTTAAATCATGTGTATGTATGTGGGCATCTACACATGACTGTGGTGTCAGTAGAGGCCAGACAAAGGCATCAGATCCCCTAAAGCAGGAGACATATCAGCAGTTGGGAGCTACATGACATGTGTGCAGGAACTGAACTCTTCAAGAGAAGTGCATACTCTTAACTACTGAGTGATCGCCAGCCTCCATTTTCATTCTTGTTATATAGTAATTTAGTGTCTGTTTTCTTTCTTTATTATTTTCTGTTTTAACTGTATATCTAAATTTTACCATCAAGGGAGTTTTCCTAGTACCACCCATGAATAGACCCATGAATAGACTCATAGGAAGAGTAATTGGATTCATGTAAATTGATAGAATGTATTGAAAGTTTATTTTTTTGTTTAGTTATTATTGTCATCATCTGATTTTATGGGGGGAAGCACTTTTGTGCCATAGACTGCATATGAAGGTCAGAGGACAGGTTGCAGGAAGAATTCTTTCTTTTTACCATGTTGCTCTCACGGATGAAATTCAGATCATCACTCTTGGTACCAAGTGTTTTTACCTGAAGAACTAGCTCACTATTCTGAGTTGAGAATTTTTTAATAAATTTCAATTTTTAAAACTCCTAACATATGAGAATCATCTTGTGTTCTTTATGAAAGTACCCTGTTACCATCCTTAGCATAGTTATCATGGGCATGCGCCAGGAAGTTCTTAGGAGGTGGCCCAAATGATGAGCAGTTTTCTTCCGTGAGCACTCACAAATTCTTTTCTGATGGACCCCTTGAAGAGTACAGATGGTCTGAAGGAAATATCATAGGTATTGGAGTACACAGTCCTGATTTGGATTCTGCTTTTCAGTTTCCAGTCTAGAATGGCCCTAGAAAATACGCTAACTTCTACAGCTGAGAGATGGATCAGTAGGTAAAGTGCTTCTGAGAAACCAAATTCAGTCCTTAGAACCCAGGTTACAAAAAACATCCATCCTTCCTTCCTTCCTTCCATCCATTCATCCATCCATCCATTCATCCATCTATCCATTCTTTCCATCCATCCAGACATTACAAAAACCAACCAACCAGAAAAACAAACAAACAAATGTTACAAAAACTAACCAAACAAAAACAAAAGAAAACAAATGTTGGGATGGAGAGATATCCCAGAAGTTATGATGCTTGCTGCTTTTTCAGAGGACCACAGTTCAGTTCCCAGTACCCACACTGGGTGGTGCTCAACTGCCCAGAACTCCAGTTCCTGGAAATCCAATACCCTCTGCTGGCCTACAGAGACATTGCACTCAGGTGCACATACCCACACATAGACATGCATGCATGTACATAATCAAAAATGAGTAGTGGGTCTTGCTTTTAATCCAAACACTAGGGAGGTATGGTGGCATTCAGACTCCTGAGGCTCTGGACAGTGGCAGACCCTGTCTCATAAAACAAGATATGTTGGGACTGGAGAGATGGCTCAGAGGTTAAGAGCATTGGTTGTTCTTCCAGAGGTTCTGAGTTAAATTCCCAGCAAGCACATGGTGACTCACAATCATCTGTAATGAGATCTGGTTCCCTCTTCTGGTATGCAGGCAGAATACTGTATACGTAATAAACAAATCTTTCTTTTAAATAATAAAAAAAATAAAAGTAAAAACAAAAAGCAAGATATATTGCACCTGAGGAATCACACCCTTAAATTGTTCTCTGGCCGCCACGTACACAAGCATCAACATATCCATAGCTATATGTTTACAGAGAGGGAAGGACTGAGGGAGAGAGAGAGAGGCCGGCCTTGACTTACATATGTTAGACTTACTACAAGTGACATATACAATATTTCACTAATTTCCCCTAAGAGGAATCCAGATGGCAGTTGTGAAGGTACCTACCACACTGTTCAGCATTTGCTGGCCCATAAATAATGATACTATTTTATTGCAGAAGTTGGCTGCTGTGTCTCCAGGACAGCTTATGTCATACCCACACAGAAGAAATGTACCCAACTCATATTTAAAGGCCTTTGAAATACTCAAGCAGTTGGTTTATATTTTTCTCAGCCAGTATACTATATTTTGTATTTCCTCCTATTTGCTGTGAAACAGAAGGCAATTTGTTTTGAACTCTGTGCTCCAAACTGGTGGCTTAATTAAGCAAGTTTATTGACTGTCTCTGAGGCTGTAGTTAAAAACTGGCAAACACATTGTGCCTGTATTAGTGTTTCTGAGCAAATAGAAGAGGCAGGTTTCCCACCCAGCTCATCCCTCCATTTCTTCTCCCAAACTCATTCTTGCTCTGCAACGTCTCACTTATAATCTGTTAATTAAATCACTTTACTCCATTTTATATAATTTTTAATTTAGCATTCATTTTCAACTTAGCTTTTGGCTTCATTTACTGATAATAAACAGAGTTGCATACAACACATGTCCCAGCAAACACCCAGACATACACATACAGATGCCAATAATTTTTTTCCAGCATGCCAGGCACATTAAAATTAAAGGCAGCATCTCCCCTCACCCTTTCCATTACTAAACGTGCACCCTGTTTGAATAATACATTCTCCCCAACCGTCAGCAGTTGGCTAATGTGTAAAGATTATGGGCAGCATGTCGCTCATACCTTTGAAAATTCATGGCTTTCCCAGACACAGTCTATTCAAGACTTTTAGGATCACCACACATGTTTTTCTTTATTGTTATTGTGCTGTGAGGTATGGCCTCATGTACCCTGGGGAGGTCTTGGCCTTCCTCATGGTAGTGACCTTGCATTCTTGATCCTCCAGCTTCCATCTCCTGAGGATCACCATGTACCACCATGCCTGATGTATACAGTCCTGGGGATGGAACCCAGGGTTTCATACATTATGTCAAGCGTTTCACCAGCTGAGCTCCACCCCAGCCTTCCTCAGCCTCCCCAGTGTAAGCTACAATGCCCCACTAATGATGGTCAATCTGGTATCTTGGTTCTGTAACATTGACTTTACACACACACACATATATATATAAATGAATATATAAATATATATATATGAATGAATGATATGAACCCTTTCTAGAATTCCAAAATAGTTTTTTTCAGATAAGTTCTCATGTAGCCCAGACTACCCTCCAAATCCTCATGTAGATGAGAATGACCTTGAGTTCCTAATCCTCCTGCTTTTACCATCATAGTGCTAAGATTTGGGGCACCATAAACAGTTTATTCAGTGCTAGGGATGGAACCATGGGTGTCATGATAGGCAAGTGCCCTAACAACTGAGCTGTACTCCCCAGCCCCTCTCCCCACCCACACAGTTTTAGGCATTGTCTCTGGGTAGCCCAAGGTAGCTTGAATCTCACCCTGCAACTCAAACTGTCCTCAGGTTGTAGTAGTCTGCATGCTTCCTGAAGCCTTTCGGCTCGTTTTATGCAAGCAGTGAAGGCTTTCTAGAATTCCTGTTTTGTAGGTTTATAACTATATGTCAACTCTGCTATGATATTTAAATTATTTCTGTTGAGCTTATCTTTCTTACAATAGCCTTCCAAATATATAAATTTTGTGAGTTAAAAGAAACCTGAGAGTTTCCAAGTCTTTGAATGTATGAGTTATGTAGTATGTAGCTGCTATCTTCTGAATGACACACCTGGGAGGTGAGTACAGTTACTAAAGTCCTTAGAACTAATCTTTTGTTTGTTTGTTTGTTTGTTCCTAGGCTTCCCTTTACCCCATTAAGTTAGAAAAGTTGCTTCTGTGACACCTACATCAATATCAATCTCTCATAACTGGAAATCTTTTCCTAACACCTATCATGAGCTAAAGGTTATCTACCCTTCTGACTTCCTGCAAGTGAGTCAGTAAAAGTCACTTGCTATGTGCCCTACATTGGGCAAAGTGTAAATGTGAATGGTGTTTATGACCAAAAAATGTGATCTCATACCTTGTCCTAGTTAGTTTCAGCTGTCAGCTTGAATAGAATCATTTGATAGGGTTTCAGTGGAGGGCCTGCAAAGATCACATTAGCTTGTGGACATGTTTGTAGAGGATTGTCTTGACTGTGAATTGATACAGGAAGGCCTAGTCCATTAGGGGCATCACTATTCCCTAGATTGTAGTAGTCTGCATGCTTCCTGAAGCACTTTGGCTCATTTTTATGCAAGCAGTGAAGGTTTTCTAGAATTCCTGCTCTATATAAAATGAATCTATATAAAAGCCACATGAGCAAGCCAGGAAACAGCATTGCTCCGTGATTTTTGCTTTAAGTTCCTGCCCTATCTTTCCTTGGCCATGTATTTTGACTAGGAAGTGAAAGCCAAATAAACCTTTTCCTTGACAAGTCGTTTTTGTTTGAATATTTTATGACAGCAGCAAAATGAGACTAGAACCTTGTGGAGGTGATATTCTAGAATAGGGAGACATGCGTTTTACACATTAATTACACAAGAATAGAGTTAATGTAAAAAGATTTAAGGCTGTCCACCATGTCTGGGCATGTGAAAACCCATGCCTAGACCAACACTATTATTTATATCAAATGTCTTAGTTAGCAAGTTGGGCTTATGCTTCCACATCACAATTCATTATCAAAGGATATCAGGACAGGAACTCTAACAGGGCAGGAACATGGAGACAGAAACCCATGTAGAACCCATGTGGGAGCACTTCTCATTAGCCTGCTCCTCATGGCTTGCTCAGCCTCCTTTCTTATAGCACCCAGGACCACCAGCCTAGGGATAGCACCACCCACAATAGACTAGGCTCTCCCCCATCAATCACCAATTAAGAAAATGACCTACAGGCTTGCCTACAACCCAATCTTATGGAGGCATTTTTAAAATTGTGGTTCCCTCCTCAAAGATGACTTCCACTTCTGTCCAGTTGACAGACAACTATACACACCAATAGTCAAAGGATAGCTGGTACTTGACTAAATGGGGTGGTGGTGTATGAAGAGACATTGTTTACAGAGTCCTGTGTCCATAAAGTACATAGTTATTGGGATATATGAAGAAGGCAAAGGGTGTAATTCTATGAAGTTAGCAGGATGTGGACGTTAAATTTTATTCTTCAGGCAGTGAAGAATACAGGATTTTTAGGTAGGGACTGACTCCGTGGATTTATTGTATTTGAAAAACACATCACTATGTTTAAAATGATGGTTGGATAGACACATTGTACAGGAGAAATAATGACATCCTAGTCAACACAGGTGACAGTTGTGGAGATAGTGGGAGGTGGACTAATTTGATAGCTCTTTGAAGGTGAAATGAACAGGACTTTTGATCAGTTGAACCTAGGCAAAAGGGAAGCATCAAGTGTAGTGAGTTGTATGGCTTTCTGGCTTGAGCACATGTGTAAATGGTAGTAACTTTTCAACTTGAAGGTGATGAAATATTTGTTGTACTTATCTTGCAAGCTCCGAGTCAAGGCCAGAGGTCATAGCTCATAAAATACATGACATTGGAAGTCTTCTGTATGGCAAGTCTTCTATTTTATATGAAAAATGCAGTTTGTCTTATGTCACAGATTCTTCTTTAATCTCTCTTTTGATTGTCACCTGTCAAGCACTCTTAATAACTGAAAGGGTTGTCCACTGAGAATTTGAGAAATTGGAAAATAATTTCAGAATTTGTTGTATACTCTAGTATAATTTTATCACTTCTTGCCTTTCTTTTATAATTTAATTTATTAATATGTATGGGGCAGTCTTGGTGGGGTGTGATGAAATTGTCTATTTGTAGAGGTTATAGGACGAGTTACAGAAGTCAGTTCTCTCCTTCCAACAAGTGGGTCCCAGAAATTAGAGTCATCAGGTGTGGCAACAAATGCCTTTACCCACTGAGCCATCCTGTCAGCCCACCCCTCTGCCTTCCAATACTAGTGTTAAACAGAGTGTTGTGGAGGCTTCTATACTTCTATGTTGTAACTCCTTATCTTACGTTTAATCTGAATAGCGTTGGAAAAATATGTGAATCTTAAATGCTGTAAGAATGGACTGAAGTCACCTTGTTACTTAATCACTGACTGATCTGTCTCATTTTAAGCAGATGAACTGTAGCAGACATTCTTGGTACCCCCTCTCACTCTCTGCCTGCCTTTTTATTTCACTGGCCCTTTCTCCACCTGACTGTCCCAGTATTCATTTATCTACAAAGTTTCTCCTGTCATTGAATTCTGTTTTTCCAAAGGCAAAGTCCCAATGAGGGGGAATTAAATGTTGTTTGGCGAGCCCTCAGTCAGCAGTACTATGATTTCCTTCTTCACACCCTGGGTAACAACCCTCTGGAGTGTGCATTTAAACTGGCTTCTAACCTCTGTTTGCCCATGGTGCTACTTGGCCCTTATTCTGTTTTCATACATTATAAATAAACTTATCAAAAGTCAGCTTTGGGAAAATGCTACACTACTGCAACTCTGCACTCTCTCATTTCTTCATCTTTGTTAAGACTGTCTGGCTACATTGTCACTCTTTACTACACATCTCTGTTATAACCTCTAATCATATATGACTCCTGAATTGCATCTGTCCCTTTAACAAAAAGCGTAGGGCTGGAGAGATGGCTCAGAGGTTAAGAGCCCTGTCTGCTCTTTCAAAGGACCCAGGTTCAACTCCCAGCACCTACATGGGATACCCTCACACCAATGCAAATAAAATGTTTAACAATTAAATAAATTCTTTTAAAAAGCCTTGTTAGATTCCACATTGGGCTGTTTATTTGGGACCACGAGTTGCTTAAGAGTCACAGGTACCAAGGTAATGGAGAATATCAGTTAGCCTCAACATACGTGTTTCATTGGGATGTTGTCTATATCACAAAGCCAGACTAACATCTGTTTCCTAAATTAAAAAAAAAAGCCTTCTTTTAGTTTATATATTTCGGATTTCATCTCTCTACATGTCAGTGGTGACATCATTGTATCATTCTTATTCTTTAATTCAAGGTACAATCCATTGCATCTCTTTCTACCTACCCCCAAAATATATCTTGGTATTGAGATTATTTTGGGGAATGAGATTTCATTTTTTTCTATAAATTACCTTTGATAGGTTAGTTTTGGTTTTTTAATTTAATTTTTAAAATATTTTTCAAAAAATTATTTTTTAAAAGAGCTATTTATTTGAGTGCTTTATTTACCTGCATATCAGTATGCCAGAAGAGGGCATCAGATGGCTGTATAGATGGCTGTAAGCTACCATGTGGTTGCTGGGAACTGAACTCACAACCTCTGGAAGAGCAGACAGTGCTCTTAACCATTGAGCCATCTCTCTAGCCCCCTATTTTGTTTCTTTTAAATTTTCTAATAGTTGTTTGTTCTTACAATCATCACTATTTGGACATGTAAAGTTGAAGTTTTATTTGCCATTGTAGCTTTTACTAATAAAGGAAAATGTTGTCTTTGCACTTAAAATAAAGCCAAGAGAGAAAACAAGTTGATGGAAGATAGTTTTGTTCTGTTTGTCTCCTCAAGATTCCTAGATGTATGTTTATATTGACCAAGTACTCAAGTAACCCAGAGTTTTCTGCTATTTGCAGTCTCTCTAAATGCTTTGCCCTGGAAATAAACCGTACACCTAGGCAAAGTGGTGGGGGAAAACATGGGATTTATGTCTATAGCTAAATAGCATTTGAAAAGAAGAGAAAATAACTGAGAAGTTTGGTTAACAGTTAGAGTCTGGTGCTCATGGTTGAATGGAACACATTGTTCATTCCTAGCTGACTCTAAGCTTCCTTTTCTTAACTGCAAGGATTAGAAAATGGAAATATGTACTTACTAGACTCCCTTGCAGCTAGTATTCTCTATTTGAGTTAAACACACTGTTAGAGATTTTGTTTTCTCATTTTGTCTTGATTTGTTTTCTTCTGGTCCAGGGAGAACCTTACCATGTATTCCAAGCTAAACTGTAACTCAGTTAACCCATGATACTTTTGTTTCAGCTTCCCAACTGCTGGGATCACGTGTGATTGCTACCATGGTAAGCTGTGAGATTAGAATGGTAGAAATGAGGTAGATGTCATGAATCGTTAGCATTAACTTTTTTTTGTGTGTGTGACAAACCAAATTTAGGATAATTGTGATTTTGTTAGTGTTGTTCAGGGAAAGGGGTTTTAAATTTTTTAATCATCTACTTTCTAGATGTCACACGACCTGGGTTTTTACCCTGTAGAGGATCAGCATAAATCCTAGTAGATGCTGCAGCCCAGCCATGAAGAACACCCAAGTGTTTGTGTTCTCTCTCCTTCCTAGGCATGCATATTATATTATTTTCCTTTTGCTGTGATAAGAGGGAAGTTAGGGGGGAAGGAGGCTTTCATGTTTTTTATTTGGTTTGTTTTTTGTTTTCGTTTGCTTCTGGTTGCTGAGGGATAGAGTTCAGAATGATAGGAAAGACATGGCAGCAGGAGCTATGATGAGTAGAGGTTCTATAAACTCTGCAAACAGTGCCACTAAGTGGGGATCAAGTGTTTGAGGACATAAGCCTAAGGGGGACATATCTCACTGAAACCACAACACAGAGCTGCAATATAACAGATTTTTAGAAGTCTATATAGGTGGCCAAAATCACCTTTCTTGTGTTTTGAGTCCAATATGAAATAAAACATGAGTTTATTTGAATAGAAACTGTGATGTTGGATCTGGTTCCCAAGTAACTAGTAGGCATGAACCTTGCTCAGCGATAATATCCTAGACATATGGGTGATTCTCATTCAGAGATGGGAGGTAATAGAATAAGAGACACAATATTATCACAGTGCACAATTTAAACATAAATTGGTAACTTCTAGAATCTACTGAACTGTCATCATGACTGACTTCATATGACTGACACCTGAGAATACAAAGTCAAAGCTTACAGCAAATATATGTGTTCTATAACATGAATTACTAATTGTCAGAAATTTAAAATTTTATGCAGAAATTATGGTACTTTTACACAATGGAATACTACTCAGCAATTAAAAACGAGGAAATTATGAAATTCGCAAGCAAATGGTGGGACCTGGAAACAATCATCCTGAGTGAGGTATCCCAAAAGCAGAAAGAAATACATGGTATATACTCACTTATATAGACCTATAAGATAGGGTAAACATACTGAAATCTATACACCTAAAGAAGATAAGCAAGAAAGAGGACCCGGGGTAAGATGAGCAATCCTCACCTAGATAGACAATAGCTAGACATTGAATGTAGGAGAAAACAAGCAACAGGACAGGAGCCTACCACAGAGGGCCTCTGGAAGACTCTAACTAGCAATGTGTCAAAGCAGATATTAAGACTCACAACCAAACCTTGAGCAGAGTGCAGGGAATCATATGAAAGAAGGGGAAGTTAGTAAGACTTGGAGAGGATAAGAGCTCCACAAAGACCAAATATATCAGGGCACAGGAGTCTTTTATGAGACTGTTTCTCCAACCAAGGACCATGTATGGATACAACCTAGAACCCCTGCTCGGATATAGCCCATGGTAGCTCAGTTTCCAACTTGGTACCCTAGTAAGGGGAACAGGGACTATTTCTGTGATGAACTCAGTGGCTGGCTCTTCGACCCTACCCCACCCCCACCCCCCGGAGGGAGGAGCAGCCTTGATAGACCACAGAAGAGGACATTGCAGCCAGCCCTGAAGAGACCTGATAAGCTAGGGTCAGATGGGAGGGGAGGAGGTCCTTCCCTATCAGTGGACTTGAAAAGGGGCTGGGAAGAGATGAGGGAGGGATGGGGAGAGTGGGAGGGAATAAGGGAGGAGGCTACAGCTGGGATACAAAATATATAACCTGTGATTAATATAAAAATAAATAAATTATAAAAAAAGAAAAAAATGTGCTTTGACAGAAATCAGAGTTCTAGCCTCCAAGAGGATAACAGATACTTTATTCTGGAGCAGAAAATGAGTGACCATAGTTTGGCAACATAGATTTAGATTACCCCAAATTCCATGTTCCACCATCAAGAATTCAAAAGTGCCTGTAACTCCAGTTCCAGGAGATCAGTGCCCTCTCTGGCCACTGCTAGGACCTGCACATATGTTCACGTATACAGATATATACATCTTGAGGTAATTAAAACTAAAAAAGGAAAGCTCTTTAAAAAATGAAAAGTTTACAGTGCCTAGGGAGTAACATTGAGATTGACCTCTACCTTCTGCACAAACATGTACCTGCATACATAAACAAAGCAAAGCAAAGCAGTTCCTAAACCAAGACAGCCATGCTGTGTGTAGCTCCTGAGTGTGTGCTGCCCTGGACTCATAGTTTCTCTGTACCTTCAACTGCATTGTTCCTAACTTGTGATGTGGGCAAGGGGCATTTTCCCCCTATAGAACCTCTACTTCTCTCTGCAGAGAAGCAAGAAAACCTCCCTAACCTTTGGCCTTAGAGGTCAAAGGATGTAGAGCCCCGTGATTGACTCCCTTAATAATACAGTTTTTGTTTGTTTGTTTGTTTGTTTGTTTGTTTGTTTTAAAGCAGAAAATCTGATTTGCTGAGGCTCAGGCAATCAGCTGAAGGTACTGTAGCATAAACCAGGATCCCTGCCCTCAGGGTCTCTAATCAGCCATTGAGGCATGCATTACCACTTCCTGTTTTCCATTTATTATGATAATTTCCCACAAAGTCCCAGCCCCACCTCCACCAATTATTTTTGTCTCAACCTTCTAATTACAACATTATATGACCATTCAGCTTGGTACTAATTAAATCATTACTTAATTCACAAAGTGTGTGATAATGCTGATGCTTTCTGTCAGCTGAAGTTACAGCATGGCGCCTTACTTTCCTCACTCTCTGAGGAAACAGACAGGAGCAGAAAGGTTGCTCTTCTGTCCAAGGGCCCAAGCTCACCTTCTACTAGCTGACCAGCATGTAGCCAGCCCCCTTCTCTGAAGAAAGAAAAGGGCTGGATGGCAGTGCGGCCAAGTAAGAAAGGGCTCGCTCTCCACAAAGACCAAACTGAGCAGGGCACAGGGGTCTTATATGAGACAGTTTCTCCAACCAAGGACCATATATGGATATGGCCT
>CM053766.1:96874806-97037306 GCA_028658305.1 Pachyuromys duprasi
GTAGAAACCGTCTCATACAAGACCCCTGTGCCCTGCTCAGTTTGGTCTTTGTGGAGCTCTTGTTCTCCCCAGGTCTTACCAACCTCCCCCATTTCTATCATCACTTCTCGCCCTCTGCCAAAGGCTTGATCAAGAGTCTTAATATCTGCTCTGATACATCGCTACATTGACCCCCCCAGAGGTCCTCCTTGGCATGCTCCTGTCCTGTTGCTTGTTTTCTCCTCCACTCAATGCCCATCCCTTTTGTTCATCCAAACGAGCATAGATCATACCAACCTGGGTCCTCCTTCCTGTATATCCTCCCTAGGTGTGTAGATTTCAGAAGCAGTTGTCTTTTAAAATATATTTTAAAAGATAGAAATAAGTCCTGTAATTGTCTACTTAATTACCTTCGATACTGTTTATTTCTTCATGTGGATTTGAATTTCTACTGTCATTACTCTAATTAACTTCTTTAATAATTTTTGTAATGAATATCTAATGCCAGAGCTAAAGAGATGGCTTAGCAGTTAAGAACACATATTTCTTTTATAGAGGACCTGAATTTGTTTCTCAGCACCCATGTTGTACAGTTTGCAACCACCTGTTACTCCAGTTCCAGAGGATCTAAACATCCTAGGGCACCTGTTTTCTGGTGTGTGTGTGTGTGTGTGTGTGTGTGTGTGTGTGTGTGTGTAAATATGTAAACTCTTTAAGGAAAGACTTTATAATGATTACTTTTTAGTTTTCTTTTATTAGGAAACTTATGGGTCTTGCCCTTTTTTGAAGGAAGTTTTTCCTTGATTTAGGAACTTTGGTCAGCATCTATGTGTATATGTGTGTCTGCTTGTTTGTTTGTACCATGCAATGCAGTCATCTGTGTCGTCCAACGTATGGCCTCATCTTAGATTCCATTGCTTCCAAGGTGTCCTCTCTGCCTCACCCTTTGTAAAAAGTTATTCTCTCAACACTTTATTATATCTACCTGGCTCTTAATTTTCCTAGCTTGTATAAATTTCTCTCTTTGTGTGTGCGTGTGCACGCTCATGCACGTGCATGTGTGCATCCCTTTCTGTATCCTGAGTGGAACATAAATACTTATCAAATTAACACTAGCAGATTTTAAACCATGGACTTCCTAGCTAGAAATGTAATTTTATGCTGTTCTTGTTTTCTTTTTTCTAACCAAAAATTCTATACCATTTAATTTCAGCTCTTTAAAAAACTAAAAGAATTAAAAACTAAACTAAAACTAAAAAACTAAAGAATTAACAGGCAGTTTTTAAATTCTCTAAATCAATTAGCTTAAAAATGTCCCCTCAATAAAATGACTTCTTTATTGTTGTAGTTATTGCTAAATGTCTCAGGTGTGAGAGTTTTAATTAATGGATTGCCCAGAGTAGATTGGCCTGTAGACATGTGTATGGAGTATTGTCATGATCATTAATTAATATGAATAGGGCCCACTGTGGGTGACACCATTCTCTTGGCAGGTGGTCCTGGAATGTTTAAGGAAGTTTGCTGACCATAGGGCTGCAGGCGAGCCAACATGCAGCATTCCTTCATGGTTTCTGTGTCAAGTACTCTCTTGATTTTCTTCCTTGACTTCCCTCAAAGGTGCACTGTGACCTGGAAGTGCAAATTAACACTTCCCTTTTCTAAGTTGCTTTGGTCAGAGTGTTTTATCACAGCCACAGAAAGGAAATAGGAATATTTGACCCCATCACCTAAGTCCACCTGTACATTTGAGATGGAGAACCTGCAGAATACGAATGTCTAGTTTGTGTCCTCTGCATTGATACGTTGCCTGGTCTATACATGTGCTTCCATCATAAAGCAAGCTCATAAAGTCATTGTAAAGTGTCAGTAGGGTATCAAAGGTCCCGTTAGACCCAACCCCTTGGTTATTTAAATGGACAGTCTCTAGACTCTGCATCCCTCAGCTAGGCAGGGTCTTTATGTTCTTTATGTCTGATAAGGGTGTCTCTGCATCTTGAGTGACTAATAGAAATATTTGCATTTCTCAAAAGTGTATGTTTAGTGATTGCAGAGCTGAAGGCAAACATTGCATTTCCCGAGTATTTGACCATACTTGAGTCCTCAATTATTTCGTGGTGGCTTAAAGGGAGTCAGCTCCCATTTCTTTAACACGTGATTACCTTTCCATTCCTCTGGCAAACAAACCGCAGCTGTGTCTTATTGACAGCAGTTCCACCAACAAGCGGTCCCAGAAACTGACACTATTAAACGTCCTGCTTAAAGGAGGACTCTCTGACTCACATGTGAGCCTGCCAGTGTCCAAAGTGTAATATTTAATTGCATTTTCTTAATCTTTACCACTGTATTTCTAAGCTTTCTAATACCTCCAAAATACCAAATCTCAGGCTTATCCTAATTAAAGAATCTCAATTTAATCCATATTGCATGACAATTCAATTTGTTGATTGCTTTTTCTCCCCCCTCTTTGTGAAATTCCCGTCAAATGTATTAATTCAACATGATGAATCCTGTATTCAACCCACTGGAGTGAATAATTAAAATTAGCTGATAAAACTTTCAGCAGAATTACTTTGTGAAATTGCTGAACAGATGTGTCATTTTAATGAAAATCCACAGACAAGCTCCTTCTCCCCCTCGGCAGGATAAAAATATTATCCCCTCGGCACATACTTAATTTGGTGGTAAATACACTCGGAGCGATTGCTGGAAGGGAAGAGAAAGCAACTTGTCACACTTAGTAACTTGATTTTTCCCCAGCATGCAGTAACAGCCATCTACAGTAATTCATAGTGCTCTATTGTTGCTGCAAGTCCCAAAGAGAACTTATTAAAATGCAATAATCTCCTATTTAAACAGAAACAATAACCATTAAATTTCCTGTGGATCCAAAATTGAGCACAAGCCCCATCTGGTAAGAGTGATTAGAGGCCTGATGAGGGAATTTAATTTGCAACATTCAAAGACTAAATCGGAGCAGATCTTGTCACCTGGGACTCCAGTGCTGCTTGCTGTCTTCTTAAAAAATCTCAACCTAAACTGAAAATGGAACTCAGGAGTGAAAATGTTACCCAGGGGCCGCCCGACAGGATCGCGTTTCATTTTGTCTCCAGCAGGCCTTCTGAGCAGAGGGGATTTCACTGCTGTCTGCCCCAGCTTCCTTCCTAGTTTTTTTTTTTTTTTGACAGGCCTGGCAAAGAGGCTGTAGTTTCCTGGGGTGCCCTTTGCTTCTGTAATATGGCCAGCCCCCACTGGTCCTGGCCTGCCACCCCCTCCCTTCTCCCTTTTGTCTTTCAGCATTGTAAGTCCTCTGCCTCCCTTTCAGTGTTCTCAGGAACTCACCTTTCTCATCCAAAGAGCCAGACTATCGGTAGGCTTCTTTGAACAGCTTTGTCTTGTGGCACATATTAGTGTTTGAATGTGGAGAGCCTACCTTCTTTGGAACTTGTTAGAGTTTTAATTGCAAGAGGTGAAGGGTTGGAGTGATGGCTTAGCAGTTAAGAGTATGTACTGCTCATGTAGAGGGCCTGGTTCAGTTTCCAGCACCCACATTGGGTGGCTCACAGCAGCCTGGAACTCTAGCTCTAGGGGAGCCAATGACTCTGGCATCCATTGGCAGCTGCACTCCACTGGAATGAACTCAAATGAAATCGTGTGCATGCTCACACACACACACACACACACACACACACACAACTTAAAACTAAAAACACAAACTTAAAAATAATTTTTAAAAATTTCAGCTGCAAGAGGGCCTAATTGTGTTAATATCATTACAAAATAGAAAGGATCATTTCCTCTTCTTCTGTCCCTTTTTTTGAGACTTTGTAAGCAGTGAAGAAACAGTGCATGCTTGAATTTGTCATTAGAAGTGTGTGTATACATGTGTGTGCACGTGTAAGTTTATGAGTACTTGTGCTTCTGCTGACACAGCGCCAGACCACACCTGTTGTTCATCAGTGAGCAGACACTCCAGTAGGTCTTTGCTCTTAGTGAAGCTGAGATGATTGCCGGGAGGGAGGAGAAACCCCTGCGATCAGACTCCTGGTACTTCATTGCCAGTTGCTGTTTGGTTTCTTTTATTCAGGATTACTAATCTTTATCACTAGGACTCGCTCAGTCTTTCTTTTCCTGGGTTCTTTGTTTCTCTAAACATCCATTGTGTACACATAGTATACTCTTCCAAAACTGTTCCTCCAAGTCAGTGTCTTCCTCCCTCTCCTGCATCTTTTCTTCCCTGTGACTTGGGGCAGGCCACATCTAGGTAAAATTGGCCACTGTCTTCCCTCATTCCCAGGTAGGTTCAGTACTTACTCTAGCCCATGCTTTGTTTCTATTTAAACTAAATTCATTTGCTGGTGTGTGGTCTTGTCACAAGTATTGTTTTTGGGGTAAAGAGGACAACTTGTGGAAGTTCTAGGGATGGAAGTGAGAGAGTCAGGCCTGGTAGCCAGGTAAATGCCTTTATCCACTGAAGCATCTTGCTGGCATTATTTTTACTTTTTGAGACAGGGCCTCATGAAGCCCAGCCTGGCCACAGGTACATAGGGATATGTACATGAAGAAGACCTGGAACGGTAGATCCTCCTGCTGAGAATATCAATGTACATCACATGTTCTTTTTTCATTTATCCTCTGAGAGCATGATCTTCACTTCAGTAGTTGAGAGGCCCTTTCAGCTTCCTTTTCCCTACCTTATAAATGCTTGTAGAGCTAGTCCTACTACCTCATATCCGGGGTGAATGGAAACGTCCATTCTATGAACTTTTCAAGAGTCTGAAAGGTGGTGAACAGAAGGAGGAGGAGGTACTGAGAAGTTTGAGGCACATCACTGTGTCTGTATTTATACATATCTGGGAAAGTGTGCCACAAACACACAAATGCCACTATGGCTTACATAATGGGATCACCTTGGGCAGCAACAGGAGAATTACTGGATGCTGTCATCAGAAATGTGAGTGTGGTACGAGGAGGTGTCTGCGTACTGTAAATGTTCACAGGTTGCCTTAACTAGTGTGTGACCTTACCCTGGAATTTCACAGACAGAGTTAGAAGGAGTACAGACTGGTGTTGGTAGTGATGGAGACTTAATGCAGAGCAGCTGCACTCTGAGTGGCCCTGGCTTTGATGTCGGGTGCATCTGATGGTGAAAGTTCCTTAGCTCTCCCAGTCTGGTTTTCTCAGGTTGTAAAGTGGTGTCTAATAACACCTTTATCATGTGGTTTCTGGGGTGTTTTTATAATTTGCTTGCCATATGGAAGAGATAGGTAAATCACAGCCAGGCCCTTGGAGTCTTGAGGATAGTAGAGGTAATGAATCAAATACATAACAAAGCCCAGGGAGCTTCACCCCACCCCCATGAAGTATTCCTCCTTAGATGTTTTCAGAAACTCTTTTGTTTTATGTTATTCCCTTCTTTTCATGTGTGTGTGTGTGTGTACATGCTTGTCTTAGTGTTTGTGTGTACATGTATGTATGTGTATGAGCATGCATGTGGAGGCCCCAGGTTGATATTAGAAATCACTCACCTCATTTGTTGAGGTGAAACCCAGAGCTTGTTATATGGCTAGTTGCTCTAGTCTGGGGATCCCCTGTCTCTGCCTTGAGGGGCTGGAATTACAGACTGCATGCCACCCTCCAGCCTCTCAGCCAGGGAGGAGATGGGCAGGTATGAATTCTGCTCCTAACCCTTACATGACAAATGTTTGAGCCCTGTCTCAGGTTTCTTTTCTCTGAGATAGGATCTTGATGTGCAGTCCAGATGAGCATCAGACTGTCCTGAGATCTGCATTGTGATGTAGCTCTTTTCCTCTTTCAAAGAACATCCAGTGAAAGGCTGGGGCATGGTATGTGGTTCAGTGGTAGAGCACCTGCCTGGAATCCCCCAGTGAGAAGCTAGAGGTGTGGCTCAGTGGTAAGAACATTTTTCTGGCATGCCTAAGCCTTGGGTTTGATCTCCACAATCATTAAAAACATAAAAAAGAAAAAAAGGTTAGGCCACAATAGTAGATTCAGAGTAGATAATGGGAAAAATACCAGCAATCATTCTTGTTAGGACCAATGAAATGATGATGAGTACAACAGATTTTATATGAAAGAGGTTTATTAGATGGAGATGAAGTGAGAGAGAGGAGAGAATGAGACATGATGGGGGAAGGGCAGGAGGTGCCTCCACAGAGAAAGGGAAGAGAGCAGGAAAGTAGGAGAGTTAAGAGGGCAAGAGGGCAAGACATCGACAAAGTGGTGAGTTGGTCCTTTTAAGAAGCAACTTAACCTAGGCCTGCCAGTGTGGCTACCTGGCAGACACATGATGACATCACAGGTTGCTAGGCAACCCAGAAGCAGGCAGCCTAAATATTAACATTCCTCCCTTTTTCTGTAATTAAAAAATGAGGAGCTTGGGCTGCTTCTCATGTAAGGTAAGTTAAAGTATATAAATTTAGGTTCATTGGAAATAGCTCTTGGTTGCCATGCAAGAAGGTAAGAGAGAGAGAGAAAAAATAATAGCAAGGAAATGTCCAGATTACATGATCAAGAGGAGTAGGGAAGCTAATTTCACACCATACCTAAAATGTGTTGTAAGAGATTTAATTTTAATCACATATTCCACAGTTACATATACATGTTTTAAACAATAGACACCCACTCACCCCCCAAAATAAAAAGTACATACTACACTTTGAAGTTTTTCTTTGGCTTTAATGAGACACTCACACCCTCGATGGTTCTTTCTTACTCCCTTCATCCCTAGTCCCCTTAGGGCTCCTGAACGGAAACTGTTAAGGGGGGGGGGGGAGCAGAAGCCTGAATTCCTTAATAAGTCCCAAAAGTAATCAAAAGAAAGAAACGCAATATGAACAAGCTCTCAAAACATTCTCATGCTCCTTTGGGGGATATTTAATTCGAGGAAGGTCAGGCCTTTGTAATGTTAATTCTCTAGTCCTAAGAAGAAAGCCACCCTTCTTCCAGAGTAATATTGTTGTCTGTAAAAAAGCTTTGATTTGGGGAGAAGTGCTGTTTAAACACACCTGCAATTCAAAGAAGGCCTGCTGGCCTCCAGATGCTGAAAGGCTGGGGATTGGGTGGGGCAGATGGCGGGGGTGTGGATGGGGGTCCCTTCTGGATACTTAAGGTATCCATTTGAGTCTTCCTGGAGTCTGCTAGAGTGTGATCAGAAAATGCTCAGTGAGCTTGACCCAGCTTTTTCTTAAGATGCCCTGGGTGAGGTAAGAAATACCAGAACCCAGTCCTTTCTGTCAGATACTGTTTATGACAAGGGAGTAAAATCTTTTCATCTCCCACAAGTTGTAAGGCTTTTATGTAAATCTTTTCTATCTCCCTTACCTAATAAAACCCTATGTAAATATATTAATACCCCTTCCCCAGCTGAGTGGTAAAACTTTTGTTTATGCAAAGCCAGCCCTGTCCAATCTCAGAATTTAACTGACTTAAGTAACTGATTCCTTCCTTCTTTCTTTGGTGTGCTTTTATTTTGGAAACAGTCTTACTATGTAGCCCTGATTGTCCTAGAACTCACTGTGTAGGCCATGCTGGCCTTGAACTCACAAAGATCTGCTTGTCTTATGCGTCCTAAGCACTGGGATTAAAAATATATGCATGAGCAAGCCCCAATCACAAAAGACTTGAAAAAAGAATTACAAAAACAAGTGAGTTTCCTGTCCTTTTGTATTCATTGCTTGGATCTTGCTTCCCCTTTATTGGAAAAAGAACTGCTTTGCTGGGCTCCGTTCATTTTGTTCATGTATTCTTTGTGTAACACCAAGATTATTCTTTGTTTCAGTGTACAAAGTGCTAACTTTTCCCATTTAGGTAGGTATGGTGTTTTTAAAAACTACATTTATTTACTTACTTGGGTAGAAAATGACATGAGTCAAGTGTAGAAGCCAGAGAACAACTTGTAGGAGCCATCATTCCACCATATGGATGGGGGGAGGAGGTGTCAAATTCAAATCCTCATGTTTGGCAAGTGTTGACCTTTTATTTATTTATTTAATTTATGTAGAGTCTCACAGTGAAACCCATGATGACTTTGAACTCCTGAAATTGCATATATGTGCCGAGTCCTGGAAACACTTTCACCTTAAATATGTTTAAGTTGTGAAATATATCAAATGCCATTATCCTCTGTGCAGTAGCAGACATGCAGGTAGCTACCCACGTATGTCATCTGTTACTACCTTTTAGTAATTGAGAGTTCTCAAACCCCATCTGAGTTTATCTTATTTAGCTGGATACATAAGCCTATCCTAAAAATTTCTTTTTAAATTTATTTATTTATTGTATATGAGTGCTTTGTCTGCATGCACACCCGCATGCCAGAAGAGGGCATCAGATCCAGTATAGATTGTTATGAGCCACCATGTGGTTGCTGGGAATTGAACTCAGGTCCTCTGGAAGAGCAGACTGTGCTCTTAACTGCTGAGTCATCTCTCCAGCTGAAGCCTATCTTTTTTTTATTTTTAATTTTTGTTTTGTTTTCTTCAGGCAAACTGGCACTGTATCCCAGGCTGACTTGGAACTCACTGTTATCCCTAGGCTAGCATAGAACTCGGAGATCTTCCTACCTCAGCCTCCCTAGTGCTGACATTGTTGGCATGAGCTCTACTCCTGCCTCTTGCTTCTTCATCTTAATCTGATTTTACACCATCCCACTTTGTATGTTTTATAGCAAATTGTCAAAACTGACTTGTCTGCATTGTCTATGTAGAGTCTGTTCTGCCAACTTTTTATTAAAGAGAAGAGAGACTTGGTTTCCCTGCCCCCCCTGAAACAGAGATGTATGAAAATTACCCTTGTTTTTTTAAAGTAGTAAAGGTCACAGCAGTGGTTGCAAACCAGCAGGCTGCCTACTGCCTGGTATATACGCAGCATCACTATTTTACCCTCAGGCATTTTTTATTTCTTGCACAGATGGTCTAACTCAGGGCTAGCAAAATGTTTTAAGTTTTGCATAAATTAAAGCAAGAGGTCTCTCAGTACAAAAGTGCAACTTTTTTTTAAAAGTATGCTAACAGTTTTTCAAAAAATTACAGCCTCACGCCAGCCCTCCATGATCAAGCTTAGAGATGGGGGACTGGTCGAATGAGGGAATGCAAGCACATGCATGAGTACTTTGCTGCTGCTCTGAGACCTTTGAAGGTTGATCAGCAAGAGGCTTGGGTGATTTGGCCTCACAAATACCTTTAGCAATGTTATTTGTTGGAGCCATGTTTTCTAGGTCTCTTTGGGTTTAGTAAATGGTAACCGCGGAGACAGGCTGGCATGAATGAAGTCCCTCTCATTCCTCCTCACTGTACCTTATAGTAGGGTCCTGTTCAGGTTTAAGGTCACTGGTTGGAAACAGAACTAAGCAGGAGAAAGCTTTTTCCTCCCAGCTGTGCCACCCTCCCAGCCCTCTAACGTCATCAATCTGAAAGGACACAGTATATTTTACGTTTTTTTTCTTCTTCAGATGAGGAATGAGAACTTATCTTATTTTAAGTGTGTGTGTCTGTCCCATAGACCCTCAGAAAGGGTGTATGCATCCACCATACTTGATGGGATGATGACTGACTTGGTTGTTTGCAGACTACCACAGCGGCAGAGTTCATGAGTGCAATGCCATGCTATGTCCAGAAGATAGCATTTCATTATACTCACGTGTTGGCTCTCACATTCCTTCCGCCCCTCCCCCTTCCTCACTGCTCCCCAGTCCTTGTGTGGACCAGTGATATAGATACCCTGTTTAGGCCACTTATTTTCAGCACTTTGGCCAGTTGTGAGTCTCTTATTAATTACCCCCACTGCAGAAGAAGCTTCTGTGACGATGGCTGACATCTGTGCCACGTTAGGGTATATATCATATACATCATATACTTTATGGGTATAAATGTAAGTTGTCAGAGGGCATTTTGACTCTGTCAATATTCCGTTGTTAAGATAATTGTGAGGAAATCCGTGTTGCCTTCAGAACGTTGCCTCTCTTGATCCAGACGTCATCATCAATGGAGAGCTCCATACTTCCTTTCTGTTCTTCACGTCTGCTCTTAACAGGGCCCATTGAAGTCACAGTCTGTGGCTTGTTGTCTTTGATGGCCTCTGGCTAACTGTGGAGCCCTTTGACTCCCTTTTCATGAGACCTGGAGATGAACAGTGAAAATATCTCCTCTGCCAGCCTCCTAGTGTTTAAAGCACACGTGAGCGCTTTTCATATTATTTCTCATCATTAGATGAAAAATAAAACTCTCTGTGTCCATTTCAGAAATGCTTGAAAATCCAAAAAACACAGAGAAAACATGCTGTTCCTTTGTTTTCTGTAATTAGTGCATCCCCATGTTCTCTTCTGACTTTATCTATCTATCTGTCTCTCTGCTTTTTTTCAAGACAGGGTTTCTCTGTGTAATAGCCCTAGCTGTGTAATAGATCCTAGCTGTCCTGGAATTCTCTTTGTATACAGGCTGGCCTTGAACTCACAAAGATCCTTGTGCCAATGCCTCCTGAGTGCTAGGATTAAAGGCATGTATCACCACCCCCTGCTTCTGACTTATTTTAAAATTCTTTTTTTCAATTTTTGTTTTTATTAATTACAGTTTATTCACTTTGTATCCCCCCAACATGTGCTTTGTGCGCTTGTGTATGGAGGCCAAAGGTTTACATTAGGAATACCTTTGCCTTGTTTGCTACAAGATCTCTCATTGGCCTGGAGCTGTCCAGTTAGGCTCAGCTGGCTGCCTAGCAAGCCCTCGGGAACCTCCTGTCTCCTTTCCATAGTGCTAGCATTGCAAGTGCACAGGACCCTAGTCCAATCCACATTTTCACATGGTTACTGAGGATCACACCTAATCACTAAAGTCTCAGGGTTTCTGTTGCCGTGATAAAACATTATGACCAAAAGCAGCTTAGGGGGAAAGGGTTTATTTAGTCTTATAGCTGGTAAACTATCACCCAGGAAAGCCAGGGCAGGAACTGATGCAGAGGCTGTGGAAGAGTGCTGCTTACTCAGCTTGCTTCTAGTGGCTTGTTCAACCTGCCTAGGCGCAGCACTGCCCCCAATGAGCTAGGACCTCCCACACCAATCACTAATGAAGAGTAGAGCTTATAGTTTTGCATACAGGCTATCTTACAGAGGCATGTTATCAATTGAGAAGTCCTTGCCAAATGACTCTAACTTGTGTCAAGTTGATATAAAAGCAACAAGCACTTTGACTGCTTGCTCAGCTCCTCCTGAGCTCTGTGTGTTTTCCTTTAGTTAGTAGAGATCAGGTAATTAGGTAGGCCATAATGTAGATGTGACTGTAGATATTGTATTCCCCTTTCTTTTCTCTCCTTACATAAGCACACGTTTGTGATATTAAGAAGTGTTTAAGGTCATGCCCATACAGATGCAAACATGAGCATGCATGCCTCATGCACATAAAATGAAAAAGTAAGAAGAACTTTGGGTTAGCCTTTATGGAAATGGACACTGCTGGCCAGCACATACAAATTGCCTTTAAAAACAAAACCAGTCCCAAAATGAAATCCAGCAGCAGCCAATCCCATTCCCTATAGTAAAGGGAATGTGTTTTTGTCTTACGTCTTACAGGAGGCTGTCCATAAATGCTCAGTTAATCAACATCTCATGTTTCCCATTCTTCTGAAAGAATTCACAAGTGAGTGAGGGGCAGCGAGCCCTGATGTCACGTAAGTACTGGCAGCACTTGATACAGTTGATGTGCTTCTCGGCTCTTTTGTTCCGTCTGTTTCCAAGAACTTGGTACATGTAATCAGGACCACTTGGATCATATAAAGTGCGATAAATTTTCACTGAAAGGGAATAATGCTTTGATCATTCGCTCTGTCTCTGAGCTGTTGAGAAACACTAAACTTAGCTGTTAAAAGTAAGCACAGGGCAACCAGAAGGATCACAGCTTTTAAAAAACCCTTGACATGGTAACTCTATCTAGGTAGACACAGCCTCACTCTTTTGAAGCATATGCTACTCAGCTACTGATCATAACCTAGCACTCTTCAGGCCTTGATTGAACACCCATGGTGGATGCTGGCAGCAATTGTAGAGTCCTCTAATTCTGAGCTCAAAGAGGGAGGGAATGTCATTAGATTTGTATGACATATTGAATAATTTAGAAGAAACTGATATCTTTATGCTATTGGTCTCTAATACTCTGACATATTTTTTAAAGTACTTTAACTTTTTTTTGTCCTCTGTAACATTTTATGATTTCTTCTGTATGTTCATACATATTTGTATGTTTCTGTTAGTTTTTTTAGGTGATTTTTTTTTAGTATTAGTGTAAATGCCGTGTTAAGTTTCTTTTATTTTTGTGTGAATGCATCTATATGTGTGTGTATGATGTGTGAACATCTGTGTGGGTGTCATGCAGGTACCAAAGTGTATATGTGTAGGTTAAAAGCCTATATAGGTACTATGAATGTCTCTCACCTTCCACCTTGTTTAAGGCTAGCCAGATAGCTCAGCATGTAAAGACACTTGCCACCAGGCCTCAAGATCTAAGTTTGCTCTGCAGGACCAACATGTAAAAGAAGAGAACAATTACCATATGTTCTCTGACCTTCCCCTGCTTTCGTGGCACATCCACCCCCCCATATAAATATATACATAAATATAATTATTTTTGGAAGGCATTGTTTCTTATTGTTTACCTCTGTGTTAACCAGGCTGCCTGGACTTAAGGCTTCCAGGGAGTCTCCATTTTAGCATTATATATACACAGTACCAAGTCCAGCTTCATGTAGCTCCTGGAAATCTGAGCTCTTGTCTTCACGCTTGCTCCAGAAGTGTGTTACCTACTGACCCATATGCCCAGCACACAAGTGCCATTTAAAAAAATCATGCTGAAAGAACTTTTAGTTTGAGGCTTATACCAAAAGAATTGAAAACAAACTCAGGCATGTATGTAGCCATGTTCACAGTGGTCAAAAGATGGAATGACCTGGATATCCATCAATGTGCATGGAGTGTAGTAAGTTCATATGTACAGCCTGAGAAAGGAATACGGTGTATACCTGAGCTATCTTATTGGTGTTTCTTAAAGACATTGTTATGAGTGACATGGAGTTATGACTCTAATCCTGTGTCCTAACACTCACCTACAATATCCTTAGTCGTTACGCCACAGGGACAGGAGAGAGTGTTTTTGTCAGGGTCTAACAAGAGAGGAAATCAGATGGGTGCAAAGGCTCAGTAAGGGATGATGGAAACATTTCTAGTGATGAGTGAGTGTTTTAAGTATAGTCATCACTGTGAATTTTATGTTAATGCATACTATGATTAAAAATTGATGTGTTCTATAATTTATTATAGAAATACATTAGGTACATAGAAAAAGCATTTTTATAAAGATTTATTTTATTATTTATGTGTATATTTGTGTGGAGGGGTGTGTCCACAAGGAACAAGGAGAGTGTCAGATCCCCTGGTGCTAGAGTTACAGGCAGCTGTAAGCCACTCTGTGTGGGTGCTATGAGCCAAACTGGAGTCCTCTTCAACAGCCTGAGAGCTTCTAACTGCTGAACCCTTCTCTTTAGTCTCCCAAATCAGATTTAAAAACAAAACAAAACAAAAAAACCTTCATCTGGATTTACCCATGACATTTGATAAAATGATTAAATTGGTGAGGACAGGGTTCTGGAGTACCTCAAATGTCTCCTGTTAAGGGGGATTCAGACATTTTTATTGTTTTGTGTGTAGGTGTCTTTTATCTGAATAAGGATAGTCATTTTTGTTTCTGTTTCACTCAGATTTGGTTTTTATCATGAATCCTTGTTGAGGTACTGTTTTGGCTTTGCTGTATTCTGTTACAGAGACAAACTGCAAGGATTGATTTTTTTTTTTAATGTTAAATCAATTCGTAGTTCTTGGTTACAAACTAATTGATGGTGATATATTCTCTCACATATTGCTGATTTTAGTATTTTTGGTATTTTGCTCATGTTTATTTTTTCTTTTTTTCCATCAGATTCAGTAATAGTATTTCATTTAGGTTTTATCCATTATGTAAAAGTTTGTAAACTTAATGGCTTTTTATTTATTCTCTCTCTCTCTCTCTCTCTCTCTCTCTCTCTCTCTCTCTCTCTGTGTGTGTGTGTGTGTGTGTGTGTGTGTATGTGAATATGCATGCATGGGAGTGTGGAGGTGTATAGGTTCATATGTGCAAAGTCAGAGGACAGCTTTACGAATCAGTTCTCACTTCCCACCAGTCTTGTCAACAAGCACTTTTACCTGCTGAACCTTCCCACCAACCCATAACTTTCTTAAATAAAAGTTCTTATGTGGCTGGTTTGTTGTTTCTTCATGCATGTCAATGTCTTGAGTTCTTGGGTGGAATGCTACATGTATTACAGTCAGACTTCTAACTGCTGTGAGAGACACTTGAGAGTTAAAAGGAAGAAGGGTCTGTTTATAGTCATGGTTTTCAGTTGATAGTTTGGCTATTCTGCCATTTCTGGCCTCCAATCATGGAGGAGGGATGTGGTGTTGTAGAACTTGCTGCTTCCCTCTTGGCTGCAAAGAGTTGCTGTTTACAGGAGTAGGCTTCTTCGTTTTTCGTCTTGCTCTTCATTGTTGTTCCCGTTTTATTGAATGGGAACTCCCAGGGTCAGGATCTGCCTCTCTCCTTTAGTTAGTCCTCCCTGCAAACACTGTTACAGGCACACCAGAAGTGCATTTTACCAGTCTCCTTTTTATCAATCAATCCCATCATTGTGACAGTCACATTAGGTAAGTCTTCTTTAAAGGGTGCCACATCTATACACCAACAAGGCCCACCTTACCCCTTCCCGGTGACACTGACTTTGATTGCCCCATTAGGGATGTCCTTCAGTTTTTCTGCGCATAATTAATGCCTTCATTACTTGGAACAAGTAGAAGCATTTTTCTGAGATGTTAAAAAGCCCACAGCTACTCTTGTGAAATGGAAATATTCACCCTTTTTCTGTGTGCATTGATGATGCTTATCTCATCATTCATTGCTGCAACAACTAAATTGATTCTCTCCGTCCACATTTGCCTGTCCTCGGCATTCTAATTTAAATAAGAACTCAGTTTTCAGATGTGAGGCAATGTCTCATAAAGGTTTTAGTCTGTGTTTCCTCAATGATTAGTGATGATAAACACCTCTTTATATCTCCATTGCCTATTTGTGTGCCTTCTTCTGATAGCCCCCTGTTTTGGTCTTTTGTTAATTTTCAATTCAATTATTTGCTTTCTTGGTATTAAGTTGAGTTCTTTATGTGTTTTGGATATTTACCCTTCATTAGATTTCTGGCTTGCAGATATTTTCTCCCACTATCTGGATGCACTCTTCTCTATTAATTGCTTTGTTTCTGTTGATTTGGAGATCATACCCTGGAAAACTTTGCCTGGCCAAAAGTAAGGAGTGTTTCTTTTTTCCTAGTATTTTTAAAGTTTCGATCTTAAGTATGTCTTCAGTCTACTTGGTTAATGTTTGTCCAGTGGTAGGAAATATTGTCCATTGACTTCTTCCCTTGGACATCCTGTTTTCTAAAACCATTGATTGAGAAGCCTGCCCTTTCTTCAGTGTGTATTTGTGGCAGCTTTGTTCAACATCAATTGACTAGAAAATGGGTGAGTTTATTTCTGGGCTTTTGCTCTTGGTCTGTTTTATGCTCTCAATTTTTCCTATGAAATTGTTTTTTTCCTTTTTTAAAATGTTTGCTTGTTTATTCTTTTATCAGTAAGTATTCAAAATACTTGATTTCTTCATGACACTTTCATACATGTATCAACTTCGCCATCAATTTACACCCTCTACAAATGTTCCAAATAGTCCTCCTTCCACTTTGGTGTCATGTGTATTCACATATTAGACACACACATATGCACATACACACACATATATATAATATTATATAAACATATAAAATTAATATATATTATATAAAATAAATCTTAAGTTCTGAATATGAGAGAGAACACACAGTCTTTACCTTTTTAAAAATACTTCTTCCTTTCAGTATTTTTTCTGCCTCACCCCTTTCACCAGTTTCTGTATTTTGGGTGGTGTCGTCACAAGCTCTCATGTACCCTGGACTGGCCTGGACTCTGGTACCCTGAACCTGGCCTTGAATTCTTGATCCACCTGCCTTTAGCTCCTAATTGCTGGGAGTACATGCCAGTGCTATCTTGCCTTGTTCCACTTCCTGCTCTTTTGTAGGAGTTTAGAACTCAAATAGTGTGATGTTCCCTTAAAAATTCTTCCTGTTGTCAGCATGAATTTATGAATTCATATCTTTTTCAACAGTCTTGAATTCATTACTGTGCTTAATAATGTTACTGTTCCTGTTATCACAGATTTGGACACTGTTAAGAATATGTAAGCAGGCTCCTGTGTCCTTGGGGTGTGTTCTTCTCATTATTTTGAATACTTTTTTCTAACCCAAGATGCCATTTTGTATCCACTGTGTGTTAGCCCTGGAGTGAAAAAGGAAATTGTTTTCTTCCTATTTGAAATTGTTGACTCTTTTTAAGATTCCATTTCTCCTTGAAACATTAGCTTTCCTTATTGTGTCTGAATCACGTGCAGGTTTTTATGTCTGTTGTCTTTATCTTTCATCTTTCTTTGATTCCTAGGATGAAGATGGTGTTTATCAGTCCTTTGGTTTTGTTTAGTTTTTATTTGAGGGAAGGGTTAAATTTTAGTTTATTTCTCAAGACAAAGTATCAATATGTAGCTCTAGCTGTCCTGAAACACTATGTAGACCTGACTGGCCATGAACTCACTAAAATCCTGCCTCTGCTGGGATTAAAGTCCTGTGTCACTACTTCCAGCTTGATACACACAAACACATACACACATTATACGTATATGTGTATATATGTATATGTGTATATGTATATATGTCAAGAATATATAAAAATAAACTTGATAACCTGACCCCAGGTGCTAGAATCTCAGACCATATGGCTCTTTCATGCCTCTTATGAAACTAGAAACTATCCTTTTTTATAATGCCAGTTTCAGTGCTTTCAAAATCAAAGTTTAGATGTGTTTGCAGGTCAGTTTGTCATCATGAAATAATGGAAGGCCACAGCCCTTTGGAAGTGTTTCCCTCTACCTGGCAGAGGGTACTATGCCTTTATGTCTGTTCCCATTAGGGTGTCTCCTAGGTTTCTTGTCTTAGGGACTCTGCACTATGTGTTCTTGGTGCCTAGGTTTATGAAGCTCAGAAAAAAACCTGAGGGTCAAGTCAGTCTGAAAAATAGTTCTAAAAGCAAAAAGGAGAAAGTTTTGTTCTCCAGCCTTTGCTTTGTTTTACGTTATTATTATTTTTTTTTAACTTGAACACTGCTTCCTTTCTATCCAGCTTGTATGTGGAGACAAAGAGACTATTTCAAAATTTACTTTGTTTCCTTTTTCGTTCTTTTCAGTGAAGTGCTGTCTTGTTACTTAAAGTCATGCATGTTCCAGACAAACCCTGGACCCTGTCAGCATAACCCAGACCAGAATATTCTGTAAAAATCATTAATTGTGTCCTTTACTCACTAAAATAAAAAATAGATCCATATATATGCATATGTATATAATATACATCTACATTTTACACACACTAAAATTTAAACTTATTCCATTCCATCCTTTTCTCTTATACTCAAGCAAATTCTTCACTCTTCTTAGTGAGATTAATATTTCATTATTCAGGAAGGCTCCAGAAATAGCTTCTTGCTTTGCATCGTGAACTTTGGGTGCTCTGTAACTTGATCACGTTTAGAGCTGCTGATGCAACCAAATACAATCTCTTGGTGTTCTTCCTTGCCCAGCACTTTCCTGCTCCTCTGCTCGGCCTTCCCCACTCTCTGGGCCCTATACTCCATCTATCTGGGCAGGTTCTAATACTGCAAACATTTCAACAGGTCTTGCTTTCACTGGAAACCTTTCCCTCTTCTCCTTTGAACTATGTTGTAGTTTTTCACTGCTCACAAGCTCTAGAAGAGGAAGCCCTGCTAGCACATTGGCTATACAGGATTGCATGGCAGAACAGCCTCATGCTCCAGAGCACTAGTCTTCTACACTTGTTGGGAAAAATGAAATGGAAAAAACACATTTGCCATTCATTTACCAAATATAATTTTTCTTGCTGAACTGTCTTAGCATGTGAGTGTTTACTGATTGATTATGCACAGGCTCATGCCTGTATTTATATGTCTGAATATGGATGTGCATGTGCCATTGTGTGTGAGGAGGTCAAAGGACAACTTGGAGTGTCAGTCTTTGTCTTCCACATTGTTCAAGATAGGGTCTCTTGTTCATTCATTTTTGCTTCCAGAGATTCTTCTGTCTCTGCTTTACATCTCCCGTTAGGGAAATGGCATTATGTGTGTTCTGCTGTGTCTGGATTTTATGTGGATTCTGTGCATCCAGACTCAGGCCGTCAAACCTGAATAGAAAGCACTTACATCTACAGAGAGCCGTTCCTCTAGCCCACATATCTGTGTTTTAAAAAAGCAATAGTGTTATATGCTATATTAGAGAGGAACCAGAGGTTATTATCCATGTGTTAGAGCTGAAAAACAGTTATTGACATTGCAGTTGAAGTCCTTGTTGTATTGTACATATATAAGTGACTGCATGGGCTTGGCATGACTCACTGTCAAGAATACACTGTGGGATTCAGTAGGACCACAGCATCACCGTGCTGACCTTCCAAAAACAGAGACAGGAAATCACCTGCAAAATGTAAAAGGAAAAAAAATGAAAGTTAATGGTATACATGTGATAGAAAGGCAGAATTCAGATCTGTTGGGGTCAGAGGTGGACCAGCAAGAGTGGGAGAGGGAGTATGGAAAGAAGCAGTAGGTGTGTTGCAGTTAGCTTTAACTGTAGACTTGACATAGCCTAGATTCACCTGAGAAAGAAATCTAAGCCAAGGGATGCCTGAATGGGATTGTCCTATGAACATGTCTGTGGGGGATCATTTTAGTTAGTAATTGATATATGGGAGGGCCCAGCATACTTAGGGTAGCACCTTTTCCTGGAAAGGCAGTTCTGGGCTGCATAAAAAGCCAATTACAGATAGGTCTGTGTGGAAGCCAGCACACAGCATTCCTCCACAGTTTCTACTTTTAGTTTCTTCTTGAGTTCTTGCCCTGACTTACCCAATGATGGGATATAATCTGGAATTATAGTCTCAATAAACCCTTGATCCCCAATATTTCTTTTGTCCAGAGTGTTTTATCATAGCAATATAAATCAAACTATGACAGGGGTAAATAAGAATGAAGTATAATGATATATATGCTTGAAAATGCCATAATGAAATGTGTTGCTTTGTATACTAAGAACAACAAAAATTTAATGATGAAGACAAATTATCTTTCCCTTTTCCAAGTCCACATTCACATTCCAAACCCAAGACCCAAAAGAAAAAGATTTTTGTATGTATACCTCTGCCGTGTGCAACACTTTTCCAGCTGTATTTTATAGTTTTGTCAACACGGAATCTTTTCTTCCCAGAGACTATATCATAATAGTATTTTTTTCAAAAACTCATGTTGTACATTCTGACTTTTCCTTTTTCATTAGAGGTGTGTGTGTGTGTATGTGTGTGTGTGTGTGTGTGTGTGTGTGTGTGGAAGGCAAAAAACAACCTTGGTTATCACTCCTTAGGCACCGTCCACCTTGGGTTTTGTTTTGTTTTGTTTCATTTGTTTCTTTGTTGTTGGATTGCTTTTTCCTCTGTTCTTCCCTCCCTTTCTTTTGTGCTTGTGTGTTTGCATGTTTTGTATACATCTCACTGTGTAGATGTGCACGCCCATGCACACATGCAGAGGTCAGAGCAAGAGTTTGGGTATCTGTCACTTTTCACCGTACTGCCTTGAATCAGGGCTTCTCGCTGACCTGGAATCTTACTCTTGAGGGCAGGCTGGCTAGCCAGACAGCAGTTGCAACCCATCTATCTCTACCTACGAGTGCTGGAATTACTGGAACCCACAGCCATGGCCAGGTCTTTATAAGGGTGTTGGGGATTCAAGCTGAGGTCCTCATGCTTATACAGCTTATGTATACTCTTTCCTAAAGAGCCATTTCCTCAGTGCCATTCCAACCTGTTTTTGAGGCAGGGTCTGTTTTCTGAGCTGGGACTTCCCAGGTAGACGTGGTCAGCAAGCTTTAGCCATCTGCCTGTCTCCACCTCCCCAGTGCTGGTGGGATTACAAGTGCATGTCATTATGCTAGGCTTTTGCTTGTTTGTTTGTTTTATTTTGTTTTGTTTTTACAATCATCTTTGGGGGAGTAAAGTGCTTTGCTTTCATTGAGGGCTAGTTGGCTTGAGAGCTTCCAGAGTCTCCCCTCTTTGCCTCTCATCTTCCTGCAGAAATGCTGGCTTTATAGATTTGTGGACATGCTTTGGTTTTCTGAATGAACCATTACCCCAGCCCACTGAGGTTTTTCATTGTGGGAGGAATGAGCCCCTGCATTTCCTCTTGTTCACAGCATTTTTTTTGAAAAGTTTAATAGACTTAAGTATTGTGGGCCTGGGGACTGAACTTTCTCTCCCTTAAAGCCAGGGCTGTTGTGTGATGGTGCCTTGGCACAATGAGTATGTGGGGCTCTAGTGGCATTGTCCCTAGGTGTTCTCCTACAAGCAGAACCCTGATAATGAGCTGTGCATCATCAGCCTGAGTCACATAGAAGCAACCCTGATTACCTCCACACGGCCATCCCACTCCATGCCCCTCCTTGATGCTTTTGTGTATCTGTGTGTATATGCTTCTCTGTGTGAATGAATACTTACAAATGGGTAAGCATTTGGAGATCAGAGGGCAATCTCAGCTGTTGTTCCTCAGGCACCAGACTATTATCATCATTATTATCATTGTGTATGAGTAGGGACATATGTGTGTCATAGTGCACATGTGGAGGTCAGAGAACAACTTTTAAGAGTCACTTTGCCCCTTCCACACCATCAGTACCGAGGAGCAAGCTCACCTTGTCAAGTTTGCAGAGCGAACACTTTTGCCCACTATGCCATCTCTGCAGCTCCCACCTTACTTTTTGAGATGAGGCCTCTCACGGAGAACTGAGGCCTGCCCTTCAGGCCATTCTGGCTACCCCCAGGATCCACCTGTCGCAACCTTCCTTCATCCTGGGATTCCATAGGCACAACACCAATCTTTAGCTTTTGCTAAAACATTAGGTTCGGGAATGGATCTCTGGCTCTCACATTTGCATGGCAGTTACTTTACCAACTGAGGCATTTCCCATTCTCCTAGTTATTTGTTGAGCACAGTACCTTTAGAACTGTCAAGGCTCTCTTTCCTATTCTCAATGAAAGGCTGGACCTTGCTGCTGTCTACCCATGCTTTTGAATTTGGAGTATACCAATTATCTTCCTCCCTCCCTGTCCTCCTCATTCTCCTCTTTCTCCTGCTCCTCCTTCTCTGTGAACCCAACACTCCAGCACCATGGAGTGGTTGAGGAAGGCTGGAACACCAGAAGGACAGAGGGTCTCCATCCGTTTCTCTGGGGCGGGGTGGTGGGGGGTTCTTTACAATCCCACTCTCAGCTGACACGAGCCAAGACATTTAGCCCAGTTGTTCTTCTGCCTGTCTCATGTGACTGCTGCCCTGTTTCTGTTTAGCAAGCTGCTATGCCAATTTTCTATGCATGTTGTTACATACCCAGCTCTAATTCAACTGCCATCTTGCTCGGGCAAGACGATGATTGCTTATGGCAGGGCCGTAATGTGTTGTCAGCACAGGTTACCCGCTCCTTGTTGGCAACGGTCTGACATTGCCTGAGACAACGGCGTCACTGTGAAACGGTCTGACAGTGCTGAGACTGGGGTCGTGTTGAACAGCAGCAACTGCAGAGGTCGGGAAAGGGCATCTGAAAGGAGCCACGCTCTCAGGGGACATGTGGGGAGGGAATGCTAAGCAGGACTGTGGCAAATGACATGAAAGAGCTTCCTTTCTTACGATTTTTATAACCTGTGTTGTTTTCTGTGAGTAGTGTTAATTCCGCTGCTGATAGAAACACAGTTCTGACTTAGAATAAACTCTGCTGAGCATGACCCTGTCTAACACCCTTTGACATTCCCTGTCCAACCCTCTGCTTCCCCTTCATCCCCTGTACAATAACAGCCCCCCAACATCCCCTGTAACATATTATAAAGTTCTTGAGATATGTACTAGATCCTGTTGTAATGTGACCCTTTGGACCACTTTCCTAAGGTTTTATTTGGAGCATTTATCCAAGTGAGTGTCTGACTACCTTGCTGGACCACGCCACAGCCTACTTTAGTAATATGAGGGCTGCTGAGAACATCACATTGGGTTCTAGCCAGCAGGGCCTGGTGTGGTGACATTTGCATGTGATCCTAGCACTCTGTAAATGGAGGTGGGATGATCCCAGCACTCCAGAATCAAGGGCAGGAGGATCAGAACTTCAAGGTCATCCCCAACTACAAAAAGAGTTTGAAGCCATGCCGGACTACACTGAGACCCTGTTTCAACCGTTTTTTTTTTTTTCCCAGTGCTGCCTCCCCAAATTCTAGCCAGGCATGTGACAAGAAATAAAATTAATATAATGTAAGCTTTAAAGGCGACTAGAAAATTCTCTACAATCTATAAAATAGAATGATCCTGACAATTTTTCCTAAAATATTTGTGTTGTGTGTGTGTATGAGGTGCATGTGTGGATGCATTTATGTGTGTGAGTGCTGGCATATGTGTATCATGGCACATGTGTGGAAGTTAGATATCAGTCTTCACCATTTCTCTTGCTTGCTGCTCCATACACTGGGCTATCTGGCCTGTAAGCTTCACGGGCTTCTTAAGGTCAGTTCCCCATCTGGCTGTGGGAACACTTCGATTTCAGATGCATGCTACTGTATTCAGTTTTACATCAGCTTAGGGGATCTGAATTTATGTTCTTAACATTTGCAAATAGTTTGCCCCCTGGGCCTTCTTCTCAGCCCTGACCCAAAGCATTTCATAATAGCCTCAGACTTTTGAACAGTATACTTTCTGGTTGATAGCAGAATGCTACAAACTCCCATCACATATAAACAAAAGAAATATGTTTGGCTGTAGAGACTGAGAAGGCCAAGAAGACAGTGACTGCCTCTGGTGAAGATCAGCCATGCTAGAAGGAAGATGAGATAGAGGAAATGATACAGAGAGCGGAACTGAACTTTTCCCTTTTTCTTAGAGGTGCTCATGAGCTAATAGCTTACTCCACTCATGAGGGCTCAACTTTTCCACTGGAGTACCTCTGAAGGTTCCAGCTTCATATTGATACATTGCAGATTAAAACTGACACACTCACCCCTCCCTACATGTATGCATATTTGTACACTGGTCTATGTGTGAACTTGCCCATGGATGCATGCATATGTGGTGGACAGAGGGAAATGTCTGATATCTTCCTCTGTTACTTTCTATTTTTTGTTGTGGGGGGTTAGGTAGGAAATGTGTGTCTTGGTGTATGCATGTGGAGGTCAAGGACAACTTGTGTGAGTCAGTTCTCTCTTTCTACCATATGGGCCCCAGAAATCTGTCAGTCTTCACATCCAGCATCTTCCATTTTTTGAGACAAAGTCTTCCACCAATCATGGAGCTCTCTGTTCTTGCTACTGGTTGGTCGGTGAGCATCCCTGACCCCCAAATTTGGATCCTCCTGTCTCATCTCTTGTTTTTTTTTGTCACTGGGATTACAGATGTGTACAGATTTCTTATGTAGGTGGTGGGGCCTGAACTCAGATCCTCATGCTTATATAGTCTCTTCAACATGATGTTTGAAGGGATAGTTATGCAAACTGTAGCAATACTGATGACTGGTTCTGGTCTCAGGAATCTGTTAAGATGGGCTTATGGCTTGCACAGACATCCTAGAAGGAGACTTTGACCCCTGTCACATCCATGCAAGTCCAAGATAATTATAGAGTCTTTGTATTCTGACTCACCTTATAGAAACTCACTGTTACATCTGATTCCTTCTGTAGTCTCACGAGAGGTGGTATGGAAAAATAAGAACACTTTTAGGCATAGCAGTTATCAGTGAGATCACCTCTAATGGACAGTAAATCTGCAGTGATATCCAGTGAATGATGAAAGAAAGCAGAGCACTTATATCCTGCACCAAAGAGGCTTCTGTCTTTGACCAGATGCCTTTCTTCCTGAGGTAGCTAACCTCTGCTATCAACCTCTTTTATTTCATACACAAATCAACAGATTAGACAACAGTGAGTGCATGCACAGAGACAGGCAGGCACACACACAGAGACACATATGCATGCACCCATACACAGAGTTACACAATACACGCATACATGCATACACACACATGCGCGCATGTATGCACATGCACCCCTTAGTTCTTAGATGTAGTTTCTGGTACATTCTACTTCATCAGTAGAGAGCTCTGTGATTGAGCTGACAACCAGCAAATGGCATTGGCCCAGCTCTTCATGTCAGCAGGCTGCTGAGCCTATTGATGAGGGATATTGTACATTCTGTCCTCACCATCTTAAACCCTTCCCCAGTGATGGCTCTGCCAGATTGCCTGACAGCTCCATGTCCATACCAGGGCCATGATGTTTATGCCAGTCTTTGAGAGAGTGACAAGTTGGACCCAGCGCCAGCCACCCAGCAGATGCCTCTTCCTTGGTGACTACTTGACCAAGAATGAGCTGAGAAGAGAGTTTTAGAGCACTTCTGTACAAAACTAAGTGTTGACATGACTCCAGGTCGAATCAGACCCCTTAGAACTCTTCTCTAACTTCAGTCTCAAAGGCTTTCAACTCATTCATGTTTTGGCCTCATGTTGTTGAAGAAAAATAGATAAGTAGTTTGAGTGTAATCTGAATAAATATCTCTTAGGTGTGGGCATGTCTCAGGATGGTGATTGACACCACAGGAAGATCTACCTGGTTTGATTTCAAACAATGAACGAAGAGTGTGTTCTAATTTGGCATCATCTTCATGAAATTTTGTAGTGTTTTTTTTTCATGAATTTTTTTAATGTATCCTATACCAGGAAAATAAGGAATAAGGACTTCTACTCCCCAGTATTCACCCATGAGAAGTAAAAATACATACGCACTTAAGCACTAATGTTCATAGTAGCTTTTTCATAATACAGAAAACCAGGAGATAGGTAATCAGTGTCCATTTCTTTTGGAAAAGTTGTGGTATATGTAGACAGTGGATATTGCTGAGCACAGAAACAAGACTATTGACTCACAGTAACGTGGGTGGATTTCAGAAACATTGTGCTGAGTGCAGTAAATCTGACACAAGGAAGTACCTTCTCTATGAGCCCACATCATGGAATTTTGAAACAGACTAATACACAGTGAAAGAAAGTAGTTTCTAAGAAATTAGCTTGAGATGTGTGTGTGTGTGAGCATGTGTGTAAGTATGCAATAAACATAATTGGTTCACTAAAAGTCCTATATATTTGTGTAAGTGTTATCTGTGGAGATCTATTTGATAGCAACAGAAGGGTTTTAGCATGATACACTCAACTGGATTGCTCCCATAGGCTTCACAAGCAGCTATCACTTAAAATGGTGATTTGCTGGTTGAAGCTTTACTTGTGAGGCTGAACTTCCTTTTAATCTGTTTCATATAAGGGCATCATATCAAGTGGTCATCCCTATACACATACATATACCAAAACATCAAAATGATTCAGCGGAGTCTATCTGTCTGTCTCTCTGTCTACCTGACTACAGTTGAAGAAAAGATGAATTTTAGAGGAATTGGAAGGGGCATGGGAAGAGTAGAGGGGAAAGGAATGGGATTGGATATTACAAATACAGTATTCATGTATAAAATTCTTAAATTTTTTAAAATAAAAATTCATCTTCAATGAATATTTACATGATATAAATGGGGGGGATTGGTAGAAAACCCAGTATTGGTATTTTTAAAGTAAACTGAAGTAGGTCAGAATTTTTATCCCCTTGAGAAAATTTCACGTCTGATTAAATAGTTTACATAAACTTAATCTCTTTCTGCTAGATGCATTATAATCTCCGACATTATTCATGTAGCTATTCCTCTGTGAACCATAAAATGTTCATTTCTGCAAAATGAATATGAAGCTCAAAGCATTAGTGGTCTTAAGAGCATAAAAACTTTATTGCTTTGTGCGTAACATTTTTCAAGTAACTTTGGAGAAGACTGAAACAAATTTTGCATTTAAATTAATGGGAGATGTTTTCCATCTGAGGAACTGGCAGGGGAACAACCATAACAGAAATCCCCCAAGGTTAAAAATGTAATGCTCTCCATTCTTCCTGGAGCTGCCTTAGCAGAACAATCATTTCTCAGCATGGAAAGGTAGCATAATTGGTCTATACAGTGGCAATACCAAAAAAAAAAAAAAAACCGAGTATGCTTCAGAGAAAGCTAATATGACTCTCCTTAATAATTTTCTTCAAGAGCCCGAATCTCCATGTATATTCCACCCAGCTTGAGACAGACAATTTGTTCCTGTAAGTCCTAGTAGAAGTAAGCAGGGAGTCATGGGGTTTATTTATTTATTATTTACTTTGTCTAAAGACATATGGCTTACAGTGTTCCCCTAAGACACTGACCTCATTGGTTATGTTGCTTTCGCCACCCTCCTCTTCCCCTGTTTTGTTGTCAGGGAGAATAGCAGTGTTTTCTTCATAGAGGTGTTTTTGTCTTTGTATTTAAACTCATGGCACACTTGTAAAGGTTGGAATTCTTCAGCAAACTGCTGCCCCAAATAGAGCTTTATCATCATTATCAATCATTATCATTATTGATCTCCTTCTATGTATGATACATTCATACCTGTTCTTTTCACTATCACTGTTTAGTGTTCCCACATGTCTATATATGGTAATAAAGTTTTGGAGGGTAAGAATCACTTTGCTTAAACCCCACCTCAGAAAATAAGCCCTGAGAAAGCACTATATTGATTTCCAAAGTGGTTGTGCAAGTTTACATTCCCACCAGCAATGGAGGAGGGTTCCTCTTTCTCCACATCCTCTCCAGCATGTGTTGTCACTTGAGTTTTTGATCTTAGCCATTATGATGGGTGTAAGGTGAAATCTCAGGGTCGTTTTGATTTGCATTTCCCTGATAGCTAAGGATGTTGAGCATTTCTTTAAATGTTTCTTTGTCAATTGATATTTCTCAACTAGGAATAGTGCTATGTCAAGATCCAGCTATACCACTTCTAGGCATATATCCAAAAGATGCTCAAGTATACAACAAGGACATTTTTTTCAACCATGTCGTAGTAGCTTTATTTGTAATAGCCAGAAGCTGGAAACAACCCAGCTGCCCCTCGGTTGACGAATGGATATTGACATTGTGGTACGTTTACCCATTGGAATATTACTCAGCAATTAAAAACAAGGAAATCATGAAATATGCAAGCAAATGGTGGGAACTAGAGAAGATCATCCTAAGTGAGGTATCTGAGAAGCAGAAAGACACACATGATATCTACTCACTTATAAGTGGATATTAGACATATACTCTAGGATAGCCATACTAAAAATCTATACACCTAAAGAAGCTAATCAAGAAGGGGGACTCTGAGTAAGATGTTCAATCCTCATTCAGAAAGGCAAATAGGATGGACATCAGAAGAGGAAAAAAACAGGGAATAGGACAGGAGCCTACCACAGAGGGCCTCTGAAAGACTACCCAGTATGGTATCAAAGCAAATGCTGAGACTCAACCAAACTTTGGGCAGAGTGCAGGAAATCGTATGAAAGAAGGGGGAGATAGAAAGACCTGGAGGGGACAGGAGTTCCACAAGGAGAGCAACAGAACCAAAAAATGTGGGCTCAAGAGTCTTTTCTGAGACTGATACTTCAACCATGTATGGATCATGCGTAGAGATAACTTAGAACGTCTGCACAGATGTAGCCCATGGCAGCTCAGTGTCTAAAAGGGTTCCCTAGTAAAGGGAACAGGGACTGTCTCTGACATGAATTCAGGGGCTGGCTCTTTGATCACCTCCCCTGATGGGGGACTAGCCTCACCAGACCACAGAGGAAGACAAAGCAACCAGTCCTGATGAGACCTGATAGGCTAGGGTCAGACGAAAGGGGAGGAGGACCTCCCCTATCAGTGGAGTGGGCGGGCAAGGGTGGGATTGGGAGGGGATGAGGGAGGAGGCTATAGCTGGGATATAAAGTGAATAAACGTTGTAATTAATTAAAAAATTAATTAATTAAAAAATAACAAAGGAAAGCCCTGAACATAGAACATAGTAGGCAGTATGAGAGAAAATTTTATCTTCCTTGAAGAATTGACAATTGTAAGGCCACACCTGGTAGGAGAGGCTTTTTATTTCAGTTGCTGGGGAGGCTGAAGTGGGAGGACCCCAAGTTCATAGATTGGCTGGCCTGTAGTGTGAATTTAAGGCCAGCTTGGGCAATGCTGTTTCACTGTGTTTCTAAATTTTCAAACTATTAAAGGAAAGGTTGGGATTTAAGGTCGTTGGAGAAGCACTTTCTGGGATCCTTCTGTACAGGACTTATGGTATAGCTCAGTTATAGTACCCCCCAGTCCAGTCAGGGGCATGGTTCAGCAGTAGAGCATTTGTCTACAATACTGCAGGGAGGGGCCACAGGTGGCATTCAGTAGTAACATAGTTTGCTAGAATCCTCCAGTAAGGAGCTGGGGATTCAGGCCAATGATAAAGCACCTATCTGGAGTGTCCTCATGAGGAACTTAAGTTGAGATTCAGTCGAAGTGTACCTGCCTAGCCTTTTCCTAGCCCCTGGCAGGGGCATGCTGCGAATATGGCTTAATGGTTAAGCACTTGCCTGGAATCTGCAAGTGATGGGCCAAGGGGCTGGCTTGGTGTGAAGGGATTGCCAGACTAGCCCATTGAGGGGTAAAAGCATGCAGTTTCCCAGCATATGCAAGGCCCTCAGTTTCTCCTTGGCACCAAAAACGAGTGCTGACTTGGGAGCTATAGTAGAAGCTCATGAGGATAGACACGGGCTGCAGTGACACTGAGGAGTGGGAATGTTCAGGTCCTTCAGTTCATGTGATAGCAGGGCCTGTGCCTCTAAGAAGTTGAATAAGTTGAAGGTCAAGCTGCCACCTTTTGGCAAGGTCTTCTTTCTGGATTCTTGCCACAGTGTATTTTAGATGACATTTCCCTTCTCTTTAGTCCATATTTCCAAAATGTACCTAATCTCATAGGAATAATGCCATGTATGTATGTATGCATTTGTGTATTAATTAATTAGTCTCTTTGTTTATCTATTTATTGTGGCAGTTGTTGCCATAACTGGTGTGCTGGCTGATTTTTATGTAAACTTTACATAAGCTAGAGTCATCTGAGAGTGGAGAACTTCAATTGAGAAATTATCTCCATTAGATCTGGGTATAAGCAAGTCTGTTAGGCATCTTCTTAATTAGTAATAGTGCCGCCCCTGGGCTGGTGGTCCTGGGTTCTATAAGAAAGCAGGCTGAGTAAGACATGGGAAGCCAGGCAGTAAGCAGCACCCCTCCATGGTCTCTGCATCAGCTCCTGCTTCCAGGTTCCTGCCTTGTTTGAGTTCCTGTCCTGACTTCCTTCAGTGATTCACTAAGATGTAGAAGTTAAGCTGGATAAACCCTTTGTTCTCCAAGTTGCTTCAGTCATGGTGCTTCATCACAGTAATGATAACCCTAACTGAGACAACTGGAGAACAGTAGAGCCTTTCAGTCTTTGCATTCAAAAAAGATGAATGTATAATTAACAGTTGGCTTGATTGCTGATTATCTGGCATGGCAGTGAGGAGAACCTGAAGTAGGGATGTTCTGAGGTTACATCCTGTCTCTGCCAGGACCCCAGTGAGGCTGTCCTCACAAACCCACTGTATATATGAGAGCAGCAATTTTTGGCCAATTTTCTTCTGAATTTATTCCATACTTTCTGTTTTTCTAATATAATAAACTTGTAGATTCTCTGTCTGGCTATTTGCCTATTAAAAATGAGCTATACAGTGAAAAGTTGAGATTCAACTGGGGAAATAATCACCAAAGGGAAGAAACTGTCCTTGGCTTCATGCCTTCTTTGCCTGAACTTTGTAGATGAGTCTGGTAATGAGAGGCTGGGTGAGGCACCGCCCCTCCCCCTCCCCCTTTTTTCCTCTCCAGGTTTCCTCCTATCCCTTCATCCCTTCCTGCTCTCTTTCTCCTTCCCTCTCTGTATTTACTCTTTGCAGTCTATGGCTGCATTTCCCATTCCTTTACATTTTGTTTTGATTTTTGTTGTTTTGAGACAGCGCCTTATGTAGCACAGGCTGTCCTGGATATTGCTGTGTATACCCAGCTGGTCTTGAATTTATTATACACAGCATTTGGTAGTTGCTAAGTTTTCTTTGCTGTCACAGGAATCTGCTATACAGAGGGCCATAGCCTGCCCTATGGAGATAGCAGTGAACCAGAGCCTACATTTTCATTTGCAAGTTACCTCTTGTTCCTGAGAGTGTGTTGAGGTTTCTTCACAGAAACTGTAGATTTTCATGTTGGTGACACCACAATAACTCAGCTGCTTCTCTGTAGATACGCTGTTTAGGCAGTGATGATTATTAATTATACTGCACTTTCTTTTTTGTGATATGTTGTCTTCAAAATTCACTGATTGGTTTGGTTATAGACATCTTTATATCAGCTTCCCTGCCATCGCAGATTTCATTTTGAAGCCCTCTAGCACCAAAGAAGTGGCTTCTTATTACCAAAGAAAAATTGCAAAAGTTTCTTGTTGGCGTTTTGTGATGTAATGCCATCATAAATACTTTCTTGGGTGTAAGAGATAGTTCAGCTCATCATTCAGAAAACAGAGACAGGAGGATCCCAAGTGCTTAGTGGTCAGCCAGACTAGCCAAACTGGCAAGCTTCAGGTTTGAGAAACACTGTCTCAAAAACAGAAGGTGGAAAGTGACCGAGAAAGACCCCTGATATTGACCTCAGACCTACCTCCCTACACACACACACCTTTTCCCTGTAGGGCCATTCATCTAAAGTGCTTTCTCTGAGTGCTGACACCACATGCCATTGTGTGAATGTTCATCCCAGGGAAACCACATTTCTTTCCCATGATGCGGAGATTGCAGGAAGCCAACTGACTCTGTTGTGCTTTCATAATGTGGCGATGGGGATAATAGGATGTGAATGAGCCTTGGAATACCTTTCTTGTGGAGCAGGGCTGAGAAGGGACACACAGGCAGACAGCTCCACAACCTGGATTCCCTTAGCCATATGACAATGAGAGCAGTAAGTAGATGCGACAGTTATGGATGATCCTCTGTCATGTACTCCAGCGTTGGGATGCAGATAAACTGACACTGCTGTCAGACGTCATCTATGGAGTGCCTGGACCCCCGATGAACCTTCTAATATGGTAAATGGGAGTCTTAATTCTTCATTAACTGGAAAAAGGAGATTTGGCCATGTAATTTTCTCCTTGCTGCCTGTTTTAAAGATTCCAATAACCCGGCATTTACAGTTGACTAGGCAGGGATTGCTTTTTTCCCCCCACACTTGCAACACGCAGACTGTGAAATCTGAGGAAACGCCGTTTAAACCCAGACTTATTGCCTTGGTTATCTTTAATGACTTTGAAATGTATTGGCCTCATTATGGAACAGTGCAGTTATCAATTCCTCTAATTAGGTGATGCACTCCCATAAGAAATTTAACATTAAAGCACAGACGAGAACTGGTTAGAGGCATCCATTGCCAGCATCCCTTGTCTCCATGATGAAGAGAATCCGCTGCCTCTGTATCAGCTCTCCTGCCCTCAGCCTCTAGCACCTCCATGAAGATGAGAAAGCACATGAGCAGATCCCCCCCCCCTTTTTCCTATGTGATTTTATCTGGTCAGTAGCACTTCCAATACGTGACATTTGAGAGATGCTTGATAATAATCCAAATGTCTTAGCAATAAATTGCTGGAGAATTTACAGCATGAACAGTTTGAGCTAATATGCTATACAGTCCCACCTCTCGCTTTCTTTAGAGTTAACTCTTTACTTTTTTAAGTTATTAGTGAGGGCTTTAGAAACTGGCACCTCTCACATGCTAGGCAATGTGTGATGAGACACAGCCCAGCTTCCACCAAGAGAGTATAGGCAGGCACTTATACTGCTGAGCTATACCCTCAGCCCTGCACTGCCCATCCTAAGCAAGTGCTGTATGGCTGAGCTTTATCCCTAACCTTTTTTACTTTCTACCTTGATACAGTTTCTCAGGGCATTGCCTAATCTGGTCTTGAACTCACTCTATAGGCCAGGCTTTGAAAACATTTAATTTTCCTGCTTCAGCCTGCTGATATGGCAACCTTCCATGGTGAGGCCTACCTTTTTATTCTTTTTTTTTTTGCCCCTCTTTGGTGTTGGTGAATGAAGTCAGGACCTTATGATCATTACACCACTAAGCTACTCTTCTAGATCATCACTGTTTTTACAGAGCTACTTAAGTTTATTGGTTCATTTTCTTATATAATTCTAACTAAATTTATTTATGTAAGTAAACTTGGCAAAACCCTTTAAAAAGATGAATCTCTCGTATCTTTCTCTCTCTCCTTATTTCTCTCTCTCTCTCTCTCTCTCTCTCTCTCTCTGTGTGTGTGTGTGTGTGTCTGTGTGTGTGTGTGTGTCTGTGTGTCTGTGTTACATATGGAGGCCAGAAGCCAATGTTGACTGGGCAGAATTGGGTCTCTCATTGAACCTAAAGCTCGCTGGTTGTTTGGAGTGACTAGCCATTCAGCCTCCAAGATGTTCCTGCCTGTCTCTACCTCCCCAGAGCTTGCATTTATGGATATACAACCCTGTGCCAACCTTTTAAAAATGTGAATTCTAGGGGTCTGAACTTACTGTACAGCAGGCACCTTACTGACTAAGCCTTCTCCCTAGCCTGAGCCCACTAATATTGCCATTTGTTCCCAAGTATTTACTGTAATTTACTTTTTAGCCCTATATAACAATACATAAACTCCAAACAGTTGATTACACAATGTATTAATAAAAGGCACTGAGGCACACCAGCTAGTTCTTTGTTATTCCTTTTCTCCTAACCATGATGTCATGTCTTCTGAAAGCTTCTTTTTTAAGCTAGTCCAGCTATTATGAATTTAACTAGTGTCTGCTTTGTTTGTTGATCCGATGTTCAGGAAAAGTGAGTATTGCGGACTTCTTCCAGGGAACACTTAAACTAGGCATTGCCTTCTTCACAGAGGAAACAGCATTAGTTTTAGCTTTTAAAGGATGGGTAAGAGTTTATCAGATAAGGAGGACTGAGAAGAACTTTTTAGAACAAGAAAGCAGTATATAGGAAGTTGTGATAGTCTTATTCACCATTTTCAAGGAACAACAGGTTGTACATCGGGGCTTCAGGCTTCAGGAGGATGGAATGAGATTAGCAGTGGCTTGATGAAAAGATCCTTACCAGAGGCTCTAGGGGGCTAGATACAGTCCCACTGGGGTAGCCCGGAGTCTCTGAAGGAGCTACATTTGGAAAGTGCCCTGGTGTGGTTGGCCCTTTACTCTGATGGCCCTGAGGAAGGATATCTTGGAAAGTAGTTGAAGAATTGAGTCAGGGGATGTGTCAAGTAACATTTCAAGAGCTGCCTAACTCCTTCTGCTCCTCAGATTACTAACTAGCAGGCATTGAGATGAGCCGTGCTTCTGAGAAGCAGACCTTTGAGCCTGCGTCTCAGTAATCACTTGAGTACAGGGGACGATGCGTGGAGGGAAGGCATGCAAGCCTTACCCTGCTCATCTTTTTAAAAGAATTATGTTGGGCTCTGCTGCATTCATAAGTCCTTGAGTATTTTTCCCTGTGTGCTGGCCAGCCAGCAGCTTGGAGATGAGAGATGAGAATGGCACTCTTCTTGGTCAGGGAGAGGGAAGGGGGACACTCATGCTGGATGCCATTCCCATGTGTGGCCTCTTCTGATAAGTGCCCTAAGCCTCCCACACCTTCTCTTCTCTCTTGCCTGGCTTACCTCCAAGCAGTTAAGCACTGAGGCATTGCGGGTCTTTCGTTTTTCCTCTCATTTACTTGAAGATGAGTATTTGCTTTGAGAGCTTTAGGAAAGAGTTACAGCATGGTAGCAAAAAAGAAAGAAAGAAAACCTCATGCTTTTGTCTTTGAAAAGGTCTACTTCAGTTGAAACCTTCCCTTTTGTCCTCCCTACACCCAAGTCTTAGACGTTCTTTATGTATATTTACTATCACAGTTACTTGTAAAAAAGAAAAAAAAAGGCAGAATCTCACATCCTTATCAGTAGTCATACCTTTTTTCCTCTCCTTTCCTTTTCATGCTCTCTTTATCATTTGCAATTGCTTATTTCTGGGGCATTCTTACTGTAATTACCTCAAGGAAATTGATAAAAAAAATACCATGACAATTTCACACAACAGAATTATTGTAGGTTTTTTTCCTTAAATCTTGCTCTACATCAGTACAGTATTTGTTATTAGTCCCTAGTTATTGTAGAAATACTTGTGAAAAGCATTTCCCTCCAGAGCTGCAGTGTGGCTTTCATATCAGCCACTGTTTCTTTGAATGGGCTTGCCCTAGTCTTTCATCAGAGAAACACATCACCCATTTCCCCAACTTAAAAAACAGCAATTATGTGGAAATACCTCTTGATTTATTCGAGCCAGGGCCACTGGCCAGTGTGAGTCGGTACAATTTATTGCCAACTGTCACTTTTACATGATAGGTCTGTAACAAATACCTGCCGCATATTGTTAAATTAATCTTCCATTTAAAATTAATGGAGTTAGACTCCCCAGGTTCAATGTAATTTCGTGTTCACGGGCAAGGAAGGACTCACACTGCATACAGAATGAGATGAGGCCCAACGCCCTAATCTTTCATCACCTTGAACTCGAAGACTAGGACGTGTCTCAGCACCGACTAATGAGATGGAGGCTGAGTCTCTCCTGAGGATGCTGGCTCAAAGAGGCTTTTCTGCCCAGGAATAGCAGGCTCCATCTTATTTTAATAATTCCTCAGATATGACAAGTCTGATGTTGTGTGTGAAAAAGCCAGGCTTGGAAAAGAAATAAAATGAATTTTACATCATTCCTTCAAAACCCAAGTCAGGTGAAGTATGTTGCAATGATGATGATGGTGATGATGGAAATATTTTAGTTATAAAATACAGTAAGTATTAGGCAGGGGTCTTATTTTCATTTATTTGAAGGCGCAGTCACCTTATATTTATCTTCCATATTCTCACATCCATTCACACATTAATCAAAATAATATGGATGAAAGCAGGAGCCTGTTCAACAAACATGTGGATGAAAATATCAGACAGAAGATGTCACTCCTGGTGGGCTGCATCACACAGAACCTCTGAAGTCCCACCACTGCCTTTAGTGGCGTCTTTTGAGAAGGCATCTTTCCTCAGCACCACAGAGCAACAAACATTTGTGTTCTTACAGGGTAGAAGAAATGGCTAAGGCAGATGATATAGGACTGGGTTCTCTATGAGTGTGTGGTATGTGTGTACTCACAGGCGCACATGTATATGTGTGCATGTAGACAGCATCTCTCCACAACTTGAATTCCTGCAGGGCTGGATTACAAGTACCTGCCACGGTATCTTGCCTTTGTCTCCTCTGCTTGGATTCTAGGAATCAAATTGAGATTGCTGCGCTTGCAAGGAAAGCACAGGATTTTTTTTTTTTTTTTTTTTTTTTTTTACTGAACCAGACCGTCTTTAATTTCTTAATCCTTTTTTCAAGCTGGGTGACTTTTATGTCTATGGAGAAGGGCTAACAGCAAGTTTCTGCTTTCACCCAATAGCTGTGGCCCCTGCTAACAAAAGGTGGCTCTTCTTGAGTTCTTAGAGAATATGAAACTTCAGGGACTATGGAATATTTTTTTCGGTCTGAAGTGGATGCTGGGGAATATTCACAGTGGATGCTTTTAAAGACAAGCAATATAGACAGTGAAAGGACCAGGTCAGTTAAACCCTCTGCCTCTTTCTTTCTGTGGGTTGAGGTCTGCTTTGTATTACTCCTGATTGTCTCAGAGAGGGCTTCTGAGTCTGGTCAGGGCATGAGATATCAGACAGATAATGCCACATGTGATCAGTTCTGAAGAAGGATGGATGTCTGTCATGATTGTAACAATGTGAAAGCACTTAAAGCCATTGATTGTATACTTAAATGTGGTCAGTGTGGTAAAATGTATGCTTTGTAGGTTTTACTACACCCAAAGACACATTCATACATACATGCATGCATACACAGGTACAAACATATGCACATGTCACCCATCTACACGTCCATATACAGATCATACATATATGCAGGTACACATACCACATAAATGTATACACACATATACATATGCACGAACAAACACAGACACCCACTGCACACAAATTGCTTTATACACCAGAACACTTGCAGCCATCAGAGTGCCTCAGTCCCTTCCTTCCATGTGTTTAGCTGGCATTTGAGTATTCTCCAGCATCCACTTTAGACTGATGTTTCTGAATCTTACATCTTTTCCCTTTCTCATTTCATTTTTCCCACTGACATTTGAGTATTTTCCATATGAAACTTACTGGAGATAGAAGTAGCTCACAGCCAAAAAGGCATTTTCATGAAGTACTTTATAAATATGACACATTCAATAAAATGCCTAGAGAGTATTAAGGGTAATGTAAAATCATCTCATATTCATACAAGCATAAAAATCACTATTATATCACAAGTTATATTTTACAGTTTTTACTTCAAAATAAATTTTGTAACAAAATCATTCAATCCAATTATTTATTCTTATTAAGATGTTTACTTATTTTCAATTTAAATTATGAATGTGTGTGTATTTGTTTGCGTGTGTTTGAGTATTCGTGGACATGTGATCACAGAGGCTGGAAGAGGACAGGTGATCTCCTGGGGCTACAGTTACAGGCAGTTGTGAGCTACCCATTTTGGGTGCTGGAACCTGAACTTGAGTCTTCTGGAAGAGCAGCTCACAGTCTTAAGCACAGAGCTACTTCTCCAGACTCCTTGTTTTCAAAATTACATTTATTTATGACTGTATGTATATATTTTGTTTAGGGGGTGGAAACACGCTTGCTGTGACACATGTGTGGAGGTCAGAGGACAACTTGTCAGAGTCACCTCTCTTCTTTCACCATGTGAAAAGAACGTAAGTCATCATGCTTGATGACAAGCGCCATTACCTGCTGAGCCATCTCGTCAGCAAGCTCAGGCTGACCTCATACTCCCTCTGTAACCAAACATGACCTTGAACTTCTGATCCTCCTTCCTCTCCCTTCTAAATGCCGGAATCATGAGGATATGCCTAGCATTAGGTCCATTTTTGAAAGGATGTTGCTGATGTGTTTCACTCTCCATTAAGCAAGAGGGAATTTGTTAAAACTCAAAAGCATTTCAGTGGAATTTGCTTTCCTTTCTGTCTTTTCAAATTGTATTTACAATAATGTGTTTAATCTGAGTCCTGGGGTTCTGCACACTTTTTAGGAAGCTTCTTTCTCCTTTCTGTCTGCATCCCTAATAAGCCCGGAGGATCAAATGGAGAGCACTTGATTCTGAAATCACAAGTTTCTGCCCCTCACAGCTTATTTGATGGGAATAAAAGTGACTGATGCTGTTCTCCCCTGGACCCTTTTGTTCAGCTCAGCTGTGATTATGGAGCCTGTTAGCTGAAGTTACGTCCTATTTAAGAGCAGTGCTTACTGGTAATGGGGGCCAAATGATTTTGGAAAGTTCAGACGTACCGGACTCCCCACAGAAATGAATTCAGCTCTGAAGGTATTGATGCAGACCTTGAACGAGGCTACTCCAGAGGGACTGAGAGAATTGTGTGCCATGCAAGAAAGGAAAGAAGAGTAGAATTAGAGATCAGATAGACATTCTGCTCAATGGCAGTTCCCTCTGAAGTTCAACACAGCAAGTTAATCAGGCTCAAAAGGGTATTGCCCAGAAAGACATCACCTATCTTGATGGTACGAAATAAGGTGATTTAAAAGATTGTTTGTTTCTACTAATTATGCAACCTTGGGCTTTCTAAGAATACATTTGTGGGAATGGGTAGGTGTGCTGGAATAGGTCGAGGCCAGAGGACAGCCTCAAGCTGTCATTATTCAGACAGCTGCCATTCCGCCTTGTGTTTTTGAGATCTCTCTCTCTCTCTCTCTCTCTCTCTCTCTCTCTCTCTCTCTCTCTCTCTCTCTCTCTCTCTCTCTCTCTCTCTCTCTCTCTCTCTCTCTCTCTTCACTGCTCTGAGTAGGTCTGGCTGGCTGGCCAACAATCCTTGGGGTTTTATCTAATCTTTCCCTCCCTAGTGCTGGGAGTATTTTGAAAACACTTCTAGCTATAGTGCTTTCTCTGCTTCTCTCTTAAAGTGCAACTAAGAAAATCACTCTCATTCATCTAAGAGTGTTGCACTTTGAAGTTATAATACAGGCCACAGCCCCAAAATAGCCCAACCACCAGGCCTGGTTTTAATGCATGATTTTCTGGGGATTTGAGCTCAAGTCCTTGTGCTTGCAACACAGGTGCTTTACTAACTGAACTGTCTTATCTCCACCTAGATGTGCATTTTAAATGGGGAACCATTCAAAATGATGAAGCAATTGTGCTTTGTCTTATCCTGGTACAATAAATAAAACCCAAAGGATATTATATATACCATAGTCTAAAGGGACATGCTTCCTCAGAAGCCTCAGCTCTACAATTTCTGAGGATTCTACTCTTTCTGTGTGCTGTCTATGATACAAGTGTTTTCATGGTAAACACATTTATGTTCTCATTGAGAGCTGCGTAGCCCAGAAGTCAAGAACCAGCCTGAGCCCCAGCTCCACTTGTAGCTTCTACCACCTTGATTTGGTTACTTTGACTCTCTGACTCTTGATGAGGTCAATGCACTAGACCATGGAGAGAGGACTTGGTTCATCAGTGTGTGCCCATAAGAAGTTCTGTCAGTGTGGTTAATTGTATTCTTAGGACTCTTGTCACCTGTACCTCCTTGCCCTTGCCTGTCTTCTCTACCCTCAAGAGCATCATTGTCCATCACTTTAAAACTCAATGAGTTACAATCTTGCAGGTGTATGCAGTCTGCAGCCCACGGATGCTGTGAGTCTTGATATAACTATGGAACAGACCCAACATATTTCTAGATGAGAGCATTGTGCTACGGTGTCAGAAGGTTAAGCAGCCTTCCTTGAGGACCATTAGATTCAGAAACAATAGAGAACAACATGTGCAGGCTTGAACAACTTACTGGATGTTTAAAACCCATGTGAAAACACTCTCTCAGCTGATCATTGTGGCATATTCCTATCACCCCAGGTGGAGGCAAGAAAACCATGAGTTCTTGGCCAGCTGGGCTGCATAGTGAGACTCTGTCTCAAAGAAACAAATAAAAAAAATAAAAGGCCCAACTTCCTCTCCTTGCCCCACCAATTAATAAACTGATATGAAGAATGACACATTTTGGGCTAGGAAATAGTTTCTCAATTGGTTTCAGATTTTACTTGCCCAATGAGAAGAATACATTAGTTCTCCTTCTTTGTCACTCAGCAGGTCTTAAATTGTTGAAAGGCATGTAAACATTTTTGTATGACATGAATCAGAGTTGAACATAAATATCCTGATCCATTAGGAATTTTTTTCTCATCAGCTCTTGGGAGCTAATGTATCTAGGGTCATATCGCTGTATTTTTTCATCTTCATTATAAATCTCTCTCTTTATGTGTGTGTGCATTCTTGTAAATGCGTGTTTGGCATGTAGAAGGCAGAGAAGAAGACACCCATAACTTTCTCAAACATGCCACCATGGTGGTACCTTCTTTCTTTTACAGGGTGGGTCCCAGTATATAGAAAATATAATTATATAGAGCCAGAATAGTTTTCCATGTGGGCTTTTTAAAGCTTCATGTCAAAACTCTTCCAGCCTCTACCACCCCCCATTTCAGTTACTTGCCAGAGGCAAATAATCCCCTTGTCCCCATACCAACTCTGATTTAGTCATCAGAGTCCTAGAATAAAGCACAGTAAACTCTGCAGTATATAAGCAACATAGGTCTTCTTTCTTGTGGTTCTAGAGGCAGGAAGCTCCATGCTTAGTATGCTGTCAGAGACAGTATACTGGCTTTTATCCTTATTGGTTAATAGCTGTGAACTCGCCAGGACCTATTTCATAAGTGCACAAGTGCCATTTGCAATGTCCCCACCCTCATGATCTAATCATCCTCCCCAAAGGACCCACATCTTGATGCCATTGCCAAGAGAGGTAGGAATCTAACATCTGAAGTCAGGGAAGATGATTGTTTCAAGGTAAGCCCACCAGAGATCACAGACATTCTTTAAGCCAAAAAAAATTCTTTATTGCTGGTCAACAACTGCATGGAACTTGCCCAAATCACGCAGCCCCAAGCTTACAGCCCTTTGTTTTTTATGCATGAAGCCCACATCCTGGTTGTCACACTTAGTTAGCAAGAGGTAGAACTAGAAAAGCCATAAATGTTAGCACATTTATGGACTTTCTTAGAGATATTGACTAGGTCTTTGTTCCTGTTGACAGGTGTTGGGTCCTACCTACTAAATTTAAGGTCATAATGCTGGCTCTGACATGGCAGTGGCTGTGCTACAGTCTAGAGGGATCATTACACAGCCACAAATATTAACACCATACAAGGTGTCTCTTAAGGGATGTGACAGTCGCACAGGCATCTTTATGCTGATAAAAGTAACTCAAAAAGAGCCATTATGAAATAAAATTGGGAAAGGGAAGAGTGGAGGATTGACCATGATCAACTTAGGTGAATCATTTGTTCCCTCAGAAACATCCTTATCTTGGAGCTGGAGAGATAACAGTAAGAATGTTTGAGAACCTGAGATCAGATCTCAGCACTTATATAAAAAGCCATATGGCTTATAACCCCAATGCTGTGAAAGGCAGAGGCAGGAGGATTACTCAGACTGGGTAGCTGCCAGCCTAGCTCCGAGTTTTGTAAGAGACACTGTGTCAATGCAATGGAGAATTATAGAATAGGACATCTGATTCTCTGCTTGCCTGTGTGTGTTAACAAGTGCATTTACACCTGCACACACACAGTATACATTATCCACATACATATACCACACACTCTTAACACATACACAAATACCCCTATCCTCATATATGTTAGCTTTCAGTATCCATTCATATATTCTATTTTACAGGAATTGTGACTACTTTAAATATTTATGACTACTTTATATATATTTATATATATATATATATTGCTATCAGGAAGAGCACATGCCATTTATATACTACATGAAGAGTAAAAGATAGATTTGGAGACCACAGAAGTACGTGCCAATACCACTCAGAATGTTAGCTGGTCCTGTGACTAGAAATACATAGATGGATAGCTTGTCATTGCTGTAGAAACTATCTTAGAGAAGGGTGGGGTGGGAGAAATTACTCTACCCAGAGACAATAGTAATGGTTTTTCTTTTGTTTATGTTTTATTCTGTGAACAGAAGGATGGGTAGAAGTTACTAAGTTATTTACCTGCCCTCCCATCAGCTTCAAAAGAATGAACTGTCAAACTCTGTTTCATTTCATTTAAGGTGCTGTCACTTGAAACATGTAATTTTATGTTATCTGCCACCAGGAAAATGCAGTAACAAATGTGCATGTGGACTGCCAGGAAGGCTTGGTGGGTAGAAGCACACACTACAGAAGCCTAACAGCCTGAGTCCTCTCCCCAGGACCCAGGATGGAAGGAGAGAACTGATTCCTGGGAGGTGTCAACTGACCTCTGTAACATGCATTGTGGCAATGCATACCTGTATTCATAAATAAGATTTATATGCCCTTGATATGATTTTAAACTGCATTCCAATTTAAAGAATGTTAAAATGTGTAAAAATATCTTACCATCAATGAAATTCTGTATGTAGTTTTCTAATGATGTGTGTATACATTACATATATGCCCACATGCCCAGTATTCTTCTGTGTGTTTATATTTTTAATATTTTGAATTTTTCACTGATTTTATCTCAGGTTTTATGTATATTTTTGTTGAATGTACTTATTTTGTGTGCGGGGCGGAGAATATGCACATACCAGGATGCATGTATGGAGGTCAAAGGACAACTTGCAGGAATCAGTTCTCTTTCTACCATGTGGGTACCAGGGATCAAGTTAGGTTGTCAGGCTTGGCAGCATGAGCCTTTACCTACTAAGCCATCTCTGTGACCCTTACTCATCGTTTTAAACCTCACATTTTCCACTTGTCCTTTAAAGTTGATGCTGACATTTGAAACAGCTCCTCTAACACGATAGGAACGTGGAAACTTCAGTAGCTCCAGCCTTCAAGACGGGAAAGCAGCCAGACAGGGAAGCTGATGGACCTCAAAAAAGGAACAGGAACATGGGAAAAAGAAGGTAAAAGTGTCTGTTCTGAAGAGCTGGGGCGGGAGAGATGGCTCAGTGGATAAGAGTGTGTAGTTCTGTGAATAGAAGTACTCAGACAGATCTCCAGTTCCCAGCACCCACATCAGGTAGCTCACAAATAACTAACTCTAGATTCAGGATCCACCTTGAGCAGCTCTTGGACCCATGTACACACACATACATGCACACACACAGTTAAAAGTAAAAACATTTGACGTAAATGCTAACAAATTGCCATCTTCACTTCCCAAGGAAGAAGTTGGTAATTCTCAGTATACCAGATCTACAGCGTATCCTGCCTCTGCCTCCTAAGTTCTAAGATTACAGGCGTGATCCACTGAATGGTTTACAGTTCTCTCTTGTAATGTTATCATCAATCCTCTGTAAATTCCCTCATCCTTATTTTACTTTTCCTATTTTGTAATTTATTATATCACTATAAAACAACACAAAAGTAACAGCACATATAATAATACTGGTGTCATATGCTAAGTGCTTAATAAATCATGCATGTTGTATAATTCTGGTGACTAAATAAAATAAGACATATTTTGACCATTTATGTGTTGGTGAATATTTAGGGTTTTTGGACTTCTTCACTTGAATAATAGGCTACCATTATTTTCGTTTAGTCATATCTTATGGTTATTTCAGGATCAGTTCTTAGGAATTCTTAGGAATTGGGTCAGAGGCTAAACAGTCATTGCATATGTTTGGAAGTGACCTTTCTCTCACCATAACAGGATTGTAAACATCAACCTGACTAATCTCATTTAGTTTTAATTGACATTTTCCTAATTATAGTCAACTTTGAACACCTTTGTATATCTCATATGTTTGCAGTATGAGCCTTGCCAGTAAAAAGAATAGAAGGTAAGAAAAGGCAAAGTTCTCAACATACTTTAACGTTATATCAGGGTACTTGTGAGGTTTTGAGGAAAATCACTCAAAGTTTTTAAGTGTTTAAGTTTCATAAAGAGTGTTTAAGTGCTTAAAGAAAATAAAGCTGATTAAAACCTAAAATCTGGAGCTGGAGAAATGGCTCAATGCTTAAGAGCAGTTACTGATCTTGCAGAGGACACAGTTTCAAATCCCACATCAGACATATCAAAAACCTTCCATAATTCCAGTTCCAGGAGACCTGAACATCCTCTTTATGGACACCACACACACACACACACACATATACACATGCAGGCAATCACTTGCACATAAATAAGAATACATCTTTAAAAATAAAAATCTCTGCAATGTGGAGATGAAGTCTAGGACAATATCTGTGGGGTTGATCTCCTATCCATCACTAGAAAGAAATTCCACCTTGGGAATCTTAAGAACCTTCCTCCTCTCTGATCTCCTCTCCTCATCTTCTGTGTCCTCCTCTCTCTTCTTCTTCTTCCCCTGCCTCCTTTTCCTTCTCCCTCTTATTTCCTCCCCTTCCCCTTTGTGGTGGTTAGTTTTCGTTACCTTGAAGCAAATTATTGTCACCCGGGAAGAGGAAACCTCAGCTGAGGAATTTTCTTCACTGGGTTGCCCTGTGGGTGTGTCTGTAGGGCATCTTCTTCATTAAGGCTGTAGGAGGGCCCAGCCCACTGTGGTCTTAGGTTGTATAAGGAAGCAGAATGAGCAAACCATGGAGCAAACTAGGAAGAAGTCTGTGGCTTCTGCTTCAGTTCCTGCCCTGAACTTCCCTCTGTGATGGACTGTGCTTGGAAGTGGAAGAGGAAATAAAAGTTTTCTTCCCCAGTTTGCTTGCAGTCATGGCGTTTATCACAGCAACATAAAAAGCAGCTAAAACATCTTCCTCTTCGCACCCTTGTCCCTTTTGCCTCCTGTTTCTGTTCTTCTTCATCATCCTCCTTCTTTTTCTCCTCCTCTTTCCCTCCCTTGTAATTCTTTTCTTCCTCTTTCTTCTGTTTTCCCTCTTCCTTCTCCTCTTGCTCTTGCTGTTTATCATCATCCCCTCTCTATCCTATCCTTACCTTGTCCTACTACTATTCCTCTTCTTCCTCTTCTAAGATCTTCTTCCTTTCCTCTTCCTTCCTTTCTCCTCTTCCTTCTCTATCTTCATTGCTTTTATGGCTGACAATACCAATTACTGTGTGTCTTAGTTAGGGTTTTTGTTGATAGCATTAAACATCATGACTAGAGGTAACTTGGGGAAGAAAGGTGTTATTTTATTCAAGTAACAGTATGTCACTGAGATAAATCAGGGCAGGAACCTGGAGGCAGGAGCTGATGCAGAGGCCATAGAGAAATGTTGCTTACTGGCTTGTTCTTTGTGGCTTGCTCAGCCTGCTTTCTTGTAGCACACAGGACCACCTGTCCAGGGATAATGTCTCCCAAGGTGAGCTGGTCCCTTGCCCATCAATTGTCAATCCAGAAACTTGCTTGTCCACAAGCCAATGTGGTTGAAGCATTTCCTCAAGTGAGATTCCCTGTGTCATGTTGGCATAGAATTAGCCAGCATACTCTGATATTGCAAGAGTTACCAATAAAGTTGCATAGTAGGAGCCTAGGTTGGTCTTTTCAGGGGGTGAATTGGGTGGTTTGTTTGTGGACCTGTGTGGTATCAGAAGCTCTTCTCATTTCAGTCATCATGGGGATTATAGCTGGAATAAATCAGTAAATTCTTATTCATTGCATAGCTGTGTCATCTTCAAGAACTGCAATGACCCAGTAACAAGGTGTGTTAATAATTCCCACTTGGTAAATGTATGAGAGGGGGAGCAGTAAAGAAATTAGTGGGATGACCACTCCATTATTACAAAGTAGGTTCTCTTTGTAAGAATGAGAAGATACTCAGAGGCAGCTGAAAGAGTCCAGAGCGAGAGAAAGAGGGGTAGACTAGATGTGGCCCATAAACTGGGTGTGGCCAGTAGTGTTATAATACAAACAAGAGATTGTGAGAACAATCAGGGGAGAACAGTAGAGACATCAAAATAGCAAGAGATTGTGAATAGAGCATTTTGAGAGAGAAAAACAAGAATAGCTGGGTTATTAGGAGGCTCAGTAGCTGGGGGAAGGGAAGAGCCAGGGGGCGAACATGGAGTTTGAAGTGTGGAACAAGTACTTGTGGGTAGGGATGGAGGAATCCTGGAGGCCAGCATGGGCTTTGATGTGTAACCACAGATAGGCAAATGTCCCTCCAGATAGGAAATGACCTTTCCTGGCAGATGGGACCTGGTTTTTTGTAAGTTTCCGAGGAATGCTGGCTTTTACCTAACTGCCAGAAATACTCCTATAGTCAGGCTTGAGCTCATTTCTTGATGCATGGCCACCCTGAGACCTAACTAATCACAGAACATATCAGCTCCCAATGCCTTAGAATCTGTCCTTCTGTCCTTCAAACCCCAACTTCCCTGCTGGGCATGTTGTACTTTGTGGTAGGCAGGACAATGTTCAGCAGTAGAAGCCAGGCATAAAGCAGACATGGCTCAAATTTGAACAAGTTAAATCATGCAGGACAGTGAAATTGTTGGTACACAGCTTGGCATGTGTTTATGTTGCTTCCTCCTTTATCACTAAAAAGTTCCTTAGCTATGTCTGTGTAGCAATGGTGTCTTCTGAATTCCTTAAGGACCTTACGCTCTGTGGGTATGGTTCTGTGGATCAAGAGTTTGCCTATTCTCTACAAAGCTCTAGGATCCACACCAAGTACCATATAAGTCAAGTAGTGGTGCACTCCTGAAATCTCAGCACATGTAAGGTAGAGACAAGAGGATCATCAGTACAGGGCCATCCCTGGCAATATAGGAAGTTGCATGCCAGCCTGGGCTACACAAGAGAGACTCTTTCTCAAAGAAAGAGAGGAAATGAGATGAAGGAATAGAAGTCAGTAATCCAGCTTTTATTCAGTCCATTGTCAATTGATTGGAACCAACAACATTAAATTAGGATGCATTCCATATCCTTTTATCCACCTGTCAGGTGGAATTTAAAAGTCCCAGATTGAAATCAGCATTCTCACTCATAAAAGACCAGAAGATGCAGTGTGTTGTCTATCATTAGCGTTTTCTCTACTTGTGCATTTAATATATGTGTTTTGTTCATAATCGCCTCTATATTTGCTGGAACAAGTATATCAAATGAGTCTTGATGATAAAGAAGGGTAAGGAATCAAGAGGTGTCTTTCCTGTGCCATCTGGTAAAAGAAAAAAAAACACTTTTTTATTGTTGCTGCTGTTGTTGTTGTATTTTGTTTTCCATGACCAATGTGGCATTGTGATGTAAAAGCCTGTATTTGGAAGTCTAGTGGCAACACTTGCCTCTGCCAGTGGCGTTTTGCTCACCCATGCCCCCAAATGTGCAGACTTCACACTACTCCATACAGCTGAAGTGAAGGCTTTTCTGCATCTTAACCAAATACTAAAATAACCCTCGAAAGAAGAGACCCTAAGGGAAATACTGACTTATAAGTCCCTTGAAGGAGGTAGGAGGGCATACCCACCAGCCTTCACCCCCTGACCTCCACATCTTTTCATGAGGCCTTTATTAAAGATGTTCACTTTCTTAACAATTTTATATTGGATCCAGGGAGATGGCTCATTGGTAAATGCACTTGCTGTGCAGGCTCCAGGTGGAAGGAAAGAGCTGCTTCCCCAACTTGTCTCTGTCCTACACACACTAAGCACAGTACCTGCACACCTGAACTCTCACACATGCATACACAACTATAACAACTTCAATAATTCGTAAAAAATACTTTAATACTTTAGGGGATGAGAAAGTTCTTTCTCAGCTCCTAAAGTGCTTGCTTTTAGAAGCATGAGACCCTTGTTTTTGTGACCCAGAACCTATATTTTTAAAAAGCCAGGTCTAGTGGTCTCCACTTACAACACAGTGCGAGTGTGGTAAAGACAGGAGGATCCCTAGGGCTCAGTAACCAGTTAACCTAGCCTGCTCAGTAAGCAGAAGGTCCAGTGAGAAGCCCTGCCTCCAAAAGCAAGGGAAAGGGCAACTGAGAAAGTTGTTTGAGTTTGGCCTCTGGCTTCTACAAATGTACACACACACATGCAACACACACAGAACACACAGGTTCCCACAGGCATTCTCCCTGCCTGAACTTTTTTTTCTCTTTCTGACTTATTTTGGAGCTCTCCAACTTCCTTCCTCTGGCTGTTGCTAACCTCTAATTGCAGATTTATTGGTTTTCCTAACATAAGAGAGGAGGAAGGCTGGAAGAGAAGGAAATAGAGAAGGTAGAGAAGAGACTGAGAAGGCCAGAGAGGGAGGAACAAGGGAGGAGGGAGATGGAAACTGGCTAAATGAAGATGAATGGGAGAAGGATGTGCTAGGGAGGCTGAAGGGGAGGAGCGCCGTGGAGCGAGCTTGCAGGAGTGCTGTACGGCAGCCTGCTGGAAGATCTCCAGCAAAAGTGGTGTAAATCAATGATGAGTAAATTAATAGGCAATCGTGCAAGTGGGACTTGCTCATTTAAACTAAGCATAATACATCATGAATGACGGAGAATCCTTCGACCCGCGGGGCATACCTTTTTATCTACCTCAGACCCAGTGGAGTGTGCTGTCACTTCAAGGGTAAGAAGGCAGAGGGCATTGGACATGTCTCCTCATTTGAGTAGTGTTAATAAGGCAGAATCTGAGCACTGTAGAAACTCATCAGAACTGCTAAGGTTAGGCTGTAATGTGCATTTCCAAAGGCTGTGTTATACATTCCAGATTTCCCTCTACAGTCCATGAATAGTTCCTTAAGAAGCTTTTGAAGGGGGTTGAGGATGTAGCAGTGTGTAGAGTGCTTGCTTAGCATGCATGAAGTCCCGGCTTACATCACCAGAATCCCATAAACCCAGCATAATTTTAACGCTTGGAGGTGGAAGTAGGAAGATCAGAAGATCAAAGCTACAAGGCATGGTCACGCACACCTTTAGTCCCAGTGCTCTGAGGTAGAGGAAAGTGGAGTTCTCTGAGTTCAAGGCTAGCCTGGTCTATATAAGGAGTTCCAGGCAAACAAGGTTATATAATGAGACTCAGCCTTGAAAAAAAATAAGTTCAAGGATATCCTTGGCTACCCAGTGGGTTTGAGACCATCTGGGCTACATGAACCCTGTATGCAAATAAGAACATACGAATAGACTTCTCAGTGTTTATAGGGATGTGCAAAGACCAACTTTCAACTTCCTTCATAGTTTGATCTCACTTTTTCTGTTTTCTGTGTAAAGAAAAATAAATTATTTCCCAAGTCTGTAAGACAAATTGCCAAGGATATTAAGTAAAATATATTACCACAGGTTTGTTAAAGTTTATATTGGAAGGCATTCAGTGTTCTTTAAATAATTTGAGATATTCTATTCCAGGTATGAAAGGGTTACCCTTAGAAAGGAAGTCTATATAGCATCTGGAAATGGAGAAGAGTATCAGGAAACCTTAGACCATGTTAAAAATAAGGAGTTTCTTTTCCTATTGAAAATTGAAGTAAAGACTGTAACTTTGTCTGGCCACTCTTGGGTGAATGCCAGCACTCTGTGATGGGTGTTGCTGGCCACCATTAGCCTGACTCCAGAAGTCAGGCTGGCTTCTTTCACATTCCCAGTATGTGTTCTGGACACTTCGTCCATCTCTTTTTTTCTCTATTCCTCTTCTCCTACTTGAGGTGTCAGGTCTTTTGACAGTTGTCTCCTGTCTGGAATTTTTTGGCAGTGAACTGTGATTGGGCATTGCTTCTAATAAATTAGATTTATACGAGTGCCGCCTGCCAACAAGCCCAGCCATTATACAGTACGTATATTTCGAATGTGTTGCTATAAGAATCTACTTAGCCAAACATAATAGGCAGTTAAAATAAATTTGAAATAAACCATGCCATCTCTTGGTTTTAAAATCATTAAACTAAAGCTAAATTGTCAGCGTTTGCCATGTCTCCATTTTCTTTATTTACACAGAAAGGCACTTGGTCTGTGGGACCATGTATATCTCTGTCTGTAGCAGATATATGAATCAGACTAAATCTACGTCTCTTCAATGGAACATTCTACAATACTAAGCTTTTTTTTATATATAGGTAGAAATTAGTTATATAACTGACATTCTTTCCTGTCAACCAGCATCTCTGCCCCAAAGAACAATATGTTCTTGTGTTAGACCTGTGTTACCTTTCATAATTCCTATGTTTAAATAGAGCCAAAGGATAGTCTGTGAGCAGATTTGAGCACTCTATAAAAAAATCTCATCTTCTTATTTATTATTATAGTTCTTTTATCCTCATAACTTCCAAGGAGAAGTCTGAGATAATTTAATACAAATTTAATAACTGTGAGTACTAGAGGAGAGAGTTGAGAAAATGACTTTGTGATGCATGTATGCTGATGTAATGCTAAGGTTGATTATGAAATTGGAATTGAGGGTCTGGGGAGATGGCTCAGTGGGTTAGTGCACCTACTGTGCAAACATAAGGGACATGAGTTCCAGATCCCAGAACCCAAGTTAAAAACAAAGCAAAGCAAAACGAAATAAAAAACAAAACTGGATTTGGCTGGTCATGCCTATAACCCCAGCATTAGCGAGTAGTAATAGGCAGATCGGTGGAGTTTGATGGCCAGTCAGACTAGCCAACATGGCAAGCTTCAGGTTCAGTGAAAGGCCCAGTCTCAGGTAGTAAGATAGAGAGTAAGAAAAGAAGATATCCTTTGGCCTCCACATTCACACACATACTCACACATCAACACGCACACCCATGCACATAAACTGCATACATACACTACAAATATACAATTTAAAAAATGCACTGAGGTTGCTGGTAGCTGACAATGGAAGCCTGTGGTGACCTCATTTTCAGGAATAGTAGCTAGCTTTTTCCATTCATTTTAGAGGATGAGCAAGGAGAAACAATGTATTTTCACATGATTCTAATCTCTTAGAAAAATGTATCACTTAGGTTTTAGGCCCTTGTTCATGGATATCAGTGATGTCCTCATGGTGCAGGTTCTTCATAAGTTCAGATATGGAGTTCATGTTTCTGGTCTCAAGTCTAACTATGCTTTGATGAACAATTGAGGTGTCACTTTGGTTTTCTTGTGTGGTTTGTTTGTTTGTTGTTTGGTTTTGATTTTTAAAACAGGGTTTCTCTGTGTAACAGAGCCTGGATATTCTGGACTCACTCCTCATCAGAAGCTACAGCCTGCTTTCAAGGCTGGCCTTGAACTCTCAGAGATCCACCTGCTTCTGCCTCCTAAGTGCTGAACTAGAGGCATGTACCACCACACCCGGCATTTTCAGTTGATTTGGTTTCTTCTCATCACAGTGTCCATCATGTTTGTATTCCACCCCAGTGATAAAATAATTTGTAAGCTTGCAATATACAACAGATTGGTGATATATGTGTGTGACTGTGTGTGTGTGCACATGTGTGTACCAGAGGACAGACATTGCCTTGCTATTCTTCACGATCTGTCTGTGTGTTTTTTTTGAGACAAGGTCTTTCATGGTTTTGGAACTCACCAATTAGGCTATGCCCTCTGTCCAGGAAGCCCCAGGGCAATACCTCTCTCTGGCTCCCCAGCTCTGGGTTACTGATGAATCAGTCTAGTTATATCTCACTAAGAGATCTTGTCCTAAGGAATAAGTTAGAGACTAATAGAGGAAGACCAATGAATTGATCTCTGGCCTCTGCACTCACACACATGCACACTTGATTTCCCCCTCCCCAAGTAACCTCCCTCAAACAGTCACACAACTGTTAATATGTTTGTTAAAAAAAAAAAGGAATGAGTGATAATGAAAACAAGATGTGTGGTGTGTGACTAGGATGTAGAGTGAAAGAATACACAGGTATCTCTTTTTAGCCAGTCTCCATTTGTCTTAGGTTACAGCTATAAGACGATTGCCTTCTGAGTAGGGAATGCAAAGGGCTTTAGTGGATAGCTGACCTTTGAGTTAGTCACAATACTCCAAAGGAGGCTGACATCAAAACGGTGCTTCTGTGAGTGAGGGGTCCCCACATGTTCTTACTCCCCCTGTGTAGCTTCTGGTGAGCGGAGAAGTTTCTTATAGCCGAAAAGCTCTGTCGCTGGCCTTATCTTAGTCTTGTAGACTGCCTTTGCACCACTCTGTTCTCATGTCCTCTCTCCCTATCTCCTCTGCTTAGCAAGCACCTTCTTATCCATCAGGACATGACATCAACTGTACAGAGCCCTCTTGACACCCCTGGATGCCAGCATATGACCCCCGAGTTCTTCTAACCCAAACATTTAAGCCTGTGTCCTTGGACCTCCCTGATGGCCTGTGAACTGGGCACACTTTGTTTTATATCTGTGCTTCTGTTATGAGCGAACGTGTGATGCTCTAAGAGTAAAGGTTAGATTGAGCAAGCTGCAAGTTACAGGACCATTAGCTACTTCCAGTCAGACTCATTGCTCCCAGCCTCCACGGTTGCTGCTTTCTTCAGCTTATCCATCCCTCGCCTGGAAATAAGCTATCCCACTCACTGTCTCATACTCAGGTTCCTCTACTCAGGTATTTTACAGTAAATGTGGGAGGTGAAAAAGGGCTTCCTTCAAATGAAGAATTTCCACTCTATTGTGGCCAGGCTGCTTTTCCCTCCTTAAATCACAAAAGAAGGATGGGCGATTCCCTGAATATCTGTCTCATCTTCCTTAAGAATGCTGAGCCCAGGGACATTGCTTTTCTGGCTGTTCTTTCAATCAGGGCATCTGGACACCACTCTCCTTCTCCCTGCCCTGTGGAAGATCTGACACCCAAGTTACATCCTTTTTTAAAACTTGTAACTTGTGAGACAGCTCAGCTGGAAAGGTCAGGTCCCACATGGTGGAAGGAGAGAACTGATTCCTTCAAGTGTCTTCTGACATGTGTGCATACACAGAAATGAATGAATCAACTGTTTGTTTGTTTGTTTGTTTGTTTGTTTAAAAAAAACAACTTGTTCTTTGTCTTTGCTTTTCTATATGAATGACCAGTAAATGGATGCTCGGTTTCCTGAAATGTCCCATACTCCTGGACACCCATGATTAAAGCAGAAATCTAAAGCCTAGAAGTTATTCCTGGTACCCTGAAACTACCCTGCTGATGAATATCCCAGCCTATGATGAACACATCTTAGTGTCTCAGTGCGTGCTTCTCCACATAGCTTAGGATGTGTATATATGGCAGAATTTAGTGTTTATGTGAGAACAATGTATATTATTTGAGCCTTGGCTGCAGAACCTACCTGGAAATGGGTTTCACAGCTTTGCATAATTGCCTTCTCTTTGTGTTTGCATAGATGGCATTACATGGCTGGAAGATGAAGGCAATTATAATTTATTATGCTGTAATTGTTACCTAAATGTTTTTGAATAAGCAAAAATCACATCTGTTTAGGAATAAGTTGCTCAGCAAGAGAATTCCCTGTGAAATGAGTTCACGTTCTCATATTCTGTAACTGTACACATAAAACAACGTATTTATTTCCCCACCGAGTCCATTACATTCCCAAGTCAAACTGCATCTTCTCTTCCCTTCCCATATTAAACCCTTTGATTTAATGGAGGTTTTAACTACTGGTTCTTTAGGGAATTTTCAGTAGGCTTCGTGCAGATTAGGTTATTGGAAAGTATAGTTATTTGCTTGTAAAGTGGCAGTTCTGTGTCAAAATTGATTTTCTCTGGAGCCACAACAGTAAAAAAGATAAGTCTCTGCTTTGCATCCAAAACACCCTGATGCTCCCACCATGATCTTTTTTTTTCCCTTTTCCTCTTTCTCAGCACCATTCAGTCACAAGCTGGGTTAGACAGACAGATGTGAACACATGTAGCTAGAAGGACTTTGATATCCAGTGGTGATTGTAGATGAGGCTTCTGGTACGTTCTGATTGTTACTGGTCAATGATGGTCAAGGTTGACAAACATTATTTACTCCTCTTCGAAAATAAATTATGAATTGCATATAAGCCTAAGTCTGTAGGAATGTAACACGTGGAATAATTGTCTGTATGTCTGTCTACCTAATCCATCTATCCTCTCTCTCTCTCTCTCTCTCTCTCTCTCTCTCTCTCTCTCTCTCTCTCTCTCTCTCTCTCTCTCTCTCTCTCTCTCTCTCTCACCTGGAATTTATGCTCCTCTAGCTTCTGCCTCCCACGTGCTGGGATTCAAAAACATAGCCAAATTTTGTTTGTTCCTAACATTTAATTTTAACTATGTGTCTCTGTGTGATTATGTGTTAATCAGGACACTGCCTGAACAGGCTAGAAGAAGGCTTAGGATCACCCTGAACTTTAATTGCGAGGCACTGTGAGCCACTCTATGTGAATTTTGAAACCAGAACCCAGGTCCTCTAGAAGAGCAGCAGGGCTTTTAACCATTGAGCAGTTTTTCCAGTCCACACTGACCACTTTTTATGCCACAATAGAAATCTAACTCAGGGATTTGTGTATGTTAAGTGGGTGCATTACCAACTGAGCTACATTCCTTATTTCAGTTTTTAAACTATTAAGTAACTTAAGCATCAATCTCATAAAGTACCTTACAACAAAGGTCCACCCATTAAACATTGTTCTCAGGGCGTCTCCAAGATGAGTATTGTGGCTTAGGGAAATGGCTAGTGGGTAAAGTGTCTGCTAAGCAAGCACAAGGACTTGGTTTTAGATCCCCAGCATCCACATAAAAGCCAAATGTAGCGAGGATCTTCTAAAAGCAGGCTCATCTTGTCGTGGTTGTTATAGGTAAACAATTCGTAGTTCAGTTGGTTGGGAGTGTTGGGCATTTAGCTCTGCTCAGCTGTCCTCAAGTTCTTGTGCATGTCTTGAGACATGTCTGTACAAGCTCACAGTGTGTCCTGAAACTGATTCAAAACCGGATCTTCCAGTTTGAAATAGAGGATACTGAGACAAAAAAAAAAAAAATGATGGGAGTGGCTTCCTCACCCAAGGTTGCCTGTTCACAAACAGAAGTTCAGTGGCTTTATGCCTTCTGAAAGCATCATCACAGCTTGTTTTGCTGGGCATTCCCTGGCTAGTTGAAAGAGGTGGCTTCTATTTCTCTCCATTGCTACAAGGCCCCAAGAGATACAGTCCCGAGAGAGATTAGTGAATATATGCATTAACTTCAGGGTAGTGATATTCCCCAATCCATATGAGCCATGCATGGCTCAGACATGAAGGAGCTATTAAATTGTATCCCGGTTTCTATTAAACCTTTCCACTCTACAGTGATACCTGGGCTCACCTTCTCCTTAACCCAAATTAACACATGCTCTTAGCAGTCTCAAATCTAAGGCAAGTCCCGGAGATGATCAAGTGACGGGGAAGACAGGAGAGAAGAAAATTAAAATAAACGATAGGGTGACCTCCTCACACCACTTGTGGTTTCTCAATTAACCGGAAGGCGCCCAGCTCCCCATTGCTGTAATAGGCTTCACCTTCCCATTTAGTGCCAAACCACATGGGTGCCACTCACAGACACACACACCTCTAATCAGATTGGCAGCAGATAGAATTAAACCATTAAGGCAATTAAGCAGTTCTTAGATAACATTTGATCAGTTCAATGAAAATGCAAATGCATTCTTCTCTCAGAGAAGAAAGTTAACAAAAGGTCATTCCACATCCTATAATCTTCCTTAACTCTTTCCCTAATGGAGACTGCAGTGTTTGGGTCTCAAAGCTACATAAACGGCACTTTTTAAAATCTTCTGTGTGCACTGGCATGCACCTTATTATGTGGTTAGGCACACCTTTGTGTGCGCACTTGCTTACATGGGTTTCTGAGCTGGGTGGGTGAGTGAATCTGATCAAGGACCAATGTATTGCCATCTCAGTGGGTAGGAAGGGGCAGTGTATATGGCCCATCCTTGAGATGCTTCTGCAGTGACCACTCCTAAACACCTTTTGCCACTTTTCTGACCTTCCTTAGTATGCCTTTCATCTTTTCTTTGTGCTTCCAGTAGACTGCATTGGGCTTGATCCACAAGAGGAATGGCCTCTTTCCACAGTCTTCAAGTACAGAAGAACCCTGCCCTGCATACTTGGAGAGTGGTATCCACCAGCACACAATCCTTCTAGTCTTATTTTATAGAGGTGACAGCATCTTTGCACTCTATTTTACCAAGCATAGCTCCTCTCCAGTGCCGGAAGTTTGAGAGCTTTGGAAGTCTTTTGAGTCTTCTCCTCTCATGAGAGGGTCCCCAGGGATCTGTACTGGACTCCCTTTGATTGTCTACAAAAGGTCAGAAACAGTTCCCAGTTGGTGCTACTGATTGCTAGTCCCAACTGAGTGCTGTTTTATAGAAAGAAGCTTATGTTCATCTGGGACTGGGAGAGTGATACTTGGATAAACACACATGCACAAATGGATACATACATGCGGGGCGGGGGAGAGAAAGAGAATCTCCTGCTTCAGTTTTCAAGAACATCATGTGCTCACCTTCCTGGCTTCAGTGTTTTCCCTGAGCTGCTCTGCCTCCATTTGGTTCTCTAACACAGAAACTCAGAGGAGAAACAGAGACTCTATGTGTTCCAGCTCCCTTGTGGATATCAGTAGTTTTAGATAGAAGACACCCCAGAGAATGCCATCTAATTCAGAGATTTATAAAGGTCACCTTCTGGGCCCCAGTATTTCACTGAGAATTGAGCCTTTTAATCTGCAGAGCACATGTTTCCTCCAAGCACAGGAGCAGTGCTGATGCCCAATGGCCCTCTTCTCTCTTCTTTACTTCTTCCACACAAGAACTACAGAGACATTTTTTTCTCTTCTTCTTTTAGACAAATACATTGCCCTTTCTTTTTTTCCCTGGTGTAAGTTAGGAAGGGAATGTACCCACAGAAGAATGTGGCCTAACCACAGTCTTCACCAGGCCCTATTTCACATCCTGTAGAAAAACAGTTTGGGGCTGCCGGACTAAGTTGGCATGTCACCCTTGTAAGGTCTTGAGACATGCCATTTTCACTCAGCTTCTGGTCCCGTACTCTTCATTACCTCTGCATGCAGTAGCTCTTACTTCTCTACCCAACACATGGGAGAGTCTGCAGATCCCAATGTCAACAAAAGCAGGGACTCCTCTTTTTACTTAGCACTACCCTCATACCAGTATCATGAAACCTAGACAGGGAGGTCAAGGTGGCAGGAGCTTGAAGCAGCTGGTCACATTGCGTCCACAGTCAGGAAGCAGAGAGAGGTGAATGCTGGCTCTCTATGGTATATAGTGTAGGATCCCAGAAATAGGGAATGGAACAACTCACAGTGGGCAGATCTTCCCACCTCAGTTAACACAAGATAATCCACCATAGATATGTCTGTCTTTCTAGCTTCTTTTAAGCTGCCAGTTAACACTAACCCTCACATGTATTATAACCATTCCAGTCTTTAGTGTACTTCACATAAACTTCCTTCAAGCTCATTAAGTATACTTCCCTCTGCTTATTTTTTAATGCTCATGCAGGATGCTACTGTGTTACTTATTCCATAATTTATCTAACCCATTTTTAGATATTTGGATTTTTTTTATTTCTTCATTATAAATGATATTGTATAGCAGTAGCTATTTCTCTGGAATACATTTCTCACAATTTCACTCAGTAAAGAGGAAACAAAGCCATTTTAAAATGTGCTATAGATTGACATGTTTCACTTCAGACACTGTCCTGGCTTATGTGGCCACAAGTGATCTATGAAGGTGCTCACTGAAAAGCCACACACACCTCTTTGATTTCTTCGTTGTGAAACAAAAAGTCATTCCACCCTATAAAAATCAGTTTTTGTGCATGATTTATAATGATTTAGGTTCATATCTTTGAGTTTATAAAAATATTGAATCTGGACTCTCTCCAATTTTTCTCTTAGTAGGCTGCGAGCTCAGTAAGTAATTCTGTTAGAATTTTATTGAGTAGAGACTTGGCTTTCTAAAATTATGACAAGGAACAGGCAAACAGTTAATTAACTAATAAATTAATATATGTTGAAACTTGAAGTCCTACAAGGATTTATCTAAGCCATTAAGTAAAAATATCGAAGATACGGCTACTTTTGTCTCCACAGAGATGACTGTTGGTGGGGATGATAGACTGTAAGTAGAATAAACTATCAAGTAGCAAGTGTCTGGTTTTCCATAATTTCCAGCTGCTGTTAACTGTGTGCATATAAAAGCGCTTAAAATTGGCAAACGGGTTGGAGAGATTGCTGAGCTGTTAACAACATATACTGTTCTCAGCACCCATGTCTGCTGGTTCACAACCACCTGTACTTCTCCATCTCCCAGAGACTCAATGTTCTTCAGGCTCCTGCACTCACATACATAAAACTATGCAAAGACATCTAGTGATCTTAGGATCCATGAAGCCATTTGCAGCACTACATAACCAGGTATGCTTGTGGATACCTTTAAATCCAGCACTTAGGCAGGAGAATTGTTAATTTGAGGTCTACAGGTTCTCAGCTACATAGTGAGTTCAAGTCCAGCTTGGGTTATATAAGAACCTAAAAAACAACAAATAAATAAAATTTAACAGAATATTACTAGGACTGGTGGGGTGGCCTACCTCATGATGTGGCCCAAATTTGACTACTGCTTGTATCCTGAGTATACTCTAAGCACAACCACACAGGGCATATCTGCATTTTTTCTAGTCCTCCATTTAGCAGCAAAAGCTCTGCTTACTTTAAATGCTTGGCAAATGGTATAGTGAACATGGTAGAAAATCATTATTCTATTGTGTAGTAAAACCCATGAATTACATCTAAAAAGTTACTACTGTTTTTATGTGGTCTTTAAAAATAGGGAACATGAAAGTTTACAGTTACAGTAAATTTATTAAGTAGGTGCATCTGTGTAGGACAAGAAGCCATTTTTCTTTCAACTCAGACCTGTTTCATAAAGAGCACATCAACTGTTCAGTGGTTGAGAAACATGGCTCAGCTTGGCAGCTTGTTGGCTCTGGTACTGTTCTGCCCATACCATAGAGGGGTAAAGAGATAGGAGGATCATAGGCCTAAGACAAATCAACTTCACATAATTTCTGTCCTGTGTGTGCTTTGTTTGCATGTGTGCATGTGGTGGGGGAATAGGGGTGGGGGATAAGGAGTGCCTAGGCACATGTACGTATTTATAGGGAAGAGGACACCATTAGCTGTCATTCCTGAGATGCCATCCATCTTGTTTTTTGAACCAGTGTCTCTCACTGACCAGAGTTCTCTGGATTCATCTAGACCATCTCTTCTTGTTTCTACCTTCCCGGAAGTGGTGTAACAAGTTTATTCTACCATACCTGCTTTCTTGCTGTGTGCTCACCTATGCTTGTGTACATGCCTCTGTGTGTATTTGTGCACACACACCAGGCACGAGAGTGTATGTATGTGTAATATAAGTCTAGGAATACAATTCATGTCCTCATGCTTGCAAGGCAAGCACTTAACCAAATGGGCCACCTCACCAGCTCAGTTCACATAACTTTATTTAAGGATTCTAGAATCTCCAAAACTAAGTCAGAATTGTTCTTTAGTTTTTGAGCAGAATGATGGCTTGTTTCTATTGTGGGAAATATAAAAGATTAATTGTATCCACCCATGTCTGCTTCTTAGCTAGTTAAATAGTCATTTCAAATAGAAGGAAGAAGAGTCTGGAAATGTAGGTCCATTCATGGAACAGCTTCTTAGCATGTACAGGGTACTAGTTTCAAGTTCCCCCACTGTATAGATAAAACTTAGTGTCATATGCCAGCACTATAATCAACAAGAAGCCTACCAGGGATGACCACCCAGATAATTTTTATTCCAGTTTTCTGGGGCTACACTCACGTGACCCAAGTTTATAGTTGAATGTTTAAGGTAAAGGGTTTTTAAAGGCAAAACCACATTCTGATATCACAGGGTGAGGTTTTGCACAAGCAAGCAGTTTAACACAAGCTAACTTAGCTTTGTCATCTTGACCCTGGGTTCTTAGAATAGAGTTGGGTAAATTTTCCACAGGATTCTTCATCAAGGAGATCAAATTTTAAACAATGCCCTTAGCAAGAGAGCAAGATGGAGGAACCTCTGCACTGTGTTGCCCTGTCACTCTGGGGAGGTATAGGCAGGAGGATCAGTAGTTCAGGGTCATCCTCAGATACAGTGAGTGTGAGCCAGCCTAGAATATAGGAAACTCTGTCTCATGAATACATAATAAAGTAAAACAAAGCAAAACAAAAAGGAGGAAAGGAAATGAAAATAGATTGTCTTATTTGGATGGTGGAAAGCTTTTTGCCTGCGGCCTAAAAATGATCTGTGATATGGCTTAGAGCATTAGTTCTCAACTTTCCTAATGCAACGACCTTCAGTATAGTTCCTCATGTTGTGATGATGCCCCAACCATAAAATTATTTTGTTGCTACTTCACATGTGTAATTTTGCTACTGTTATGAATCGTAATGTAAATATCCGATCTACAAACCCCAAAGAGGTCACGACACACAGGCTGCAAACTGCTGGCTTGGAAACTTTCAGGTTCAGAGGTGTATGTGTGGTGGGGCCACATAGAAGGAGATGGAGAACAGGGAGCAAATTCTTGGCTGAACATTATTTACTTGCTTACTGAAAACAAACGGGCCCAATCCAGACTGACTGGACAGACCACTGCTGCCTCCTTCCCTTAGCTCCCACCTGCTCAGAAAACATTACAGGAACATCTGGTAAACTCCATCTCCAGTGCTACCCAGGCTCTCTTCAGGTGTACAGCCTTCCAACCTTCACTGGCTCATGTCCCCACAGCCCTCTCTCTTTCTCCACCATCAAAGGTGATTTTATCTGTTTTTCTCTGAATTCTTGTTATACCAAGATGACAGTAAGGTTGTAGATACAACTAAAATCTGATGCCTTTTTAAACAAAATGGCAAGCATTTTCAGGTTTTGTTTGGAAGTAAAGCTCACTAAGCCTGGGTTATGTTTTACCAATCCCCAAAACAGTTCCTGCAGACCTGCTTTTATAGGCTGGTTTGTGAGCTGCTTATCTTGTTCCTATAATCTGTGAACGTTTCTGAACTTGAGCTGCTGGTTTAGTAGAGGCCAGTCTTACTGATTGTGAAGGGTGTCACGAGATACATTCAGTTCCCCTCCATTTGGAGATGAAGCACGGAAGATGCAGAGGCCTCTCCCTGGTTCCCCACTCATGTTTGTCATAGTTGATGTAGCTTTTCTGCAACCTAAGGCTCAACTCTGTCTCCACATCTATGTTTTCCAAAAATTTCTGTTTATTTATGCAGTGTTTTTAGAATATCATTTTTAATTAATTGAGTACTTCATACATGCAAACAATGCATTTTGATCACATGTGCCTCTTAACTATTCCCAGAAGTACCTTTACCTCTTCTCACCTCCCAATTCTGTCTTTTTGTAACCCATGAAGGCCATGTTGAACTGTTGGAATGTCGGTATGTTTATGTGTCATGGACTATCTGATGAAGTGTGGTCATCCTTCAAGAAGCCACACACTTAAAAAAGACTGATTCCCTGTCCTCCAGTAATCATCATCTGTGAAATTCTTCGCATGGGTGGGGTCTCAGGGGCTCCTTACCCTCCATGGTAGAATGCTTGCTGATTGGTTTGCTCTTGTTCAGACATTGTGAGTTCATGAGTGCAACTGGCCTGTCATGTCAGAAGATACATATTCCAGTTCTATGGAGCCCTCGCTTCATACAGTTTTTCCGATCACTTTCTTAAGAATATTTATGAATATTCCTGGCTTTATGGTTTTCCAAGTGTGGCTGGTGCTATCGTGACAGAAATGTTTGTAACTTTGTGCTGAGTTCTAGAGCCTGTTCTCTCAAGGGGACCAGAACAAGATTGTGACATCTTTATCAGGCTGCATCTCTTCTCTGGGAGCAATTCCTGGCAATTTTAGCATACCTTGCTACTTTAGAAGAAGAATGCATTAAGTTCACCTCCATTTGGAGAAATGCCTATCATTAAAAGAAGACTTGAATAAAGGCTGAGGACTGGTGTTATATCTCTGGAATCCACATGGTAGAATGAATCAATTTCTGTAAGTTGTCCTATTTCCACATGTGTGCTCTTGCACATATGTTCATGTGCACGCTCTCACATGCACATACACACACAACTGAAATTTCTAATGTGATTACAATAAAAAAAAAAGATGTGGTTTGAGGGAAGACTGTCTACATTTCCTTTTGTTGCTTTTAGCCTTCCATCCACAAATGGATAGAAAGACACTGAACTGGAACTAGAAAATCACATTATAGACCCGTACCTGTTTCCAGCGGGCTTCATTGTTAATATTTTCACACATCTCTATCACTGTACTTGGTATATATTTACCCCCACTACCTTCCCTCCGATCCCTTCCCACTGGTCCCCATCCTCTCCCAATAGTCCTTGTGTTTTTCTTTCATTCTTTCTCTTTCTCCCTCCCTCCCTCTCTTCTCTCTCAGTGTATACTCAAATCTTGAATCACTAACCAGAGAAAATATGCAATATTATTCTTTTCCTCTTTGTTTGCCTTCCCCCTTTTAGACTCCTTTTTCCACAATCCCCTCCTGCTTTTAGACTGACATCTTCTAATCTTTTTTTTTTTTTTGAGATGAGATACAATCAAAGGACTTCTCTGACTGAATTCTGTGACTCTACTCATATACATGGAACCCTGGGTTTGATACCCAGAATACTTTTCAGTATTATAGGTCCAGAATTTAGAAAGTAGAATCAGGAAGGTCATCAGTTCAAAGTCATCCTCACCTACATTAAGAGCTGGAGGCCAACCTGGAGCTTTGTCTTCAGAAAAACAGTTTTTTGTGACACTTTTTGTGATTGGTCATTAGTGCTGACATCCATACTTTCAAGGCGTCTGAGTTGTTTCTGTTTGTTTTTTAGAAACTACAATATCAAACTTTAACTTAGGCAAGATCAGTTAGAAACCCTTTACAAATTTCCTTTCTGCCCTGTGCCCTGTTCTTTCCAAAATAAGAAGCAAAGATATGAAGTCTGTCTCCTCTTTTTTGTCCATAAAAGTAAAAAAAGAACATTTGCTTCCACCTTAATAATAGAATCTGTGTATATTTAATAGAGGCAGCGATTTGGCCTCAAGCTGAGTTTAGATTTGAAAAGATGAGAATATTAAAGCATGACAGTCAGCCCACAAACCAATTAAGTATTTCTGAGCTGTCAGAACATGGGGTGGAGTTCTTTCTCTATTCTCCACTGACAGCCCTCACAATAAAAAGAAAATTACATCGTATAAACACATTCTCAGGAAAGATGAACATAGGTGACAAGACAAAAGGTAGTGTTTGAGCTAGACCAGGATGGGAGGAAGCTGGAGCTTTACAGCATTACAGTAAAGCGTGAGGACTAGAAGTATACATCTCACGGAGATATTCTAACGGGTCCTGCAAGGTAGCCACAAGTCACAGGATGTGTGAGTGTACGTGGCTAGGGTAACTTGGATCTGAGTTTGTGTTTAGTTCTGAATAAGTCCCTCAAATGGCTACATGTGCATTGGACAGTATAGGTCTAGAAAGCAATATATATTGTGGCACATTTTTCAATATGTCAAGATAAATTCCCAAATATCCTGACTGCTAGGAAGGGATCTGGGAAGATAGTAAATAAAGTACTTGCTGAGCAAGCATGAGGGCCTATGTTAAAATCCCCAGTACCCCATAAAATCTGGGAACAGTAGCTTGCATCTGCAGTCTCACCCATGTGGCAAAATGGGAAGTAGAGATAGGTATATTCCAGAAGTTCATGGGCAAATGAGGCTGATGCACATGGCATTATAAGCTGGGATTTGTATTTGAGGAGCAAGAAAATTTTGCCTTTTGGGGACCACGAAGCTTAATGTAATATACTGAACTTTTACTAAAATAAGGGCTGTTTGGTATGCAGTAATTCTATTTGTCTCTTTCTGGTTTGAAGTCAGTGATTAAAGGACTTTAGGGACTTCAAGTTGCCTTCAGGTTGATTGTTCGAGAAAGAAAGAAAAAAAAAGAAAGAGAGAGAGAAGAAGGAAGTAATGAACGAATGAAGGAAAGAAGGAAGGAAGGAAAGCAAGCAGGCAGGCAAAAAATAATGCACTGGTTAGTTTTGTTAATAAAAATATTTTGTTAAAATTATTTATTTTATTATTTTATTTTAAAACTTTTATTAATGTTATTTTATTAACCATATTATTATTTTGATACAACCAGAGTCTCCTAGAAAGAGGGAGTCTCTGTCAAGAGATAGCCCAGATCATATTGGACTGTGGATACATCTTTGAAAGACCGTCATGGGTGATGGTTGGTGTGGGCGGGTCTGGCCCTCTGTGAGCAGCACCATTTCTAGACAGGTGGATCTGGGCTGTGTAGGAAAGCTACCTGCTTACGTTCTTTTCCTGAATTCTCTTGAAGATGGCTGTGATCTAGCAATGTAAACCAAATCAAACCAATCCTTCTCATTGGTTGCTTTGGTCAGTGTTTTATCATAACAGAAAAATAACTGGAACAGATGTCTTTGGGTCCAGAAGGACAGTCATACCACTGTGACAGTAAACCTGATCCTAACAACTTTGAGCTTCATGACACAATAAGTATCCATTTGAGAAACAGGCTGAAATTGACATACCTTCCCTTATCCGCAGAAAACTAAAAAATATACATGAATTGGTGAACTCACCATAGTTTGCCTGTGGGTAGGTACTGTCATTGTTGGGATAGCTAGTTAGTACTGGTCATATCAGTCAGCCCCAGGGCCTGCCTGTTTGTCCTATCACAGATGCATGGAAAAGGAGTTGTATGAGTAGTGTCATTAGCAGTGGCCTTAAATTGCAAAAAATTAATAGAGATAACCTAGAACCTCTGCACAGATGTAGCCCATGGCAGCTCAGTCTCCAAGTGGGTGTCCTGGTAAGGGGAACAGGGACTGTCTCTGACATAAACCCAGTGGCTGGCTCTTTGATTACCTCCCCCTGAGGTGGGGGAGGGATGGGGAGTCTTACCAGGCCACAGAAGAACACAATGCAGATAGTCCTGCTGAGACCTAATAGGCCAGGGTCAGAGGGAAGGGGAGGAGGACCTTCCCTATTAGTGAACAGGGAGAGGGGCATAAGAGGAGAAGAGGGAGGGAGAGTGGAATTTGGAGGGGCGAGGGAGGGGGCTACAGCTGGGATACAAAGTGAAAAAATTGTAATAAATTAAAAAAAATAAATTTTAAAATATTTGCAAAAATTTTCTCTAAGCCTCATAAGCTAGTGCATGGCACAGAATCCATCAGCCCTGTTTATCCACCCAGAGACCCTAGGATGGCAGGGCTGTGAATGTGGAGCTTGGCACCCCTGCAGTGGGACCACTGCTGTCAAAATGGGCTCCCACAGATTTCATTAGCTGCATTTTAGCACTGGAGCCCACACCCCTAGCATGGTAGGAACAGTGGCTCAGATAATGATGGCCCTCCGGTTGTTATGCGCAGACCCCATTTTCTTTGCAATCAGGAGGTTGCTTCCTCGTCCTGCTTCTTGCTAAAATGATAAGTGCAGAGAATTCTCCTTCTTTCATAGCCCCTCAGCTCTCAAGGACATGATGAACTTTCTCTTCTTTCCTCTTTTTAGGCCTTCTTTGTGTGTATGTGTGTGTGTGTGCCCCTAGAGCACATTTTATTTATTTTGTGTGTGCGCACATAGAATAGAGGTCAGTGCTTGGTCTTTTTCTTAATTGCTTCTCATTCTTAATTTCAATTCACATTAAAAAATATTTTATCCCTAATTTTGTGCATATTTGTGTGGGTGTGTGTGAGTGTGAATGGTAGGCATTAGGGGAGGTGTGAAATCAGAGCTATAAGATTCCTCAGAGCTAGAGTTACAGTCATTTGTGAGACATTCAACATGGGAACTGGGAGTGAAACTTGGGTCCTCTGCAAGAGCAGTATGTGCTGAGGCATATCTCTAGCCCCTCTATCTTATCTTTTGAGACAAGATCTCTCATTGATCCCGAAGCTCACTCATTTGACTGGCTATTCAGAGAGACTTAGTGTTCCTTACATCTCGACTTCATGGTGCTTGGATTGCTGATGAAGGCCACCGAGTACCATTTCTTATGTGGGTACTGGGGATCCAAACTTAGGTCCTCATGCTTTTCATGGAAAGCACTTCATTGCCTGAGCCATCTTCCCAATACCTTACCCACCCATTTTGAAGAGACACACATACATTTTCATTTCTATAGGCTATTATACTAATGAAAACAACCAACAAGGAGCACCTAGCCAAACCCTGTTTTATAAGCTACTATTTGGTCCCCAGAAAACCTGTCTGGGGAGTGAGATGTAAGGTGGTAAGAAAAGATAGCTTTACTGACAAATGGGGGATTAAGACAAAACCAATCCTCTGGGAATACTGTTATAGGTATTTTTCTTCTGATGGTGATAAAATTCAACTTAACAAGAGCAACTTAAGGAAGGGAAGAAGGGTGAGGGTTTGGTTTATTCGGTTTATGTGCTGGCTTACAGTTTATATGTGCAGTCTACCTTAGAGGGGAAGGAGCTTGAAGTAGTGGATCACATTCCAACCAGAGTCAAGAAGCAGAGAACAGTGAATGCTTATGCTTAGCTTGCTTGCTTTATTGAATAGAGTAGTGAGTCCTCACCTAGGGAATGGTTGCTGCCTACAGTAGGCAGGTTTCACATATCACCTAACTGAATAGGGATACTCACTAGAGGCATGAAATTGAAAGTGATTCCTTGTTATATCTAATACAGGTCTGAAGTCAGATCAACAAAGCATGGGTTTTCTTTTATGTTTGCTCTACATAGTGTTTCTCACTCTCTCCTCTATACCTCACCTCCCATATCCAAGCAAGAAACCAGTGCTGTTTCAACACCTGGCAAGATGCTCCATGTGACAAGCCCAGTAGAATAAAACTCAGTATATGAATGGCAGGCCTCCAAGTAGTACTTCTGGGGTACCTGCCCTCTGACCTGTTTGAAGCTGAAAGCTCACTTTGGAAACAGTTGCTGCCTGGGCAAGACATTCATCCCATTCTTTAAAACTTTTTTTTCTTGACACAAATGAAGAGTTCCGTGTTTCTTTCATATGCTTCTTGTCACTACATGGCAAGGTCTTGACCTTTGGGTGCAGATATTTGAATCTTAATGAATTAACTATGAGCTGTGGGAAGGTGTTTGGCAGAAGTATTGTACAAGATATAATAACTGATACCTTGAGTACTTACTGGGTGATCCACACAGAATTTTAACAGTTTTTGTTTCTGTTCTGTTGCTGTGAACAAATTTTCAGAACAAAAGCAACTTAGAAAAGGAAAGAGTTTATTCTACTTACAATTCCAGGTCATGGTCTGTCACTGCAGGAAACTGAATGTAGGTCTGCTTGCTGCTCCATGCAGCATTATCACTGGCCAAGGAATTCACTGTACAGCAAGAAGCATGGGGGATGCTGTTTGCTGGCTGACTTGCTAGCTTATGATTAGTGATCTTCTACAGTTCAAAACAACCTACCTAGGGAATGGTGACACCCAGCCTCTGCCCTCCTATATCAATTACCAATCAAGACAACCCCTCACAGACATGCCCAACTGATCTAGAGAGTTCTTCAATTGAATCTCTCCTCTCAGATGACTCTAGGTTGTGCCAAGGTGGCAGAACAGACGTTTAGTATATCATCTCAACGAATCTGAAGACTCCATTATTGCCCAGTTACCTGAGAATCTGGAGAAACAAAAGCATAGTAGTGAAATGTGATAATCAAACTTATGATTTGTAGACTAGAGAACAGGGTATGAGGAAAGACAGTACAAGACGTTGCTTAGTAAAGTTCATGAATGATAGTGGCAGATTGAGAACCCCAAGGACTTAGAGAAGTAATAATTTAAAAACAGTGAGTGTGGGGCTGGAGGTGACTCAGAGGTGAAGAATACCTCTTCCACTGGACTTGAATATTCAGTTTTCAATGCCTGGTACACAACTACCTGTAATTCCAGCTCCAGGGAATCTACTGCCCTCTTCTGGCCTACGCTTGCACTACACTCACATGCACATAGTTAAAAACAACAAAAATATGTGGCACAGAGAAAACGGGATATTAACCTATCATCTTATGTTGACTGAATTATGATTGAGGAAGAGTTTTCATAATGCCCCACTTCTTCCTTCTGTGTATAAAGAGTTGGAGTTCTGAGTTGCTTGGTAGCACTCTGGTTATTGACTGCATGAATTAAGGAAGAGAGCTTCTAGTGACAGGAGGACTTCTTGTCTTTGGGGAGATAATAAGACCCATGAATGCCAAAAGGATGCAGACAGCTCTGCCAGGAAGTGTTCAGAGGCAAGTAAAAGGCCCCACTATCATTCAAGCATCGTACTGCTGCGTTAGGCACCAACTGTTATGTTTGTTTTATGTATAGATATGCCATGCCTATGGAGGCTATGTTGATGCTGCTGGGACCAGAGTGGGTGTTTTATACACCATGTCTTCTCAAGCAAGATAGAAAGGGCTTATAAAAGCTTTTCCAAAGAGTAAACGGATGTTTTTAAAATTTATAAAACAAGTGTCCACTTAGGGTTTCATTTGGGTTTTACAAAACATTTCTGCTTGAGTCTTGCCATATCAGCAAAAGATTCTGGGACTGAAATAAATAAAACCTGGAAGAATATACTAAAGTTAAAAAAAAACAAAACAAAAAAGCAAAACATTCTCTAAATGATGCATCAGGTTGCTGGAGAAAGGAATGTCAAGGCCTAGGTGATCCCTTCCTGTTGTCTCCAGAATGGAAAGAAGAAAGGCTTAAACTTTAAGATCTTCATCTTTTGAATGAGTAGAAGGATTTGTGAGTTAGGGGAGGCTGGGAAGTGTATCCACCAAACGTAAAAAGCAGCTCTCCTGTTTTAACGAAAGGGAGATAAATGAGGAGGCCTCAACACAAGCAGTACCAGGACATGGCCTCCTCTCCTTCCTTAGAGTTTTCTGACCCCATGAAATTGGTGAGAGTTACATAAATATTTGAACTCGGATGTACTGTCAAGCGATGTACTGTGATATCAGGCAGACCCATGGACATTAAAAAGTTCTTTTGCAAGTCTTTCCGTGTTCTTACTTTGGTGAAATTTTAATCAAAATAAAATAGTGCATCTGCTGAGGTCTCTAGGTGAAGGGAGGGAGAAAACCTGTCTTGTAGGGCGTGTGCGCATGTGCACACATGCTTGTGTACACACTTGTATTGTACATGCCTGTATTGCACACCTATGTGTTAGCATGTGGATGCCCAGTGGTCATTGTTGGGTGTCTTCTTCCATCACTCCGTACTTTATTTTTTAAGCCAGGATCTCTCACTGATCCTGAAGCTCAAGAATTCAGCTAGTTTGGGTAGCTATGAAGCTCCAGGGATCAGCCTTTCCCTACATTCCCAGTGCTGGGATTTCAAAGGCCTACCGCTGTGCCTTTTCACATTGATGTGATGCTAGCCCAGGTCTTTGTGCTTGCACAGCAAAACGCTTTCTTGACTGAGCCATCTCCCCTTATACAGAGTGTATTTTAGTTCATATTTATCCTTTTTCATTTCTTTCAAACTTTAGACTTGCAGCACCTTAGGAGCAAATGAACAAAATGAATTTCAAAAAGGCTGCGTAGCACCATCCACAGCTAGCCTTGACATGTTGTGTTGTGCCTTTATGGGCTCATTCTTTCAGTCTGAGAAGAAGGCTTCTGAACACTGTCCTTGTAGAGCTCATGTCTGACAGGGAAAGCTAGAGAAAAGAATAAATAAGAATTTATTTATTTATTCTTATTTAATTATTTATTATTTATAAAAAAGAATTAATGAATTGTTTAAAAATCAGATCTCACTGAGTCCATCGACCAACTTATCTGAAACTGGCTCGTTAAGATTTGCTTAGCCATGCTTTTCACTCTGCTGTCCTGAAGCTCTTTTATCACATATTAATTATTCAACTTTTAGGTTTGGAGCATGGTCTATTTCTGTTTATTTTTCTTACTGTCTACATGCAGTCAAGCAGAAACTGTCCTGGGTACTTTTGTTTAGTTTATTCAAGTCATCCATTAAACTGCTCCCAGGAATCCATGACTATAGAAAAGAATAGTCTCTGTCTTTGTCTCTGTCTATCTGTCTGTCTTTCTCTCTTATACACACACACACATGTACAAGGAACAAAAACAAAATAAAATAAAAATGAAAGCTGTGTAGTCTTAATTGTCATTATGACACAACCTGTAGTCATCGGAGAGGAGAGTTTTAACTGAGTAATGGCATAGATCAGACTGGTATTTCATCATGTCTGTGGGACATTATCTTAATTTCTGACTGATGAAGGAGGGCCTTCCACTGTAGGCAGCACCATTCTCTAGGCAGGTGATTTTGAAGTATATAAAAATGCTATCTGAGGGGCTGGAGAGATAGCTCAGCGGTTAAGAGCACTGGCTCCTCTTCCAGAGGTCCTGAGTTCAGTTCCCAGCAAACCACGTGGCTGCTCACAACTATCTATAATGAGATCTGATGCTCTCTCAAGCATAAATGCAGACAGAACACTCTTATACATAAAATACATACATAAAAAAATGCTAGCCTGTGAGAGCTGACAGGCAGCAATCCTCCATAGACTCTGCTTCAAGTTCCTGCTTTACTTCTAACCTGAAACTATGAGCCAGATAAACTCTTCCCTGCCTTTTGATCAGAGTATTGTTATCATACAACAGGAAAGAAACCAGAACATAGGCAAAACACCCAGTGCCCTCTCACATGAAGTGCATGGCGAACAGTAGCTATCATTAATGCTTCTACAATCCCATCTTTTAAGCCTGTAGAGAGGTCGTATCTCAAAAAGATGGGCACCATGCAGGGTAGGTACTGATGCTGGGGCAACAATGGATGGTTATAGAAGAGCTGTGAAGGCAGATCATCCTTACCCCAAGCAAGACATGGATTGTGGGGCTTAGTCTAGCCTGGACATTCTAGGAGTCTGAGGGGCTGAACTCCACCTGTCGTTCCAGGAACACTCTGTGGGAGATCTTAGCAGTTTGCACCCATGGAAGATAATTATGAGCCAGGCATTGTCCAGTGCTGGTTCCACACATCTGCAAAGCCCTAGTACTTTGCTTTTCATCCTCCAGTCTTTTTGTTTTTTTCTTTTTGTTGGGGGGTGGGTGGGGAGACAGCATTCCTTTGGTTTTATTCCAGACTCAGGTTCCAGCAACACCCTCCTTGGTTTAAGCCATTTGGAGCCCCCATTGAAACCAGAGTTTGAGTTAATCCTCCAGAAATTGAAAGTGGAAGATACTTCTCATGGGAAGGTGCGGCACCACCTTGCTAAGACTGAGTGGACAGGAACAGCAGATATCTATGGGTACAGGAGAGCGGATCTGTGATGGCTTGTTTTTATGGTGAGGTCAGAGAAAGCAAAACAGGTGAAAGAGCATAGAGAATATTGGATCAATGTCCTTTGAGTTGCCTGTTCTGTGTCAGTTTGCACCCATGCCCTTTTCAAGCTTCACCACACTGGGAAAGTGGATTTGAAAGATTGAGGTGTTGATGGTGAAGGCAGCACACAAATGTGGAGACAGAACGAAGAGCTTTGGAAGACTGGGAGAATCAGGTCTCTCAGAGGATACAGTCTTGAAAGGCATCAGGATTTGCAGACAAATTAAAAGGGGGCATACAGTGTGGTATGCTCAAAAGGAGACTTTCCTGCTTGACCTAGATGGGAAGAATAACTTTCGCTGTTAGGAAAGCCAGCCAACCACAACAATATCCTAGTCTCTTAACCCACATGTTTTATTTTTTGAGGAGAAAAAAAATACTTTGAAAAAGCTAAATGTGAATTCTGCACATGATGTGTATCTATGCCGTGTTTAATTTCATTAGCTACAATGTAGCATAGCTGTGCTTGTTTAACTGCCCAGCCCAGATGGCAGCTAGTGCCTTCTGAAGAAGAATGGTTCTGCAAGGTAATTGAATGTATCCTGCTGATGGAGTTAGGGTGGCCCATTTTCCCAATTAAAAGGATGTGCTCCAATAGGAGATATTACTTAGACACACTTTTTTAGCTCAAAACAGAGGTGAATGTGTGTAACAAGTAAGAAAGTCGTGCAGTTGGGGCATACACATGGGGGATAAGAGTGAAAGCTTTCCATTTCCTACTTCCTTAGAAGAGGAGCCATTTATCAATACTTTGGTTTTGTTGGGAACCAAAAGAAGATGCCTTGGCTTCCTCAGCTAAGGCCTGTTACCAGTGGTGTCTGTCTGGACCAGATGTTTCCAGATCAACAGCATCTTATTGAAAGAATCGAAGAAGCACACACACAGCAAAGGAGCATGGGATTTTATTAAAAACCAAAAAAGAATAAAGCTACAGAGTAGATAATAAGCTACAACAGAGTAGCAGGTTCAGACTGAAATTTCCCCGAGACGTATAGTTGCTTCCCAGAGTTTCTCTTTGCGGGACTCAGAAAAGGGGAGTTCACTGCTAGGGGTGAGTTATGGGTGTTTTGTTTTGTATTGTTTGATTGATAGGCTGTGGGAGTATGTAAACCTTTGTTTGATGTATATGTCCTTTTCCATGATATATTTTATTTTAATCACATCTGTGCTTGTTCTAGTTTCAAAAAGCAACTTTGAAGAGGAAAGGCTTTATCATACAGTGGTTCCAGTTTATTGTCCATCATTGCAAGGAAATTGAGGCAAGGACTCAAACAGCCAGTCCCACCATGTGTGTGGTCAAGAGCAAAGAGAAATGAACACACCTATGATGTCTACTTGCTGCATGGTCAGCTAGCTTTTCCACCCTTACATAGTTCAGAGTGTAGCCTAGGGAATGGTGGTGCCCACAATGGGCTGAGTCTTCTGAAATGAATTAATAGCCTTAACAGTTGAGGCAATTCCTCATAAACATACCCACAAACCAATCTGATCCAGACAGGTCTTCATTTGAGGCTGTTTTCTCTCAGGTTATTCTAAGTTGTAGCAAGTTGACATTTTAAACTATCTAGGCCTTGACCTACTGTCCCTAGTTGCAAGATATGCTTCTGTATGCGTTTGGCTGCAGAAGGTAAGTTTCTATGGATTGCTAGGGAGCTGAAGAATGACCCAGTTGCTTTGTTTGGAGATGTCCATGCAGCTGAATGCAGGTTGGCTAAGTGCCTTATTAGGGAAGGGTTGTGTCTGTAGCTCAAGCTCAGTGGAGTCCCAGGTTATTAAGTTCTCCTTAAGCTTGTCTTTCCCAGACCCATGCAGAAGTATTAGCAAGAGTGTATGCAAACACCATGACTGCTGGGTGGTCCTCCTGAGGAAGTTATGTGAGATATAGCTTTGGAATAGAGTTTGGTTGTTGCAGATACAGTTTTGTTATTGAAAGTCTTGGTTGTTATGAATCTTACAAATCCATAGTACTGAAAAGTCCTAGTGAAATTAACGTAGGAGATCAAACACCTCAGAAAACTGCATCTGAAAAATACCTATGCATTTATTGAAAAGAACACATTGTGCTTGCCTCTAAGTATCCTTGCTGCTGTGTTCTGTTTACAAGCTCCTGGTGGGGCAAGAACAAGCCTGATACTCTGCTTGGGAACTATGTAAGGTCCCTAGAGATGCCATGTGGAAGTCTTACTAAGGACAAGCTGTTAACAGACTCAGATGGACAGAGGAAAGCTACACCATGTATTTCTTCTTTCTCTTCCCTCTGCTCTGTCCTCATCTGCTCCCTCCTCTTCTTCTTTTCCTCTTTTCTCCCCTTCCTCCTTTGCTTTACTCACTCCGTTCCTTCTCTTTCCTCATCTTCCTTTGTCTTTCCCTCTTCCTTCTCTTTTTCTTCCCTCTACCTCCTCCTTCTCTGCTTATTTCTTCTGAAGAAGATCTGATTATGCATTTCAGTTTATCCTCCAACTTAGACTCCTTCTGCTTATTCCTCCCAAGGTACTAGAGTATATCCCTGTACATCCAGGCCTCCTGAACCAAGACTTCTTAGGGATTAGATGGTCCAAAGGTAGATGAGAAAATGTTGGGAGATGATAAGAAATACAAACAGTGTAGAACTTGGTTGGTATCTTAATTAGCGTTAAGAGTCATTGTCAACTCGATAGAACTTTGAGTCCTCTAAGAGGACAGCCTATATTGAGTGATTGCTTAAAACAGATTGATCTGTGGCCATGTCTTGATATGGCAGATGTCTTGATTGATAATTGATGCAGGAGGGCACATTCCACTTGAATCAGCATCAGTCATTGGGCAGGTGGTCCTGCCCTCTATTAGGAAGGTGGCTAAGCATGAACCTGTGCATGAGGCATTGAGGGAGCCAGCAAATTCCTCCATGTTTTCTGTCCTCAGGTTCCCGCCTCAACTGCCTGCCCTGACTTTCTTCAGTGATGGAGCCTGACTTGGAAGTGTAACCAAATCAGTTTTCTCCAAGTCTCTTTTGGTTAGAGTGTTTGCTTGGAATGAAACTAGAGCTGTAGCCCAACCTTTACACACAACTGATTTTAAAACTAAGATTTATAAATCAGAGCCCTAAGCCCTTCTTCCATACATGGGAAATTACTGGCTGACCTTGGATGTTGCAGATAGACAAATTCAGGGACTCATGAAGCCCACCTGAGAATGGGAGCATGAAGATGTCAAACTGCTGTAGGAATAAATAAGCCTATGGTACCTTAAGGTGGTGAAAAGTGTCCCACCCCTGAGTTCCACTAACACCCCACTGCCTACCCCACACCCCAGCCTTCAGTTCTCTGTTGATCACTTGTCTTACACACATGCCTTGTGTTTGATTCATTTAGTCACTGAATCTGCACACACACCCCCACGCACACATACACACACATTCCTTTCTTCTTTTCCCTGCTGGTTAGCATCAAGGTCAGACCAGCATAAGAGGCAATCAGCCCCAGAAACGTCTTTGAAAGGGTCCTTTGAAGGAAACCCCCTAGAGGCTGCTGATGCGTTCTCCAAAGCCTGGTGATTGCCTCTCCAGGTTCTCTTGAAGGTCTGATTGCTGCTTTCCTCCCTGTACCGTTTCTGTAACCCGCCTCCCCCAGCCTGTCTTCTGTGGGATTGATTGGCCCCTTCCCTTCTCTCCAAACAGGCCCTCTTCAGCTGTCTCTTTGATCCATAAGTTTCCCATTGTACACATATAATGCCAAGATGAACACTCTAGAAAGTTCAGCCTCTCAGTACTGCTATAGTTATTGCTTCCTCTACTCCTGCATTCCCAGGGTTCTCTATACAAAAGAAATGTTGGACTTATTTAGGCTGGCTAGAATAGGGTTGCAGGCCCAAGTAGTGCATGCTTGGTGCTTGTCTCTCATTTACTCAGATGCAAAGCCCACGGTCACATCTAAGAGATGAGATCTGTTTCACTTAAATCACTTCGGTAAGCAAGGGTGGAATTTTCACTCCCATTTTGAGTTTATGATACAGGGTCCCGTGTAGCCCAGGTCGCGCTCAAATTTCCTTTGTTGCCCAAGTTGGCTGTGACCTTCCTAATCGTCCTGCCTTCACCTCCAGAATTTTGGGATTGCAGGTGTGCTAGTGGATTCCTTCTTTGACCAAAATAAGTGAGTATGCATCTGATGCAGCAGCAGTGAGGAGGTATGGAGTCTTCAAGTGCCATTAACATGCTGATTGATACATTTAAATTTACCAAGTGCTTGGTCATAACTCTACAAACACGGTCAGATGATGGTGCACAGAAAGCAGGCTGCACACTCCATGATTAGGATAGTGGGACATGCATGGGATTCAGCTTGGAGCCTAAATGCCACCTACTTCTTCAGAAAGTACAACTCTGCCCCTTTATCTAATGGGCACTGTCTTCACAATATCCCCAGGAGCTTGTGCTTGCCTCAGAGTGCCTGTCAGCCTCCTGCATGAGTTTTAGGGGAGCTGGTTATGGTGGGAAAAGAAATGAAGAACATCCGTCATGTATGGCATTGTACAGATTTGTTCTTCTAGAGAAAATTGCCTTGGGAACAGTTCTTCTCCCGCAGAGGGGGCACCTGGGTATTTAGAGGATGACAGAAGATAACTTGTGATTTTTCCCCCCACAAAACATTTTGCATCCTCAAAATTTTCGTCGGATAATTTTCCATTGGGAGTAAAACATGAGGCTGCTTTGTACCCTGAGATGTATGCATTTGTAGGTTCTGGACATTGCCTGTGTCCTTTAATATTCAGAAAAGGTGAGGTTTGCCTAAGCTGCTCAACTGAAAGAATCTCGGCGGGGGTGGGGCACAACACATGTATAGAGGTCAGAGGGCACTCTAAGGGGCCTTCTATTTTGCCTAAAACAGACTCTCCCTCTGTTGTTGTTTTCTGCTGCATATGCCAGTTGTAGCTGGCCCATAAACTTCTAGCCTTCTTCTGTCACTGACTCCCTTCTCTTCTTAGGAGGACTAGGATTACAGATATGCTCTGTATATTCAGCATCTATGTGGATGTTGAAAATAGAATCTCAGATCCTCGTGGATTCATGGCAAGTGCTTTTACTCAATGGGCCATCTCCTCCGCCCAGAAATCTCTTGTGTTTGTCACCTGCTCCTTGGACATTCTTGGTGTGATGTATGAATGGCATGCATCTGTTCTCTCCATTTCTTTCTAGTGGCCTCTCAGCTCCATGAGATTGAGCTGTAACTCTTTGAGATTCTCTTTGAGATGTGTTGACTCTCAGACATAGACACTTGATAGCTCAGTTTGAAGCCTCGGGGGAGCCATGGAAGCTCCCTTCAGGCTTTTGCAAATACAGAGACCTCTCCAAATCCTACAGTTAGATCCATAGACCCTTGGTTCCAGCCACTGCATTCAACAGTGTGTTATGGGTAGTTCAGCCACTGTGGTGGCTCTGCTATTGGAGTCTTACTTCAGAAACAAAGTCCCATGGAGGGCATTCTCACATGCAAGACTTTTAACAATTAGGCTTATAACATAAGAGAACCAAATGCTTTAAAAACAACATTTTATTTTTATTTATGTGTATGTATGTTTATATGTATATTTGTGGCTACCTTCCACAGATATAACAAAAGAGAGCTTTGGATCACCTAGGGCTAGAGTTATGAGAAATTATGAGCCATCCAATATGGGTGCTGGGAACCAAACTCTAGTCCTTTGCAACAGCAATAATAACTCTTTAACAGCTGAGGCATTTCCCTAACACCTCCCACCCCCCAAATTCTTTTTATAAAAGGTAAGTAAATCTATTGCTTTGCTGTTTGTTTCTGATACAGTCTGTAGCCCTAGATAAGTCAGACTTCTGATCCTTTGAGTCTGCCTCCCAAGCTCTGGGATTATAAGTGTGTACCACCATGTGCAGTTTATATGGTGCTGAGGATCAAGCCCTTGTGTGAACTCTGCAAGCACTGTGAGCTTCATCCAAAATTCCGACTTTTTTTTTAATTTACAAGTTAATACAAAATTAAGCAACAACTGGGTACTTTTAGGTGGTTGATTTCTAGCCATGCACAAAGCCAGACCTGGGTACAGGCCAACAGCTAGTGTCAGGAAATGCTGCAGATTAGCATAGAGGGAAGACTGTAGTACACAGACCTGGCTCCTCAGGGTTCCAAAGGTCCTGCCAAGCCCTCTTCCAGACAGCAGCTTGGAACCTCATCAGCAAGGCAGATGGAACCTCGGGGCTTCTTGTTTAGGAGTCTCAGGATTCCAAGCTGTTAGGATGTGTGAGCTTTGAAAATGCCACACTCCAAGGGAGCTGCATTCTGCTGCTCAGTCATTGCCATGGTACACATGTATGCTTTTCCATTTCTGTGACATTCATTTTGTTGTGTGTGTCCCTGGGACTACTCCCACAATTTCAATAGAGGCTGGATCCGCCGTGTGTGTGCGGGGATTGATTTCATTGCATGATTATGTCTTGCAGAGTCCTCATGCCTGCCCTGCTGTGACCCTGCACTTGCTCCAGTAGTTAGCCCTCTTCTCCAAAGGCTTCCACAACTAGTAGATCATAGCCTAAGGACCAGCTTACCTCTGTCACTGGCTAGGAAGATCAAGATTGAGACTGTTTAGCTCTGTCACCATGAGCCCTCATCCTTTGTAGAGACCTTCCAGCTTACTATTAAATGATGTGCATAGGTACAGGATTCTGGAGCTCCTGGGACAGATGCTAATGGCCTTTTCATTAGTGTGCTTCATCACAGGGCCTGTGAATGTTAGGAGGTGTTAGCAACATGTCTCTTAAGAAAACCATGGCCCTTTATTGAAGGAAAAAAGTAAAGGAAAAAATAAATAGAATCCCCCTTCCACACCACTTTTTTTCCCCAGAAAGGAAAAGATGAAAAGAATCCAGTCATCAGAAAGCTATTTGAGGAGTGTTAGAAGATGCCCAGTTAGTGGAGTGCTTACCTAACCTGCACACAGCCCTGAGCTTACGTACCCAGAACCTCACACACTGTGCATGGTTTTGCACTTCTGTAAACCAAGTGCCTGGGAAGTAGAAGCAAGAAGATTAGGACTTCAAGGCCATCCTCTACCACAGAGCAGAACTGAGGCTAGCCTGTCTCGAACCACGATAGCAAAGAGCTGCTCCAGATTCTCATTGACGACGTGGGAGGACACATTGCTGCGAGAACAGTCTCCTTAGGGTCATCACACATAGGTACTGATAAAGAAGCCAACTATGCATGACACAGTGTGGGTCCCTTACACCCTCACACACAGGAGAAAAACATCCCACTGTTAAATTGAGTATAGGGTATGTAAGGTGATTACTCAAGAACTGATGATTCATGGACCTCTTTAATTGCTGCAAACCTCAAAAGTAAATGACTCCTGACTTTTTTTTAAGATAACCTAAAACTAAGAATTTCAAATTTTGTAAACAAATACTAATTTTGACATTGCAAAAACAGATCTGACTTTGTAAACGGATTTTGCAGTGTTTTGGATAGAAAATCAAATTGAGATCCTTCTTCTCCTTCCCCTCCTCTTTCTCTTCTTAAGATTAGTTTGCCAACACATGAGAAATTGGTGTGTGTTAATTACTTTAAGAATAAAATATCAACATTAACAGTAAAGAAGTGTAATCCCAGCACTCGGGGAGGCAGAGGCAGAAGGACCTCTGTGAATTTGAGGCCAGCCTAGTCTGCAAATCAAGTCCAGGACATCCAAGGTAACACAGGGAAACCCTGACTCGAAAATAAACACATAGATAAACAAGCAAACCAACTAACTAAAAACAAAAGCCAGCTAAATATGCTTGCATCAAGTTCTTGCTCACAAGGGAGCCACTCTCTGGGCTTGCCTTTCCTGACCACTTGCGTGTTTGTGAGTGGGGACGCACTTGCAGGCATATGCAGCCTCCAGAGGTTAGAGGCTGACCTCAATCTTCTTTAATCACTCTCCACCTTGTTTTGGGGGGACAGGATCTCTCACTCAACCTGGAGCTCACTAGTGAAGTTATGCTGGCTGGCCAGTGAGCCTGAGGCTTCTTGTGTCCACCCTACTGCTCAGTGTAGCATCACAGGAATGCACCCACACACCCAGCGTTTTATGTGGGTGCTAGAGATGCAAGCCCTGTGCTTGTGCAGCAAACCCATACCTGGCTGAGCCATCTCCCCAGTGCCTTTCATTAGCTTTTCAGTCACATATTTGTCACTTGCTAAGCGCATGTACAGCAGCCCATCAGCACATCTTTGCTCATTCAGTTATAAACATATGCCCTTCCACTGTTGTGCTCAAGGTATCCTTGTATTGGTCTTGCTTTGTTTTAAGGTTTGTGGCTCGCTCTTTGATATAGGGAATCTCTTTCATTGATTGTGGCATCAGGAACTGATGCAGAAACCCAGCCCTGGAAACTTAAAACTCTGCAGACACGCACAGGGCAGACCTCCGCTTTTCCTAAAGGCTCCCTTCCTCTCCAGAAACTGAATTTTTCATGCAGTAATTAAAATTTGTAGGTCAAGCGTCCCAGGGCACCTCTTGCTAATATGGGAAGGCGGTGATCAGATTCGTCTGTGCAGCTCTTCCCAGCACTGAGACTTAAAGGATGAAGGGTGACATTTTCCCCCATTTTGTAAATTAATACCATTGATCTGCCTAACAAGAACAAAGTTAGGCTTCAAAATACCAAATGATAAAGAGATTAAGACTTTAAATGGCTTTCCAAAAGGCAACCTCTATTGTAAGGCTGCAAGCCGACTATTGAACTTTCAATTAGAATTTCTAATAGGCTATTGACTTAAATGGATAAAATGTTGCAAGTGATAGCTTTCAAGATGACAGAGATTGCTTCTTACATTCTGGAATATTACTTTTATGGAGGTATACTGTTCTAGGGGGGAGAATGATAACATACTGGCTTCTCTCTACAGAGCGTCTGCGTATCTCTGTTGCAATTTCTTCAAAGGTGAATAAATCCATTTTAAAAGATGCATTTTGGAAATATTTTCTGTTTTGTGTGTTTGATGAGCACAGGCTCTGTGGAATATTTTAGTGGGGTGTAGTAGATGGTCCTTTAGCATTCTGGCAGTCTTTTTTATGTTAAAAAATTACATTGTGTGTATGCGTGGGTGGGTGGGTGTTCATGTGTGTGTGTGTGTGTGTGTGCATGTGCCCATACACTTGTGTATGTGTGTGTGTGTGTGTGTGTGTGTGTGTGTGTGTGTTCATACCACATGCACCTGTGTGGAGGTCAAAGGACAGCTTGTGGGAATTGATTCTTACCTTCCACCATATGGGTTCCAGGGATTAAACTCAAGCCACCAGGTTTGGTGGTAAGCATCCTTACCTGCTGAGCCATCTCATCAGCCCCATTGTGGCAGTATTTTAACTTATGTGTATGTGAGTTTCTATGTGTGTGTGTATGTCAGTGTCCATGCATTTAGCTGCATGTGTGTGTTCAGGTGAGCATGCTCATATGTACGCATTCACATGGAGGCCAGAGGTCAGCCTCTTTTTTTTTTTCTCATGCTAGAATGACAAGCACTTTAGTGACTAGGCAATTTCCCCAGCCTACAATTCTATTTTCCCCCCTTGTCTTAGGATTAAACTCAGGGCCTCGCACATGTTAAGGATATGCTCTACCACTGAGCTACCCTCCCATGCCAGTGTTCTGCTTTAATGAGAACAGTTCAGTGGTTGTATGTACACCTCCCTGTGTGCCTTCACTTGGGATGTCAGCAGTCACACTGCCTGATGGAGTCCTGAGGATCATATCCGGTGTCTTGCTCTCTGCCTCTGTTGACTACACTCAGGAGCTATGGCTGTCCTCTGTGGAGGTCTTCTGGAAGAGTGTGGCCCAGTGTAGGCATTGTTATGAAACATTGCTCTAATACATTTTTAAATACTAATTTTTCAAAGACCAGCTACCTCTGCTAGGATAAAGGGTTAATATTATGCTTATGTTACAGTGCATTAAAAACTCTAATTAAAACAGCATTACATTCCCATCTGCCAATCTCCAGTAATCTTCTTTAATTGCAGTAATTAAACTATATTTACATGTTCAGAATACTTGTAATTTAGCAAATTGCACTCTCTGCTCTACATTTAATCAAACAACCAGTTCCAGTATATTTAGTGTGGAAAGAAGTAATTTCAATGTTTTGATTACTATAGCAGATTTGACGGAGTAAGTGCCCCTCTAGTAGAGGCCTTGAAAGGGAAGGCAAACATGAGATACAGTCATGGATTTGATTGTCGTTCGAATGCCTAATTGCATGTTGGAGGATTAACTATTAAAGGATATCATGGCTGTACTTGATATTTAGACACAAGCGATATTACAGCCAGCAAATACTGTTTCTCAGGGAAATTTAGTACAGGCAAGGTTTTCTCTTGAAAGGTAGTAAGGTCATTATGAAAATCTTTGCCTGTCTTCCTTCTTTTAAGCTTAGAGTTTGAAAAAAAATTAAAAACAGCAGGCAACCAATCCTACAGAGAAGAGGAGAGAAACCCTTGGGTTTTTTCTCTTTTTTTTTTTTAAGGAAGGAGAATGGGATTAGTATTTAATCCTTACAACAATGTGTGGAGGTGATATCATTTTTTTTTTGCCAGTAAAATGTAGCTCAGAAAGATTATGGTGGCTTCAGGCAGTGTAGATGACTCTGCATGTGTCCCACTGACAAGAAAACTGACTTTCAACACAACATTATGGCTTCCACAAACCATAAACACATTTGGATAGAAATACATGAGGTAGTCCAAAATAAAAAAGCCACAGTTTGTGTCACAATTTCTGTACTGGCTGGTTTTATGTCAACTTGACACAAGCTAAAGATATCTGCTGGGGTTTGTACAGCCTCCAGTTCCCAAGCCCAGCTCTGCTGCTCCTGCCTGCTTCCTTCTATAGTGCACCGTCCCAGGCACAGTTTCAGAGGTTTAGTCCATTATCATCATGACAGGGGGCATGGGGGCATACAGGCAGACATGGTGCAGGAAAAGTAGCTGAGGGTTCTACATCCTGATCCTCAGGTGGCAGAGAGAACAAAACCCTTGCCTTTTAAGTTAGGCGTGGAGGTCAGTAGTCAGCTGTAGAGAGGGCAGGGATTTCAGGGAAATAGTGAAAGTTCATAGTACCCATGAAAGCACACATAGGATTTTGGACAGGATCCACAGAAGAGATTTTGAAAGGGAGACAAGTTACTTTTGGATGAGACCTTAGATATGCCTTTGGGTCAGCATCAGTGCATGTCAGTGGTGAGAATCAGCATTGGTGAGAGTCAGCATAGGCGCAGGTGAGCACTGGAGAGGGTCAGCATCAGTAAGGGTCAGCATCGCTGAAGGTCAGTACTGGGGAGGGTCAGCATCGCTGAAGGTCAGCACAATCAGAGGTGAGCATTGGTGAGGGTTAGCATATGTGCATGTCAGCATAAGTGCAGGTGAGCATTGGTGAAGGTCAGCGTTGGTAAACATCGGCAGAAACACAGGGGAGTTTGGGGGAGGGTCACCATCCATGAGGTTATCATCGCTGAAGATCAGCATAGGTGAGCATCAGTGAGAGTCAGCAGCATGCATTGCAAAGGTGCTGGAAGCAAGTGTTTGTCAACCATTTCAGTACTGAATATTATGTCTTCTACCTGAGATCCCAAGGCTTTGCCACGTAGTATGTCTATTTCTCACCTTCCAGTTAAGGTACGAAAGAAATCAGTGATGAACAACAAAGAAAATATTTGTGATATCCCTAAAAGATGAGTGAGCCTCTTTTCTGGGTCCTCTGTTGTGCCTAGTTTGCCTCTGGACCAGGTATTTCTGCAAAAAGGGGCCCAACAGTCAGGCCCCTTCCTTACCCCTTCTGTTTGGTTTGACCACCTCCCTCTACCAGGCTGTCCAACTAACTTACCTCATCAGCTTGTTCCACTGGGTCCATCTCTTCAGTCTTCTTAAAACAGAAACAAAATTGCTATCAGTGGTTCCATTAGAATCTGTTATCAGTCCTTGATTTTTTTTAAAGTAATATTATCTTATTGCAAAGAATCAGTACTTTCTGGATTTTAATACATTTGGGGTACTGGCTTTCAAATTTGTTTTCTAAAGCAGTATGCCCGCTTATTTGGTGTGAAAGTTGAAGTAAAGGCTGGGGAGACAGTTCAGTGAGGAAAGTGCTTCATGAAGACCTCAATTCGATTCCCAGAACCCACATTTTTAAAAAGCCAGGAATGATGATGGGCACCTATAATCCTAGTGCTGTGGGAACTGACACAGGTGGACTCCTGGAGCTTTCTGGCCAGCCAGTCAGCCTTGACTTCCTGGCTAGCTCCAGACCAGTGAGAGACCCTGTTGCAGAAAACAAGGTGGATGGCGTATGAGGAATGTTACTTGTAGTTGTCCTCAAAGCCTCCACATGCATACATATGCACCCATCCAAGCATGCAGAGACACACGAACACACACATACATACAAACACACAAATATACAGCATGAAAACAACAAAAACAAGTTGAAGTGACACTCTCTCTTCCAGTAGCTACTTTCTAGTTATACAGTATTAGCAGTATTTCTTAGAAGGGGCTTTCTCTCTTGATTTCTAGGTGATATTATATTACTTCAATTAGAATTGTGCGTTAATGAAAATGGAATGATTTGTCTCATTCTTGTTGAGTACTGGTCATAAGTCTTGCTTCTTGACCAGGGGCAAAGAACAAAGCTACTGGGTTAAAAGTGATAGATAGTTTTGAGAGTCTCAGTCTCTCTTCATAATTCCACTAGTGACTTTATCTGACGCTGAGTAAACTGCTTTAGCACTCTAAATGTCACCGTGGCAGAGACTGAGTGAAATGAGTAGGGCCTTGGATTTCGTTGTCCATGAAGAGGTCAAGGTGAATAATCCTGGCACAAAATAAATAGTGGATCCAGCCTATGACCAGAAGAACCGTTCTGTACAACTCATTTTTTTTTTGTTATTCATGTGAAAGTTTAACTTCTAAAAAAAATGACACCCTTTCCCCCCTGATGCCCTATTTGCAAAAAGCGTCTGATTAATTCATGTCAGCTGCCTATAAAATATAAATGCTGGGACAAATTAAGCCTGCTGAAGTGAAGTTCAAAGCCACATGTTGCTGGCATACTTCACAAAATGAGGTCCGAGGGTCCCAGAGATGCTCTGAAGTAGAGGAAGGAGCAAACCAGGGTGGAAATCTGTCTGCCCGTTTAATCTTTAAACACATTGGTGTCCCATCATGAAATGGGGGTAACTGAGCACACGTACTATTGAGCTGTTTGCTTTTCTCTGTGTGACTTATTATCTGTATTGAAGTATGGAAAACATGCACATACGTGCTCGTATGTACACACACGTACATGACAAAATCTACAGACCTCAGGAATGAAAACACTTTGACCACAAAAGCCAGTCAAAAGTTTCTCTGCATCACAGCACAGATATGGAGAGGAATGCACAGAAGGAATGGGGTAGCCGTGGAGAGTTTAATTTGTAGGTGTTCCCCTATGCTTTTTTTAAGATATGTGGTTTACTATCTTCTTTACCAAACAATTTGCTTTCTGAAACTGTGAACAAAGGAAGTAGCAAACTCTCATTACTTATTCCACACTTTCTCTTTAGAAGTGCTAATGAACAGCAAAAAAAAAAAAACAGTATCAGTAGTAATAATTGTAAAACCTCAAATATTCCCTACTTAAACCAAATAATAATATGCCAAGTTCTGGGTAACAAGAACACACTTGGTGGAATATTCCCAAGAAGACAGCTATTCTCATTTTTTTTGATGGGCTGTAACAGGGCAGAATCTCAGAGAGGGTGTCATTCAGGCAGGCATTGGAATGGGTATGTAGCCAAGGGCTTGAATCTTGAACCCCTAATCCTCCAGCCTCCGCCTTTCTAGGTGTGGGGATTACTGGGGAGTGCAATCGCTATTGGACTCTGCTGCTGGGGACAGAACCAAGAGCGTTGTGCATGTTGGCAAGTACTCTGCACACAGAGGCACAGTCCCATGGTGGGCTTCTCTCACTCTTGATCCTCACTGGAAATGCAGGCACTGTGGTCGGCATCCTTAGTATACTCTAACATGTAAACCTTCAACTTCTAGAATGTTCTATCTCAACTTAAGAGGATATGGCAACTGACACACTGAGACACCAGCATTTAATTCCACAAACCAAAGTTTTGGCATTTACGCTCCTGCTCCTTTCACACATCATTTTGCAGCATTGGGAGGGAACTTGACGTCACCAAAAGGGCTGCAGCTCCTTTCAGGAGAGGTTTTGTTTATGGGAAGGTGTTTTGAAATACATACACATTCCCTATGTAGCATCTTCTAAATGCCAAGGAGAGAGGGCTGTGGAGAGAGCTCAGGAGATAGACCAGCCTAAGTACCTGACCTTTAATCCCCACCACCCAGTGAAGCCAGGGATGGTATACATATCTACAGCAAGGTGGAGGGCAGAGACAGGAGAATCCCCACATGCTCACAGGCCACCCAGTATAGAGTACACATCAATGCAACTGTATAAAACACTAGTCACAAACAACTGTGTCAAAATGGAAGGAAGGGTGACAGACACCTAAGGTTGTTCTCTAACCTCCACATGTATACACGGCACATACACACACACATATGCTCACTTATAGCATAGGTACAGACACATGTATCATGCACATAAAAATAAAGTAAAATAAATTAAACTTTGTAAAAATGCTGAGATAGCTTTTACATATACATATATATCTATATCTGTCTACATCCACCTAACTAGAGCTATCTATCTATCTATATCTATATCCGTATCTATCTATCTATCTATCTATCTATCTATCTATCTATCTATCTAAAGAGATATCTCACATGGAACTCAAATTGCCCTCGGAGGCAGAAAAACTTAGTGACAACCTTTATACTTATGAGAGGTCTTATTTCTTTTCTTCCAGTGTTTACTTACACAGTATAGTATATACCAAATAACAACTTTATTGCCTAATAAGGGACTCGATATTTTAGGTCCTCATGAACTTCATTCAGTCTTCTTCCAGCCAAGCGCTTCCCACCTCAGAGGAGACCCAAGTCTCAGTCAGGTGGTCAATTCCTTTTTAATGAACTCTTCCTTAAGTAACAGCATTCCATGGAAAATTCCTTGTCCTGCATTATTAATGGTCCCTGGAATGAAAGCCACAAAGACATTGAGAACGTTACAATGAAGAAAAAAAGGGGGGGGGGAGGCAGAGTTTATTTCTAGTCAATGCAGTACTCATTACAAGCCTTTGAGCTATCATATTTATCCCCCTGCAGCAGTGTGGAGCCATGGGTAGAGTTTCTGTGAGCTACAACCTGTGTAGAGGAGCTGCCGAAAGCCGCCATAGTTATTTAATGCCCAGCCTGACTACTAGAATTTAACATAGTGACAACTTCCTCAGACGGGGAATGGGGAGGTGGAAGGGGGTGATATTTTACAACCTGAGAAGTTAAGCATTAAGATAGTCAGGGCCCAACTCTCATTAGCTGAATGGTAGATTTTTCTAATTAGTTCTTTCTACAGCAATTAGCAAGGAATGGCCTAATCACTTCATGTGAAACCAATCTCAGGCTCTCGGAAAGAATGCCCTTGGCTTTTCTTTCAGATTGCAGTTTTCAGGAGTTTTCTACATGCCTCCAAGAACGGAATCTGTGACATATGCTTGTTTTGGAGGAGAGCGGGATGCATGGGGACATGGCTTCCTGACTCCTGTTGTGGGAATAGCTGGCCAACATGATTAAAAGCCATCGTCGGTGTCCTGCTCTGACTAGTCAGTCTCTTTGCCTTGGTGCCTTCCATGGTGAAGTGTGCAGATGGAAACTGTAGCAGCCGTGCACAGGTTAGCATGACAGCCACACTCTCCAGAGGGGAGAGAACATTATTAAGCATGTTAGATTCAGAATGAATTCAGGACCTGGGGCTGTGGGGTTTCCCAGCCTCTGCAGGGCACTGATAACTCTATTTGTACATGCTAATCTACACACAGAGACCTCCCTCTCTCCTAAAACTTTTCTCTCACCCTTCCCTTTCTTCTTCAGAGCACGATGTTCATTTCCACTGCCCATCCATTACTCCCTGGTCTTCAGTGAACCAACTCTGGGCATCTAAGTTGGTGATGTTCACTTTAACTAGAAAGGAAGTTGATGGCAGTGTGGGGTCCTGCAGCACATCAACAGTTTCTTCCTCTATGAGAGAAGCCCCATGTACATAAGAAGATGGATGGAAAAAGGCTGAGTGTGTGTGTATGTGTGTGTACATATGTATATGTTTGTGCATGTTTATAGGTGTGTATGTGTGTACATGTGTGTGCATGTATGTGTGAATCTGTGTGTGCATATCCGTGTATGTGTATGTATGTGTATGAGTGCATGCATGTGTGTGTATAAGTGTGTGCATATGTATGTGCACATATGTGTGCTATTGAGAAAATCAGGCATCTTCTCCCTCCAAGCTGGGGAGGCTACTCTGTTCTTAGCCACTCAGCAAAAGTTCCTGGGATGATGTTACTGCAGTTGTTAGTCAGAGCCCTGGTCTTAGCAGTACCCAGAAAAATCAGGTTTGGCCATCCATTTTTAAAGGTGCCATTAGAAACAAAATGGTGAAAAGCAGAAAGGGACGTTTATTCAATATGACAGCATTTGGAAGAGGGACAAAAAATATCCAGTGACATTCCCCAAGTCCATTTTTGGGGTCCTAGCATGAAGTTTGGTCAGTTAGAGAATAAGAGGTATGCATGAAAATATTAAGCAGCCTGGACAAGGGATGGCTCTGCCCATCACTGACCTTTCATTGTTTCAGCTCCCACTCTCCCCTGTGCAGTGGTGTGACATGTTGTCAGGCTGTGTGAAGTTTCTTCCTTGGGGACAAGTTCCCTCACTGGATGCATTAGGCTTCAGCCTTTCCCCCCATCCCCCTTGGGGAACTCCAATTCTTTGGAATCTGTCTCAGTAGTCCAACAGACAGAAGGATGAAGACTCGTGTGTTTCCTGTAAGATGTCTTTCCTCCTGGCAAGATGGTTACAGTGAAGAAAGTGTTATATCTGCATTGTCTAATCCACCGGTTACACATGCCTGCTCAGAAACTTAGTGACTCTGAGGAACTGAACTTTTCCAATTTTGTCCATTTTATTTAGTTGAAATTTAGGCTAGACCCATGTGGCTGGTGACTATATTAGACATGTAGGTTTAGGTTCTTGTACCTCCTTATGCCAGCTGCATGGCTGCCATACCTGTTGTCTTTTGTTCCCTCTGGAACTTTCTCTTGTCTTCTATGCTTTCGCTATCCATGCGTCATTGTGTTTTCCACCAAACTAGTGTTTTATTCTACAGTTGGAAATGAGAGATCAGGAAATATCTCGGCAGATAAAGTGTTTGCCAGGCACTTTGAGAACTAGAGTTCAGATAGCCAGTACCCATGTAAGTCCAATGTAACTCCAGGGCTCAAGAGGTTGAGGTAGCAAATCCCTGGAACAAGCTGGCTAGCTAGACTATCTGAACTGTTTTGTTCTGAATTCAAGGGAGAGACTCTGCCTCAGTCTGTAAGGTGAAGAGGAATTGAGGAAGAGACTTGACATCAGCGTCTAGCCCACATATGCCTGTGCACCCACAACACATTTACCCTTACACATTAGTAACATGTATGCACACCACACACACAAACACATGTAATAAGTACATAAAAAGCAGAGAAGACCTTGTAATCATTTATTTTATTAAGTAGCCATGTCTCTCAGAGGAGAGACAGGCAGAATCAGTCTATGTCAGCCCAAAGATAGGACTTTCCAAATCTCAGTGGTAGAGAAATATTGAATATTGAACACGTCTCCAAACAGCTAGATGGAGTGTATGCAAATGCATTCAACAGACTCCCCATGATGTTTTAATTTCAGTTAATTAAAGTAAACAGAAATGGAATAGTTAATCATCTTCATCAATGATGTTTAACAAATGTTTTAACTTTGCTCGTGGTTGTCAGTGGTGCTATTGTAGAGCTCTCTGGTTCATGTGAGCCAGAGGGTTCCAGCCTGTGTGTTGCAGCCGGTCTGCCTACCTATCCCATATCAGGAAGGCTCCTGTCTGAACCCTGGGATTACTGCTGTTTAAAGGAAACTAGGAAGAATACTGATCTTGTATCTTCCTTGGAATGTGTGCGGTTATACTCGGGAAACACTTGGGACCACCTACTGTGCACTAGGAACTATAAGAGAGTCTCTGTGAATGCATGGAAGGGAAGGCAGGACTGGAGGTGTAGTTTAGTGGTAAGAGTTCTTTCCCAGAGCAGGAAAAAATAAAAAGGCCACATTGCCTTTATTAGCTTATTGTAACCTCGGCCACTGCCATATAAACAGCTGATGATAACCCCAGACAATAAATGGTTTTTCTAAGGTGTATAGTAAAATGTAGAAGAAAACCAGTAGCTTAATGCATTTTATACTGGCATGAAAAAATGGCTTTATTTAACATTCTATAATGAAAATGAATAAATAAAACAAAATTTAAAAAGAAAGTCAGGGGCCAGAGAGATGGCTCAGTTGATATGTGTGCACACACACATAGATAAATAGATAAACTCTTAGGGCATTTTAGAATTGTGCTTGGTCAAGAGAAGGCAGAGAATTTCATGATATATTATGAGGGAAGCATAAGACCCTCAGTGAACATGGAATGGCTACCCTCCCAAAGTTTCTGAAATGGGGCATGGCTGGTCTGACTGCTGAAACCATGTCGTGAGTTTTGGAGGCACATCACACCCAGAATTAAGGTGAGGCAAGACAGACATCTGAGGCAGAGAATGTAAGGAGGCATTCACTCATGGTTGTTGAAGTTCAATGCTCATATTGACAGGAGTCTGTGACTAAGTCTAAAATTGTGTGTCGAAAGCACCTCACTTACCTTATCTTCATCCTGATCCTTAAACATGACACTGATTTCTGTGCAGAGAAGGGGCTCAAAGGGGAGGTATATGGGGAACTTATCCTAGTTATTGCTGTAGATAGGGCAGGGAAGAAAGTAATAGAACTTATAAGTCACAGCCAGAAGATGTAGTAGAGGGAAACATGAAGGATAAGAATAAGAAGAGCCTGACTGGGCTGCAGCTGAACTCCAAGGATTGTTTTCTATCCTGAGCTTGGGATTTCTGTCCTGTCCCCAAGGTCATAGCCAAGTCAAATCCAGCCTAACCTGTCTGCTTATACTTACGCACTTGACTATACTTATGACTTGACTTTAAAGAGTTGTCCAAAAACTGTAGCTTGAAGAACATGTCTAGACCAAGCAGATGTGTTCTCCCAGCTGATCTTACGTATTTATAAAACACCCATCTTCACAGCTCTCTAAATTCAGTGACCTTATTTTAAGAGATGATCAACACAGCTTAGAACCTTTTGAGGATTAGGAGACATTTTAGGGAGTTTATCAAGAATAAGCAAATATGACATTTGACTAACAGTATGTCCCTACCCTATAAAACCATTTGCTTTGGAACAAATTTTTCCCACTTGACAAGTGCCCAATACTGCTTAAAACTTGTTCCCATATCCGAACTTGGGATGTTTTCAGGATGGACTCTTGTCTTCACAGGCATATAAGGTAGCTTTATGTGGGAAAGTATGACATAGAAGACATCTTGGCTCTTTGAGCTACTTGCTCTGCTCTCTAGTTATGGTGTTGTTGCTATAACAGGCAGGCAGCTGTTTGCAGAACCAGGTCTGTTGTGCCTTTGTTTCAAGCAAGTTTGGAAACTGTAAGCACACCTCTGTTGGTGGACCAGTCTGAGCTTCCCAGGTCTTCGTTCTCTGTAAGCAGAAAGAACTGGAAAATACATAGGTCCTGCAAAGTAACATCAAGCAAACTCAGCCCTGATGTCCTGGGTGTAGAATCACACACCCTCATGATTGAGGCCCTGTTCAAGGCTATCTAACACAGTTTCTGTCTAGAGATTCTTCTCAATGCCTATTCCCAAACAGTCATTGGGCCATAGTTCCCATGACAGTGCTCTGCCTCTGTGTCAGTGTTGGCTAGGCGCACTTCCATTTCCTCTGCATTCCTCTCTCAAAGCAAATTCCTTTGGCATTGTGTCCTGTTTTCTTTGTGTGTGCCCATGTATTTACCTGTGTATATGTTGAGGCTGGCAGCGGGGGTGGGAGGGGAGGTGGCAGAGAGCAGAGGCCAAACTCAGATGTCACTTTTCAAGCACTGTCCATCTTGTTTTTGAAACAGGGTCTTTTGGTAACCTGGATTTCACCAGGCAAGCTGGGCTGGATAGCCAGTGAGTCTCAGGGATCCTCCTGTCTTCTCCTCCCCAGGACCAGGATTGAAAACATAGACCATCCAGCCAGCCTTTTACATGGCGTCTAGGGATTCAAGGTCAAGTCCTGGGGCATTCCAGAAAGCTCTTTAGCAACTGAGCCTCTCCCTAGTACACCCCTGACCCCATGAATTCAGCTGTTTATGTTTTATGCATATCCCTTTAGCTCTGGATTGATGTGGCGACTCCCCACCCTGTTCCCAGTTCCTTCCCACAGGTATCAGTTGAAGCTTCACTAAACGGAAGCTCTCTGTCCCTCTGAGTCATGTCCTTCCCAAGCATTTGATATGTGTGGCTGCTTCTTTGCGATTTTGGTTGCCTAGGGTCAACTAAGGTTCACAAATACTGAATGGAAAATTTAAAAAAGAATAACAATAACAAAAGCAAACCTGAAAGCCAAGGGATGATGGTGCATGCTTTTAATCCTAGCCCCTACACAGGCAGAGGCAGGCAGATCTCTGAGTTTGAGGCCAGCATGGTCCACAGAGTGAGTTCCAGGACAGTCAGAGCAACAGAGAGAAACCCTAACAACAACCCAAAAAGAAAAAAAAAATTATTGCATAGTGCTGGTCCCAGATGCCCAGCATATGAATCATTCCTTTTTGTAGATAATACACACCATTATCTGTGCATATCTCTCACCCTCTACCTAAGCCTGTTCTCCACACCCCCATTAGTCACTTACTTGTTTTTGGTTATCAGGTAGTTTGTCCTGGAATGCATCTCTTAGTAGCTGTGCCACATGTGCACTTCATTGCGTAAGTATGTCTTGGGCACTTTGTTACTGTAGTTATTAGGGTCAGAGCCTAGCAGCCCCCAAAAGCTAGGTTTGCCACTGATACTCAGTAGGCTAGGTGAAAAGTAGGGAAAGGAGATTTATCAAATGTGACCACATGGGGAAGAAGGACAAAACAGTCCAGTGGCTATCCCCAAGCCCACCTGTGGCTTCTGGTATGAGATTTATGTTTAAATAGGCAGCAGAGGTATGCACAGAGAAGTAGCCCTGGTCACGGTGTAATCCCACCTACCGTTAGCCTGTCAGTGTCTCCACTCCAATCTCTCCTGCTAGGTAGCCTGAGAAGTTGTCAGATGTGCGTGAAGTCGCTTTCAGGCACCAGGCTTCCAGCCTCTTCTGTCTCACAACTCCTGGGGAAATTCCAGTTTCTTAGAGACCATTATTTTAGTCGTCTGATAGGCAAGGGGTGGGTTCCAGGGTCTCCTTAGATTGTCCTCACTCTTTCTAGGGCCCTTACAGACTTTTACCATCACAGGAGGGGAGGAGTATAGTGCTGTTAGGGAAAGGGGAGGTGAAAGGGGGCAGGGCAGAGAGGCCAAAACAAAACAAAAAATGAGACTGGTCACATAATGTTTGTTATAGTAAAGTATTAAAGGTGATCTAGGGCAGTGTAACAGCCATGGTAGTCAAGGGTCACTTACAGATTTTTGAAAGATGATGCTGTCTGTTTTCTTGCCCCTCCCTTCCAACTGTAACTCTCATCCTACCAAAGAGAGTATTTATAGCATGTCACTAAAAATCTCCTACTGATTATTTATAACTGGCATTCCATAAACATTTAAAAGCATTGTAGTACCTACCACACAGAGACTTAAATCATCAAGGTAGCTTTGGCTTGAGGGCACAAGGTCTGACTTCCCACCTTGTCTCTTTGTTTCCCTATACTGAAATAGGGTCTTACTATATAACTTTAGCTGGCTCAGAACTCAACCAGTAATTTTTTGAGATAGGGTCTCATATAGCCAGGCTGGTCTCCTGCTCACTGTGTAGCTGGGGATGACATTGAAAAGTTGTTCTTCCTAGCCTTATCTCATGGCTGCAGATATCAAAGACATGTACCACTATGCCCTGTTTGTGAGGTGCTGAGGATGGAGCCTGCAGCTTTGTGCATGCTGGGCCAACATTCCACCAACTGAGCCACATCCCAGCCCTGACTCCCTGTCTGACAAGCAACCACTTCTCAAATTTGGGTCTCATTTCTTACTGTGGTAGGGGCAGGAATGGAGGCTATACTCTCCTCTTTCTCGCCTTTCATTCTCCTCCTCACCTCCTCCTCTCCTCCTCACCTCCTCCTCTCCTCCTCACCTCCTCCTCTCCTCCTCACCTCCTCCTCTCCTCCTCACCTCCTTCTCCTTCTCAGCTCTTCCTTCTCACCTCCTCATCTCCTTCTTATCATCATCATCCTCCACCTCCTCACCTGCTTCTCTTCCTCTTCTTCCTCCACCATCTGCCCCTTTTCTTTTCCCTTCCTCTTCCTCTCCTTCTCCTCTCCTCTCTGACCTCTTCCTCACCTCCTTCTTTCCTCTTCCTCTTCTCCTCTCGTCCTTGTTTTCCTGTTCTAGTTTCTTCAGTACTTTTTTCTTTCTCCTTTTTTACTTTTTCCCCCCTCAAAATTCAGGGTGAAATTTCTTTAATCAGGTCAGTTCACCTCCTGGGGCAGCAAACTATTTCTCCTTGCCTTCCTGAACTACCCAGGGACTGTCTGCTGTATTTTAAGACAAAGAAACTTGATTACCATCACGGAACACCTTCTGTATAAAACAACCTGCACTTCCCACATAATCTTTGTTTTAAAAATTGTTGGCCTTTGTTGTGTTAGAATGAAGCATTAAAGCATAACCCAGGGACCAAAATGAACACCTGGGTCTATTACGTTTGGATGAAGCCTCCGAGGCCCATGTGCCTCCATAGGAAGGAGTGTCAGTTAGTGTTGGTAAGTGGCTGAGTAAGCTTGAACAGATAGCCCAAGGACAGCAAGTCTGCCCCAGCCATATGAATGATGCATGTACTCACCTCCTTTTCCAGGACACTGTCTGTATCTGTGCATGCTTGGGGAACCCGTCTCTCCACATTCTCCTGCACAAAGTTCCACACTGATGCTCCTCCCTGAATGGCTTCCTCAGAGTCCTAAGATCCCACAGAATTTCCTTGGGATAGGTAGTAATTGCCCTTTCATTACTGTGATGGCTTTTCTGACCAAAACAAAGAAAACAAAACAGGAGAGTTTATTTGGGTTCATGGTGGGGAAGGCATGCCAGTGGGCGTGTGAGGGGCAGTTCACATTGTATCCACAGTCAGGAATGCTTTAGAATGGTGCTCAGCTCCTTTTCTTGTGGGGAATGGTGAAGTCCTGAGAAAATGTGTATTGGTGACCTGGGCATAGCCATGCCAAAGGACCCCAGTCAGCTTCAGGAAAATAGCAAAGTCTTCCCCTGGTTCCTGTGTAGATGCTGACACTGTACAGAAAGCATTGACCACAGCTTCTTCCTTGGGGATGCTCACAGCCTGAAACTGCTTCCCTATAGAGAGCCCACACTGAGATAACTCACTGTGACTCCTAACTCAGTGGTATATAATAAACGCCCTGAGTGCATCTCCAATACCCCACCTGATCCCAGCTTTTCCATGCACATATCTGTGCATCTGTCCTTTCTTTATTTCCTGATAGCCCCAGTTGGGACTGAGGACCCAGATACATAGATCTCAGCATTTTCCCATTTTTATTCCATCCAGGATGCCAGCTCATGAGATGGTGCCATCCATAATTAGTGAGCCTAGTCAGATGATCCCTCACAGACATGCCCAGCGGTCTGTCTCTTAGATGATTCTAGACCTGTGAAGTTGAAACTCAATATTAAGTGTCGTGGTGGTTAAGAACTAGTTAACGCATTTTGTCTCCCTCCTCTCCTATGATCCCTCCAAATACTGTGTGAAGTAGATGTACCATTGTCACCCTCCGCTTCACAGAGACCACCTGAGGTTTGACAAAGTGAAGTCGCTCACCATGGCCGATCTCACTCTTGTCACCCAGCATTCCATCGCTGACCCTTCCTTCTGCAGCTCCAGTTCCACGCTGGTCCCCTAGGGGGTCCTGGAGCAGCCTGTAGGCTTACCGACACTACCACTGCTTGGCATACAGCAAGGCGGATCTAAATCAGCCCTCAAATAATAGAATTTTTCATGAGTGATTAAAGTAAAAGCCAGGATTTAGAGATTGAGCATTGATTGTTAAAGGATAAATGCTATTTGGAGCATCTTACTGGATTTGATTAAAGTGAAATTCAAAAACCATCACAAAAATGATTATTTAATAGTAGGACTATATGGACTTTTTTTGTGGCTTAAGTCATTGGCACTCTTATGGTTACTGTCTCAGTGCACAAAACCAGAGTAGGGCAAGTCAGAGGCTAGAGTCTTTTTTGACAAGCTGCTTTAAGCTTGATTTCACTGTAACATAGTCAGCCTTTGAAGATTAAGATTTTTTTATGTTGTTTTTTTTCTCCTTCTGTCTTGCATATTCTTACCTTGTGTGTAATACATACTTGGAGACAAATGAACAGACAGAAGTCGTTATGTATTTCCCCCAGGCGCTCCAGATTCAGGAGAGAGTTGATTGCTCAGTGAGAGCAGGGAACCCTGTTAGCCTTTTAGTGGAGTTTTGTTGGTATAGCACTTACCTAACATACATGAAGTCCTGGGTTTGATCCCTAGCACAGTGTAACCATGGCATACTGGTGTATACACCTCTAATGTTAGAAGTTCACAGTTCTGTGTTTGCATAGTAAGCTGGAGTCCAGCCTGAGTCAGGGGCTGGACACAGGAATCTTCAGTTAAGAGCATGAGCATGTACTGTTCTTGCAGAAGACTCAGTTTGGTTCCCAGCACACACACTGGGGAGCTCACAAGCTCCTCTAGCTCCAATCTAGGGGATCCTGTTCCTTGGTCCTCTGTGTGCATCTGTTCTTTCTCCTCTCTCTCTTTATCTACTCTTTCCTCTTTCTCCTCTCTCTTTCTTTTTATCTACTTTCTCCTTTCTCCTCTTTCTCTCTCTCTCACACACACATACTGAGAGGACCAGGCCTCCAATTCCAGGAACAAGATTGTAAAATCTCCCACCCAAGAGACAGCCTAGAGATAACCACAAAAATGGGAAGGGACATATGTTCTGGGCAGCCTTATCTTGTAGTAGAACACAAGAATATAGCTCACTGACCACCTGGACGCATGCCAGTCAGTAATTAACCCTTATGAGTTCCTTGCTACCCATCAGTTTGGGCCTATTTTGACCAGTTTTGAGAGCCCCCCAACCCCTGATTAGGCCCTAACTGGCCCTAGCCAATCATAGATGCACTCGTACTCTTGCTTTTGAGTTGCACCAATCACAATAAGGATGACCTACCTGTCCCTGAAATTCCCCAGGTTGCCTATAAGAAGACCTGTGCACCTTTGTCTAGGGTCACCATTTTGCCTGGATGGTGGCCCCAGCATGCTGGTCTTCTCCAGAATAAACTCCTTTTGTTGTTTGCATGCTACTTGAGTCTGGGGGTCATTCTTTCAGCGTCTTCTGGACTCTAATAATATCACATCACATAATTAAAAATAAAAAAAATTTGTTTAAAAAATATTTGAAAAGATCACGTAAGCCCCCAAATACTTTTTTTTTATTCTTAGTCACTAGAATGCTGTTAATCCCTCCAGTTGAGAATAAGACTACTACCATGGTCTTTGAGCCAAAACTGAAGCAAGCTTTACTTAAATATTGTCCAGGTTCATGGACTCTCTGTCCAGGCCCAGAAAATGGCTGCAAGCCACATTTTGCAGGGGCTTTAAAAGGCAAAGTTCAAAATTCAACACATTTTCCATCAGGTCCAGTCAGGAGCAAGCATGTATCCTGATGTTTTTCTTGCCTGTGTATCTCCCACTCACATGTGGTTAAGCACATCAGGTGCAGATGGTTCAAACAAGCCTAGAAAAAACATGAACTTACTCTTAACTGCAAATAGAACTCTTAGCCTACAAGGTATATTCTTTCTGTTCCTGTCTCAAATTAACTTGCAAGGTGCATTGGTCTTCCTGCTTTGGTCACACAATGCTAATACCCAGGTCCCATTCCAACTGTCATACACAGTGGATATAAGATACTCTTTCCTGGAAGGGAAACCATTATGAACAAGCCAGCAGAATGTTGTAGCGAGCTGGCTATCTTCTATTGCCACTAAAGGTCAGACAGACTTCTGTTTGGAGGTAGAGTCACCAAATAGACAGTCCTGGAGGAACTTCAGCAATTGAATAGAAAAAGTTGGGTTAGAATGAGTATGTATATTTTAAAAATATATTTACATTTATTTTATATGTATGGTGTTTTGCCTACATGTATGTATTTGCATGTGTGTGTGCCTTGTGTGCACAGAGATCAGAAGGGGGCATCAGATCCTCTGGAATGGATGTTACAGATGTTTGTGAGCCACCATGTGGGTGCTGGCGATTGAACCAGGATCCTCCGCAAGAGCATCAAGCACTCAAAACTGCTTAGGCATCTCTCCAGCTCCATGAGTTTTTGGTTACTCTCTCTCTTCTCTCTCTTTGTATATGTGTGTCATACAATTGTGCAAATGCAGAAGCACGCTACAGTGTGAGTACATTCTTTCAGTCTACCCTGTGGGTCCCAGAGATAGACCTTGGTGGTGGTGGTGGGGTGTCAGACTTTCCCTTTACCCTGCTAAGACATCATTTTGGCCCTTACTAGACCTTCTTTTTATTCACTGACTTTAAAGCATGAAAGGGGAGAAAATAGATCAATAAAATGAGAATGGGATTTTTTGATGACCACTAATTCCTTTTTCTATGAAATTCTTTGGCTGTGATTTTTATTCTCAGGGGTGGTGGCTTCAGCACCCTGCTGAAGAGAGCCCACACCAAAAGCACTGCAGGAGGGTACATTTCCAGTCCCTAGCAGAAGGGAGGCCAGCAGGGTGAGTAGAAACCATTCCCAGGAACCTCCACCAGGATAGTGCCTTCCTCCCTGCAAAGCTCTCCATTCCCCACCGTTCACAAAGGCTCTAAATTACTTACGAACAGGAAGCACAGCCTTGAGCCTGTCAGATTTCCACCCCCCCTCAGTCCCAGGAGTCTTTCCTTTGAGCACACTCGAAGCCCAGCTTCAGCGTCAGGGGAGACTGCATGCCAGCATCTGGTGTTAATATCCACTGTTGACATTTGGCGAATGAGAACATGAGCTATTAGGAGAGATGTTTGCTTGTACCTAATTAATGTCCTGTTGTATCCCTCCTTGTTGTCAGCCCCACTTCCCCCTTCCTGGCTTGGCATTTCCTTTGACTGGCTAACTTTAAAAGTTAATTATTTCTCTGTTGAATGCTAAATGCCGCCTTTTTTTTTAATGCCGTGACTCAGTGTGAATTATTAGTTATCAAAAATAAAAGAGAGCCAAGCAATTACCAGCTCTTCACCTGCAGCCAGCGTTCTGGGTTATCACTTCTGTAAAAGCACTGCTGCAGTGTTGCTGAAACCGGATAACATGACGTTCCTTGCAGATAGAAGCCCCCTCTCACTTGTTCCTGTGCCCACCCGGCCCTCCGGGTGCAGGGCAGATGTTAGATCCTGCTACCACACGATAGCAACAACTGCTGACAAGTCCAAGTCCAGAATCGCTTAGCATTTCTGGTAGGCCCAGACATGAGGAACCTGTCATAGAGAGAGGCACGAGAGCTTTCTTAAAATGTCTGTCCCTGTGGCCATGGGCACCTCCTTCTTCACTTCAGATAGGTTTATAAAGTGATAGTAAAGCTTTCACTAATAGTTTACTCTGTCCTGGGCTTTGTTACTGAGTTCACAATACCCTCTTTGTGTATGCATGCTCATCTTTAAAAAGTCAACCGGTATGTGCTTTCATATGTACATGTTCGTGTGTTTGGAAACTGTATAAGGTTGCCCGTGCATTGATGAGAACTTGGGTGTGGAAACCAGAAGCAGGTGGCTGTTGTCTTCCTCAATTGTTCTGAACTATTTTCTTTATTACTTTTATTACATTTTGTTTGTTTATTTTGTGTGTGTAAGTGCATGTGCACACTTGGCCCATTCTCACCAGCCTTCTACCTTTGACTTTTTGACATGGTCTCACCGAACCTGGGGCGCACAAATTTGATTAGACTAGCTAGCCATGGAGCTCCCAGTGTCTTTCTGTCTCTGCCTCCCCAGGTATAAGATTTATAGGTAATGTGCCACCTCACTTGCACTTTTTTTTTTAAATGTTGATTCTGGGGATTGAGTGTAGGTCTTCCTGGTTGCAAGGTGAACACTTTACTAATTGAGCCTTCTCCCCTGCTTAGAGCCTCTTTCTTTTAATAATCTTGACCAATAAAGACTCACAGCTTAAAGATGAATAAGTTAAATCACTAAGAATTTGAAAGGTTTCTGCATGATCACATGGCAAGTAAATGACTGGCTGGATTCCAGGCCTGTAGTTAAAGTGGACTTAGGTATTCCCAAAAGTGACCGTGACTCACATGTTACTACAGGTGACCCACATGTGATGTGCTGTAGGTGTAAAATAGACACCAAATACAGTGTCTCATAAGCAATGTGTTCATATCAGCCCCCATGTCAACTGTGTACTGAAGCTTCAAGCATGTTATTGGGTATTAAAATGAGATTTTACCTGTCTTGTGACATTATAAAAAAAATAGATGATTTTTCTGGACTGAGGATTGAACCTAGGACCTCACATATGCTAAGGCCTTCATTGGAGAGTTCTAGGCAGTGCTATACCACTGAGCCACAGTCCCAGTGCCTACCTGGGGGATTCTAGGTAGGTGCTCTGCCACTGAGCCAAACTCCCAGGCCTTCACTGAGGTTTTCTAGGCATGGGATCCACCACAGAGCCATGATCCCAGCCCCTCACTAGGGGATTCTAGGTAGGGGTTCTACCACTAAGTTATATTCAGAGCCCAAATCTAGTTGATTAAAAACAACATGCTTGCCTTCTGTTTCTATTTGAAAGTCTCCTGCAGATTATAAAGAGAACAATTGCTTCTAGAGTGCTTTGTTTTCATTTTCTTCTAGAGTGTTTTATTTGTTTTGTTGTTGTTGTTTTTTTTCAGGTGAGAATCAAGTAACCCAGGCTGTCTTCAAACTCATTATATTGTTGTAACTTCCTTGAACTCCTGACCCTCCTGTCTCTGCCTCCTGAATGCTGAAAGTGCAAGTGTCTATCACCATGTCTTCACTACGTTATGAGTCTCTGATTCTAAATTATTGAGGGAATAGTTTAACCAACTTTTGACTCTTTCTTTCTTCATCCTTACCATCTCACTTCCAGAAATCAGCTTAAAAGTCCAATCCAGAGGCTGAGAGATGGCTGTCAGTAAAATGCTTGTAGATTCATGCAAGAGGACCTCAGTTCAACCCCCAGAATCTATGTGAAAAACAAAACCAAACCAACTGCATGGTGACATGTGCTTATAAAGACAACACGTAGGAGACAGAGACCAGCAAATCCTGGGGCTCACTAGCCTGCTGCACTAGTGTAATGAATGACTATAGATCCCAGTGAGAGAGCCTGTCTCAAAATGAGAGGAAGGAACATAGGTTGAGCTCTGGCCTTAGTGTGCAGATGTGCATAGCCCTAGACACAAATGTCCATGTTCTCACAACTGAGTCTCTGTTTAGCCCTATCCACTGGCCTCATCCGATATAGAGCAAAACATCACTAACATGTTAACACAAGATCAAAAGGAAGGGTCATGGCAGGAATGTAGCGGCTGATAAAATTTCCCCCAGGAACCCCTCCACTGAACCTCAGTTCTTCCAAAAGCTGTTCCCATGTGATGTCATCTTCCTGCAGATGTTCATGGTCCTCCTTTTCCCTCTCTTCCAGTACCTACCCACCACTCTGGCCCACTTCCCTCTCCTCAATGTCCCGCTCTCTGGGTATGTCCACAGCTGAAGGGCTCCCTCTGTTATAGACTGTTTTGGCACTAGGCCCATCTGCCTTTCCTGCCTGTGAGATCAGAATCTAACAGCTTTGCCCTCCAATGGGAATCTCGGAGAAGCTTTATGGCTCTAGCAGGTACTCGCAGCTGATATATGACACTAATATAGGGTTCACTTTTATTCTCCACCTAAAAAAAGATAGATTGTTCCAAGTTTAGACAGGCTGTAAAACCATGTGCTTCTGGAGCTGCGCCACCCTCCCCAGGGACCACTCTAATTGCTTTACATCCGTACAAAGGTTCCTTGTAATCGGGCTTTCTGCCTTCATTTGTCTTCTTTTCAGCCTCTTAGTAAAGACCTTAATTGGTCTTGGTGGGGCTTTTTTCAGTTAGTGCAACTATACCTTCAGGGCTGAACAAGTAGCAGACACTACCTGAGGGGAGAAGCGGGGGAGATGGGAAAGACATCAATACTCCTTTACCTTTCAGAGTTTAATTAATGTGCTCAGAACAAGGAGCGAGCAGAAAGAATTTCTGCTCCACCGGGACCCTGCTGCAGATCAGACATAACCGGGGTTAGGTGGAATTTTCTAGATCTCTTTTCCACTTCAGTCTCTGTGAACACTCATTAGCCTCATAATTGTCTCACAGTAAACTGCTGTATCAGGTTTCCATCCATCCATGTTGGATTGAGTTGCTCAGCATCAATAGACTGAAGTACTAGGGGATGCCTATGAAGAGAAATAGCCTCTAATTTCTGTTTCTTAGCTACTAATTATTTAATAATACATTTTATTGCCTATTAAAATGTGGTATAACTTGCTTGTCAGCAAAACGAGATGGAAACTAATCATTTGAGGAGAAGGATAATTGGTGCTTATACAGATGGCTTTCTACCTCAAGTTGGATTGGTTGTTGTGGATGGATTTTCTCGCCAAGTTTCTCGGTTCTATCCACGAGTTGGTCAGCGTTTCCAAGGGCTTTCTGTGTTACAGCCGCATATACTGGGTTATAGACCAAAGGCGTCTGCTGTGGGCGTTACTTTTTCTCTTTCCCTTCCCTCCCTCTCCACCACTAGTTTTTAAAGGGCCTAATGGATTTTGCATCACACTGAAAATCGCCTTATATGCTGGAAAACACTCCAGTAGAGACATTGTTTAAAGAAAGGGTGTTTTCACGAAAGAAAGAAAGAAATCCATGTAAGAAAATTGGATCAGTCCCCAGTTCCCTGGTAGAATTTCACAAAGGTTTTCCTGTCACTGAAGAATGACCCCTTAAAGAACGTTGCATAAATTCCAGAAAATTGCCCCCCCCCGATTCCTGGAGGTACATTAAAAAGCAAAGGGGCCATGTTATATGTGGGATAATTTGATGGCAGGATTAGTTTATGGGGTAGAACTGAGGGTGTCAAGTATTTGGGCTGTAAGTGGGGAATGTCAGCCAGTATTTGTAGCTGGCTTGAGGATTGCCAGCTCTGTGGTTGATTTCAAGGTGCTGAAGTAGGGGGGATCTGCTTTGGCCACCTCAGCCTAAGGCCAGAGCACAGCATGCCAGCCTCAAGTGACTGCAAGCCTGAGCACCTGACTTTACACACCCAGCACTTGTGTAAAAAGTCTGTTGTGTGGCATGTGCCTATGACCACTGTGCGAGGAAGGGAGGCACGGGAGGACCCCTGGAACTCTCTAGCTAAGTTGGGAAGCTGAAGTGAGAGACTTCGTCTCAAAAACAAGATGGAGAGTAAATGAGGAAGACAATGTGGAACCTCTGCTCTCAAGTACACATGCTTGTACACCTGTATGCTTCCCTGCATGAGCACTTGGAACATGTATATATATACTCTCCATTCATTCATTACTTAAATACAATAAATGCCTCAGTGTTGTCCATTGATACATGTTCTGGATCCCATCTTCCTGTCTCTCCCTTCTTTGGAAGTAATATCTTTGCCCTTCAAATGTTCTGCCAGAGTATGTCACCTCTCTTTCTCTGTTGTCACTGTAGCCAGCTGTACTTCTCCCCATGAAGAGAGAGAGCCTCTTGCCTCAAACTTAGATGCATGCTGAACAATTCTAGTCCTGGGTATATTTAACCTAAGGACCAGTTCAAAGGAGAAGCCAAACATAGCTGAAATGATTTTTAAGGAAACCCAACTGAGTTTTTCAGGGAAATACCAAAACCACAAGAATTCTTCAGAATCTGGAGAGGGTGGAGGCTGATGTATGCGGTCCTCAGGATTGCACTGCTGGGGCTCTATCATTAATTGCTTCCATCTCCAGGCAAATGGCCCCTTTCAACATCACAGTGAGTTCTTATCCTGATGACAATAGGGGATGGTGAAACACTTCCAATAAAACAAGAACCAGATCAGCACAGGCCCAGACGTAGTCAAGCCTGTAGACATGCATCTCCTCCATAGCCTTTTTCCTCGTTCCCTCCATTCTCCCCTCTCTTTCCCTTCATTCTGCCTGCAGAATGTCCAGCCTCTTTAGGGAGCATAAGCAGAGATAGAGCAACAGTGTACATTGAGATTCTGTACCAGAAAAAGGCATCAAATCCTGACTTACCATTCTAGGTTCCAGAGTTTAAATGTTTCTTTCTAGAGAATTTGGAATACCACTTGCAGTCTCACTGCAAGTACATGTGCTCCCTGGTATTCTAAGCCAGGACACACTTAAAGAAATCGGAGCAGGCTATGGGGAAGACTGAGTAGGTAAAGTGCTTGCTGAATAAGTGTGAGGACCTGTGTTTTGATTCCCCAGCAATAAAGTAAAATCTGGGCACAGTAGCATTTTACCTGTAATCTCAACACTGGGTAGGAGTTGTAGAAAGAAGAAACAGTCAGATTCCTGGAGCTCACCAACCAGTTTTTGTAGCTGAAATAACGAACTCCAGGTTTTGTAAAAGATCCTGTCACAAATAATAAAGTAGAGAGTAGTAGAAGAAAATACCTGATAGTAACCTCTTTTTGTCTCTGTGGGGTCCCTGGAGGGTCATGGCCAAGTTGGTGGCTGTTATCTGCCATTAAATATAATGGTGCCATCTCTTCCAATTGCAGAGGGAAGGGATCTCACTTAGAAAACACTACATCTGGGCATACCAGAAAGAAATGCACTGAGCTTTTACATTGTGTAGTAGCTAATAGGCATATAGATAGTAAAAGTTAATTTGGTTTTTGTTTTTTATTTTGACTTGTTTTGGTTTGGTTTGGTTGGTTGGTTGATTAGTTGGTTCATTTACTTATCAGAAAGGGTCCCATACATAGGCTATCTTCTGGCCTTGAACTCTTTGTATAAGCTGAGGGTGACCTTGAGCTTCTTCCTTCAACACCCAAGTAATGAGATTGCGGTGTGCTCCTACTTGCTAGTTGGTTTGGATTGTGTGTGTGTGTGCCTGTGTGTGTGTGTGTCCCTGTGTTTAAGTGGTATGTGTGCATATGTATATGGGAGGGGCCACAGGTGGACTTGTACAGGTTCCAAGAAGCTGGAGGTTAACATATGGTGCCTTTTTTGTTTACTTCCCATGTTATTTATTGAGACAGTCTCTCACTGAACATGGAGCTCACCAGTTTGGGTAGTCCAGCCAGCCACTTTGTCTCTAGCCCCATAGGACAGGATTATAGGCAAGTTGGCACACTCATCCGCTGGTTTTTACTTGGGTATTGGGATTCTGAACTCAAATCCTCACGCTTGCATAGCAAGCACACTACTGATGAAGCTTTCCCCCGAAGCCCCAGAATCATGCTTATCTTGACTCCTTAGGCTCAAAGCTGAAAAGATCATTTGTTCCATCTGCATGTGGCGAGGAGTTGTATTTTTGAGGGATGGGCATAGTGGAGTCCCACACACAGGGCAACTTGTAAGGAGAGTTTTTCTTTTAGGCTCCAAGAGCGTGGACTGCTGCTCATGCCTGGCATTAGTGCATTCTTAATAATGCAGTGTGTACTTATTTATTGATCAGACCAGTTAAGTGGTAAGACATGAGAAAGGGGCCACTATTATCTGGTAATTGACCATATTAGAGAGTTAAGTGTTCTGACGAGGAACTGTATTTAACCTCCCAATAAGATAAATTTGAAGATAATGCCTTCTTTGGTAATAAGCCTAAGCTGCTGAGAAACTTTATACTCCAACGACATTAAACAATGAAGTTTTGATGATGGTCAGTGTAGTGTTAATGACCAGATGTTTCTGGAAGCCACTAACTTTCATACTGGGGGTAGAGTTGCAGGTAGGAGGGTGCAGTATTGGACAGCTTTGTTCAGTGAATTCATTCATTCATTTATTCATTCATTCATCTATTCATTCAGGAAGCATCTTCTGTGAATGAACAATGTCTGTCATCACAGACTCCTGAGTTTAGTAAAATACCTGGTGCAACTTAAGTTCTAACGAAATGGTTTTCAGATTTATCTTATATGGACATCTAAAACCAAAGCTTACATAAGCTCTTCTCATGCATTCATTCATTCAGACAGACAGATAGACAGGATCTTTGTTATTCCAGGCTATCCTTGTACTCACTTTGTATCTGAGGATAACCTTGAACTTCTGATCTTATTGCCTCTGATTCCCAAGAGTTGGTATTACAAGCGTGCAATGCTTGTGTTCAGTTTGTACTGTGCTGGGGATGGAGCTCAGGACTTTGTTGCTTGCAAAGCACTTTTTCAACAATGCTATGTACCCAGCACTCCCATATTTATAAACATAAAGTTGCCATAAGTCTTGTTATCTCTGGCCCCAAGTCCTTCCCCTAGATGCTGAGTATAACTGTGCATGTTCCTAAAGGCCGGATGTGACCCTGCATGTGATGCTACAGAAGTATGAACAAATCTGATGTGTTAACATGAAGAGGGCTATTGGACAGGCTGCCAGAAAATGACTTAGAAATATATTTGTTGGTTGACTAGCCACCAGGGAGAGGGGAGTTGAAAGCAGTGTGGTAAAAGCAAAAGAATACATCAGTGCAGGTTGTCCAACTTACAGTCTGCTAGTCTTAGATAACCATGCTTGTGGCTCAACACAAATTATTATTTAAAAAACATTTTTGTGACTTGATTGTATTGTTCTCATGCACAAATTTTGTAGATGACAAATTGTATAGAAACATCATGCAAAACAGGTGTATCTGGCAATCTGGTCTGTTTTTTTGGCAAGGAGCACCAAAAGGTGGCATTCCCTGCTGATAGAGTAGGCCTTGGGCCCTGCAGAGTACAGCAAGGATTTTAAGACCTGGAGAGGACAGGAGCTCCACAAGGACCAAATATATCAGGGCACAGGGTTTTTTTTATAAGACTGTTTCTCCAACGAAGGACCATGTATGGATATAACCTAGAACCCCTGCCTGGATATAGCCCATGGTAGCTCAGTATCCAACTGGGTACCCTAGTAAGGGGAACAGGGACTATTTCTGACATGAACTCAACGGCTGGCTCTTCGACCTTTCCCCTCCCTCCATGAGGGAGGAGCAGCCTTGCTAGGCCACAGAAGAGGACATTGCAGCCAGTCCTGAAGAGAAGCTAGGATCAGATGGAAGGTGAGGAGGTCCTCCCCTATCAGTGGACTTGGAAAGGGGCAGGGAGGAGTTGAGGGGGGGAGGGATGGGGAGAGTGGGAGGGAATGAGGGAGGGCACTATGGCTGGGATACAAAGTACATAACCTGTGATTAATATAAAATAAATAAACAAAAAAAAGAGGAAGAGTACTGCCTTGGATATCATTAACTGTCAACTTGACACAGCCTAGAGTCAGCTGGAATCTCAACTTGAATAACTGACTTTTAATCACGATCTGTAGACATGGCTGCAAGGGATTATCTTTTTTAATTTATTTTTTACTTTTATGTGTATGTAAGTTTTGCACCTCCCCTGTGTGTGTGTGCCCATATGCTTGAAATGCCTGTGGAGAGCAGAAGAAGGTGTCAGATTCCCAGGGACTAGTTACACTTACCTCCAATGTGGGTTCTGAGAACCAAACCCGGGTCCTCCAGAAAAGCAGCTAGTGTTTTTAACCACTGAACCATCTCACCACCCCCAGATTGTCTTTAAAATTTATTTAAGTGTGTGTGTGTGTGTGTGTGTGTGTGTGTGTAAGAGAGAGAGAAGGAGAGAAAGAGAGAGAGAGTTGGGGAAGGGTAGACTCTATGTGTGTATTACCTAGAGCTGGAGTCATAGGCAGTTGTAAATTGGCAAATGGGGACACCAAGCCCTCTACTAGAGCAGTAGAGAATTCTTTGAGCCATCTCTTTACCAACCCCCCAGAGGTGGAAGCTCTAATAAGAAAGCTAGCTAAGCATGAGCCTGTGAGACCACGATCCAGCAAGCAGAATCTCCTCAGACTTCCTTCCTTGAGTGCCTACTCTGACTTCCCTACATGAAGTGCGAACTGGAAGTGTAAGCCAAAAAGAAACATTTCTCTGTTCCCCAGTCTGCTTTTGGTCAGTGTGCTTTATCATACCAGCAGAAATCAAACTGTAACAGGTGCCGTATGCAGAATGGTTACACACTTGACAACATTTATAAATGAGGAGGAGGCTTCCCCTGGTGCAGTCGGAGTGATGACCTGAGAGAAGAAGGAATTCTAAAGGGAGTTTAGAGGTGATTCACACATCTGAAAGACTGGTATGGACAAGACAGGGGTAGCCTGGGCTTCCTGGCTGTGATGAGCAGCTCCATAGAAAACTGAGTTTGAGAATGCAGATGTCAGCTCCATTTGGGGGAAATCTGGGGCATCTGTGGATACAGCTAAGTGGGGGACTTCGGCCAAGAGCTAACAATACTACCTTGGATAAGAACTACTAAGACATTGCTGGTAGCTGGGGTAGTATTTAGCACATGCAAGGACATGGGTTCAGTCTTCGGGACATGGAAAGTAGGTCAGGGGAGCAAAAGGAGGAGGAGGTATGGGAAGAGGAGGAGGATTCCAAGAGGTTGAAGAACAGTGGGGAGAAAAAGAGGAAGAGGAGGAGGGAATGGGGAATAGGAGGAAGAGCAGAGAATAAATTACTATTGATGTTTAGAAGATGAATACTCAGCAAAAGATATCATTAGAGGTAATATTGGGTATCTATAAAAGACTGATACCACAAAAGAAAAGAAAAGCATTCAGATGGGGGCAGCGGCATTTATCTGATACCATGGTGAGAACAAAAAGACATGGATCATCTAAGCAGTCCTACCAATAACTCCCCCCCCCCCGGCTGGGGTGGGGGGAGAACTGTTTCTATAAAGCATCTAGATTGGAGGCTGCGCTGGAATTTTTCAAGGTGAAGAAATGGAGACCAGAAGCATATAGTAAGTGCTAACAATGATGGGGCATGAAAATAAAAAGCCACAGCTCAAAGGAGAGGCGGAGGAGAAAAGCAGACATGCATAGGAAAACAAGGACAAGGTGGTTGTGTGCTGGAGTCACCTGCTCATTGATAGCACCAGAAATTTAAATTTAGACTGACCAAGAATTCCACCTCAAGCCTACCATTTACCAGATAATGACTTTATTCATATGTTCCTCTGTGAGCCTGTGTCCTCATTCTAAAATGAAATTAGCTCTTCCAATTTATAGAGGGTATGAGAATTCAATGAAGTCAAGCCCCTACAAGGCTGGAGAAATGGCTCAGCGGGTAAAGTACTTGCCATACAAACATGAGAACCAGAGTTCAGTTCCCCAAAGCCTGTGCAAGTGCCAAGCAAGCATGGTATCCTACTTATAATCCTAGCACTCAGGAGACAAGAGACAAGGTTTCCACAGGGTAAGCTAGCTATCTAAACCAGCTAAATCATCAAGCTAAATAAGAGAACCACCCAACCTCAACCTCTGGCCTCCACATGCTTGCACCCACACATGCTTGCACATACATATACTCCCACATACACACTACATACATGTGAACAAAGGCCTGCATATACTATACTTTCACATGCACACATGCCTATACATATATTCTCACATGTACACCACATACATGTGAATGCATGCATGCATATACACAACCTCCTACATTCATGCAAATACACACATGCACGCCACTTCAGATACACAAACACATACAGTTGGCATGAAGCATAGAGAGCTCACCCAGTGGTGTTACTAATCTTATGTACTTGCTTGTTTGCCATTTATGGAAGAGCAATATTAAGAAGGAAAAGGAAGAGCTTTGAGTATTGAAGAATATTGAAGAGCTACATGGAAATGAAATGTGATACATGTATAGCACATTCAAAATTAGGAAGGACTAGCTTTCCTACATAAGAGGGGAAGGGGTTTCATGGGATGAATTGGGCAAGGCAAGTTAGGTTATATGATGCAGCAACAAGTAGCCCTCATATCAAAGTTTGCTCACGTAACAGAAATGCCTTATTTAACCTGAAGCTGAAAAAGAGCCCTGTTTGTCTCTGTCCCTCAAGGACCCTGGCTGATAGAGGCTCCATTTCACTATTTGTTTCTAGGGTCATATCAGAGCATACTTCATAGATCTATCCAACCTCAAGTGCCAAAAGCTACAAGAAATGTTGAGTAAATGGTGTTGATGGCAGCAGAAAGGGTAGAGCTGTGTCAGTGACTGTGGAAGTCAAAAGCCCTGGCATCTTCCTTCTTATCAGTGAAGGCAGAAAAAATGTGATCCACCATGTATAGCGAGGGATTTGACAAGAGCAGTAAATGGTCAAAACAGCCGTTTTGTTAAAATAATTAAGCGGGAACACGGAAGCAAAGGAACGGGAGGCTGTCCTGGTTAAATATTTATCATCCGAGCTGCATGCAGAATGGAACAGCGATGGAAGCTGCAGTTCAGCTGTAGCTTAAAATTAGAAGCTACCCATTGATGATAATTATCCCATAACAGTACACAGCCATGGAGGGGAGGGCAGTTCTGGTTCGCAGGAAGCAAACTTACTTGGAACCGGAAGAGAAACCACTGTGAGGAGGCCGAATGAGGAAACATGGATCAGCCATCCAGCCATCTCTCAAAGCCAGGTCCTTTTGCTTGGCCATTCTGCCAAAGGATCTACCAGGAGCCCAGCATTCTGGCAGTTGAGAAATTTGGGACATTATCCTTGTTCTCAAAGAGTGCATTGCTCAGAGGGAAAAGCTTGTGCTATAAGCCTGTGACTCAACATTTCATGGAGATGAGAACAAAGCAAGGCATCGAAGAGTAGCTTACAATGGAAGAGGGAAAGAAGGAGGAAGGAGAGCTTAAAGAGAGGTGGTGTGATGGAACCTCTGATGATGGGGCAATACAGATGTCTGTTGGTGAAAGGAAGTAGAAGACTGGTTGAACCCACATGAAGTCTGCACAGTGTGGTGGGGGGAAGGAAAAGTGGAGGTGTTCTGTGAGGAGCCCACAGCACAGTGCACTTGGTTGCCTGGAGAGACCTTACAACCAGAGAGAGTGATTCAAAGACTTGATGCTCTTACAAGTGTCTTTTATTCTACTACTGCCTCTGAGACTTTATGATTCCACAGTATCCCTAGTGACAGGTTTTGATCTTACCTAAACATCTGCCATGTGTTGTTTGGTTGGTTTGTGGTGCTGGCAATAGAAGTCAGGGCCTCATGAATGCTAGGCAAGTGCTTTCTTGCTTAGCTGTGCTTTCTGTTCAACACTGGAAGATTCTAGCCAGGGTGGTCCACCAATGAGCTACATCTCAGCTCCTTACTGGGAGATTTTAGGCAGGTGCTCTGCCACTGATCCATACATAGTGCAGCACTTCTCTTGGAAGAGATAACTCTGTAACTAAAGGATGTTGGGATGTAGATATGTAGAATATGTTGGAACCAGGATCCAACTCCTGTAATCTAAAAAGGCCTTATGGTCAGGTGAGGCTTCAGGGTACAGCGGTGTCACTGGCAGAATCTATGACAAGCCACAGACCTGTTAGGATCCTGGAGGACAAATGGGCTGGTGCCCATTCAACACATTTCATAAGTGGAATCATGTGACATGTGACTCATTGTAGCTAACCTCTTTCACTTGTTTTTGTTGTTGTTGTTGTTGTTGTTTTTCTTGGTTTCAAGATCTGCATTGCCATCATATCTTATCATTTGTGTATTATGGCTGCTTATAAAATGGTTGCATTTTACAGCCATACTAGTGTCTTCTGGGATTCTACTTCCTCAGTATCTTCACTAACACTTGTTGTTTACGTTTGATTGCAGCCATTCTTGTGGGTATCCATTGGCATCTTTTTGTGGTTCTAATTAGGTGGGGGGCATATGTTCACACATGAGTACAATTGTCCATGGAGGGAGGAGGATAGTTAGATTCCCTGAAGCTGGAGTTACAGTTTATTGTGAGCTGCCCAATATGAGTGACAGGAGTTGAAATGCAGCCCTGTGCCCCTAACCACTGAGACATCTCTTCTGTCTTTTTTGTGGTTTTCAATGTGGTTTTCTGATCAGAATCCATAGTTTCAAAACCAAGACATAAAATAGCCTGTTTTGAGTATTTTGACAGATTGAGATGCAACTATTAAGAAAATGTCATAAGCAGAAAAGATATCAGGAGGTTAAAGGTATTGAAGGCAGTCAGAGCCTGTGGGGTCTGTAATGTTGCCCCTTCTTGCTACAGAAAATAATCTGGTTGCCCACTCATTCTGATTACTCTTCTTAACCTTTGGCACTACCACATTTAACTTAAAAAAAAATACCAGTGTCCAGGACTTATCTTTGGCCAACTGAACCAGAGCACTTAAAGACTCCAGTATCTGTAGTTTTAAAATCTCCTCACATGATTCTCTGCATAGTGTAGGGTTGAAAGCCACTGTGGTAAATAATTCAGCAGGATTAAATAGCAGAATGAATGTATTGATCATCTGCGCTACTCAGATAACCATCTGGCTTTCATTTTGACCCATAAGCTTTTCTGATACACACCTGCTAACTCAATTTGATCAAATAAGCACGAAGTATACTCGCAGAGTACAGAGTCTTCTCTGACTAACAGAGTGAAACCTAGTGGTCTGGTTTCCGTTCTGTTGCTGTGATAAAACTCTGACCAAATAGCAGCTTGTAGGAGGAAAGGGTTTTTCATCTTCTAAGTTACAGACCATCGCTAAGGGAAGTCAAGGTCGGAACTTAAGCAGAAGTGAGGGAGCGATGTTGTTTACTGTCTCTCATAGGTTCATTCTTAGCTCACTTTCTTTGACAGCACAGAGCTACATACTTAGGCAATGGCACCATGCATAGCGGGCTGGACTTTCTGCATCCGTTAATAATAGAGAAAATTCCACAGTTGAGCATATAGGAAGGAGGCATAAAGGAAAATTTGAGTTGTTGTTTTTTTAAATACTATTATAGTGGCTACACATTTATTAATTTCCATTTGTGTCTATCTTTGTGAGTTCAGCCTATACTGATGCTTTAGAAGGTAATGAATTACTTCATTGATTAGTATCTTTTCCAAGGCATTAACTTGACATAGTGAGTCACTAATATCATAGTCATTAGCTCATAGGATACCAATATTTCTTGTGATTATGTTGCTTTGAGCTGGTATTGTTTCTTCATGAACTTGGACCTTTCTAATTGACCTGATATATACAGGTGACAGGTCAGTGGAGGAAAGGTTTCATACTTGAGGCTTTCTTGGGACTAGGGTGAGTTTTATTCTCTGTGACAAAAATGGAAGGCCATTTTTGTCTCTTCTGTAAACTGTATGTCTAATGAGGAAGTAGGAACAGAGGAAAACCGAATTGAAATAATATTCCATTAGATAGGCGCCAGGCTGCCAAGGCTGAGAGCATGAGATCTCACAGTTCAGACCCATCTTTCTTTAGGCAGATCAAATGTCTCTGGCCTGAATGTGAGTTGCAAACGAAAACTCACATTCCAGAAAGAAGAGATAGAGAATACAGAAACTTTAATAACCTGGCCCAGTGTTATTGTCCCGATCTGGTCCCAAGAGCTCTGGTTTCACTGTAGGTGGAGGTGTCCTAATTGAAGTTGAATGTGAAGGGAGGGTTAGGAGAAGGGGTGTGGAGGAGCTATTCTAGGGATCTGGAAAGGGCCCATATTTTTCTGTTACTAGAATGACTCAAAATACCTCTCTGAATTATTTACCATTCTTGTTGCTGTGACAAAATGTCAGAGAAAAGCAAAGAAAGGCTTATTGTGGCTTAAGGGTTGAATGCACAGTCCATTATGGTAGGGCAGGCATGACAGCAGGTGTGTGAGGCAGCCGGCAACATTCACGTTCAGGAAGTAGTGAGACAGCTCATTTCTTTTTCATATTTTTATTCATTCCCGAGCCCATATGCTACCACCACCTACATTCAGGATGATTCTTCCTTTGTTAACCCAATCAAGGAACTCCCCGGAAGATAAGCCCAGAGGTCTGTTTCCTAGGTGATTCCAGATTTTATCAAGTTGATGATCAATATTAATCAACACATTACCATCTAAGAGACCAATAGGGTGTCCAAGGTACAGCACCTGCCTAGCTTATACAGGGCCTTGGATTTGAACCTCACCCTCCCTGAGCACTACAAAATTAAACCGCAAACACAAACCAGTTGATTCATGATGTATCACTGTTAAGTAGTCTCAAGTTCAGTCTAGATGAAGAGGGAATGTCAAGGTGAAGCGCACCACAGAAAAAAAATTGAGCAACAATGGAAGATTTGTTTAGTGTCTTTGTCTCCACTGTCACCCCCCCTTTCCCAACATTCTAGCCTTGTTTCAATATAAATTCTACCTGCTACCTTCCCATCCCCCTTACACAAACACCACTGTCTGTCTGTCTGTCTGTCTCTCTCTCTCTCTCTCTCTCTCTCTCTCTCTCTCTCTCTCTCTCTCTCTCTCTCTCTCTCTCTCTCTCTGTCCGTCTCTCTTTCTTTCTTTCTTCCTTTCTCTTTCTTTCTTAAATAAAACCATGTGACTTCCAAGCTGCAACCTGGAGTCTATGATAGGTCCTTAAAAACAAAGAAGAAACTAACTGCCTTAATAGCTTCCTCTTGGAGAGTGCATGCTTGCTTGCAAGGCCCTGAGGACTCATCTGCCCAAACAGGAGGGTAGAACCATTTCTCCTGGGAGATGCACTCCATTAAGACAAAGAGGGAGAAGTCATGAGGGGGAGGAGGGAGGAGGGTAGGGGGCAGGGCTCTGCCCCACTGATGAAAGCAGCTGTCAAATTAGCGGGTCTGGAAGTTGTAACACACGTTAGGAACTGCTCAAGTTCACACCAGAGCAACCGGCTCCATCCGTCTTTCTCAGTTTACGTTTTAATTGGCTTGTAGTTAAGTTTTTTAAACACCAGGAGATTGCTGACATACACTGTAATATCGTGTGAATAATTGATGGAAGGTTTGCTCAAGACAAGTTTTTTCCCTTTGATTTGAGAATGGGGTTGGGGGCGCAGGACTGGGAGATTTGGCAGGAGGGGCCAGAACAGATGAGCCTACCCAAGTGCACCGGGGAGTGAGGCATGGTGGATGTTAAATGCCTCTCTGCTGGTGTAGTCCACAGCGTTGGGGATTTCAGAGGGGTTTGTACAATACAACCTTATTAATAACGATTCTGTCAAGAGAGCTCAATTAAATTGAGTTTGGCTTATTCCTCCCTCTTGGTTTCTTCATATGTGCGGATATGAAGTCTCTCCAACATGAGTATTAGATAACAAGGGTGGGTGTTTTCTTGCCCTCCCCCTTTTTTGTGGGGCAGGAGTATTAGTTTGGTTTTAATGATTCCTTGTAGTACTGAGAATTTGCTTGTTTGTGAATGCAAAATCTGGCATCCCTGCACGGCCCCTCCTGCACCCCTTCCCAACTGTCTGTTTCCCCCCTAGCTCTCACACTTATCTAGAGAAGATGGAGCTCCTGTCAGCAGGCAACCATCCTTGCTGTGAATGTGACTCGCTGGGAGTGTTTTTGCTGGACAGCTAAGAGTCTAGAATATCACCTAATTAAGACCTGAGGGAGAATCCACTTCCTCCTCAGCAACAGGCTTTCCTTCTTATTACAAAAGTGGTAAATGATAGAAAGTGTAGAGAGTTAAAACAAGTGAATTGAAATCAGGATGAGGTCAGTGTGGTTTTTTGCTTCCTTCTTGTCTTCTATTCTCTTCACCAGTGAACATAATGCACTCATACCGACTGGAGCTCAGGTCTCTTTTCCCCTGCTAAATGATACCTTGTGAATGCTCTCCTTGAATAGTTTATACATAGTGCCACTTTTAATGGTGAAGGGTTTTAGAGTGGTTCTATGGTGTGAGCCATTTGGACCTCACTCATCTTTTTATGTTGAGTATTGGTGGAGGCTGAAGAGGTGGCTCAGAGCTAAGAACACGTTCTGCTCTTGCAGAGGATGGGAATTCGTTCCCAGCACCCACATCAGGTGGCTCGCCACCACCTGGAACTCTAGCTCCAGGGGATCAGGCGCCCCCTTCTGGGGTTCTCTGTCCCCTGCCCTCCCATGAGCAACCCCTTACATACCCACACATATATATCATAAAACATTTTTAAAGTAGAATATAGTTTGTGTTTTAAATTTTAGAAAGGTAAATAATAAATATATTTTGGCTAAATTATTTATTTTATGCTTTTATTTTCTGTATTCTGAAAGGTAGAATTTCTGCATGAAATGAAGTCTGAGGGAAAGATCAGCAGTGTCTACGCAACAATTTTGTCTAGAAAAGTAGGTGAAACAGATTTTTAATTAGTGAGGTTAATAATTTTCTATTAAAATGGTGGTGGCATTCAATCAGAAATTCTCTGAAATTACTAAGGTTATTTTTTTCTTTTTTTTTCCCCCTCTCTTAAGATTTCTTAATCACAAAGCCTATTTGTTAGGCTTAATGCAGGCTATTTTTTTTCTTTACCAATTGTTATATAACTACCTAAGATCTTGTGTAATCAGTTGAGATGCTATAAATGTATTGCCTGTCAACTGCAATAAAAAAAGAAGGCAGTTAATTAAAGGGATGTCTTGCTGTTAAACCAACTTGCAGTCAATTGCTTGTAAGTAACATTTAGTTTGACGGGCAGTCAAAGGGCAGGGAAATCAGTGTTCCGGCAAGACTGGCTTCTGAAACATAAATAAGAGAATGATTTTATTGGGGTGGAGATAAGTGGCCTAACAATTGGCACAATGTTTTTTTTTTAAAATATATTCAACACATTTAATCCCAGCACTTGGGAGGTAGAAGCAGACAGATCTTTGATTTCAAGGCCACAGCCTGGTCTACAGAGTGAGTTCCAGGACAGCCAGGGTGACACAGAGAAACCCTGTTTCATAAAACAAAACAGGAGGAGGAGGAGAAGAAGGAAAGAAAGAAAGAAAGAAAGAAAGAAAGAAAGAAAGAAAGAAAGAAAGAAAGAAAGAAAGAAAGAAAGAAAGAAAAAGAAAGGAAGAAGAGGTGAGAGGAGGAAGAAGAGGAAGAAAAAAAGAGAGAAATATCTTTTGTATTAGAAAGGAAGTAAGGGGCTGGAGAGATGAGTCAACAATTAAAAGCACTTGCTGCTCTTCCAGAGAATGCTACTTGGGTTCCCAGGACCTGTGTCTGATGGCTCCCAACCACTTGAAACTCCAACTTCATAAGGTCTAACAATTTCTTTTGGCTTCCACGGGGACTAACACACACACACACACAAACACATTTGAGAAAGAGAGTAAAACCAAAAGGCCTTGAAATACACAGTCCGTCTGGAATCTTGATGTTACTGAGCCCTTGTCCTAGTACAGACAGTACTTTTTCCCCAATATTAATCTGACTTCAAAATGGCCACTTGGATACTTGCAAAAGAATGTAAGTCCCTGAGACACAAAGTTCTTAAGCCAGGCTCTGTGCTCTGCAGGTAGAGTTCATCCTTTTTGGAGCCAGTGGAAAGTCTTTACCAGTACATCATTTGATAGGGCAGGTGCCCTTTCCAAACTCCTTAGCTACTTCTCTCTATGCCGGTGTGTGTGCGTATGCACACTTGCCTATGCAAACATGAATGGAGAACAGAGGTCCACATTGGTGCTGTCCTCTATCATTTTCTGCCTTAAGTTTTGAAACAGGGTCACTTACTGTTTCTGGAACGCATCCTTTCACCTAGGCTCACTGCTTGGCAAGCCCCAACAGTTTTGTCTTTGCCTCCCATCCTTGCTGGACACATGTAGCCACACCCGACTTTTAGATGAATGCCAGAGATTTTAACTCAGGTCCTCATGCTTACCACCTCGCCCAGCCCTGGCACACCTTCTCTTCTCTTCTCTTCTCTTCTCTTCTCTTCTCTTCTCTTCTCTTCTCTTCTCTTCTCTTCTCTCTCTCTCTTTCTCTCTCTCTCTCTCTCTGTGTTTCTTTCTTTCTTTCTTGATGGCAAGCTAGTAGGCATAGCTTGTCTTACCTACAACTTCCTGGGAAAGTATATTTCCAAGGACACAGAACTGACCCAGTATTGTAATTATTGAAACATTCATGGAACAAAGAATGGATCCACAGAAGAGTTCTTTTTCTGTATAAAATCGTACTGATATTAGAGGCTGTTTTCAGGTCCTGTTGGAGGCCACTGCACACGCGCATACACACACACACACACTTTCCTGCCTGATTTTTACAGAACAAGTTTGCTCACCCATGCTCTGGGAAACAGGACTAATTAAGCTATATGTTGGGAACCAAAGAGAAGTCAGGTAAAGAGAGCCATGGAAAGCTCACTTGGACACATTGTAACAGCCAATGATGATGTTACAACTATCTCAATTTGATGGAGACATCCTTTAGTGCATGTCTTCATGAGCAGCAAGATCTCTCTCTGTGATAATATAGGAGTCAGAAATAATACAGAAACCTGAGTGGCTTACTCATTCAAGAAAATTATTAAGTAGGAAAAGACAAAATTGTACATTTCTTCCATCTTGCCTCTCCCTTTCTCAAACCCAGTCCTTAAATCAAGATCAAACATGTTTTTAGGAAACCATTATAGTTCATGGTGGTATCTGATATAATCCTATAGTTTTTGAGCACTTAAAAAGTTCAAAATAGGTTGCACACAGAACCTTAACAGAAAAAGTGACTTGAGGTAATAATACTGATCCTCCTGTAGCAATTCAGAAACAGATGGTTTAGAGCTCATTAATCATTTCCTAAAAAGATTCACTTACTTATTTTATGGATGTGTGTGGTGGGGTAGATGTGTGTATGATTGCAGGTGTCCATGGAGGTAAGAAAAGGGGATTGGATTTCCTGGAAATAGAATTCAATGTGGTTGGGAGCCACCTGGTAAAGGTGGTGGTGCTGGGCGCCAACTGCTAATCCTTTGAAAGAGCAGCAAGGATTCTTAACCACTAAGCCATCTCCCTAGACCCTAGAAGTTGCTCATTCTTAAGAGCCCCCAAATGAAAACAAATTTCCAATGCCTAACTATGTCTAAGTTAACATGTCTCGATTCTGAACACAGCTCATCTCCTGTTCAGACTACATTAACTCAATTTATTTCTTCTTTTCTTCTCAGAGTAATGAATATTTTTCTTCCATCGAATGGTAGAATCATTACAAATATTGCTATGACTAGCTGTTAAGCATACTACATATTAACTTTGCCTCTTGAAAGGACCAACTGGGTAGTGGCAGTCAGTTATACCCTTTCCTATGTTCTATACTGCCAAGCTAGGCTCAAACTGGAATGGAAAAAGTAAATTTTCATTTATAAAATAGTGGGACAGTGAGCACAAAGAATAAAAACCAGTAAGTGAGGCGAGGTGAGGCTGGTTAACTCTTGCCAGGTAAACATATGTTGATGAAAAAGCTGAGCTTGCCCAGTGAGTGCACACACCTGTGTGTATAGGTGCACATGGACATGTTGTACACATACATAATGGATGTCACTGGACAATCTCAACTCTATCTTTCCTTCACGTTTTACTGTTCCTTGTTTTTTTTTTAAATTGTTTGACAGCTTCATACATGTACATAATGAATTTTAATCATTTGACTCACAGTTTTGCTCTCTTGTTTCCTCTGTCTCTTGCTGGAATCCCTCTCAACAAGTCCCCCTGTTCACATGTCTTTTTTTAGCGTGTGACCCATGGAGTTTAATCAGAAATTCTTGTTTGAACCTGTTGTGGGGGCGGGTGTTTACCAGAGCCAGTGAATTTATCAGAGGCTCCACCTCTGAATGACACCCTTCCAACAACCACTGATTGCCAGCCTTCTGGGAGAACTGGAGCCTCCAGGGCCCTCCATTACCCATTTCTGGAAGGCATCATTTGCTGCACATGCCCGGATCCTCTGGCTTTTAGATTCTTTCCACCCTCTCTTCCATGGTGTGACTCTCTCACTGGCCTAGAACTTGCCCAAGTAGACTAGGCTGCTGTCCATGGAGGCCTAGGGAACCTTCTGTCTTTACCTCACCTTTTCTATGGTAGCAAACATACACTATCACATCTATTTTGTTTTTTTTTTCTTTTGTTTTTGTGGTGGGGTCAAACTCAGATCTTTATAACCTGTGAGGGAATCACTTTACTTACTGAGTCATCTCCCTTGCTCTCTCTGTGAGCGTTTACGTTCTCATTGCCCTCCTTCTCTTTGGTACTAAACACATGGCTTCATTATCCCTGTCTCTTGGGCAAAGATGAGCAAACTTGCTCTATAAATGCCAGCCAGTACTTTAGCTTTTAAAGACACATATGGCTCTACAGGCTAGTTTGCCAGTGCACATCATGGAGACTCCTGGGTCAGGGATGGGTACACATGCTTTTGGTCCCCTGGTTTCCCTTTCTGCTATGGCTTTGTTCTTTCCTGGTCAGTGGCTGTCTCAGAGTGGTCTCCAGAGCCGATTCTCCCTGTGATGTAATGGTGTGAAATGGTTTTTCTCAGCTGAAGGCCTGAGGGGGAAGGGGAACATCCCTAATTAGTCTGTGCATTGTGTGCCTTGATCCTTTATCTTGAATGGGGTTCTGCCAAGAGAGGATAAGAATATGGCTTAATCACAGCCATATTTTCAGCATTTGCCTGATGGGGTATGGAGGAACCTGAGATGGAGTTGTCAGTCACTAGGTGTCTTTGGGAACCTTTTTTTTCCCTTTCCTAATCACTTTATGCCATGGATTGCTCTTGAATGAGACCCCAGGTCATTGTCCTTACCCTTCATCTGATCCAAGACATCTGGCCCGTGTAAAAGGTGGCAGATGTCCACCAATAGGATCCTGCCACTGACCTGGTGTGGCTTTGTAGAGTCTTGTTTATTTATTTGTGAGCCACCTAATTGCAGGCCTCTGATCTTTTCAGTGGTTTTCTGTCTCCCTAACCAGGCAATAAGGAGCACTAGCCCAGAAAATATGCCCCCATTTTCCCTTGAAGCCTATGATTCGTTGATACATAGTCATAACACTTTTGTAGAATCTTGTCCTGGTGTCCTTAGAGACACACTCATATACCTGTTATGGAGTTTTCCATTTTGATTACTTTAGTGTCATGAATACACACATGTTGTGCAAATGTTACCATAGTACAATAGCATCACTGTAAATTTTCAGATTCTTTTTCTCCACCTTTCCAAATTGAGTCTCCATGCATGTGAAACCCTAAGTCCCAATTCTCCCTTCTCCAGCCCATTCAGCCACCCTTTATTTCTTGTTTCCACCACCCTAGGTATCTTATATAAGTGTAATCATACGTGTTTTACAGTCAGCTGTTCCTTTCATTTGGTATAGTAACCTCAAGGTGGGTCTACATTGAACCCCATGTCAGAATGTTCTTCTCTTTTTGTGTTAGCTTGATCTCTGTTAGAATGAGGAAATACTCTGACTGAAAGAAGCTTAGGGGAGGAAAGGGTTGATTTCATGTTGCAGATTATAAGCCATCACTGAGAGAACTTAGGAACTCAACTGGGAACTTCAAGCAGACACCATTCAATAATGTTACCTGCTGGCTCTCTGGCAGCTCAAGCAGCTGTTTCATGCAGTTCATAACTACCTGCCAAGGAAATGGTGCTGCCCACAGTGGGCGGGACTCTCCTGTATCAATGAGGACAATCCCTCACAGATATTCCTCACAGACCAAACTGATAAAGACACTCAACTGAAACTCTTTTCAGGTGAAGTGGTGTGTCAAGTTGACAGTTATGGTAACTATGATAATTTTCAAGGCTGAAAAACATTTGACTATAGTTATATGTGACATTTTGTTTGTTCACTTATCGGTGGACACTTGGATTGCTTCTACATTATAATTGCATAAGCGTGCCATGAACACACTTGAGTGTAGGCTCTCATCTCTCTTGTGTAGTCTGAAGTGATCTTTTGCAATACTTTTGAATCTGTTAATGTGAAAACATTTTTTAAACTTCTCTTATCTTTAAGTTTTGGGGAGGTCCATGGGAGGTAGGAGACTGGTAATCCAACCAAACTGGGACTCCCCTGCATGCTCGACAAGTGCTCTACCACTGAGTGTCAGCTGCAGCTCTTTTTTGAATGATTTTTTGCTGTTGTTTTTATATCATCTAGCCATAATAACAAATTTTTATCTCAAAGAAATCATTTTTTTACCTGAAATACACAAAAATATCTAAATAACCAACCCCTATTCATTCTGTGCTTCAGGCCGTAAGCTGAAGTCTTTATGTAGATTGATTTATTCAAGGCTATCCATGGGCTGTCTTTATGTTGCAGAAAAAGAAAGGCCTAAAGAGGTTCAAAGGGTTGCTGGGCATTAGTGGCGCACACCTTTAACCCTAGCACTGGGGAGACAGAGGCAGGTGGATCTTTGTGAGTTTGAGGCCAGCCTGGTCTACAGAGCAAGTTCTAGAACAACCAGGGTTACACAGAGAAACCTGGTCTTGAACCTCTCCCTGTCCCTACCAGCCCCCCCCCCCCGCTGCCAAATAAAAAGGTTGAGAGGTATGTCCAGAGTCACAGGTAGGGTTTTCCTTCAGAGCCCAACACCTGTAAATATGAAGTCATTCATGAGAGTAGGCCACACTCACACATCTCATTACTTTCTTACTTCCCATACAATGATGTGCCCTTTAAGGTTAAAAATCAAGGCTGGCAAGATAGTACAGTGAGTATTGCTGTCAACCTGGAATACCTGAGTTAGATCCTGAGGACTTATGAGATAGAAGAAGAAAACTAACCTCCACCTGTGCCCTGTGTCATCATGCATGCATCTACACAAGTTCGAGTGTGTGCTTGCACGTACACAATCATTAAATATTTAAAAAATTATATTAAAAAATAAAACTGTAAAATAATATATAAAATTCCTTGAAAGCACTAAAGTGGCATGTACACGTCACAGTATTAGCTGTACTGATGAGATATGTTAATCTCTATAGAAAGCAAAAGACATCTAGAGTTATGTGAGTCTGTGCATTCCTCTGAGTTATGTGTGTCTGTGCATTCCTCTGTGTGTGCACTGTATATGCATGCATAGAGAAGCCAGATGTCAAAATCAGGACTCATTTGTAATCATTCTCCACCTTATTTGAGACAGCATCTCTTACTGAATCTAGAGCTCACAGGCTGAACAAGACCAGCTAGACAGTAAGCTCTAGGAATCCACCCACTTAGGTCCCCAGTGCTGGGATTACAAACATTTGTCAGGAACCTGGCCCTTTACACGGGTACTGGGCATCTGAATTCAGTGCCTCTGCTTGAATATCAAGCCATCTTCTAACTGAGCCCTTTCTCTAGCCCCAAGACACCTAGAATTTTAAGCTGTGGTCTGAGCATGACACATACTCCCCTAGGGTCTGTATTTTCGGTTTTGCTAGAACATTGTCTATAGGCCCTCATGTTCATCTGTTCTTGAGAAGCCTTTTGAACTGCTGTAGGCATTTCCTGACTCTTTTGAGTTATTGCCAGGGATAAGCCAGGTTCTCACATTACCACCCACTCTTGCCTCAGGAGAGGAATCTATGCCAAACACGTAACAAATTGTCCCATAGAAAAACTGTTAGACTGGATTTGGATCCATTAAGGAGACAGAACTGAGGCCATTCTCTGTGTTGGGGTGTGTTCTAGGAAGAGAATACTCTAGTTCTAAATAAAAAGTGAACTGGCGTGTCACTTGAGGTGTACTGGCTGCCTTGAATACTTGTCAATTCTCTGGCAGTAGGGGTATTTCATTCTGAGCCAGAGAGTGCTTTACCAACAGGAGTGGGGGAAAGATTCCTAAGACAGGTGACAGATTTCTCCATCTTCAGTGCGTATCATGATAAACTCCAAGTGTTCTGCAAGTTCCACCAATAGTTCCCTCTCCTGTAGCCGTGTTCCGTAAGAAGGGAAGAGCCAAAATGTCTGCCTGCTTTATTGACTTCATCAGGGGTTGATAACCATGCTGTATTTGTTAACTGTCCAAAATAGAAATTATTTAGAGTAGGCCCAAACCATGGTCAGGGAACAGTTGGATCCAGATTCTCAAGGGTGTAGACAAACCAAAGTTAAGCAATGTCTGCAGCAGTTTGATGACTATATATTGATTGTTTGATTTATTGACTTATGTAGTTCTTTTGGAATCCTTCAGCATCCAACAAGAGAAAGCAGACACTTTCAGAGTCATCCTTGACTTGAGCACAAATGACATTCTCTCCTCTTTTCTGATTCATGTGACTCCAGACTTAACCCGAATCAGTACAAACACTGGAACACTAGCTCCATTGGAGCCTCAAAGTGATTAACATGCAGGGCAGGTACAGCTGTTGGCTTAAGCATCAGGAGAAACTGGTAATTTCACTTGCGTGTGTTAGTTCTTGTTTCATTTCAGAAGTAGCTGAGTGTTGGAGACTTGGCCTGGAAGGCAGCCTCCAGCACTGATGTCTCATGGTAACCACAAGAGCCATCCCCCTTCCTGCTGGCAGGGCGGGGCTGAGTCTGTGGTTGGGATCTCAGGGGAGGGCTGTGGCGTGTAGCCTTGGGTCTGTGACAGGGAAGCCAAGGTGACCCTGGAACATTTCATCTAGGGAGAGCTGTCACAACAGGGTCACAGACACATAACCCAGCTTGAACTGGCAGCCGGGGACCTGTTGCGAGCCAGGTGTCAGAAATGGGTAAACATCAAATGGTATCTGATTAAAAACAGGAGGAAGCTGGGCTTCTTGACCAACTACACGGAGCCAAAGTCAGCTGAATGGCGTTTATGTCTGGAGGACCCAAAAGCCACAGTCTCATGACCCAGCTGAGGAAGCATGCAAAACAAGGCCAAACTATTGCAGTGCATTTTCAAAAAATATTCTATCGGACACATTTATCTTTGGCTTAGATATATTTAAATATATTTTTCTTAAAATGGTCAAACACTTATTAATTCAGACAAGTGTGTTATAAAAGATTCTTGTGGAGATGGTCTTTGGTGTCTTTTGAAGCCAGATCCTGGCAGTGATAACTGGTGTCAACATAAAAACAGAGCTCTCACCTCAAAACAGATAAGAGATAGTTTATTCTGGAGCCAAATGTGAGTGACCATGGCCAGGGATCATGGGTTTAGATTACACTAAACTCTGGGTTCCAACACTCCAACCATTGCCTGAGGTTTTTATTGTAACAGTGCTTAGAAAATCATAAAATCATAAAATCAAGATGATTTCTCAAGTACCTTGGTAGAAATATTAGATAGGTGGGTATAGCAAAGCAAAGAAATTGCAGCTGCAGTCCTCTGATACTATGGTATGGTTTTGGTTGATGGAAACTAGAATTTTGTTACATTAACACATTCCAACAGACAAATAGTTGTATAAGGAATGGCTAATAAGGGAGCCAAAGATAGTTAGAGATACTGCAATTAGGAGGCTCTGGACCTGTAATATTTCTAACCTCTCCACAATTAAGTTCTTACCAGTTCTTACCAGTCAATTTGCAGAAGCCAGTGTTCTTTTCTAGGACTTTTTAGTCACACTACATAAGTAATGTTTTATCTAGTGGGCCAGATACAGTTCTTATTCGTTGTTTATTACATCAGGGAAAATATTGAACGAGGAGAAAGAAATAATATACTAAGGGAAGGTCACCTGAAATGTTCAGATATCTGAAAATTACACCATGGGCAGTGCTGTAACCATATGGTATTGACAAGGTAGAGAAGAAAATGACTATGGGCCTGGCAGGTTTGCACTTACTCAGTAGTGGAATAATCAAACCTGTGCCATATGGAAATGTGTCTTGATAGGAGTCCACATACTAAGCTGCAAAACTTTGTCAAAAATTCAGTGAGCCACACCTGGGCTGGAGCTCCAGTTAGAATGCTTGCGCAGTGTGCCATCGCCTAAATCGGGCAAGGAGGTACATGCCCATAATCCTAGCACTCAGGAAGTAGAGATGGGAAAGTCAGAAGTTCAAGGTCATTTTTGACTGTTCAGTGAGTTTGAGGCCAGCCAGGGCTACACAGAACACTATCTCAAAGGTTAAAAAAAATGTCTTAGCATTACCAGACCATGGGAGGATTATTATTATTATGGTGGTTGCTTTGTTTTTCTTTTATTTGATTCTTGCATTTTTCTAATGTTAAAACATTTTGTTTATTTATTTACTTTGTATGTGTGTGTGGCACATACTTACCTGCACATAGAGGACTGAGCAGAGTTTGTGGGAGTCAGTTCTTTCCTTTTACCACATGAGTCTCACAGATCAAATTTAGGTTATCAGGCTTGGCAGCAAGTGCCTTTACTCCCCGAGCCATTTCACCTGCCCTGATTTGTGTATTTTTGATTCTATGCAAAGTAACAAGTTTTATAATGGCATCTTCATGCAGACTTAGATTTTATTGTTCTTCTTCCCCTCTTTCATTTGCTTGTTTCAGTACTAGGGTCTGAACAAGGGGCCTCTTCTACACACTAGTTCCTCACTTCTTATTTACCATGTTTCTATAGCTAACTCACCTCTCCATCTTATCACACTTCCAACTCTATTAAACCCAGGACATGACTAATTTCCTGAAAGCACATCTTATAAACAGAAAGTTTCTACCTATCCATCTATGTATCTATCTGTTTTTATCATGTCTATCTAGTTTATCTATCTATGTATCATGTCTGTCTAGCTATCATCTGTCATATATCTACCATCTACTATCTGTTTATCATGTATCTCTTTATTATTTATCATCTATCTACCCATCTACCTATCCATCCATCCACCCATCCATCCACTACTTGTGTGTGTTTGTATGTGGGCCACATGAGTGCAGGTGCCCTCAGAGAACAGAAAAGGGTGTAAGATCCTTGAGGTGGTTGTGATCTGCTTGACATGAGTTCAGGTCTTCTGGAAGAGTGTAAGTGTTCTTATCCACTGAACCATCCTACATCCCTAAAGCACACCTTTTTAATTAGTCTCTTTACCCCACCACACCCCCATCCCAAACTCTTCATTGCCTTTTCCCCTGCCTTAGATTAAATGCCTGTTCCCAGCAGTAAAAACCTCAAGTTTCTTTGCAAATCTTGAGTTGGTCATTGATCTCTTCCACTTTTCCTTGGCTCACTGTTTTGTTTTGTTTTGTTTTATTCTCCACTTTCTGTATGTTCATTTCCTACCTTTATACCTTTTCTTCCTTGTTGCCTTTTCTCCAAAACCTAAATCTTTAGAAAAGGGCAGAAGGGATTACTGATACCAGGTCTCACGTAGCCCAGGCTAGCATTGAGCTCACTAGTAGCCAAGATAATTAAAAAATGTGAATTTGTATTTTTCTCTCCATGTATGTCTGTGTGAGTGTGTTGAATCCCCTGGAGCTGTAGTTTCAAATAGTTGTAAGCTGCCATGTGGGTGTTGGGAATTCAACCTGTGTCCTCTGGCAGAAGAGCCAATGCTCGCAACCACAGAGCCATCTCCTCAGCCTTGACCTTAAGCTTCTGATACCTCCTAAGTATTACAGGGAAGGATTACAGGCATGTGCCACCATGCCCAGTTTATGTAGTGCTAAGGGTGGGACCTGGAACTTTATGATTGCTAAGTAAACATTGTATTATTTAATCCACATTTTTAGCCCGAAACCTACTTTCTATCAATACAATTATCCCCACATACAAATGCCTGTGCTTTTCACTGCACTGTTTTCTGATTATCCTTACTGCTTGATTAAAATAACTAAATATTTTTTTCATCATTACAAATATATATGCTTTGATATACTGCTGGGTAGAGTCTTTCAGAGGCCCTCTGTGGTAGGCTCCTGTCCTGTTTCCTGTTTTCTCCCTCTTCCGATGTCTGTCCTGTTTGCCTTTCCGAGTGCCTTTTCGATCATCTTACCCAGGGTCCTCTATCTGGCTTAGCAGAATGCACATTTTAAAAGCCAGGTTGGACTGATGACATGACTCAGAAGATAAAGGCACTTGCAGCCTAGCCAGGTGACCTGTTTGTTCAAGGACTATTCATGAACATCATGCAGTTTGGCACCCTCCGATTGTTTGGTCACACAGTTTAAGGAGCAAACTGACTGGTGCATCTATATACATTGACACACAAATAAATGTAACAGTTTTTGTAAAGCCAGGTATAGTGAGGCATATTTGTAACAGCAGCGATGGGGAGGGACAATCAGGCAGACCCCTGGGCCTTGCTGACCACAAAGTCTAGCCTACTTGGTGAGCCCTGGCTCCCAGCGAGAGACCTGATCTCAAACCATAGGCCTCTGAGGAAGGGGCCACTGAGGTTTGTCCTCTGGCTTTCACATTTACACACCAGCACCCACCCATACATGAACATATATGCAAATGCACATATGTGACACATGGTGCATACACACACACAATTAAAAACTACTTGAGGACACATCAACCTGAGCTGTCTACTCCTGAAAAGATAACTCCAGGTTATCTTTTTTGTGAGTATCCAAACATTTATAGAACCTATGTATTTTCCTCTAAATAAGACCAAAGTCTCTGTCTTTTTTTCCTGCTTGGTATATAGTCAAGTGTTTCTCAATGCTCATAACCTAAGCAGTAATGTATGCTCTGCAGCAGGGCAGGATAGTTCCTAATTTGGCCGTTGCTCTTTGCTTTGTTGTTGTCTCGTAGGGTTTTCTTTTGTCCTTGACATCCTCCCTTTAATAAATTAGTGGGGGGGGGGCGTTGCTAACATGCGCTGGGTACTGCACAGTCATGGAAAAGCTCACATTCTCGGGTGCTTGACAAGGACTATTCATGAAACATCATGCAGTTTGGCACCCTCCGATTGTTTGGTCATCTTGATAAGAGGTTCAACAGGATTGGTCTAAAATGCTCAAGTAAAACTGTCGCTTTGGTCTAGATAGGAGATGGAGCCGCTAACACGGAAGTGTGGGGATGTGAGTTTGAATTCCTGGAACCCATGTAAAGCCAGACACAGTGGCACTGCACATACCAGTGCTTCCTCAGTGAGATGAGAGCTTGAGAGCTTGACTGATGAGAAGCCTTTGGGCTAAGCTAACCTGATATACGTGGGGGGGGGGGGAAGACCCTGCCTCAAAGGAAGAAGATGACCAACACCTGAGGTTGCCCTCTGACTTTCCAGTGCAGCATAGCACAGGAACACACAGACAAACACATTTTCAAAGGAAGCTGTAGTGCTTTTTATGGCTGATTTCAACAGCCTTCCACCCCTTGCTTGTTATGTAACCCACAGAGGGCTTATTCATTTAACAGTCTTTTCTGTCTTAGGAGGAGCTAGCAGCAGTATTGCTCAGCACCTCCGAGGCATTCTTCACAGCACAGACCTCCTGCTATCACTAATTAGCCACAGCATTTTCCGCCCAAACCCCTAGTGCCTGTGCTGTGCAAAAAGGAAAGAAAAAAAAGAAAAAGTCTGCTTTTCCTAGGTGAGGGTCTGTGGACATCTCCAGGTGACATGCAGCATCAGGATCGTGGGAGTTCTTGGAGGAGACAGTGTGGTGAAACGTGACCTCCACTGATCTTGGGTGACTAGCTGTTTGCAGCCTGCTGTCCTGTGGGAAGGTCTGCATCGTCCAGCACCTTTGGATGCTAATGAAATCCCCCAGCAGCTGAGAGGAACCACTACTATGTTATACCGGGCTGTTAACGATTGGCCCCAGGCACCCACCCTGCAGCCATGTGAGATAATGATGAGTGTGCACAACAGTGGTAGTACATCAGGAAGAACAAAGGGAAGAAGTTGAGGGGAGGGAGGGAAGAAGGGAAGGGAACGAAGGACAGAGGGAAGGAAGGAGGAAGAAAATGAGGAAAAGGGAAGACAGAAATGGGAAGGAAGGAAGGAAGAAAAGAGGGAGGGTGTATAAAAAGGAAAGAAAGGAAAGAGAAATGGAATGAAGGGAGGAAGGGAGGCACATGGCGGGAGAAGAAAAGAAGGGCAGGGAAGGAAGGCAGCCCCTGGTTCTGGCTGATGCTGTCAGTGCTGTGAAGCTTTCCGGTAATACCCCCCTGCGCCTTTCTGCTGTCCCTACCAGGGGCCAGCCAAGGCTTTTACTCAGACACTCACAGTCGCCTGTGTTCCATGGCTGCGCCATTTGCTCAGTGGGGGGACGTTTTCTTAGCTGCACACCGCTCTGCCTGAGGGATTGAGAACATATTGCTTGGCAGGTGGGCCCGCTCAGACACACTGACTGTTGTTTCAACGGTGACAGGGAACATATATCACGCAGGCCCATTATGCCAGCATAAATCCATGGTAACCTGTTCAAAGGGCTGCAACCAACTAACAAAGTGTTTGGGTCTTAATAGGTGGTATTTTTGAGACACGTAAGTGAGATCTGAGAAATAATGCTGTGTGACAGGCCACTCCGTTAGCCACCTTAGCAGAAGCTGGGCCTGCAGAAGAGTACCAGTCCTGGGGAGCCACACACACAAAGATGACTGGGGTCCCCAGCACTGCTCTAGGCAGCGAGGTAGGCAATGGAGGTCATCTAGGCAGGGGGAGCAGCCCTCAGTTCTGAGCTCCTCTCTCATTGGCAGTCTGCACTGATGGACAAAGGAATCCCTGGCATGGCTAGTGGATGATGTCACAGCTTTCCACAGCTTCTCATGGGAGTTCAAGAGGACTGAGAGCTTGCTTTGGTATTGGCTCATGGACAGGCTAGCCTCTGAGAAGAGGCCTAAGGCCGTTGTCAAGAGGAGAGGAGAGGAACTGAAGAGATGGCACAGCTCTGAAAGTGCTAGCTGATCTGAAGAGGATCCCAGTTCGGTACTGGGCACCCTTGTGGCTGATTAAAATCGTCCCTTTGTAACTACAGTTCCAGGGGATCCTGTACCCTCTCTGACCTCCCTGGGCAGCAGGCATGCACCTAATACACATTCATACATGCAGGGAAAACACTCACACATAAATATGAATTTTTTTTTTAGTAGTGTCTCCATTTTCCTCATGGAATGCACTGAGACCGAGATACTAGTTACAGTTAATCGTGTGTCTCTGTGTGTGTGCATGTGTGTGGGTGTGAGTGATGCAAAAGCAACTTAAAGGAGAAAGGGTTTATGTGGCTCACAGTCCTGTTACAGTCAACCATGATGAGGAAAGCACAAAGCCAGAGCTTCAAGGATCAGGTCACATTATATCCAGCATCAAGAGCAGAAGGCAAAGAATGCACACTTGCTTACTTGCTGTTCGCCTGTCCTCAGCACACTTCATCTTACACAGGATCCTCTGCCTAGGGAATAATGACACCATGCTGACCAGGCCTTCCTACTTCAACCCATATACCCAAGATAACCTCCTGTAGACATACCCATGGCTAACCCTATCTAGACAAGCCCTCTTTTAAATATGTCTCAGGGAAATTCTGTTAATTTGACAACTAAAACCAGACCTCCCTCATGCCATCACTAGTAAACTTCTAGTTTACTATCTCAGAGACCTGTCCTCACTTGCTGAGCCATGTGCTAGACCTTCAGGCAAAGCAGAAGGAATAGCACTAGAAAGGTCATTGTAGAGTTCTTGTTGTCTGTCCCTTTGCTTTCTTTTAACAAACTGTAATGCTGGTCTTTCTACCAGTCTTGTCAATTAAGTTACAACTGAGTGGTACAGGGTTTAATTTAACTACTCATCTACCAGACAAGAAAGCCAGTGTCATCTAGCTTCAGTGTACACAAAACTGTGTCTGTTCTCTCATGCTAGCATGGAAGTGGTTTCCTAAGAGCATGCTGAAAAATGTCTTCATGAAATGGGTCTGCTGGCACAGGCCTGCCATCCTAGCTACCCAGAATGCTAAAGTGGAAAGGTTGCAAGTTCAAGGCTAGGCAGGAGAACATAATGAGACCCTATCTCCAAACTAAAAGTAAAAAGAATGCCAGGAATGTAGTTCAGAGTTAAGAGACCTGCCTCGAATCCAGCAGCTGTGGAACAGTGTCATGGCTTAATGGAGAGCATTTGTCTAAAACCTATCACGTACAGAACAGCAGCATGGTTCTGTGGTAGAGCACTTGCCCAAAATCCCCCACTGAGGGGTTGAAGGTATGGGTTAGTGGTAGAGCACCTGCCTACAATCTCCCTGTAAGATGCTGGAGTGTGGTTCAGTGGTAGAGCACCTGCCTAGAATCTCCCAGTGAGGGGCTGAGGTGAGGCTCAGTGGGAGAACACTTGTCCAGCATTTGCCAGGTTCTGGGTGGAAATAATAAAAGAAAAGAAAATGTCCACATAAGACCTAAGACATTCTTAACTAGGAGAGTCATGGGGAAGACCTTTATGAATGTGAGATGTAGTAGTTAGAGTTGAGAGAATTGTACTCTGGGCCCAGAGCCATCATTGTGAGGGACTTGGGCCTCATCACACCCCATAGAGGCTACCATCTACTCCACATGCTCTGAAGTGTCTGCTTGACAGTATGGAAGGTTTTGACACAGCTGATTGCTAACTAGAAAAGTTTCCCAGAAAGCATACTTTGGTGTTCTTTTGCTTCCCCTGTATTCATACTTACTGTATATGTCTGTGTGTGGTGTTTGCACATGTGTGCTTGAGACTGCAGGGTCCTGTGCTGAGGCTACAACAAGACATCAAATGCCCTGTGCTAGCACTCTCTACCCGAAGGCCTTGAGACAGGGTTTCTCACTGAAGCTAGGGTCAGGCTGGCAGCCAGCAAGTCTCATACATAAAACTCCAAAATTTTTATGTATGGAAAGAAAATGTATTCAGCACATTTACATGTTCATAAACTCTATTCCTGCAATATTATTTTTCTGGAAAATACCTTTATTGAGGCATGGTTTGCATACCATAAAGTTGACCTTTGAAGTTCATTCTCCTGTCTTTGTCTCTTACAATACCAGGCTTACAAGCAAGAGTATCCCAAACCAGTTTTTTATGTGAGCACAGAGGATTTGAGTTCAACTCCTCATGGAAGAACACTTAAACATTGTGCCATCTCCTCAGCCTTATGCTTAGAAAGACTGTTCTGTCTTTTGGTTTCAGAGGCTATGAGTCCCATGGTAGAGCCTACGATTTTATGTCTGTAAAGTCTTCAACCAGTCATAAGTGTGACTTGTCTGGATGGGGTATTGATTAAAATTATGCTTGGAGAAGCTCAGCCCAGCAACAGCCCAGTGCATGTGCTGCTGTGGGTCATGGCAGAGTCTTCGGACCCCTCCTCCTCAAACAGGCTGTCTTTAAAATATTTGCCATGTGTTAGATGGATGTTCTGAGGAGCCTTCAAGCTCCTTGAAAAAAAAATTATGTATGGAAAAAAAAACCTCATTCCATACACTTATATGTTCATAAATTCTACCCCTGAAATATTATTTCTCTGGAAAATAGCTTTATTGAGAGATGGTTCACATACCATAAAGTTCACCTTTTAAAAACACTCAGTTGAATGACTGTTAGTATACTCAGACATTTAGTAGCTCAAACGACTGTCGCTGCTATTTAATTCCGACTGTTTTCATCAATGACAAGGAAACACTCTTGTGGTTTTTCTTTCCTTTTTCTGATGGGCTAGCTATGCCAAGCTTTCTTATCACATCCAGCCCCTCCACCCCTCCACCTTCTGCCAACAGCCCCGTCCACTGTACCTGACTGCTTCTAATCTGGACATTTCTCCTCTCAAATATGATAAGCTGACTGACCATGAGTGTAGAACAATTACATATTACATATGTCTAAAGAAAGAAGTGTTTTGGCTCATTGGTCCATTGATGGCTGCAGAGTTCCATGAAGTTTTGGTCAGAAAAACTTCACTTTTTTTTCCAACTTAACTTACATCCCCCTTATATAACATTAATTCATTTCTTGATTATATTCTTTGTTTTTGTTTGTACATGGGTAATTTCCTGTTTTTATTTCTTTGGTAAAACACCAAGACCAAGAGTAACTTGGAGAAGAAAAGGTTTATTTTAGCTTACATTTCCACATCACAGTTCATCATCAAAGACCACCAGGGCAGGAATTCAAGGCAGGAACCTAAAGGCAGAAACTGAAGTAGAAGCCCTGATGGAATGCTCTTTACAGAACTGTACCTCGTGGCTTGCCCATCCTATCTTAGACTACCCAGGGGTAGCATAGCCCACAGTGAGCTGGACCGTGCCACATAATTGATCAAGAAAACGCACCACAGGGTTTCCCACAGGTCATTCTTGTAGGACCTTTTTTTTTTTCAGTTGGGGTTCCCTCTTCTCAAATGGCTATTTTTTTTTTTTTTGTTCACTGAACAAAACCTAGCCAGCACAGTGGGTGTGCACATGTGAATGTGTAGCATGGGTGTGGAGGCCAGAGGTTGATGTCAAAACTTAAAATTTCGGCCAGCTGGCTGGCCAGAGAGACCCAAGGATCCTCCTGTACCTACCTCCTCAGCGCTGTAGTTTCAAGTGGAACCTACACCAGCTTCTTTATGTGAGTTCTAGGAAAATCAAAGTTGGGTGCTTGTGCCTATGTCACAAGCCTTCCACCCACTAAGCCATTTCCCCAGCACTTTGTTTTTGTTCTTCACCCATTCTATCTAAGTAAATCTAAAATAAAGATTTACTTTATTTTAAACTATATGTGTGTCTGCATATGGGTGTATACATGTGAGTACTGTTACCCATAGATAACAGAAGAAGGCATGAATTCCCCTGGAGCTCAAGTTACAGATGGCTCTAACACACTGGATGTGTATGCTGGGAGATGAACTGAAATCCTTTACAAGAGCAGTACACACTCAACTGAGCCATCTGTCCAATCCCAACTTCACAGTTGCCCCGGATTGCCTGCAGGGTAAATAATATTCCTATGAGCCTTCTCAGATTTGCTTTCTCCTCATTCATCTGAATAATTCCATGTTCAGGCCATCTCTAAGGTGATCCCATCCTCATGCCCTCTGACCCTTCAACCCTTCCTTTTCCAGAATTGGCTGTTGCCTTTTCCTTTCTGTCTTTCTTCTCCTTAGAGTAACACTCCTAATTCACAAGTTTTATTATCTGCTCCCCTTCTGATGCCCCTTCAAGTCCCCCAGCTGTTTTTCCCATCCTTCTACCATCAATCCTTTGGGAAACACAGTGTACTCTCTATGGGTGCTGTGTTTTCCTTACCCACTCTCACCTAGCTTGTTGTGCTTACTTTCTGCCTTCATTGGTTTACTATAATTTCTCTTCTTGCACTTCATGGCACTATCTCATTTCTGATTCCCAGTTTCTTTCTCTTTTCCCCGTGACCATAAGGTAACATAGAACTCATTTGACAACCACTTTCTCCTTTGGCTGCTGCACCTTTGACTTCAGTGTTCGGTGCTTTCCCAAATATAGCTGCCCACTTCTATCTCCATTTCTATTTTCTCCATTTCAATTCTCATAGCACCATATGGTTTCTCCCTGCGTGGATAAAGTCCAGAATCTCTTCACCACTCCGATGTCCTGCCAGCTCTTCGACTCATCACTTATAGCAGAACTCACACCCTGGCAGATGCTGTCTTCCTGAGTTCCTGCCACAGTGCAACCCACGTCGGAAGCCGGACATCTATCATCTCCATGCCTGCCAAATATGACAGCCATCAAGTACTCAATAGCTCTTGGGTTCCATCTTGGCTGAGCTTCTTCATCCATCATCCTCTGCTTCTCCTTGCCCTCATCCAGGTCCAAGCCTTCACTCCTGTTCTCCAGACTGTCACCAGACACACTTCTCGCCCTGTCCCATTCCATCTCAACAAGGCTGCCAAGTCATAGTCATCCTCCAACGAATGTCTTGTTACACTGTTTCCTTAATCAACAGTCTTTCAAATCCTCAAGCCCTTCTGATCTCCTTAACTGAGCTATGAGTTTCTATAACTCAAATCTTTCCAACATTGTTTTTCCTTCTTCCTCATGGCCTCTGCATTGTAGCTTAAGCATAACTGTGACCCTTCTTTATCATTTTTCTCAGTACTCAGCACCAACATGTTGTAGATCTTTAATCCAAAATGATGTCCTTTATTTAGATGACTGTTTAAGCTCTCTATGTGTACATATTAATTATATGAATAATATATTTCACTTGACATTTTCATATATGTATAGGAATATATATAATATTCACCACCCATGAATCTCTCTTGTCCCCTTTCCACTCCCTCTGAGCCTCGTCTTTGTCCCACCCTCTTCTAATTTCATGTTTTATTTTATGTGTGATCCAGTGATTTTAACTAGGGCTGCTTACAGGAGCATTGTGGGGGCTCATTTATAGGAGCACACACTACTTACTGGTGCTCGCATCCCACCACAGTGACCATTAACTGTCAGTAAAATCCTAAAGAAGGGGCAGGGCCTCATGACATGCTTGGTCTTAGCTAGCCTTAACTGCCCATAAATCGTCAGGGAGTGGCCTGTGACCCTGCCACCATCAACTGTTAATTGTCTACAGAACCTCAGGAAGGAGTGAGAACATAAGAACCCCTTTCCTCCCTAACAACTATCAACTGCCTGTAGATCCTCAGGGAGGGTCAGACAGGGCCTCAGAAAGCCGTCCCACTCCATGATCTCGGTGAAATCTTATTATAAAAGATTTTCTTGCTCCTTTGGATTTCCATAATTCTTAATGTGTGTTTATATAAGGAACAGGAAAGGACTTTTTGTTCTCTTAATTTTATTTGTGTGTGTGTTTGCGAACACTGGTGTGTGTTATTGTGGAGGATGTGGAGGTCAAGAGACAACTTACAGAAGTCAGTCCTCTACTGTGTTGGGTCTTGGGATAAAACTCAAGTCATTAGGTCTCATGTGATCCTCAAAAACAGGAGATGTGCCTCTCCATTGTCACATTCTCATAACAGCAATAGTGTGTCTTTAATGTCATGTACTCTAACTATGTATTTATTGAGTGAATGAATTTTTTCACCTCTCTAAATTTCAAAAATTATAAAAACTTGAACTTGGTGAGTGACTGTTATTTAAGTTCCTGTCAAGGCAGTTCTAAAGAGTATGTGAAGTCATATTTTTAGTCAACTGAGGTACAGGGTTGAATATATGGTAGAGTGCCTATAAGCTTCCTCACTTTGCAATACCCATGTTTGCAGAGTGTGAAGGTACACCATTCCAAGGTTCTTTCCTTTGTCATGTGATTCTCTCCATGGTTCTATCTGCTTAAGGTCCTCTCTATGGTTCTTGAAGCTTATAACAGAAAAGTTGTGCTAATAAGTCACTATGTAATGAGATAAAGTGCATTCTGGACTGTTTGTGTGGCTTAACCAATGAGCTAGTTCAGCCTGGACTCTCCAGTTTGGTGTTCTGGCCATGGCATTGAGTTCTGTCTTACCTGGGAATCACATATTTCCCTCTGCTGGAAGGAGGTGGGTGACTCTAGTGAGGTCCAGAAGGCACGCGCCTCAAAAACTGCCAAGTGGAAATTGTGATATTTCACTCAACTCAAAACTGAATCTGCATTTTTTCTTCTTTATAGAAAACATTTTATGTGCCACATGCCTTGGGAGCCAAGAAGAAATCATACTTTGGCTTGCTGCTCCACCTTGCTAAGCTCAGACACTGTAAATACCCTCTCTTCTCTCATAACATTACATTTTTTCGTAAATTCATCATAAAGGAGCCACTTTGTAGGTTTGGCTGTACCAGTGAAAGACTTCATTTTCTGTTTCACAGCAACTTCTCATTGGGGGAAAAAAGTGCAGTATTCAAAGACTAGGATTCTCCATCAAGGTTTCAGTGCCTGCAGATAGAGTTTTGCAGAAACCAACAAGAAGAATGCAGAGACAACCATGCACACTTTAGATGGCTCTTCATCACCTCATAGTTCAGAAACGCTCCTCTGCTCTCATCTTAAACTCATCAGCATACTGAATAAGAGACATATCATTGTATCATATGTGGCTAGAACTCCCAGTCTCCGTGAATAATAGAAATGAATAGTTCTCAGACTTTGACATATATCACTCTCCCTTGGAGGCCACAATGAATGCATGATGGAGTGGTGAGAGTATGGTAAAGCTCTTGCCCAAAACCCCACAGAGAGGGATTGTGGATATGTATTTGTGGTAGAGCACCTGCCTACTATAATCTCCCAATGAGGGCTGGGGTGTGGCTCCATGGTACAGCACCTGTCTAGAATCCCCCAGTGAGGGGCCAGGGGTGTGTCTCAGTAGTAGATTCTTGCTTAGAATCCCCCACAGAAGAACAGGGGATATGGTTCAGCAGTAGAGCACTTGCCTAGTATCCCCCAATGATAGGCTCAGTGGTAGAGCCTCTGCATAGTATGTATAAGTCCTTGAATTCCATCCTTATTACTGCCAAAAACCACAAAACAAATCAATCAGTCATTAGACCCCATGATACTCTGATTCAGTATTTCTAGGTTGAAACACTTTACAAGTATTCGGGTATGCACCACCACCACATCCTAAGTAGGTGTCCATCATGTTTTGTTTGACTAGAGTTTAATAGAGCCTGGATTTGCTTCTAACCCTGTATCGATTTAAGGATGACCTTGAACTTCTGATCCTCCTACCTCTGGCTCTGTAGTTTTGGGTTTTCAGGCATGCACTACAACACCAAGAAAGGAGTCTAGAGAGAACTACTGTTGATTTTGTTTTGTGTTTACTCCAGAGGTTTCATCTAGAATTTCTTTTGCTGTCATTCACAGTGTTTTTCATTAGCCCTGTTTCCTCTCTGGTCTGGTCCTGCTGCCTCATCCCTGAGGACCTCACCTGTCCCAGCTCTATGCAAATATCACAAAAAGCTTCCTAGCTTCCCTAGCAAAGCTTCTTCTGGGAGCTATTTCACTGATTCATGACATGATTAAGGGCCTGGGAAGATAGCTCAGTTAGTAAAGTGTTTGCCTTTCAAGCATGGGGAGGGACCTCAGTTGATCCCCAGAACCTATTTTAAGAAAAGAAGAAAAGAAAAGCAGGTTCCATGGTTCAAGTTTGTAAATATCTCAAGCTTGTAACCTCAGCGATGGGGAGACAAAAACAAGTATATCTCTGATGCTTACTGGAGAGCCTGTCTAACTGAATTGGGGAGCCCCAGATCTCAGTGGCAGAACTTATCTCAAAGTAAGATGGAGAATTCTTCAGGACTGATAGCCAAGGTTGACCTCTAACCTCCATGTACATGGACATTTATGTTTATGTACATATACACATAAAATAAATTCAGTTTTAAAAATGTGTATGTGTGTTTATCGTATGTACATGTTCTGTAGTGCACGTGCAGAAGTTAGAAGACAACTTTGTGGAGTCATTTCTCTCCCTCTACCATGTGAGTTCTGGGGATCAGAACTCAGGTTTGGCAGTCTGTGTGTCAAAAACATTCACCTGATCAGCCATCTCACTAGTCCACAAACAATGAATATTTTTAAAAGACCCAATTAATTGCACCATCACTTTCAAACCAGTCAGGTCCCTCTGCAGCACCCTGACCCTGCCAGCCTTGCTAGAGCTTATCCTTGCTGTTCTGTAACTGTCTGCACACCCGCAGACACAAGCTCCCTGCTGGCAAGGCCTGCCCCACCATCTGCCCCACTCTGTGTTCCCTCAGCCCGTTGGAGACATTCCACTTTTTAAAATGAATGACAGCACCAACTCATCCCAGAGCCATAATCTTCTAAAACATTCAAGCATGTTTCGAGTTTTTTGCCTGTGAATATCTTACAAACATTTTCCAGATTTAATTGAGGCTTCTGGGAAGTCTTGCTGTGTTTTTTTTCATGCAAAAATAGAAGGTCGTTACCAGGAAGTCTTAGCATACCATATTTATCTGGTGAGTTTTGAAAATACTGAGTCATGGGACTAATGACTCAACATAGTATTTTCCAAACTGTGAGATAATCTTTGGACTTTGCAAGATTATTATATTAAGTGTACTTTTAGTCTGTTAGTGAAAAAATAAAAATAAAAAGCCTGTATTTTCACATTAGAATTCAAAGAACATCTGTTGAGTATTGGAAATAACATGTTTTGAAAACCAACTGATGCATGCTCCGCCTGCTTCCGCCTGCTAACAGTGGCAGGTCCTTCTGATAAGATTGTGTGGTGACACTCCAGTTCTCACAGTCCCACCATTGTTTGGAAACTTGCTGTCTTCAAGACATTGTGTGTATACATGTACATACCTGCATGTGTAGGCCAGAGGTCAGTATCAGATGTTTCTCTCAGTCACTCTGCACCTTACTGAACCTGTAGCTCATCATTTAGTTAGGCTAGGGTTCTCAGCCACTGAGCTTCAAGGAAGCATGTCTCTGCTTCTGCAGCATTGCAGCTTAGCACTGTGATGACAAGGACACACTATCATGCACAGCTTACTTATGTGGGTCCTAAAAATCAAACACATATTCTGATGTGCTGTGAATATAGTTCAGGTAATAAAGAGCTCACCTAGAATGCCCAGCTCTAGGTTTTATACACCAGGCATTTATACACCAGGCATGGCAGTATATACATAATTCCAGCCCTAGGGAGATGGAGGCAGGAAGATCAGGAGTTCAAGGTCATCCTTGGCTACATAGTAAATTAGGTCCTCAAGCTTGTCAAGCAGATACTTTGCTCGCTGAACTGTCTTCCCCTCCCTCTGCCTCCCTCTGGCTTTAGAAGCCATTCACCCCTCCAAAGGCACGCCTTATGTGAGATTTCAGTTTCTTGTTTTATGGTGGGATTAGAGTAGAGACCAATCCCTGGGTGACTCAGAACCATGGAGAATGGGTGGCAAGGTTTGCCACTGCAGCTGCTCTTATCCACCAAGGAGAGAAGCCCTTGGCTGGAAGCTCAGCTCCTCCTAACAGGGGCAGCAGCCCACCCCTGTCCTCCAGGCTGCTTCTCACTTCCCATCATCTCAGTTTGCCTCCTCAGCACTCCTCCTCAGTGAGTAAGCACTGTGTGTCTTCGAGAATTCATTTCTGGAGTTTCCCAGCCCGTGTACTGACAAGGAAGAGAGGAACACGGTGTCCTGCCAGCCAGCAGTCCTCACCAGAGTGGCCAAATTCAGGATCCTGCCTTCCAGGGGTCATCTGCCCCAGAGATGAGGTTTGCCCCGAAACATGCCCCGATTTCCTCTGACACTTTTGGGAGGCCCAGGAAGTAGCCTGCTGTATTGTTGGCTCCTCTGAATGGAAGAAAGCTAAGGACACAATTTAGCATTCAGTCCTCAGTGGCAGCTGTATGGCATGTGATACCTTCCTTCCCCCCTCTTGGTTTTGTTGTCATGAAGACAGCACATAAGATCATAAAAGACGAGTTGGGGGCTGGAGAGATGGCTCAGTGCTGAAGAGCACCTACTGCTCTTCCAGAGGACCCGAGTTCAGTTCCCAGCACCCTGTTGAACAGCTAACAGCTGCCTGTAACTCCAGTTCCAGAATATCCATGATCTCTTATGGTCTCCTGAGGCACCTGCACCTCACCTGCACATACCCACACATGCATGTGCATAATTGTAAAGATGGAGGCTGGGCTTTTGCTCTTGTCTTTCCTTGTTCTCACCCAGTTCCCCCATGCAAATATATATATATATATATATATATATATATATATATATGTATAGGTATAGGTATAGGTATATATATGTATTATATATATATATGTATTTTCTGCTTTTGAAAGAATTTGGTTTCTGTAACTCAAGAGCTCACGCTCCTGTGCTGCCTTCAGTACTTGTCTCTTTGAAAGCCAGGTTGTTGAGCATCCAATTTGTCTCTTTTCTTCACCACTTTGCTGCTCCTTTCTTGCACTGGGGCTGTCTCTTTATCAAAAACAGACAGAGGGTGAGCCTGTGACACCTCAAGGCAAGCAGGAGCTTGAAGCATTTTCTGGATTCACCTTGACATCTTTTCAACAGAGAAGAAAAGCGAGGGTTGAAAACCTGTTCTATTCATTTAAGCATCAGCAGCTGCCTCTCAAAGCTGCTTCACAAACAGCCTCGTTGGTTGTTATTGCTAGATACTTGTCTCCCTAAGGTTTTCCCGGTTGTTTTGAAAGGACAGCCGTTTTCCATTCCCTTGAGAACTTACCTGCCTTTGGCATATGTGCGTGTGTATATACATGTATATGTGCATGTGTGTGTGTATGTGTTGTTGCTCATATGCCATTAGTAGTTTTAAAAAAACAGCTAAGCCTCATGGTTGCTTTTGACCCCACGTATCATTATCAATGCCTATATTAATAATAAGGGCTAGGAAGATGCTCAGTCAGTAAAGTGCTGGACCAAAGTGCCATACCCAGAACATATACACACACCTACATACACACACACAAAGACGGGTGGTGTAGACCAGCATGTAAAGGCACCTGTCATCAAGCCTGACAAACCTAAGTTTGATTCCTGGGATGCAGGAACTAACTCCATCAAGTTGTCCTCTGACTTACACATATGCACCTTGGCATAAGCACATACCTGCACACACACACAGAGATACATGCATGGATGTGTACACACACAGACACAAATTTAAAATGAGGTTTTAATCTGGGTGCTAGGGAAATAGCTCAGTGGGTAAGAGTGTTTGTCTGCAAGCCTAAGGACCTGAGTTCAAATCCCCAGAACCCATGTAAAAGGCTAGACATAGCCAGACAGGCCTGTATTCCCAGTAGTATGGGAGGGTGGAGACAGGAGGATCACTGGGGCTTGCTGGCTGCCTGCTGAGTTCCAGGTTCAATGAGAGACCCTGTCTCAAGAGAATAAAGTGGAGACCAATTTAGCAGAATACCCAGTATCCTGCTCTGACCTCTACCCATCTACATACAACTGCACAAACAAACACACAAACAAGTAACTGTGAAGTCAGGCATGGTAGAGGGTATCTTAACCCCAGTTCTGGGGAGGCAGAGACAGGTACTTCTCTAGGGTTCACTTGAAGCCCAGATTTTGACCAGTAAATGGAACTGTGATGTGCTACAGCCATTTGTTTCACTTTAGACATCTTTCCTCTGAGAAAGGGAGGTTTCAGCAGGCAGGGGCCAGACACACTTCCACAACTACTGTTGGTTCATGGTGGCATCCAGGAAATGGGCCTGTGTGGTGAGGAAGTCTGAGGATAAACATTCTGCTGTGGTTGGAGGTGATGATTTGGTGTGGTGCTCAGTGGATCTGGACCTTGTGTTGTTTCCCTAATCATCAAAGTACTGCCAGGCGCACAGCTGCTATGTGCCCAATTCTACCAGACACCCATGGGTATTTTCATGTAATTACTCTCCAGTCTCCAAAGGAAGGAAGAAAGCTGGCTACAGGAAGTTTAACCAAACCCATGTTTGCTCAGATCACTGTGTGTGTCTGTACAGGTACACAGGTGTGCTCATCTATGCAGAGGCTGAAAGGCAACATTAGCTGTCCCTCCTCAGGCTCCATGCACTTTCTTTTTAAAGCAGGGTCTCCCACTGCTCTGGAACTCAAGTGTGTGTCCAGTAAAAGAACCCTGGGGACTTTTTGTCTCCGCCACCTCAGCACTGGGATTGCAAGTACACTGTGTCCAGTCTGACTTTCGTTGCTGATGATGTAGCTTTTAGGATCAAACTGAGAACTTTATGCTTGCAAGGCGACCACTTTACCCAAGAGCCAACTCCACAATGCTCAGACCTTAGAGGGAAAACAATCTAATATTTAAACCTAAAATGTCCCATCTTCAAAGCTCGAGCTCCATTCCTTCCTGCTTGTTAAGTCTCTTTGCCATCAGGAGCTGTAATCAGGGCCAGGATCATCTGTGGTATACAGTCTTACTGAGCATGGCAGGAAATAGATGACCATGTGTCTGTGGTTGGATCCTCTGGCTGAAGTGAAAACCAGATCATCAGCAACAAAAAAGATAATTACAGACCAATATCCTGAAGAATTTAGATGCAAAATCCTCAGCATGTGCAAATAGCTTTTTAAATCTGTTTTATTAATTGTTAATTTTATATAAATGATTTTGATTTTTATTTCCATTCTTCCTAACTCCTTCCAGATCTGCTCCCACTTATCTTCCCTTCTAGCTTTGTTGTATGTCTTCCCTCCCTCCCTCTCTCTCTCATAACCCACCAAGTCCAATATGTACTGCCTGTGCACTCATGAGACTACCCATTGGAGCATGATTAACCTACTAAGGACAAAACCCCTAAAGAAAGCAGTCTCTTTTGAAACTGTAAGGCCTCAAGAGCACCTCGGTTAGGGATGGAGCCTCGAGAGCCACACCCTTCTTCAACCTAGAATGTTGACTTGTGCAGGCAACCACAGGTCTTGCCATGTCCTATATACAATTCTGGATACACAAGCATGCATGTGAGCCTTTTGCAAATACTGTTCTTCTGATCTCTGGATTCTTTTAATTTGCTTGATAGTGTAGCTTTGAGTCAGGTTTTCTCTGTGTAGCTCTGGCTGTCCTGGAACACACTTTGTAGACCAGATTGGCCTCAAACTCAGAGATCACCTGCCTCTGCCTCCCAAGTGCTAGGATTAAAGGTGTGTACCACCACCCTGCCTTTTGTTTGTTTGTTTGATTGGGGGTTTGTTCCGGTTTTTTGTATTTTGAGTATTTTTTTTATTTTAATGAAACCCAATTCACCCATCTTTTCATTTATGTTATGCGTCCACTACCAAATCTATGCCAGAATCAAAGAGGTTTTTCCCTGTATTTAAATCTCTGCTCCACTTTGAATTTGCTTTTTATGTATCAATGTTCAGTATTATGCAACACTAAGCACAAGTTGCCTAGGTCATAGTCTAGAGTATGTAGAACATTTCTTCTTGGAGAAACACCAGTTCCCTGAACATATTCATTCAGTAGAGTTCCCACGAGGGTCTTGGTGAAGAACACAGATCCATAGTCCTTGCCCCTTTCCATTTGAGTGGCTCCTCACATTACCTCTCATCGCCATAACAGCCAATGCACATGACCCCTCAGTAGCACACAGGAGGGATCCAGAACTCATAGACAAGATGTGTCAAAAAACATTTTTAAAAAGGGTATGCTATGAATACTGAGGATATGTATAATAGTGTACTCTGTTTGCTGTCACAGAATATACACAAATATAAAAACCCAAAATTTGTCAAAATTAAATGACAACAGAGATCATGCATAGTCATATTGACAGTTAAGAGAAATATAAATAAAAGTAAAGGTAGTCTAGGGAAATGGTCTAGTCACTAAAGTGACTAGGAAGCTTGAGGAGCTGAGTTTGGATGCCCTCACCCATGTAGAAAAGCCAGGCATGGTTGCATATATCTTTAATCCCAGTGCTTAGGGGACAGGAAGGAGGTAGGCAGATCTCTGGAGCTTACTGGACTGCCAGTCTAGTCTACTTAGCTCCAAGGCTTGTCTTGAGAATCAAGATGGGCAGCACTTTAAGGAATGACAGCTGAAGTTGTGCTCGGTCCACCATATACATACACTTGAACATGCATGCACATGTACATACAGAAAAAAATCACTGCATAAACTAATTGCAATATACACTGCACTGTAGGAATGGCTTTTCACCATCTCCTGTTGCTATGGCAGTGAGCTCAAGTGTCTCAAGTAGATCCTTAAATGGAGATGAGATTCTGATTGTCCGTGTGAGAAGCTAGTTCTTTCCCCAGCCCTCGAACAATCATGTGTTGCAGCCAGAAGTGATTTCTCTCGATGCATATGGTTTTCACTATAGATAACACACACAGCACATATGTATTGATTGACTATATTATAGCAAAGCCTTAAGGTCCACAGCAGGTTCCTCAAAGCTAGTGTGTTGACTTTTAAAAACCTTTTTACATTTATTTATTGCTTGGCAGTTGTGGGGAGGGGATGTCACCACAGCCTAGAAGACAATTTGCAGGAGTCAGTTTCTCTCCACCCCCATACCCCCACCAATGAGTCAAACCCAGTTGACTGGACTTAGAGGCAAGATGTCTTCAGTTCCTCGCTCCTGCTATCTGTCTTACCATTGCATGGATATTTTAACTGCAGGGGACAAGGAGCTCAGTGTCCCTATTTCCTGAGTCATTCAAGGCTCAACTGTAGTTAGAACCAAAGACTCAGAGTCATAGGATCCTGTATTTGATTCTCAATAACTGTTTGAGAGCCTTGTGTAAATTAGGACCATTGGAGAGTCACCTTGAGGAGCCCATGGTGTGTCTATGCTTAAAATAGACTCCGCCAAATCCCTGTACCCAGGAGGCAGAGGCAAATGGATCTCACTGAGTTCAAAGCTAGGCAGGTTTACATAGGAAAATCCAGGCCAACTAGAGATGCATAGTGAGACCCTATCTCAAAACAAAACACTATGCAACACACACACACAAAAAAAAACCAAACTCAAAACTATTGTTTTGTTTGTACCTTGGATTTGTGTGTGTGTGTGTGTGTGTGTGTGTGTTTGTGTGTGTGTGTGAAAGAGAGAGACAGAGAGAGAGGTTATGTATATGCACTTGTGCATGCTTCACGTGTGAAGGCCAGAGGACAGTTTGAGGTATCATTCCTGAGGTGCTGCCCCCTTATTCTTTGAGCCAGGATCTGTTGTTTGCTGAGGGCTAGCCAGCCAGGGAGCCCCGGGGCTGTTCCTTGTCTCAGCCTTCACAGTGCTGAGATTGCAGGTGTGCTTAGATATACACAGCATTTTGGGTTTTGACATGAGTTTGAGGAATAGAGCTCAGGTCCTTGTGCTACTAACTTAGCCATCTCCCCATCCCAGTTTGTCATACTCTACCTTGGGATCCTCTGGGACATCTTCTGGGAAGAAGTACCTAACTCCAGTAGGTCAAGATGTTTGATCTGATGGAGAAGGTGGGATACCCAGCTTGGAATGACATGGGTGGGGAAGATGTAGAATGCACACCTGAGAAAATGCAAGCAGCATCAGCAAGCTGTGCTAAGGTGAAATGTGATCAGCATAGTGTGTGACCATGACAAGCCTCAAGGACCATCAGGTCCTGTCACCACTTCCCTCCCACCATCCCCTGGAGGGAGACCTGGATGCCAGAGCCTCTCAAACTTTGCCTTTGTCAGACTCACCTGGGAGCTTGTTAAAAAAAACCACATGCACCTTAAACCCCTCCCACACCCACTCAATCCTAGTCTATAGGCCAGGGTCAAGGCATCTGTATTTTTAACAAGCTCCCCAGGTGATTCTAATGTGCGCCCAAGTTGAGAAACCACCGCTTTAGAAGGTTAATCTGGCAACACTGTGCAAGATGGATTGGAGCCCAGAGAGCCTGGGGGTTCAGAACCACCAGCCAGCAATTGCAACAACAACCCCGGCAGGAGATAATGAGGTTGGGGGCTATGGGAGTGCAGGGGGAGAATCAGATATGGGAGGCATTTTCTGATAAGCAGTCAGCAAGGACCTGGGTAACCAATTTAATGAGGAATGCAGGAGGAGAGATGGGACCTCACAAATAATGTCAAGGTTTAGAGAAGCAGGCCTCCAAGGTGAAGAGAGGAGTCACAGAAACTGCCTGGGGATCTTATTCCTAGAGCACCTCTCCACCCTTGCTCACCTATCCTTCCCATGGTTCTCTGGAGCCTGAGGAAGACGCACTCCTGTTTTAGAGGAGAGCTCTGTTTGGAAGAACAGCATGCTCTGTGGTGGCTCTGCACTTGTGTGCAAGGAATTCTGAAGCTAAAGCAAGAGTTTGTCCGTGATCAGTTGGCAGGGCTGTCACATGGAAACCAGGCGAAAGCCCCACCAACTCATCACACACAGGTGAAAGGTCAAGGAGCAGGGAGTTCAGGTCCAGGAAGGTGTCGCATCTCCAACCCACGCTCTCTTTGTCTCATAACCTTTAGAAAGTTCTGCAAGTAGGAACACCTAGCTCGTATACCTGGGCATCCTACTACAAGCATGCCCACAAAGCAGTCCTGTCTCTTGTGAATCTGGCATGTCAGTGCACTTTATACTGATACTGGACCTGTTCAAAATGTGTTTCTCAGTAATACGCTCTAGAGACTGATAGGTTTTTACATACTTACCACCCTCCAGGTTTCTGATAGAAATAGCTTTTCCTTATTGTATATATACAGCCCAGCACAACCAAATAGAAGAGTTTTATTCCATTGTTTTGGTTTTTTGTTTGTTTTATCTCATTTTGTTGCTGTTTGGAGAGTTTGTTTGTTATCATTACAGGGCCAGGGAGGTGACTAACAGGGTGAACTTCAAGGTGACTAACTGGCTTGATCTGCAAGCTTAGTGATCTGAGTTGGATTGCTGCAACCCACATAAAAGTGGAAGGAGAGAACTCCACAAAATTGTCTTCTGACCCCAACACATGACACTTACACCCCCACACATAATGGATGCACATCCCCCCACTCGGTAGTAGTCATTAATAATGATGTGATGATGTAAAATAAAATAAAATCATTATGCTTTTAGCTTCCTGCTCCCATCAAAGGTCCTGACATCCTGCCTGTACTTTGGGATGCCATGCTTTGAAAAGACAGCAGCCTCCAGCAACTGACAGATCTTAACTAAAAGAAAACAAATCAGTAAACACATGTATCAACCTAGGGCGTGAAGACATGCTTGGAGATGCTGTTTAAGAGGCCACAGAATCCCTGTCCTCAGTGGCACTGTGATAAAGGTCAACTATGCTGACACTGGTGGAACTCCACAGTGACTGTAGCTGCTCAGGTTGAAGAGGGTTACACATAAAGCATATATTTAGAATAACCTTAGAAGTGATCTTACTTTGTTCCCAGAAGGCTGCTAGGGCATCAAGAAATGAAGAGGTTGGACTATGATATATGTATCACAGTTGGTAAAGGGCTTCATTAATGCACCCAAAATCCTGGGTTCCACCTCCAGCATTACATAATCAGCCATACAACACACCTGTAATCTCAGCACTTTGGAGGTGAAGGCAGAAGGATTAGTACTTCAAGGCCATCTTTGGCTATACAGTGAATTTGAAGATAGTCTGGGCTGCATGAGACCCTATACTCCCCCAAAGTGAGACAGTGTGCAAGGCCGGGAAAGGAAGTTATTCCCCAGTATCAGGAGAGACAGAATTTTGTGTTCCTGTATGGAACATTCTTGTACATGAAGATCACCTCTCATTTAGATTGTGTTTTTTTTTTTCCGTGACAATAAAGCTTCAGGTATCACTGAAATTTAGAAGCCCAGCAGAGCTTGCTGAGTGGGCCTAGTACCAGGTTTTTGTAGGGAAAAATAATGCCCTCTAGCCATTTGTATGCAAGCAGAATTTTACTGAGCCACCCTAGAAACACAACCATGGTCCTTCACAGACTCTTCAGTCACAAAATGAAAAGAAGGGTGTAGAGAATTCTGAAGCCCTGGGAACAACACTCTGTCATTTTTTTAAATTACATTGTTATTTTTTTACATTAATTACGTTTTATTCGATTTGTATCCCAGCTATCTCTCCCTTACTCCCTCCCAATCCCACCCTCCCTCCCTCATCTCCTCCCTGCCCCTCTTCAAGTCCACTGATAAGGGAGGTCCTCCTCCCCTTTCATCTGACCCTACCTTATCAGGTCTCATCAGGACTGGCTACATTGTCCTCCTCTGTGGCCTAGCAAGGCTGCTCCTCCCTCAGGGGTGGGGGTTGGTCAAAGAGCCAGCCCCTGAGTTCATGTCAGAGACAGTCCCTCTTCCCCTTACTAGGGAACCCACTTGGATACTGAGCTGCCATGGGCTACATCTGAGCAGGGGTTCTAGGTTATATGCATGAAAGGACCTTGGTCCTTGGTTGGAGTATCAGTCTCAGAAAAAAACCCTGGGCTCAGATATTTTGGTTCTGTTGTTCTCCTTATGGAGCACCTGCCCTCTCCAGGTCTTACTAACTCCCCCTTCTTTCATATGATTCCCTGCACTCTGCCCAAAGTCTGTCATTTCTTGTCATTGACAGAGCTGGGGAAATCCTGGGAGTCCACTCTCTCCTTCTACCACACAGGTTCCAGGAATTAAACCCAGGTCTTCAGACTTGGTGGCAAGTACCTTTATCCCCCAGTCATCTCCCCAGTCATAGGTTGCTAATTTAAATGCCATCTCCTAGGACTTTATGTTGGTACAAAGTGGAAAAGAACCTGACCATCAGCTCATCCTATGTTCAGATGTCTGTTGGCACCTGTGTGCCTACCACAGCTGCTACCCAGAAGGGGTCCCCAAGTATAAAAGACACCCTAGTACTGATGTCTTGGGGCTTAAGTCTGCTTTGTTCTTCCTGCATGCTCAAAGAAAGGAAATCTTAAGGAGGTAGGGTGGGTGGGGTCATCTCTGTTTTCCCTTGGGGTATTCTCAACCAAGCACAGCCACAAAAGAATAAATAACGAGGACTTGGCAGGGTGTTTTGATACAAAATTCATTGCAACTTGGTTTGTATTCTTGACAGTTTGGGTCATGTTGAATGTGGGTGGAAATTGCAGTCCTTTCAGATCAACTCTTGTGTTTAGAGAGAGGGTTTGGAAGGAGATCAAAGCTGTCAGACTTCCGGCCTGATTCTTACAGAACTGATTTAGAGGAAGACTTGAAAACATTCACACCCAGGTTTGAAAACAAGAAGCAGGAATTGGTCCAGAAAGCTTGGTGACATGAAAAGCAGTTGCAAGGGATTTTGGTTTTTGTTGTTGTTGTTGTTGTTGTTGTTTAGAAAGAAAGAAAAAAAAGAAGAAGAAGGAAGGAAGGGAAGGAGGGAGGGAGAAAGAGACAGAGAAAGAGAGAAGAAACTCAGCGTCTTCTGCATATTTTACTCCTTCCTACTCTCTCTGTTGCCCTCACCCAGCTATGCTTTTCTTGCGTTAGAGCACCATATAAAATGGAAGTGGAAACTTATCATCTGTTTCCTACCCTCCAGCTTTTGGTGGTCACGGGGTATTATAGAAATGAGCAGAATCCATGAGTGCTATCAGAACAGAAACTCAAGCAAGAACTTGAGGCAGAAACCATAGAAGAATGCTGCTTCCTGGCTCTTAGGCTCAAGTTTAGCTTAATTTTGCCATATACTTCAGGACCACCTGCCCAGGGAATGGAACCACCCACAATGGGCTGAGCCATCCTGTATTGATTAACAATCAAGACCACCCCTCCATGCTCTGAATTTTAGCTTTTTGAAAATAAGAAACTGATGGTAAACCTTAGATTGATGAATTGTTTCCAGGAGGCAAGGAATTCTAGCCATAGTTTGCATACACCCAGCTAAGAGGAGCCCAATAGTGCAAGCCCACAAATTGGATACTTGCTTGTCTTAGCACCTCAATGTAGTGTTTTCCTTCCCTGATTTTAATAGAGTGACTGCAAACCCAAATGAGAGACTGGAGATGTCACTCAGTGGCAGAGTGCTTGCCTAGAACCCCCTAGTGAGGGCCTGGGGATATACCTCAGTGCCTAATGTGCTCACTGGCTCTAGGTTCACTCAGCAACACCACAGAAACAGAAAAAAGAAACAGCAGCAACAGGATAGCACTTGCAGACTCAGCCTTTCTTTGCTCTATGTTGCTGGGGCAGTGTGATTCATTGTCCTTTGTCCCCTAAGATGATGCACAGAGGAGGGAAACAACAAAACACAAAGCACTGGGAGGGGAGGGGTTCCATAAACTGTTCTCTGGCTGTTACTTCTACCCCAATGTAGTAGAACTCAGACAGCACCAACATGTTTAGAAACAGGACCACCAGTTATCGGTACAGTTTATGTACTAAGCATGAGGTCAGTGGGAACTTCCCTGGTATGCCAACAAGCTTCCAGAAGGAGTCAGGGAACTCTCATAGTTCAGAAAAAGGTGCAGATGCAAGATATCTCTTGTCTGTAGCCAGATATTGGAGAGCTCTTCAGTTAACACAGAAAGCTTGTGTTTTGTGGTATTTTTTTTTCCAAGCGAGACAGAAGAGGGAAGATGCTTGAGGAAGCATTGCATACCATGAAACTATATTTATGTGCTAAGACAAGCAATTGATGTTGTTCTATAAAATTTAGTAAACACCGCCTCCCTGCCCTTTTGAATGTCACTCAGAATCCAGAATCATGAAATTTTATAGTATTGCTGGTTAGAAAGGGGTTCCCACTGGGAGCAGATGCCAGCTCCGTCTTCATAGACGCAGAGAAAGTCCTGACATGTTTCATGCCGCTCATACGTGGAAGTCTGTGAAATGGAAAGGAAAACAGCTTTCTCTGTCAACCTGTCACTGATAGAAGCTTTTACATTCCATCAGAGTGACTAAACTTTAAAGCTGTTTTCTCCGGTGCTCAGTATCACTCAGAAGTCCCAAGTGTGATCAGATTGATAGCGCCCCAGCACATGATAGAAGACCAGAAGCATTTTGTGGCACGATATTAAAAATTCATTCCCAGAGCCGATAAAGCGTGGTTGACAAAAGTGTGAGATGGAATAAGGTGGGGTGAACGTCTTCATGCTTTATTGCTCTTGATTTCTCTACACAAAATAAATAGACAGAATGAACTAAAAAATCTCTTCTTTATGAAGGTGGGATCCTGGCAGCTGAAGGCCTGCTCATAAAAACCTTTTCTGCCAAGGAACCCAGCAGGACTCAGTGTAGGAGAGGGTGGAGATTTATGGCTTGTGTGCGTGTTCATGTTGCCGACAGAGTGAATATGTAAAGGTTGTGTTCATGGGGTTCACTGGTACTGAAGATCAGAGCGAGAAAACACTCGTCTCCCCCCAGTATCTGGGAAGAGAGAAAGGGAAACTGGGGTGGTGGTATTAATGGTAACTCTGGGGGTGGTTTGGTGGCAGTTCTCCCCCTAAAAGGCCTTAACATGAAACGTGTGTTTCATGTGCGCCCTTTTCACCTGCCGTCTTGTTTTGAAGGAGAAATGTTGGGGAAAGTCAGGATGGTGAGCTGGCTTAGCATTAAAGGCCATTGTAGGCAAGCCATATGAACTGAACTGAACTGAACCCCTACATGGTAGAAGGAAGGGAGAGCTTTCCCTGACCTCTACACAGACTCCTTGGCATCTAAACACATGCGCGCGCGCACGCGCGCGCGCACACACACACACACACACACACACACACACACACACACACTATTAAGTAAAACCTTTAAAGGCATGACCAGCCCAACCTCTGGTTTCATCTGTCTCTGTGGCCAGAAGTGCCTGCATTTCTCTGACTCCCCTTCTTTTTAATGTCCTTCTTCTTCTTGAGGGACACAGCCTGCCAGAGGCTTCCCCCTCTTTCACAGCCATGGCAGGACAGAATGCCTCATTGGTTTCAGACATTAAGTTTTCTGCTGAAAGCCTGCTCAGAGCTAGTGTGACAAATGGATTTTACCTGCTGCTAGAGAATGAGGCTGTATCGCACCCACCTGCTCACAAAAGCCCTATCCACCCCCAGTCTTGCAGAGCTCAACCCCAAGAGCAAGAAACAGAGATCTGCCCTGAGGCACCATCTGTTCCTGTCGGCATATGTGTCGGACCCCTCCAGTTGCATCTGTTAAGGGGAACTGTGAGCTTGATGAGTTGTTGGGAGGAAATGTTCGGTCTTCCCGCCCACCCCCACCAGCCTCTCTGTCAGCCTTTGCTGGCTGGATCTGCAGGAGCCGCCTCTCTGGCCTCATCTGTATCAATTGAAAATCAGTCACTGGGAGTCCGTAGCAGTCAACAGGGACCCCAGGCGTGTCCCACTGACATCAATTCTTCTTCGGTTTTTGTAGTTCAGGAAACAATTAAAAATCTGATGCATTCCGGGGAGGATTTCAAATAAATCAGCTGATAGCTGATACCCTGTAACTTCTTGGTAGCAAAGCAAAATTAACAACCTAGCCGCATCTGTGTACAGTACGCTGAAATAAAGAAATTAACCATGCATCAACTCCAATAGAGCAAGCAGCTGGCCTGTTCTGAACCTTTCCAAAGTACCCAAAAGCTACTGATTTGTTAAGTTGTCAGCCTCCTTATGGACATCAAGGACTTCATGCATATGCCAAAAATCAAGCTGGCCAAAAAATTGGTTAAGTTCTGGGATAATCCAGACACTGATTAAACTCGGCCATAGCCAACATGCTTTTCAGAACAAAGCTGACATGGTGAACTGGACACAGTCAGGGGTTACAGAGGAGGTAGTGTAAGATGCGGAATTGGGGTACAGGGAGATTGTACAGCCACTGAGAGCATGTACCCCTGGGGCTGGAGAGATGGCTCAGCAGTTAAGAGCACTAGCTGCTCTTCCTAAAGGATGCAGGTTCAATTCCCAGCCACCCACATGGCAGCTCACAACTGTCTATAACTCCATTTCAAGCAATCCAACACACTCACACATACAAACATGGAGGCAAAGCACCAATGTGTATGAAATGCAAATAAGTAAGTTATTTAAATGTGTGTGTACTGTTCTTGTATAGGACACATGTTGGGCAGCTCACCACTGTCAGTAACTCCAGCTCCAAGGGATCCGATGCCTCTGGCCTCCATGGACACTTCTCTCATACAGACACCCACACAGACCCATAAAAGTAGATCTTAAAAAAAAAAAGATAAAAGCAAGATTAGTACTGAATGTAATAAGAGTTGCTGCCAGATTTTGGTGATGCCAGAATATGAATCAGATAGGTTTTTTTTCCCACTCTTTTTAGACAAATGTGATATTGTCGAACTTGTGTTAATTACCTTTAATTACAGTTCTTTCTGCCTCAGCTTTCCCAGCCTCCTTTTTTGCACCTGTATTTGAAAGGATTTCTTATCTTAGCAATTTTCTGGGAAATAAGAACCAGCATTATTGTAATGTTCTTTTTAAAGTAGCATAACAAGCAAGGCATGGTATTATGATGGGCCTGTGATCTACGCACTCAGGAAGCTGAGTCAGGAGGAGCCCTGGGCATCCAGGGTCAGTCTGAGCTATAGAAGAGAGCTTTAGGTCAGTCTGCTCTCCAGTCCGAGACCATGTCTTGTAGGGATAGTGAATTAATACCCTTAAATAGTGAGGGTTAACCTACCCTTAAAAAAATAAAGATCGTAGTATCCCCCCAAATAGAAACTGATATTTCCCCAAATCGATTTTGAAATGCTAAATCTATATTGTATATACATATGTATGCCAAGCACATGGAAATATGATTGTTCATCAATACTCAGTGGATTTTTTCCCCTAGCAAGATGCATCAATTTTTAAAATGTAGAGAAGGTAATGGCTAGAAAATAAAACCCAGCTTAGCTGTCCTCCAACTTTCTAGGTTAGGAGATGGCTCCATGGGTAAAATGCTTCCCTTACAGTCTTGAAGACCTGATTTTCAGTCCCAAGAACCCACGTAAAAATCTGTGTGTAGCAGCATGTGCCCAGCAGTGGGCAGGACAAGACAGGACAATCCCTGGAGCTTGTGGGCTGCCCATTTTGATGACTCTGACTGATGAACCAGGCTGATGGAGAGATTCTACCTCAAAGTAGAAGAGCAAGAATGAAGACAGCAGATGTCACACACACACCCACTGTCACTTTTCAGACTCACAGCCTTGGGAAGACAATCCTTGAAGTGGGCTCAGGAAGAATCACATATTTCTAATGAGACTCAACCACGGTGCTGAACTAAGGTGGAGACCATCAGACATGTATGGTGGAGCACTAGTTGTCATGGCGTGTGCTTTCACTTGATTACTTGAAAGAATGAAGTAATGAAGGAATCTAGGAAAACCCAGTCAGGACAAAGGGGATGGGGAAGGATGTACTAGACGCCCTAAAACAGTACCTGATGCATTGTGGGTGGCCAGTACCATCACTCCATACAGTTCTGTCTACAGAAGAAGCTTTAAACTACCCCGCTCCTTCCTCAGTGGGGAGGAAGCTTGATGTGACCTATAGTGAGTGCAAATAGATTAGCACCAAGGACCAGGAAAGGGCACTGTGTGTGCTGGGAATGGCTACCCTACACAGTATTTCTAGTTATATCAGACATGCTTCATGCTCTGAAGGCTACAGGTCTCCCCCAAAATATCTCATAATAAAAAGGGTGGAAGGAGGGCTCCATGGTTCAGAGCACAATTTTCTCTTTCAGAGGACCCAAGTTTGATTCCCAGTACCCACACTGAAATGCTCACAACCACCTGTAACTCCAGCTGATCCAGTATCTCCAGTCTCTGGGTACCTATATGCCCAGACACAGATACACAGTTGTTAAAAATAAAATAATCTTTAAAAGTTCACAGGAAGCAGAATTAGCAGTTCCTCAAACAAAGGTGAATTATCCTCTGATCACAGTGGTGCTTGGAAGAAAAAAAAAAGTGCTGATAGCAAAGTGAAGCATTAGAAAACCATCCAAGCTGCTTCCGACCATGTTAATACATATCTCTCAAAAGAACAGATTTTAAAACAGCACTGCCCTGAAGGTTTTTTCTTGGCCAATGGCCAAATTACCTAATTGTGTTGCTTTTGTATTATGAGACACACCAGAGAAAATGTCTGCATATTGGAAAAAAATCATCACTGAGCATAACCATATATCATGATGTATGCACCCATTCCTGATTTCCTCAGTAAAACTCCACTGTTAGATTGATCCTTTGATGTATGTGAGTGTGTTAGCCTATGCCCAGATGAGCTAGGAAGAGGATATGTATTCATAGTTACCTGGTAAATTATATTTATGCCTGTAATTCTATATTGTTCAAGCATGAGGTCCTGAGTTCAAATCTCTAATATCTACATAAAGTGTTGGGCATAGTCTTATACTCAGTGGTCCTGTAACCCTTGTAAGTCTGAAGTATGATTCATAGTTGGTTTAGTAAGAGTTTGGGGGCAGGGAACTTGGCTCCATCAGTAAAGTGTATACTCTCTGTATATAAAGACCCATGTTTGACTCCTAAAACACATGTTAAAACAAACAAACAAACAAAACACCCTGATGTGGTAGAATGTGCTGGTAACTTGCTGAGACAGAAAGATCCCTAGGCTTCTGTTAGCCATCCTAGCCTGAGTAGAGAGCTCAAAGTACATTGAGAATCCATGTATTAAAAACGAAAACAAACAAAACCCACAAGATGGAGTGAGTGAGAGGATGTGAGATGTCTCATTGGGTAAATGTGCTGTGAAGCCTGATGATACGAGTTCAATCCCTGGGCCTCATGGAATGGAAGGAAAGACCAACTCCTGCAATCAGCCCTCTAACCTCCATACACTTATTGTGTTATCTACACACACACTCAAACTAAAATAAATACATAAATAAATGTAAAAACTAAAAACAAATAAGAAATGACAGCCTACTAAAGAACAGCAGCCAAGGATGTCCTTTGATCCCAACAAGAACATGTACATGTATGAATAGGCACCCCTCCCCCATGTAGCAAAATAAGCATATGAACATGGATGAGAATGTAGGTTCTTATGGAATAGGGACATGATTCAGTAGGGACGAATGCTTATTGTCCAAGCATGAAGACCTGAGTTCAAATCCCCAGTGCCTAAATGAAATGGTAGACATGACCCTGCCTAGTTAACTAGTTCCTAGTTAACTCTGTTTACCCCAGGACTGTGAGAAGCATGGACTTGGTGTCCATCAGTGAGCTCCAAGATCAATGAAAGACTGTCTGTAAAGGCCACTGTATACACACTGGCACACAAATAACATGTACAGAGAGAATATAAGTTATCATTTCAGATGGAAACTTATCAGGCTGTGGGCATTTATACTCAGAAAATCCTCAAAGTTTGTCCAGCACTGCATGCACATTGGTACATGTCTACAGCTCTATGTTTGCATGAAAGATATATAGAGTCTTATTGATTAGAGAAAGTAATCAATGTTTATATACAGAGCCCTTTCATCTTGATCAGCTTTTAATGGGCGAGGAAAGCCTAACTAAAGAAAAACACAACTGTTAAATCACAGTTGCCTTCAACTTGGCTCTGAGCAAAGACATTAGGCCAGGATTTTAAAGCCAGGGACATGTATTATTCTTCAGACATTATCCTAATGAAGTATGGGCTGGAATGACCTGCTAGTTGGAGAAGGTGCCCTTAAACTATCGACGAATTCCCCTTGGATGGAGCATAGGTAGAGAGAGCCTTTAATTACTTGGTTATCTTTCAAACTCCACTTTTTTACCTTGGCAGCTCTATCTTAACGGATCTTTCAGTTAGCTGCTTTGTTTGTTAGCATTTTTGTTGCTGTTGTATCCCAGCTGGCTTTGACTGTATTGTGTAGTCTAGGATGACCTTGAACTCTGTGTTGTCCCTCTTGGCCTCTGCCTTCCTAGTACCAGGATGATAGGTGTGCACTACCATATTTATCTTATAAGGGACTATGGATGGAGCCTTAGGCTCCATGTGTGATGCGCAAAAACTGCCAACTGAGCCATGTCCCTAGCCCCCTCTTGTAATTATTTTTATATATAACAAGGAATTTGGAACCATTTTTGTCTGAAAACAAAAGGGTTATAGTTGGCTTATCTCTTGTTTTGGAAAAAAATTCAAAGTAAATATCACTAGGAACATCCATGCATCCATATTTCTCCTCTCCTACTTCCCCATGCAGAATGCTGTCCTTGCCTCTATTGTCTGAGAAGGCTGTAAGAAGGCTGTTACTGCACACAGCAGTAACACACTCCTTCATATCAAGGTGGGGAGGATTCTGTTTGGAGGCATTGCCTTTGTACTGAAAGAGAGATGTTTCTTTTCATGGGCTGTGAGCAGCACCATTTTGCCAAAACACATGAAATGGCTCCTCTTGACAAAGGCTCCTTGACTTACAATCGGGGAACTTTTCTGATAGTTGTGATAAAATACTGGCAAAAGCAACTTAAAGAAGCAAAAGTTGATTCTGCCTAGGGAGGATGCTTAAAAATGGCAAATAGGATAGACACCAGAAGCAGTGGAAGAGAGGGAACAGAATGGGAGTCTACCATGGAGGTCCTCTGGAAGGCTCCACCTAACAGGAGATGAGGGAGGGGCCTACAATCAGAATATAAAAAGAACAAATTGTAAAAAGTAAAAAATTTTTAAATTAAAATAAAGGAAAAAATCAAATATAAATAAGAAAAATAGTTGGTTCTAGCTTACAGTTCAAGGGTATAGCTCTCAAAAGGAGACATTGCGGCAGGAGCGTAAGATAGCTGTTCATATTGCATCTACAGTCAAGAAGCAGAGAGAGAGAATCCAGGACTGTAGCCCACAGACTAGTGCTGCTCACATCTGGTGTGGGATTTGCCACTTCAGTTAAACTTCTCTGCAAAAACTCCCATAAACATGCCCAGGGGTGTATTTTCTGGGCATCTCTGAAATCATTCAGTTGACAGTGAAGGCAAATTATTACTTAAGTCAGTCTCAGCAAACCTGCATGAGTTGACAGTGTCACAAGTCAAAAGTATTCCTAACAGTCTAGGTCCCACTTACATAGCACTTACTTAGCATGAGCATAATAGATAAGCAGAGGCCTTAGGTTCAACCTCCTAGTACACAGACACACACACACACACACACACACACACACACTATGGCTAATGCCTTATATAATGCCTTCAGTGCTCATAGCTTTGCCACACTGTTGCAGTTGACTCTCACAAACCCTGTGTATGTCAGTCACCAGGACACTACAGGTGTCTTCCTCATTTCTCTGTCCTAACAGAGGCGTTCAACAAATACACACTGCAGCAGGGAGAGGAAGTCTAGATTGTAGCCCAGGAGCTGTTTTTATAGCTAACCAGCCTGGAGAAGGTCCTTGGTGGAATGTCTTGGGGAATCAGCAACTGTATGAACAATCTTGTGGATGTGGCTTAGTAGGTAGCATGTTTACCTCACGGATGCAAAACTTGAGTGTCGAGTCTCCAGAACACACAGAAAAATCTGGATGGGATGCCACATGTTTATAATCCCAGCTCCCAGGAGGTTGAGATGGGATTTCTGGGGTCCATTGGCTAGCTAGCCTAGTCAGATTGGCAAGCTCTGGGCTAGTAAGGGACCTTAAAAAATAATGTGGGGTGAGAAAGAAGTCTCACTGCATAACAGTGCTTGTTCCACAAATCTGATGACTCGAGTTCAATTCCTAGAATCCACACAAAAGTGGAAGAAGAAAACTAGCTCCACAAAGTTTTCCTTTGACCTCCTCACCCCTGGCATGAGCACAGGCACATGCACACATCCTGCCACACTTATAAATAAATAAATAAATAAATAAATAAATAAATAAATAAATAAATAGATAGATAGATAGATAGATAGATAGATAGATAGATAGATAGATAGATAGATAGATAAATAAATAAATAAATAAATAAATAAATAAATAAATAAATAAATAAGAATGATACCTGAGGTCTTCCTCTGGTCTCCAAAAGGATGTTCATAGATTTGCATGTGTACACACACAAACGCGCACACACACACACGGTGCAGATCAAAAAGAAACACAGAAGAATTCTCTGAGCTTAGAGAAGGCTTTCAGCTTCTATTACTTCTTTTCCTGGCACCCACTATTTTCTACCCCTGCTGCCCCTATCATGTAGAAACAGGTCTAGAGACATTGAATTCTTCATGATGTTTTGAAAAGACTGAATAAAGAAAGACATTTAAATCAAAGCACCAGCAAAGCTCACATAGCAGTGAACACACAATTAGTGACCTCCTCCTCAGAGCCTGACAGAATTGGGAATTTTCCATGTGGGCAGCTTAGGGTACAGATCCAGGGCAACCCTGTATACATGAAAATCGGGAAGCAAGATGCATTTGTAAGTTAGTCACAAGCTGGATGTCAGACATATTAAGCTTGCATGAATCTGACAACCCTTCCAACAGGCAGTGTCAGGAGGGAGGCGTAGCAGTGGGGGAGATAATTACGAGCCTCACAGAGGTAAGGAATAGAGAGAGCATTCTGCTCACTTACAAGGAAAGAGAGATGGGGGTTCTCAGGAGAATGGCAGTAAAATATGTTGCTTGATATACACAGAGTGGGGCTGGTGCCTACCACAATCCCATTGCTGTCTGTGGGTTAGACTGCAGAAGAGATAGATGGCTCCTGGGGAAAGATGAGAAGCTTAGCTTTGATGTTGGGGGTTGGGCAAGCTCAAGGCATGAGTTCTAGTTGGCATGTGTGTGCATGTGTGTAAGTATGTATGCACACCTACATACAGGTGTTTGAGAGGGTATAGATATCTTTATCTCTTGTCACCTTATTCCCGTTAAGTCCGAAATCTGTCACTGATCTCGGAGCTAAGTCAGCAGTCAGCAAGCCTCAGGGTTCTTCCTGTCTTTCCCTTCTGTAACACTGGTTACATGTGTACAGCCACACCCACTTTTTTTTTTTTAATAGGAATGCTGGCATCTAAACTCAGGTCCTCAATCTAGCATGGCAAGTGTTCTTATCCACTGTGGTATCTCTTCTCCTCCCTAGTTAGCACTGCGTTTAACTAGGAATCGCTCTAGCCTGCCTTCTTGAGTGCCTGCTGAGTCTCCCAGTACACCTGGGCCTCATCATTTCAGGAGCAGAGCTCTTATTTGGGGAACTGTGATGTAACTACTGCTACATGGCTGCATATTCCCACGGAGTAAGCCTGTATCTTCCTGAGTGTGCTCATCTGTAATAGATAAGGTCATTTGAGAGAGGCCCACTCACCTAACCTTGCAGCCTGCAGTAAAACCAGTGTAGACCCCCTCATGGCCTTTCTTCTGGCCTTTTTTAGATCTCTCCCACCTGTTCCCTAAAATGCCTCCATTTTCAAGATGAAATTGGGGTAATGCCTACACTCTAGTCCTCTTTCTGTCCTCTGCCAGCTGTGTGGGGCATGCATCTCTGAAGTTTCCTTTATCGTTAACTCCTTGCTTACCTGATGATGCAGTCGCAAGCATTGGGTGATGTAACCTGCATGCAAGTGCCCTGTGTCATTCAAAGCAGCGCTCAGATGTAATGGGGTAACAAAAGCAGATTATTAAAGTTGGCTTATCCCATGAGATTGCAAACTAGACCTTTGTCAGTCCCCAGTTGCAATAACAGAAGTCCATGTGGTATTTCAGTTGTGCAGATTGTCGTGTGAACTTTTCCTGAGGAGACAAAAGAAAGTCCCCTCACTTTCCCAGATAGGACACTAATGACAAATCAAAGAAACAGCTACACCCAAATCTAGCTTGGTGAACCAGTGAATGTCATTAGGGTTGCTTACAGGAACATGGGCAACTTAAGTTAACTAGCTATACCACTGAAGGAAACATCTCTTTCTCTCAACTGCTAACTGATCCTCAGAAAGGGGTGGGTTTGGTGAGCTTCCCCTACCTATCAATTATTAACTCAGGAAGAAGTGTGAGCTCTTAAGCCCCTCAACCCCTAACCAATGTTAACTGTTATATATCCTCAGAGAAGGGTGAACCTTGTGACCCCTCACCTGCCAGAAAATGCTGTCTATAGATCCTTGGGGACTCATGGAAATAATCACAGCTGCTGCCCCCAGTTCAAAAAGGCAACAGCCATCCAGGTACAGTGACAGACACCTGTAATCCCAGTGCTCTGGGAGGCAGAAGCAGGCAAATCTCTGTGAGTTTGAGGCCAGCCTGGTCTATAAAATGAGTCCAGGGTACTCAAGGATACACAGAAAAAAAGCCCTGTCTGGAAAAACAAAACAAAAACCAACAAATAAAGAAACAAAACCCAAAAGGTAACAGCCATCCCCTGCCAAAAATGCAGGTTCCAAGCACAATGGCCCTGTCAAAAATTGTTTCGTACACCCGTTGTTTATGGTCTGGCCACCTAGATATTTGTCCCCATGTGGTTCTTTTAGGTGGCTTCTATTTGATGGATCATCTTAAAGTCACTATAAGCCCAAAGTCTCCTTGTTAGCTTCTTATTCTCTCTTCAGTATTGGGTTGAGAGCCATCTATAGTGTGGTTCTTCTTAGAAGTAAAGGGGGAAAAAGCCAGGCAGTGGTGGCGCACACTTTTAATCCCAGCACCAGGTGGCAGAGGCAGGAGGATCTTTGGGAGTTCGAGGCCAGCCTGGTCAACAAAGCGAGTCCAGGACAAAAGCTGGAGTTGCTACACAGAGAAACCCGGTCTCAAAAGAGAGAGAGAGAGACAGACAGACAGACAGACACAGTAAGCTCACACAGAGTATATTCTCTCCCAACCCTACCCACTAAGTTTGTCCTTGCTGTTCACAGACCTCTCTGCAGCCTGACTTTGAAATCTGTTTTTCCTTAGAGAAAATATGTGTCTTAGAGAAGCCTTTGCTGAGGGTCTCTCTGAAGTCCATGTGCCGAGCCCTGTGCCACAACTCAGTTTCTTCATGGTATTGTAGGGCTTCAGTTTGTGTTGCATTGTAGAAGAGAGGGAATGCATTGTGTTTCTTTACCTAGATTTTTTTTTCTCTGCCAAAGAAATATCCTTAGTAACTGGGGATGTAGCTCAGTTGGCAGAGGGCTTGGCTGACATGCATGAAACCCTAGGATTGCTCTCTAACAATGCATTAACTAGCACGAAGCTGAATTCCCAGCACTCTGGATGTCGAAGCAGGAGGGTCAGGTGTTCAAGGTCAACCTCAGCTACAAAGCAAGTTGGAAGCCTGCCTGTGAAACATAAGACTCTGTTTTCATTTTTTAACACATGGAGTAATCAGTAGTATAGGGGCAAAAGGAAGTATATGATGAAATAATTAGACATTT
>CM053766.1:97039806-97142306 GCA_028658305.1 Pachyuromys duprasi
AACCTACAGGAAATTCATAAGTACACTTGGAAGTAAACAGTGTTACAATTTCGTCCATGCCTTTCCAGTTTTTTGTTTGTTTGATTGATTTTTACTTCCATGTGTGTTTGCCAACCTTAAAGTAACCTGGTATGTGCGATTGTATGTGTTTTGCCTCTTTCATTGTGGAGGTACGATGATAATAGCATTTTTCACGGCTCCTCTTCTTATTGTGCCCACAGAGGCAGATACTGTCACTGTATTTCCTTGCCCTAAAAAGAGAACTTGAGGGGTTGGGAAGATGGCTTGGGGGCGGGGGTAAAGGCACTTGCTACCAAGCCTGATAATCTGAATTTGATTCCCAGGACCCACATGGTGTAAACAGAAAACCAACTCACACAGGCTCTCCTCTGATCTTCACAAGAGCACCATGGGTGGCACATGTGCACACACAAATTTTTAATGTAATTTTTTTTAAATAAAAGAATTTGAACCTTCAACTCCCTTCTGGGATTTTTGATATAACCATAACTAACCATAAACATAATCCTGCTTCCATTTCATGACATTTTTAGTTTTTGTTGGTGTGGTGGGTAGGTGGGTATTTGTGTGGGGGTGTAAGTGTATGCATTCATAAGTGTGTACAACTTCATATGTGCCTCAACATAGAAGAAAAGGTGTAAGGACAGCTGCAGGTGTTGGTTGCACCTTGTTTGATGCAGGGTCTTTTGTGTACCTTTGCATGCACACTGTTGGCTCAGGAATCTCCAGAGTTCTGTCTCCACATCCTGTACTGTAGTTGTCCGACTAACGCCATGGGCAGCTTTATGTGACATGCTGGTTATATTTTATTGTCAGCTTAGCGTAACATAGAGCTCCCTGGAAAGTGGGAATCTCAACGAAGGAAATGCCCAGATCAAATCGACCTGTGGCCGTGCCTGGGAGAGATTGGTGATTGATGTGGGAGGGTTCATCCCCCTGAGGGTGGCAGCATCGCTTGGCAGGTGGGTCTGGGCTGTGTAAGAAAGCTAGCTTTGTGTGAGCAGTAAGCAGCATCCCTCCATGGTTTCTGCTTCCAGTCCCTGCTCACTCAAGATCCTGTCCTGACCTCCCTCCGTTATGGACAGTGATGTGGAGGAATAAGCCAAATACCATCCTCTCCCACATTGATTTTGGTCATGTTGTTTATTAAAGCAACAAAAACTAAATTAGTACAGGTGGGTTCTGAGGATTTGAGTTCAGGTCTTCACACTTATACTGTAAGCATTTTACTCACTGAGCCATGTCTCTAGCCCTTTGAATGGGCACAACACTTATGTTAACCTGTTCCCTAGGTGGAGATATTTAGGTTTGTGAAGTCTGAGTATTGTTAGAATTACTTGGGTTTGAGGCTGGAGAGTGGCTAAGAACACAGTGGTCTGCTCTTCCAAAGGACCTGGGTTCAATTCCCAGCATCCACATGGCAGCTTACAACTGTCTGTAACTCCAGTTCCAAAAAATATGATATGTGTTCACCAATGCATATAAAGTAAAATTAAATAAATTATTTTTAAAAATAAAGAATTACTTGGGTTCAAGTGCAAGGACTACCTTCCCAACCCCCTCATCAACAGAGCTTTGACCAAGTTGCTTTATTACTTTAAGCCTGACTTTTAAGTGTCAAAAATTAAAAAAAAAAGAAAATGCTGAAACCTTCACCTTGAAGGCTGGAGTATGTTGTAAAGTTGACTACTGGAATATATACAAACTATATCTTAGCATATTTGTTGGTCCTTAGCTTATTCTGACAGTAGCCATAGAATAATGGTTTGTTTTCTAACATTATAATGTAATTTTAAGTTAACTTCTTATATACTTTCTTTTAAATTACATATAAGTATAAGTAAATATATTATGTATCTACCTTTGGGTGTGCTTATGCATACACGTTTGTGAGTGTGTTGGTACCACGTGTGTGCACATTCGTGTGAAAACCATCTACTGTGTTTCCTGACATAGTCCTTCATTGAACCTGGAACGTTACTGGTTGACTAGAGAGTCCAGAGATGAACCTGTTTCTTTCTCCCCAGCACTGGGACATACCCCCACACCTGGCATTTATGTATAGGTGGTGAGGACCAAACTCAGGTCCTAATCCACATGTGGCAAGCACTATACCAGCTGAGCCATCTTTGGATTTCAGAGACAGGGTTTTGCTATGTAGCCCTGGGTGGCCTAGAACATTTTATGTAGATGAGACTGGCCTCAAACATACTGTAATCATCCAGCCTCTGCCTGGAGTACTGGTATTAAACCCAGGTGCCAACACAACTGGCTAAAATAAATTCTTTTGTGTGTGTGTGTGTGTGTGTGTGTGTGTGTGTGTTCCTGTGCGCATGTACATGAAAGAGAAGAATTGAACCAAATTTGTGAAATTTAGCCAGGCATGGGGGTACACACCTTTAATCCCAGCACTTGGGAAGCAGAGGTAGGTGGGTCTCTTTGAGTTCGAAGCCTGCCTGGTGTACAGAGCAAGTTCCATGGCAGCCAAGATACATAATGAGACCTTTTCTTAACAACCAAAAATAAATGAATTAATTGGATAAAAAGCAAAGGCTTTTGATGAATGCCTCTTTTGATTGCAAAATGATTTTCCAAATAGGAGATGGACATCCTGCAGTACGCGTTACTGCCCCTCAGCAGTCCTGCCAGCTCTTCATCTCAGCACTGCACTACAGATGGGGGACAGCAGCAGGTCTCTTCTTGATCTGCCTGTCTTTGATTACCGGTGAGGTGGAACTGTTCCTGGTTGTTTATTAGCCATTTATATTTTCTCTTCCCTGACTTGACCTCTTTGCTTTTGAAAGGAAGGATGAGTCTCAAAGGACCACTGGAGAAAAGATGCTGTGGTGATAATTATCTCAGAGCCTTGAGGCACGGTGTTACAGGGGAGAGAATTAAGGGCCTCCTGGGACTCCTGAACCAGAACCATGGAGGGCTTGTTCCTGAACCTCAGCAAGCACTGCACTGTCAACTAGAAATCAATGCCTGTCCTCTGCCTTTCTGTTTGTTGTGTTAAGAAATATTTCAGGTTTTTAAGAGGCGGCTCTTTATCTTGCCCACAAGCCCATGCTTTTAAATGTTTTCCAGGACATGCCTGCTCAGGTTGGGTTTCTTGCTCTCAGCATCTGGTTGGTTGGATCACACACAGCAGCCCCCATGCAGATCTTGCCCGAGTCTTTTACCGTCCCTGCCACCCAGCCAGGAGCCGTGTGCTGTCCTCTTGTGTTTAAATCTGTCGCTCAGCCTCTCTCCTTGTGGCATTACAGAGCAGCAGACTCCATCTATACTGATGTCTTTATACCATTCTCTCCGTCTGGATTTATGGGGCGAAATAAACCCTCTGCCACAGAAGTGGGTATTGATTATTAAAGTACATAATAAAGCCTGTGAAGGGAGTGAGACCTAGTAATCCGCCCTGTTCCCGAGGTGGGCTGGGGGGTTGTGGGAGACGGTAAATCCTAGTGGAGGCTGTAGACTGCTTTCTACCTTAAAGCTAGGAGGCTTCTTTTTACTTAGTGGTCATAGCAGCAAGCGGTGAGAGAAAGCAGACAAAAATATTCCATACAAGACAATATGTAACATTTTATGGGGAAAATGTATATAAATCTATACCTAAAATTATAAATGTATATTTTATACATATTTCAAGCAAATGAGTGGCTTAGGGAGTTACATCTAGATAATACTGGTTTTAGAAACGTTATTGATAACATAAAGAGCAAAGCCTCAGAAGGAAGGATGGGATCCATAAGATGGCTCAGCGAGTAGGTATCTATCTAATGTGCCAACTTGATGACTTGGGTTTCATTCTCAGAATTTACTGTGGGAAGAGAGAACCAAGCACACGAAGTTGGCCATGCCCATGCTGTGACATGTATGTTTGTGTTGGCACTCACACACATCAGGCACATGCACAAAGATGCATATGCCATCAGTATATGTATGAAATGTAAGAAGAATGGGGCAGATTGGGGGAGTTAGGCAACCAAAGAAAATGGGAAGAAGGGAGTATCAGCAATAGGAAATATCATGTGGAAACTCCTGTCATTCTGGGGGCTGGCAAGATGTCTGAGCAGGTAAAGCCACTTGCTGCCTAGCCTGATGACGTGAGTTGGATCTTTGGGAAGAAAAGAATTGACTCGTGAAAAGTTGGCATCTGACTTCCATATACACATTGAGGCACACACACACAGAATAAATAAATATAATACAATCTTACCATATGAACTAAGGACATTATTAATAAAAAAAGAAAAACATAATAAGCCACATAAAGAGAGAGCATCTCTCACTCTGAATTTTTTCTGGGAAAACTGTTTTGGGTGGAGCGCTTAGGGGAGGTGGGAAGCTAAATTTCCCCTGCACATCTAGATAGTGGTGGTTTCAGGAGTGGGAGACAGCCTGAAACTAAACAGCAAGGCATCGAGACATCAGGGTGGTCCTCTTGCTCCACCCCACTTCCTTTCCACCGACTCAACTCCAAGGGGCCTTTTCAAGTAATTTTTCAGTAAAACAAAGAAATGCAGGCCTGCAGACAATAGCGTTAGTGCTCCCTACTAGTCTACTACCCCAGAAGCAGGTTCTGGGGAAGAAAAAGAAAGACTACTCAAATATTGGCAGGCTAAAAAGGGACCTGCGTTTTCAACACAAAGAGATGTTTGTTTTCCTTGCATTTTAACTCTTAATTTTTGGCACGGTGGGGAACTCCTGCATGGTGACCATTCAGTGCAGTGGCGCTCTGATTGCCTGTCACAGGGGCATTGTGGCTGAGGGCCAGGAGGCGGGCAAATGAGGTCAGAGATGTAGCTTGCTGCTGAGGTCCTGTCCATTTCCCTTCACTCTTTCCATTCTCAGGCTAACCGCTTCTCTGGTCTGACTTGGAGGAATCACTAGGGGAAGACTTGAGGCTGAAATTCCTAACAGGCTCTTTTCAGTCCCCTTGATTTTAATCAGAAATACACAATTATTCTTTTTTCCTCCAAATAGAGAAACTCAATCCCCATTTTAAATTCAATTATTGTAATTGCAGCATTCAGAAAACTAGCACATTCATTTTCTAATAAGAGATTGTGGATACCAAATTACCGCATATAGTATGTCAAAACAGGAAACTCAAGACTGGCAGGCTGGCGGGTGTTTTTATCTTAGCAATTTGTATTTTCTTGCAGGCAATTTATGGTAATCTTACTCTTCTTATTTATGATATGGGGGTAGGGGCTGGTTTTTAAAGCTCTCCTAAAATAAAGACTTTTGTCCAGTACAGTATAATTTAAAATTCTAGTTATGAATAGATGAACTCTAAGAAGGCCCAAAAGCGAAGGCAGGAACCCATCCGCTATAGGGGAATAAAACCACCTCTTTGGGGATCCAGTGGGAGTGGGAGCTTTGGATCATCCAGAACCACTTTTGAGTGTTCCATGGATGTTTGCCTCAAGCTGTGTTAGTATATCTTTAGCCAAGCTGTTTGCTTCCTTTCTTTTAAAAGAATTCATTTGGCAGAAAGTTGCACCATAGCTGTTAACTGTACTCAGTATCAGAGCATGGTTGTTGTCCTCTTTGCTGCTGTGTTCCAGCTGTGGTTAGCTTGAAGGAAGTCGATTATGAACAGAAATACTGTTAAGATGTTGAGGTTCTTGGTTTTCCTAAAAAAATAGACTTAGCATCTGTCTTCTTTTCACTCCTTCTGTTGCTAGAATTTAAAAGAGAGAGAGAGAGAGAGAGAGAGAGAGAGAGAGAGAGAGAGAGAGAGAGAGAGAGAGAGAAGAGAACAAAACAAAAACAAAAACCACCCTGGCCAAAAGCAACTTAGGACAGAAAGGATTTATTTGGCTTACACTTCCAGGTCATAGTTCATTGCTGAGGAGAAATCAAGGCAGGAAATTAAGCAGCCAGGTAGCTCTCTTCACTCTTAGACAGTTCATAACCTTGTCCACCAAATGATGTCACCCACTTTCAGGGTGGCTCTTCCCTTTTCAGTGAACAATCGAGATAATCCTTCACAGACATGCCTGATCTAGATAGCTCCTCAATTGAGACCATCTTCCCAGGTCATCTCGGTTATGTCACATTAACAGTTAAAAGTAGCCAGGACAGCATCTGACCATTCTGCCTCTCACACTATGTGATGTTATTTTTTTTTCAACTTAAAATAATTTTCCTGTCTTCCTAACTGGCATGTGTAGACCAACTATTTTTTAATACTTTGTTGGCTATTGCATAAACCGCTGTGTGTGAATGCATGTACACGAATAGGCATGTGGAGGTCAGAGGTCAGCATCTTCTATTGCTTTCCACCTAATTTTTTGAGACAGGGTCTCTCACTAAATCTGGCATGTACCAGTTTTCCTAGATTGCTAACTAACAAACCTCACTGTTATACCTGTCTCTTCTTCACTGATACATGGGTTTATGGACATGTGCCATGACAAGTAGCTTCTTTATGTGGGTTCTGGGGATCCAAACTTAGGTCCTTATACTTGGTCACAAATGCTGATGGAGCCATCTCCTGAGCCCTGTACAGGGTTTCTTGATCTTTCCAAATAGGAACAGTCTCTGGTATCCTCTCCTGGTAATTTACTCTTTCGTATGTGCTTATAGACACTGATTATGAACCAGGTAAAAGCTATAAAATGGACCATCACTATGGAGATAAAAGAAGCTGACAGCTGAAGAAACAGAACACAGAGAAGCTCTCCGGGGGAGGAAGGAACACACATTTCCACATGTCCATAGAAGGCTTCTATTGTGTGATTATAATCTGTTGACAAATTCCAAAATTGTTGGGTTCTTAACCTGTACCAATAATTAGTTGGTATTTTCTCTCTTTTTTTGGTATTTTCTTTTTAATTAATTAATTGCTTTTGTTTTGGAGACAGCATGTCTATGTAACCCTGGCTATCCTGGAACTCACTCTGAAAAACAGGCTACCCTTGAACTCAGAGATTTACCTGCCTCTGCTTCCCAACTATTGAGATTAAAAGCGTATACCACTATGCCCAGCTTCAGTTGGTACTTTCTGTAGGCCTATCTATTTACTTATGTTGCCAGTTTTAGTATGAGTAAGCATCTTAAGAATGTCAAAGATGGGCCTGGAGAAAAGAGCACTTGCTGTTCTTCCAGAGGACCTGAGTTTGGTTTCCAGCACATAGGTCAGGTGGCTCACAACTGCCTATAACTCTAGCTCCATGGGATATGACATCCTTTTCTGGCCTCCACAGGCATCTGTGCCCAAAGGCACATGAACATATAACATACACATAATTTTTTTAAAAATTGAACTATTAAAAAAATGCCAAAACTCATAAGCCTTTACTGCCTTGTGCATATGGTACAAATTTAGGCTCTCAGTCTTGTATTCATTCATTTGACTTTAGTCTCTTTGCACATTACTGAGTACTATTTGAAGTGTAAGTCCAAGTATGGTTGCCCAATTCAGTGATCACTAAGAGCATAGTATAGTAAAGGAATACTATACTGAATTCTAAATGATCTTGTTTTTGTTGGCATTTTATCCATAAAATAAAACCATAAGTTACCAGAAAGATCCTTGTTGCTGTTACTCACTGTTTTGTTTTTTTGGCGGGAGGAGGGGGTTGTTTCTGATTTGCAATAGCCTAGTACTAGGTCTTTAAATATTTCCTCCAAAAATGCTTGTAGAATTATGACTTCCTTTCCTTTGACAAAATGGAAGGAATTTCTATCCAACATTTGAACAATTATTATGTCTTCTCATTTCTGTGTGTGATATTACATATCTTTCATGCAAAGATTTGAGAAACAAAAGTTGTAATGTCTCTTTTTGACTGCTTTTCTATGCACTTAATCATTGTAGAAATTCTGAATATATACTGGCTCAGATCCAGGTTCCACAAAGAGACAGCCTATGATGTTCGGAACCTGTCCTAACCATGTCTGATCTTGTGGAAAAGGGGTTGGAATTGGAGCCTCCTTCAGTTTTGGGTTAGTGAACTCTATGATCCAGGTACAAAGATGTCTGAGGAAGGAATGGTCTTGCGTGGAGTAGAAATATGACTAATTATTTACGACTTCTCAGCTTCAAGTTGCTGAGCTCAGATTCTGCAGAGCAATCCGTTGGTGGATATATTTCAAGTAGTTTCTTTGTGCCATGTGATTCTTGAAAGGGAAAGTGGTGTGTTTTACAACTCAGGGGTTGAGCTTGTGAGGACAGAACTGGGTCCAAGTGCCATGTGAGCCACTAGAAATTTTCACTTCTGTTAATAAATATGGTAGTGCATGCCTGTCTTCCCAGCTACTCAGGAAGCTGAGGCAGTAAGAGCCCAAGTTGAAGGCCTGCTTGGATAAAAAGGTAAGTTCAAGGCCAGCTTGTGTGGAACTCTGCTGGATAAGGTTGAAGTCTGACATTTCCGGATAGCCTCTGCGCTTGGTCTGTGATTGTGGACTCCCTTTTCTCAGTGGAGTTCTCTCTCTCCACCTGATCTGATAACCCCAGATTTTGTAAGGATTGTCACATAGCCCCCAGGGAAGATTACAGGCTGGACCCTTACTTGATCTGTAAACCTGTTTAGCAAGTACCTGGGAATTCCTGGAGATACCCATCCTATACTAATAAGATGTCTTGGTGTCTTGACTTTCCACCAATGACCTTTGTCTGTACTGGGAGATTTTCCCCTACCCATAGGGTAATTAAGTACTGTGTTCTACTGTGTTATGATAGAACCGCACTACTGCACGTAAATGAGGTACTGTACCACTACATGTAAATCAAGGATTCCTAGCACCTCTATCCCCATTGAATCAAAAACATGCCCCTTCAAAACCCTTCTCACTGCCTAAGGTTTACAAGTCCCTGATTTCACAGGAAATAAATGTGAAAGGTGCTGCGTGATACCATCAGCTTTCCACCGTGACCTCCTGAGATTCATTATTTATTCTGGGGAAAGGAGGTCTCTCTTCCTTCTTGGAGATTCACCCCTGAACTCCTGGGGCTTGGCTGCCAGCTATGCTGCCTGAAGCCTGCACAAGACTGGTCTCTTGGGTCATGACTGCTGGTCAGCCTGCCATGTGCTGTGATATTGGTACTGACCTCCCGCAGAGCACCCAGCACCCCAGGCCCGTGCCTCACCAGACCTGTTCTCTTATTTGGAGAGCTGACCAAGAATGGGCTTCCACCATATCCTCTGCTGTGTTAGCAGCAGCTCAACCAAGGAGCTATAACACTTCGGTATCATCACAGGCTTCTCAAACTCCCAAAATGTCCACTGTCTCTGACACCAGCAATCTCATTTAAAAGAACTACCTGTAACAGTCAGGTGGAAATTTCCACCTCCCCAGTGAGACTGGAAGCCTTGTCTACCACAGGGGCCTCTCCCTAAAGCATTCTAGCTGTTCCTGAGAGAAATGGAACCCCGATCCTGGGGCCACTCTTCTTCCAGAAGCTGACAACCACATCCTGGACTACTGCTGGATGAAGAGCAACAAGCTTGGAAAACTTAGTGTAACCTGTCTCAAAATACAAAGTAAAGAGGGCTAAGGACTGACCTTAGTTGTAAAGCAAACAAAACCAGCTGGAATCTTCCAGTGAGGGGCTGAGGGATATGATTCAACAGTAGAGAACTTGCCTACAATGTACAAGACGATTCCAAACTCTGGAGGAAAAACAAAAGAGAGAAACTGGTAAAACCTCCCTTCTAGGGTTTCCTAGGCATCCTTTTATGATGCTGTTGGGTACCAGAGTCTTTGAGCAGAACGTTCTTTGCTGCCCTGCTCTTTTGTATCCCACCCCCTTCTGCTTTTCCTGAATGTGAACATCAACCATTTGGCAGAGAATTGAATCATGTAGGTGCCACTTAGCATGAAGGCAGAGCTGCATTCTGTCCCTCACAACCTTGGTCTAAAGAAGGAAAGAAAAAGAATGGTTTGCGACAGTGTCATTACTGTGAGAAAAAGAATTCGAAGCTGCGGCCTCTTTAAAAAGATGCTTTTTACTTTGAGTGTTGGAGAAAATAGAACAATTACCTATTGAAGTCAAAGTAGATGGAAAAAAAAACACCTCTGTTCACAGTACCCTGTTCATTTAATCTATTCAGATTTGCTGGGGCTTTCTGAAGGTGAATCAAGCCAGGCTAGTTGTTCTTACTGCAACATCCCTTCCCCAGACTAGTGCACAGGGTGAGGTTCCCTGCCCAGGGTAGTTACCTACCCAAGGCTGGAGAGGCCTCACAGCAGTGCAATAGCACAGAGCATGTGAGAAATGCAGAATGAGTGCAGGAAGGGATGGGGAGGGATCCACAAAGCAGGGCATTGATGCTGGGAATTATTCATGGTATTCAGGAGGTGGTGATCTGTAGGGTGGTTCTTGAATAGCCATAGTGCACTTTGTTCACTGGCTGAGAAGAGGACTCTGGTTTGTGAAATAAAAGAATCCTGTTATGTCTACATCAGGACCAGATATATTAGCAACACCTGACTCCCACACACTTGAGAGACAGAGACAGAGAGACAGAGAGGCAAGGGGGAAGGGAGGGATGGAGGGGTGAGGAGAAGGAGTAAGTCAGGGTATTTAGCTCACTGGGTAAGAGTGATTGTTATACAAGTATGATGACCTGAGTTCAGGTTTCCCCATACACACATAAAGCCTAGGCCTGGCCATATATTCCTGTATCCTATTGGCATATTGGGGACGGGACAGCAGATCAGTAGGGCTTGCAGGCCAGCCAAACCAGCCAGCATAGCTCAAAGCAGTGACTTCAGCTTCAATGAGAGAGACTGTTTCAGAGTTAAGAGTGATCAAGCAAGACACCAGGCATTTACTTTTGGCTCATGTACCTACACACACTTATGCACACAGACGTTCATGGCCCACAAAAAGGAAAAGGAAAACAGCCGTGGTAGTGTAATCCCCAGAAGTGTGAGGATAGCCCAACTACATAGTGAGTTCAAGAGTACCTGAGGTCCCTTGAGACTCTGTATCAAAAACAAACAAGGAATTTTAAAAAATGATAAGATGATTTCTTTTGTTTTTATATGTAAACACTATTCTAAGTGTTGTATGTGTATTATGTGTGTGCACATGTGAATTTTATTTAATTTCGTAGTCGGGTGCCCTTCAAACCTCAGGGTAGAAACTGAACAGTTCCATGTGATAGATGATAAACCAAAGAGATGTGAAGTCAGTTGCTTGCTCGTAGACCAGTGGTTCCCAACCTTCTAATACTGTGACTGTTTAATACAGGTCCTCATGTCGTGGTGACCACCAACCATAAAATCATTTTCATTGCTACTTCATAACTATAATTTTGTCACTTTTAATTATTTATTTTATTTCATGTATGTTGGTGGTTTGCCTGCATACATGTCTGTGTGAGGGTGTCAGATCCTCTGGAGCTGGAGTTGTAGACAGTTGGGGGCAACCATGTGGGTGCTGGGAATTGACCCCTCGTCATGCTCTTAGCACTGGGCCATTTCTCCAGACTCTAATTTTCTACTGTTAGCAGGGAGTCATAAATATCTGATATGTGGGATCTCTGCTATGCCACCTCCGTGAAAGGATTGTTGACACCAACCCCCTCCTCAAGGGGTTTGTACCCACTGGTTGAAAACCTTGGGCCCCAAGGCTCTTCTAGAGCTTATGGAGCAGTGGTAGGGGTCGAACCTGGGCTCTTGTCTCCTCAGTTATCGATGGAGCACAATAAGGTCTTCCTAACAGCTTATTACCCTAAGTTCCTGCTACAATCAGGCTTTGTTTCCATGCATCTGCTCTGGGGCTCTCTCTTGAGCCTTGAGCACCCCTCCCAGGTTTCTAGATCAGGGACTGGTTTAAACCAGCCATCTGAGTTTCTGCCTCTTCCTTTTCCTGCACTCATGCTCATTTTTCTTATGGAGCACATTCCTAAATAAGGATGGTTGCTGTGCTGTAAGGGCATACAAATGGCTTGCCCTCACCTGTCAAGCATGATCCTTGTATTTTACCAGGCCCATTATGAACGCAATCTTTCTGTCGAAAATTTGCATACCTCCTTTCTTGAAAAGTAATGACAGCAATTTCTTTCCCTGCGCTCACTCTCCGAGTGTCTCATTTAACGGCACCTGTGAAACCGACAGGCACAGAGATGAGAAGTGAAAGAGAGCAGTTGATTAAATCATCATCAAGTCGGGCCTCAGAAAGTCAATTCTGCTCGCCGTCCGCAATGATATCCTTTTATCTTAAAGTAATGAGCTATGGCACTTTCGCATCGGGTAATGCGATAAGTTCTATTAGCATGTTCCATTTGCCTCACAAGCAAGGGCAAGTCATTTTAGCTAGCTCATATCACCGCAATCAAAGCAATTGGCTTCCCAGGCAGAGAAGAAAGGGAAAAGGCTCAGGGTGATTTCTATGGATCACAACACAGCGGAAAAAATAGACTCTTGTATTATTTTAACCCATAACATACTCTTCCTTTTTACTCCTCAGCAAATTTGGGCTAAATTATTAGTTCACACAGGACTTCAGGAACCAAGCATCAGTCAAGGCAGACCTGGGGGCGAAGGTAAAAGGGAAAGAGTGGCATCACTGTGGTCTCATGTGGCACAGGGCTGGGGAAAAACCAAGACTCCTCCCTGCTAATACCGCTGTGTGCTCATAATCAACTCTTGCTCTATCCCATCCTCAAAGTCATTAGTAATAGGTCCCCAGACAGGCAAGGATTAATGCTATTGATAGCTTGGAATCAGCAAGCCAATGGCAAGAAGGCAAAGAATCTATTGCTTAAGCTAAGAAGAAATCATTCACTAATCACAGGGCCCAGGCCAGGGATGTGTCTCAGTTGGTAGAGTGCTTGCGTGTCCTGCAGGAGTTCCTGTGTTTCATCTTCCACACTGCAGAAGCTGGGTGTGTCGTACATGCCGAGATAAGCCCAACACTCTGGAAGTGGAGGCAGGAAGCTCAGAAGTGCAAGGTTAAACTTTAGCTCCATGGCATGTTGGAAGCCATCGTGTGTTTTAGTAGACCCTGTGTTGAAAAAACAAACACGACAATTATAGGTCCTAGGCGATCCATTTTACCATTTTAGAGTCTGGTAACCAGAAATCCTCGCTGACTTTAGTTTTTGAGTCTTTTTTTTTTTTTTTTAATTTTATCTCTGGAATTTACATATGCTTATACCTGAAAGAACATGGCTTCTTTTCTCCTTCTCCTTCTATTTTGTTTTTTCAGGACAGGGTTTCTCTGTGTAGCCCTGACTGACTGTTCTGGGACTTGCTTTATAGACCAGGCTGGCCTGGAACTCAGAGATCCACCCACTTCTGCCTTCCCAGTACGGGGATTAAAGGTGTGTGCTACCACTGACTGGCGCTTCTTTTCTTGAGTGTGGAAAGTGCTGATCTCTCTGAAAAATTGTGAAATACCCACCTCTCCCTTCACTCCCAAGAACTAAATAATGCCTTACCGATCTAAGTGTAAGTTACAGGTTGTTTTATCAAATATACATATACCTGGATTTCAAAGTGGCAAAAACAAAAAGTTGTAATTTAATTTGAGTTTTAAATCCCCAGATTTGGATTATTTGTTCTTTATAACCAACGTAATTGTGCTTATAGTGAGTGGTCAGAATGACCTGACCACAGTGGGCACTTTAGTAGTAGTTTTTAAATGAAAATATGTGGCTCTCTGAGAGATGGCTAGAGAGAACAACACGAAGGCTTGCTTGAGCTGATGGAATAGGCAGCTTGGTAGGGAAAGCCTGTGCTGTGCAAGCATGTAAAGCCAGGCATGCTGGAAGATGCCTGCAACCCCAGCACTGGGGGGGATCAGGGCCCAGGGTCTTGTTGACTAGCTGTTTTAGCCAAAATGGTGATCTCCAAATGAGTGGAAGACTGTCTCAAAACATAAGGCAGGAAGCAATAGAGGCAAATAGCCAACATCGACCTCTGACCTCCACATGTACACACACTCTCACACACATGCACACACACTTCTCTAGATCTCTCAAAACACATTGGTTGATTGCACTCTGCCTGTTTCCAAAATACCACATCTCATAGAGCTCCCTATATAGGAATGCTAGACTGTGGGTACGAAAGTCCAGAAGCTTGTAAAAGTTTATGCTTTCCTGTCTCCTGAACACTGAACTGTGTGTTATTTTCTAATGAGCTCATCCTGGGAGTGCTGCTTTCTTCTTCTGACTTACTGTTTAGAGCACACACTTCTTTTCATTGCTTTGAGCTATTTTTGACCCCCTGTGGAGTTATTGTTGAAACAGAAGAGAAGAGCCAGAGCCATCATTTTACACCTGAGGGGGGAAAAAAAAAACTACCTAAAACCACTTTCAGGATTAAAATGTTCTTTAGTTCAAGGGCCCCAATAACTTTAAATGTCATGTAAAGTCTAAAGCCAATAAGATAGCTAGGTAAACAGTGGGAAAGGGGACTCTTTGGCACAAGATGGCTGCCTGCATGTTTTTGCTTGTACAGGGAGTGGGACAAGCTGGCAGTGGATGTGTTTAGTCACAAGGCATTTTAAAAGAAGGAAATAAATGTCATGCTTTCTTCAGGTGGCTTCTTCAGAAATTGCTTTTAGGTAAGGGATGCTCTTACTGTCTTAGATAAACCGCCTGGCCCAAAGGGGAAATTGATTTGTTTTGTCACTGACCAAGTTAAATTGTACTAGATGTGAGATGGTGTGGCTTACAAGTTGGGGAGTTCCCCCTCATTTTCCTCCCGTTTCCTTTAGGCAGAAAAGAGAATAAAATAACTTTGTTCAGCAAGTAGCATTCAGCCTTGACATCTTTGGTGGTGATGATAAATGGATCTGAGATACAAAATAACTGCTCCAGCAAGGTCCATTGAGCAGAATGGAGAGCAGTGCCCTCCTCAATGTCATTGTGTGTGATGTATTCAATGATTGCCACTTTCTGCTTAAGAATGCATTCCATCACTGGCTGGCCAGTCCTGGTTTCTACAGGCCGAACAAGGCTGCAGACCTTCATTTATTACAGCTCAGAGCAGAGTCTTAAAACACACACACAAACTGAGATTCCCCAAATAAAAATGAGCAGGGCTTGCTGTTGAGGAAATGCAATAAAAATCTTAATCCCATCCTTTTGGTTTGGGGGTGCTTTGTTTTTGTTTTTGCTTTTTTGCCTTTTTTTATGGAAGACATTTTCATCTGAGTCCTATCTCCATGATCTGCTAGGGATTTTTATTATATATATAATATATATATATATATATATACACATATATATTACGTGTGTGTTCACATGTGCATGTGTTTGTACATGTGTGCTCTTGTGCATGTGCATGCAAGATGAAAGATCAATTTGGGAGAGTTGGTTTTCTCCTTCTATCATGTGAGTTCCATGGTTGAAACTCAGGTCACATCAGGCCTAGCAGCAAGTGCCTGCTGAGCCATCTTGTCCCATAAATTAAATAAATAAATAGATCTGTCTTTCTTGTTGCATCTACTAATAATCTGCCAACCATGTTCAGTTAGACTTCGCAATGTATTATGTCGTCATATTGCTTTGTCCCATACTACTTTTTCCCTTTTGAAATCACCTGTCTTGTTAATCGTACCTTACCTAGAATCAAACACAGAATTGGAATATGTTTTAGTTAGGGTTACTACACCATGACCGAAAGTAACTTGAGGAGGAAAGGGTTTATTGGGTTTATGTTTCCACATAATGGTTCATCATCAAAGGAACTCATGACAAAACTTCAAATAGGCCAGGAACCCGAAGTCAGGATGCAGAGCCCATGGAGGGGTGAAGCTTACTGGCTTGCTCCTCGTGGCTTACTCAGCCTGTTTTCTTACAGAACCCAGGACCAACAGCCCAGAGATGGCACTACCCACAATGTGGTGTGCCCTCCCCCATCAATCACTAACTAAGAAAATGCCTCTACAGGTTTTTCTATGGCCTGGTTTTATGGAAGCATTTGTTCAGTGGAGGTTCCCTCCTCCTCCTCTCTTATGGCTCTATTCTGCATCAAGATGGCATAGAAGTTATCAATATAACTGAACACCAAGTTGTGTGTCAAGGCCTGGTAGTAAAACATGATCAAAGCAAGACCTTGCTGTGCAGGAAGATGACCATCATGGTCAACATGAAGCTCAGGTGGTGGAAACAGAAGATTTGCATTGTTTTAGGAGACCATTGCCAATACAGTGAGAGATTAGGGGCTGTTTTAAAGAGGACCAGCAGATATTTAGGTTGAAGTTTGGAGGAAGATAATCTCAAGTGGGGGTGTGTGAGCTGGGGATGTCAGAGGAGATATCCTTAAACCCCGTGCTGCCTTCGAGCTTTGTGCAGTGAACCGGCATGAGATTAAATGGTGCTCACATGGGGAGCCTCACAGAGAAATTATCAACATCACCTGCTCTCTTAAATAGAATAAGATTTCTTAATATTACTTTTGTCTTTCGAGACAGGATCTTTAGGTAGGCCCAGCTGTTTTGAAACTTGCTCTGTGGACCAGGCTGACTCTAACTCTCAAAGATTGCCTTGCCTCTGCCTCCCAGGTGCTTAGATTTAAAACATGCACCGCCATGCCCTGCTTGTTTTCCTTTTGGATTTTTCTGGAAGTTTATTTTTTATTAAATATAGGGGGACTGCGGATGTCACTCAGTTGGTAGAGCATTTGCCTAGCATGCAAGAAGCTCTGGGCTCCACTCCTAGCACTGAGTGCAGTGGCACAGGCCAGTAATGCCGACTGTAAGGAGGCCATGGCAGGAGAATCAGAGTTCATCTATGGTGATGTAGCAAATTCTAGGCCAGTCTGAGCTACGTGAGACCTTCTCTCAAATCAATCAAGCAAGCAAGCAGGTATATACCACCACAGTAGTCTCTTGTGTGGTTTGAAGAATTGAGACAGAAGGACTTGGTACCTCCAACGGTTGACATGCAGTTTCTGAAAGGACAGAGAAGTTACAGTTAAATGGTAGCCCTGTTGGGGTGGCCGAGGCTCTGTCTTTAAATTCTTTTCTTCCTGTTTCTGCATTCAAAGCCTGTGGTGTTCACTGCAGGCCTCCAATTTGCTGCATCAAGGATGGTGTTTAAACTCTATCTCATCTTGAGGACTGACTACAATTCTTTCTCTGTCCTTTTCTCTATTTCTTGCTATTAAAATTAAGGAAACTATTTCAACTTCTCTCTCAGGGCTTTGAAACCTTGTCATGGTAACACTCTTGACACCTCGAGCTCCCATTTGGTGGGCAAACTGTTTGCTAATAAACCGAGGCAGAACCCTGATGTCAAAATGCTTAAGACAGAGAATCAGCTGGGACCTGTTTCTGTGCCTGACATGCCTTTTCCATCTCCCTGCCTCCTCCAGAACATAAACCTGAACCAGGAGGTGGTTCAGCGTGAACTCTTATAAATTAGAGTGGGTGTCTAGGGACAGGGGAAATAGACAGTTCTTCCTTTAACCTTTGAAGACCAACAACCATCTGGCTTGAAAAAAATCCACAGCGGGTTGAACCCAGGGTGTGAAAGCTGGGCAGTGTATTAAATGTGAATTCGAGACCATGACTTCTCCCCACCCGGACTCCATAAAACAGCCTCCCTTTTTCATAAAGCATGCCTATAAACCACTGCCAGCGAGGCAGAAAGACCGCTCAGGACCCCAGCTCGCTTTCCGTCTGGGGCTGTCAACAAACCCCCTTTATGAGTGGAATAGACCTCTTATATGCATCTAGCTTCTGGCTTTTCTCTCTCTCTTTTTTCTGCAGAATGTGTGAGGAGCCAGGCTGGGCAAGCGTCAGGCGCTGTTTGCTGAACGCATTTATTGCCTTTGCATAATTTATGAGCTGGAGGGGTTGACCGCCATCGCTCTCTGCCAGGGGCTGGCACTGGAGGCTCCAGAGAGCGGAGCTGTAAATTGGATGGTGAGCTCCTGCTGAGCTCACGGCAAAGTCCCTGGGTCAGTATGGGAATTTAATACCAGAAATGGAACTGTTTTCTCAGCGCGCCATGTGGGCCCCTGGTGCTGTAGACAGTGTTTTGGCAGACTCTGGCTGGCCTTGTGAGGGGCCTGTCACTCACGAGTGTGGCATGTGGGGAGCCCCAGCATTTGTAATCAGCTTGGCATCCATGTGGCTTCCATAATGGATACCAGTAGGTCTCAGTTCTTCACCATATGCTTAACTCTGGAGGCAAGGTGCTTCTGGGTATATCAGTAATTACTTGATGCGGAATTAAGTGGACCTTGAAATTAGAACTGGACTCTCCAAAAGCGGGGAAGCTTAATGCTTTGATAGGAATAACCATTCCAGAGACTTACCGCTGTTTGGATGGGGATGGGAGAGGAAGCTTTCCCCACTTTCCCGGCATCTTCTCCTGAGCATAGACCCTGGAGGATGGAGGGAAACGTGTCGCTCTAGCCTTCACTGTCATTACCTCATATGGATAACTGTGAACATCTGGGAAAGAGCAGGCATGACAGAAGGCACCACTCTGGGCTGCGGAATGTAGCTCAGTGGTAGAGAATTTCCTATCATACACAAGGCCCTGGGTTCACATCCCCCAGCAATTCAAAGGAAAAGAAAGAAACAAACAAAAAAGACTCCTTTCCATCCCACCCTTCCTCAAGCAGGTTCTGTCAGCCTTGAAAATGTGCTTGAGACTTTAGTACCACACACTGTAAAAAAGCAACAGAGAGATGACACTCCTCCCCCAGCGAATACAGTCCCCCACATCCATCTGTGGTTCTAGACCCTCAGGGTCTTCATCTCACTTTCCTCCCTAACTCAACTTGTCTCACATAATAGAGAAGACAGTCATTGATTGGACTAAAGGATGCAAATGCACACAGACCATGAGTGGAAGCCTGATTGGAAATGATACCCTTGGACTTGACCAAAAAAAAAAAAATTGCTATCAGTCCATCAGTCCGTCACTCAGAGTCTGATAAACCTGTATCACCAAGTAGGCAGGGGAGAAGTAGCCCTCAAAATTGTCACTCCAGTGTTTGGGAAGTAGACGTGGGAGGATCAGGAATTCAAGGCCATCCTTGGCCAAGAAGCAGGTTCAAGGCCAGCCTGGAATACATGAAACTTTAACTCAAAAACAAAGACCAAAAAACATGTCACTGTAAGCCCCTAAATGGTCGAAAGAGACAGTGATTTCCACAGATGTCTTTTGGATAGAGATTTTATTACCATCTCTTGATAGCACTCTGAGAGTAGCTTGGATAATAATAACTAGTTTTCTTGGGCTGGAGAGATGGCTCAGAGGTTAAGAACACTCACTGTTCTTCCAAAGATCCTGAGTTCAATTCCCAGCAACCACATGGTGGTTTATAACCATCTATGGTAAGCTCTGGTATACAGGCAGAATGTTGATAAATAATAAATAAATCTTAAAAAAAAATAACTAGTTTTCTTAACAAAAACAGGAATCCATTCTTACCTGGATCCAGTGGCTCAGTGATGTTAGTCCTCTCTTCCTCTGGCCTTTCCATCTTGTTTGGCACTGAGGCTTTTAGGGTTGTTTAAACCCCATGTTTGCAAAATGACTACTATTGCTACACACATCACATCCTTGCCTACTCATACTTGAAGAGGCAGGCGCTACCTGCCTGAAAATTGAGACTCTCTAAAAAAAAAATCTGTATTATTATTGTATGTTTGTATATATATGGGGTGTGTGTGTGTGTGTGTGTGTGTATTTTATGGCTGCATGTATGCTTGTGCTATAGAGCACGTTTGAAGGTCAGAAGAAAACTCAGGAGTCAGATCTAGTGATTGACTAAGGTCATCAAGCTTGTATGGCAAATGTTTTTACCCCCTGAGCCATCTTGTAGGCCCAAGTTTCATTCTCTCCTCCCTCTTCCCTACCCCAGAACCTCTGCAGACTTCAAATCTCATTTGGCCAGAATGTTTCTCATAGCCACCAAAAAAATGTAAGAAAAAAAAAAGTGGGAAAAGAGAGTATTGCCTTTTTGAACTCTAGAAGATATGAGCTTAACGAGAAGAGAATTGTGGGTGTCTGTCCTCTGGAGGCAGCTCTGGTTCATTTCCTGTTTCTTTTGGTGGCACCTTCTGCTCCTGTATACAGGTGGCCATAGTCTTGGCGCCTGCCTAGACTCACCTGTGGCTCACTTTCCTTAGCCATGCATTACGAGGGCCATCAACTCTCACTGCCGAGCTGCTAAGCCATCTCTCCCACCCTCTTCCAAACCAGGCACCATGCTGGCATAGACAGTGTCCTAGTTGCGAAGCTTTTCCCCCTGTGACCATCTCTATTCCTAGTGGGTGATCTCTCTCCACCACTCATCAAAGTCACCCCATCTGCATGCCATGTTGGTTGGGTGAATCACAGAGCAGCCTGAGGCTCTGTCCTGTGTCTCAGGTTGTTTGACTCCTGTCCAGCTCAGTAGGGCCTCTCCATGCAGTCATACCTTCTCAGCATTTATTCTAACAAAACACACCCCTTTATTATGTATTTGTACATCTGCACTCACATGTGTTGCAGAGACCAGAGTTTAACCTGGAGGGATTTTCCTCAGGCCCCATCCACATTTTTTTGTTTGTTTGGTTTTGTTTTTTGTTTGTTTGTTTTAATTGAGAGTCTTTCCCTGGGACCTGGGGCTCATAAAATAGCCTATGCAGTTTGGCCAACAAGCCCCAGGGACCCTTCTGTTTCCTTTACTCCAGCACTAAAGCTACAGGTGTATGCCTCCATTTTTTTTTTTTAAACACAGGTCCTGAAAACCAAGTCATTAAAATCCTTGTACAAGCATTTTACCAACTGAGTTAGCTCATCAACCCCATTGTTTAACCCACTACTTATTAACAAAACATTCTTGGTTTTTAGAAGAACCCCAAACTGTGAGATAATTCTCTTTCTTCGGTTCTCCCAAACCTAGAGCAACAGTTGGGATTTGGCATATCACACTACTTATTATTCGTGGTGCATCATCTGTAGGGAGTTTTCCTTCTACTCTTGGGCATCAGTATTAGTCATTTCTCTCATTGCTGTGACTATTTGTCAGTAGCAACTTATGGAAGAACTTCTTTTGGCTCACAGTTCAAGGGTGGATAGTCCATCCTGGTGGAAAAGGATAGCAGTAGGAGTATGAGATGGTAGGTCACTCTCTTAGTCACTGTTCTATTGCTATGATGACACCACAGCCAAATCAGTTCCCGTAAAAGGAAGCATTAAGTGCAGATTAATGAAGTTTCAGAGGTTAGTTCACTAATATCATGGTGGGAGTATGACAGCACTTAGGCAGAAATGGTGTTGAAGAAGTAATTGAGAATTCTATCCTGATCCATAGGCAGAGAGAGAGAAAAGGGGGGAGAGGGGAGAGGGAGAGAGAGACTGGGCTTAGCATGAGCTTTTGAAACCTCAAAACCTACCTCCAGTGACATACTTCCTCCAACACTGCCATGCCTCCTAATATTTCTAATCCTTTTAAATAGTGCAACTCCATGGTGATGAAGCATTCAAATATATGAGCCTGTGGGGTCTGTTCCTATCTAAACCATCACAGCCACGTTGCATACACAATCAGGAAGCAGCAGAGAGATTTGAGTGCTCAGTCACTCTCTCCGTTTCATTTAATGCCAGGCCTCAGTCCGTGGGATGGCGTGCTACCACATTTACAGAGGTTCCTCCCTCCCCAGTTCAGCCAGTCTAGAAACTTCCTTGCAGACAGGCCACAAAGGTGATTCAAGATCCTGTCAAAGCTGTAATCTCAGCACTCAGGGAGGCAGAGGCGGGCAGATCTCTGTGAGTTCAAGGCCAGCCTGGTCTACAAAGCGAGTCCAGGACAGCCAAAGCTACACAGAGAAACCCTGTCTCAACACCCCCCCTCCCAAATCCTGTTAAATGGCAGTCAATATTAACCATTACAATGTCACAAGTGCTGAGCCTTGCCTCCTCAAAGTCCTGAGAGATTGAAATGAACAAAACTTGTTTTTTGTTTTGTTTTTTTTTTCTTGAGAAAAGATTCAGGAGAAAGACAGCCATTCCCCAAAGCTGAAGACAGAACATGTTCTTCTGCAGAAGTTATTTTGTTCCAGAATCCTCAGACAGAAGGATCTTGAGTTCCCTTCACTCTGTTGGCAGGGTTAGCCCCTAGCTGAGTGTCCTCTTGTCCTTCAGAGTTTTCTGCACGGTGGAGTCTCTTCCTGAGCCAAGGGAGCTGATAGGAGGGAACTGTCAGAACAAATGCTTTGTTATCCAGCAATTCGTTCCTTGTTTATCATTGGAGCTGTAGAATGCTCTCTAGCCCAGAGACATCTCCTTTCCTGCATTTGCTCTGCCCGTGGGGAAGGCGGAGTTTCTGAAGCAAATTGCATAATCACCACACTGACCTTTATTTTCTTGTCTTCATTTTTAGTGCGACAGTGACAGCGACCAGGAAGAGAAGGTAAGACACCACCCCTTCCATTGCCAACACAATACTAGGGGTCCTGTGTGCACGGTGGTGCTCTTCCCACCACCTGTTCCCGCCTGAGGGATGTCCTAGTGTTCACACTGTGGCATTTCAATAAGATATACTCTGCCAAATCTGTGACATCCACCTCTTTGGATCATGCCCTTTCACATCTTATTTTTGTCACACCAAGTTTTCACTTCATGGATGATGACTCGTAGACCCCAAAATATTTTTAAAGAGGAATTAATTTTTTTTTCCTTTTGGTTCATGATGAAAACATTCCATTTCCTCCTGTGCATTTTTAATGTCATTTCTCCCTCCCTTTGACCGACCTCTGGGTTTCCTCTTGCTTTTCTATAGCTTCTTAATAGAAATGTCAGTGCTGTGCCGACAGTACAGGATGGACAGGGGGACTCTGCTGTCTTCTGTGGGTGGGTGTTGGGGAGGGGACATCTCCTCAGCAGGTATATGCTCTACCTGGGGGCTGAGGTCCAGCCTCAATGTACACATCTCAACATGGATGAAGAAGGAATCCAGGCTCCGAGCCTACAGAAGATCGAAACTGAAACCAGTAAAGTAGGTTTTCTATTGATTAAAGCAAGATGTCTGTGGGTATACTTTTTTCTTCCTAGCTGCTGACATCTACCAACCACCTGTCTTTTCATTTTCACTGATGCCTTGTGTAACTTGAAAACCTACCTGAATCTCAGAGTTTGTGTACTGCATGGGACCAAAGCAACTGGTCAGCCTCCTTCCCCTGTGTCCTGTTCCTTGATTTTCACCTCCTGTGGGCTGGCTGATCCTCCCCAGAATCCTTCCCCATCCATCTCAGACTTCCTCCCTCCGCCTCCACAACAACCTCCAGGAGAGATCTGAAGGCTCCTGTTCGCCACTGTCATTAATTTGAATTCAGCATATGTAGCCGGTTATAAAACCCGAGACACCATCATCTGAGCAGGTCAAGCATATTCAGATGAAGACAAATGGTGCTTATTTGATTTCCTTAAAATCAGGAAATGAAAAAAGTGCTCTCTGGAGAAATCACGCTCCGCCTGACTTGGATGATAGACCAGCCCGTGTCCCCCAGATAAGAACAGGCTCTCGCCTGGAGGTTTTTATCTCTGAAGGACGGCCAGGACTGTCAGCTTGCTGACATGTGCATTATCCATGTCATTTTAAACAAAGTGACCTATGGAAGGGTGCGCCGTGCTGTGACATGGTAATGGGCTGTTGGATGACAGCGGAAGTACACACTGGGTAGGGGGTTGAGGGCTGTTCTTTTGTTTAACTGACAAGTCAGAGCTTTCTGCCTTCAACTCCCAGGAGAGAATCTTAGCTCCTTGGAAGTAGGACCTTGTGTGTCTTGGACAGCCAACATGCGTCAGAGTGGGTGACAGCATATAAAGTGCACTCAGTGCCCAAATTAGCCCCAAGGTCACATGGGCATATGGCAAAAGTCACCATAATCTAGTGGGGTGTCTCTGGCATTCGGGAAGATATTGAAACTTTTTGACCATTTTGAGATCTCTGCAGGCAAGCAGCAGCTGACCTTTCTTCTCGAAGAGGGTGAGTTTCATTCAAGGTCTTACTGTGCACACTTGGGAGTGTGCATCTTCCTGCATGGGCAGGTGCATGTGTACCTGTGTGCAGGTGCAAGCAGAGGCCAGAGAACAACCTTGGGTATCATTACCAAGTACTGTGTACATGAGTTTTGAGATAGTCTCCTGGTGGCCTGGAGTTTTACTAAGTAGCAAACTGCAGGGGCTCACCTGACCCTGCCTGCCCAGCACTAGGATTATAAATAAGCCTGTCAGTTCTAGGCATTGAACTTGTGTTTGGACAACTACCACTTCCAAGCAAACTCTCCCCTAGCCCAAGAATCTTTATTTCAAAAGCCTGATGGTGCATACCTGTCATGCCAGCATTTTAGAGGCAGAGGCAGCAGGATTGCAAGTTCTAGGCCAGCATGTGCTACACGGGAAGGTGCTATTTCAGATAGACAGACAGAAAGATAGATAGATGGATGGATAGATTGGATTCCATATTGACACATCTGTCTGCAGTAGTAGGGGAAGGTAGTAAAAATTCCTGATTGTCATTCCTAAGTCAAGAGTCAGGGCTCTTGGCCTTGATTACACCTCAGAATCCCCCAATGAACCACCAGAGACCTGGTCTCTACTCCTGGTCCCTAATCTCGGAGTCTCTGCAGACATCAACCACTCTTCCAGAGGATCATGAGACTCTGGTAGTTTCTAGAATGTAATGGTTGTGAGCTTTGGAAGCATTAGAGGGGGCTGGTCAAGGTGGTTGGAAGCAGCAGCAGAGAGCTAGATAGAATGAGTGGTGCTGGAAGGTGAGTACCAGGCTGGGAGGAGAATAAACACAGACAGGTCCAAGGGTGAGAAGTCAGTGGGAGGGCCAGAGGCACTAGACACATTTTCTGTATGTATGGTACACCCCCTGCCCTTGGCACTAGGTTGTAATTGGTTTGCACCTTGAAGATCATGAAGGCCTTTGTTACTAGGAGCTGCACCCTGTGTGCTATTCCTGCCGTGACATGGGTGTTTCTCCAGGGATTCCCAGCAGGAACCCAGGAACCTCTAATTGCACCAGTGCCTGCCTGGCCCTTGTGTAGTTAAGTCTGCCAGCCTTCTCTTTTTCCAGCTGAGACAGGATAGTGTTTATCACCAACCTGAACACTATCCTCCCAGCTTTGCAGGGGCCCTGTCAGCCTGCTCTGTGGCAGGGCCTCTCCCCAGAGCCCTTGAGCCCACTAGGGTGCTTGCTGGCACCGCTTGGAGGATTCGAATACAAATATGAATTGCTAATGGTAGAGTAGATGCCACTCAGCATCATGGGATCCCTTCAGCAAGTCCCACTGGGGATGCTCTTGTAGCCAGAAGTGAGACTTGCAGGAGGGACCTGGTGGGAATTCTCTCCTGAAGATCTGTCATTCTTACTCCATGGGGATCTGCAGAACCAGCAGTCTAAAAGCAGGGTGTTTCACACAGCTGGCTGAATTAAGATAAACTCTGCTTTCTTCTGATATGAAGCTATAATTTATAAAATGATACCCTCACTAATTAATGTGAGAGTATCTGTGAAAGGGCTGGGAAAGCAGAGCCTTTCTGAAATGCAGGAGACAGACTTAAATTTGGAAAGGACCTGATGAGACCCCCACTCGGAGCACCCTCAGCCACAGGAACGTATTTCATGTTAGCAGCAGAGAACCTGGAAGACTCCTGGGAAGGGAGAAATCAGGTGGGGAATTAAGTGGGTGGTGAGCCCAGCGTGTTGGATGTGGGATGTCTCTTCATTTGTCATTAGGAACAAGGAAGAGGCAGCACTTGGCCCCCTTATCACCCAAATTAAGCAATTACACCAGTCCCACGCTGGAGAAGAATTGCTATAAGGAGAACAATGCGGCAACAGTCATATTTCTGCACACTTGGTCTGCATTTTCTTTGGCTTCCCCTTTCCTCTAACACCCGCAGCACTCTCACCATGTGAAGCGATACTCCTCATTTAGTTACTGTTAATGTCAAGATTTATATTCACGATCTCTCCGCTTGCCCACTTCTTTTTTGCTGTGTGAGCCATGGGATGGCTGGTCAGAAGGAATCTCTAATCTTGTTACTGTCTCTTATTCTGCATGCTGGATGGCCCTTGGTGTTGCGATGTGGGAGCTGGGTGACCCAGCCCCACCGTGTTCTTGAGTAGATCGAAAGCCTGCTCTCAGTACATGTTAGTTACACTCTGTTTACTTGGATCAAGACTCACCTTGGGAAAGAGGAAAGCTGTGCTCCAGCTCAGGTAGCTTGAGGCCCCCAAAAGACCCAAAGGGCTCCAGGGGAACCCAGGGCTAAGCTCTCATCCCCAGGGACACTTCCTGGAACAGACTGGGTGGAAGCAATACATTCTAAAAGGTCCCCCAAACCATATATTTTTAAGCCCCCTTATCCAAATATACTACTCATTCACAGTAGAATAATGTAAGACCATCATAAAAAGAACAGACAACTATTAAGTAATAGATGATACCGGTTTTGCCCCTTTGGCAGCTGTTCTCTGGTATCAAACCTTTCCTATTTATAGGGAAAAGTTCTTGTTCAGGCTTAATGGGGCTAGAGGCAGTATTTGTATTTTAACCAGAGATAATATTAAAAGAACTTCTGAGATAATTATTTTTTCTCAATTTTTATTTGGTCTTTGAGAATTTTATACAATGTGTTGTTGTTGTTGTCCTTTTGTTTGAGACAAGGTCTTACTGTGTACCTCTGGAGAGCTATGTTGATGAGGTTGGCCTTGAACTCATAAAGCTATGTTGATCAAGCTGGCCAACAACTCACCAAGATTTGCCTACCTGCTTGCTTCTGCTTCCCATGGTGGGCATCAAGGGTGTATACCACCACACTCAGGCCCTCATCCAATCTGTACTGATTACATTCACCCCAAAATTCTCCCAGATGTACCTCCTTTTTCTATCCATCCAACTTTATGCCTTCTTTAGGACTTTTTGTTGTTGCTGTTGTTTTTATTGCTACATTTATTAATTTTAAAGTTTTGATAATCTTTAATTAATAATGTAACAAGATTATATAAGTTTCCCCTCCTCTACTCCCATGTCCTTCCTACTCCCAAGGTAATATTTTACCAAGAAAACTGGGACTGGAAACAAAGCTTAGTGGGGAGTGCTCTTACTTAGCATGCAGGGAAACTCTAGGTTCCATGCCCAGCACTGTACAAATCCAGTGAAGTAGTACCTGCATGTAATCCCACCTCTTGGAAGGTGAGAACAAGAGGAACAGACATTCAAGGCCATCCTCAGCAACATAGTTGGAGGCCATTGTGGGCTACTTGAGACCCTATCTTCAAAAAACAAAAGAGTTTTGTTTAATTGTTGTTCTTGGTCATGATGCTCTCACATGTGTGGGAATGGGGTAACTTTTTAAGCACAAAAACCCAACAGGGGCTTATTTTCCTAGTATAGCACAGACCACACACATGCTTCCCTTGGCTTAGGAAGGACTTTAAAACAGCTGAAAAGTCAAACTGAAGAGGCATGTGGCTTTGTGCTTATAATGGAAGAGTACTGTCACTTGATTGCCAGGCCATGTGTTACCCTTGTTAAAGTCTGTACACCCTCAGCCACATTCCAGAAGCTGAGAGAAAGCCCTCCCTGTTGCTTATGGAACCTTCATCCTTGGTTTGGCAGTCCGCTGTGTGTGCAGAGATGACTCTGGATAGGAGCACTCACCGTACGAACATAAGGATCTGAGTTCAGACCCCAGCACCCACACAGAAATACAGATGTGTCCATGTGCTTATAACTCCATTGCTACAGGGGGATGTAGACAAGAGCATCACTGGGCTTGATGGCTGCCTGTCTAGCTCCAGATCCAGTGAGAAACCCTGTTTCAAGGAATAGGCCTAGAGTGATAGAAACATACCCAACATCCTCTTCTGGCCTTTGTGTTGCCATAGAAACACATCTGTGAGCTTTAATAAGCATGCGTGCATGTGTATGCACACACACAGACACACACATACACACACGCCCTGATAGAGAGACAACTGAGATATAGTATTTTGCTTTTCAGCCAGTTCTTCAACCAGGAACAGAATCTTCACTGTCCAGCTTTCACCGAAGCAAAGCAATAACCACTCCCCCCGCCCCCAGTCCATCTCCCCATCCTCCATCCCCCCAAAGAGTGGGAAATGTGGTTCTCCTGTTTGTGATTCTGCTGCTCCGCTCAGCACCGGGTGGAATGAAGCACTGGGTATTTTGCTGGAGCTGCTTTTCCTTTCTTGTGGGGAGAGCATGCAGAAGCCCTGTTCAGCGGCCTGGCACTCAGACCTGGGTATTCCCCAGCCATCCCGGTATCTGCTTTCTGGGCCCCAACAAATATGCAGTCTCTCCCCCAGGCCTCTGTGCTTCTTCTGCAGTTTGATTTTCTCATAAAAAACATTTCTGAGCCATTTGTAAATTTTCTAGCATTTGGGGGGCAATTTCTATAATTGTTGGCTGAGTTTCAAGAGCTTTTTCAATTTGGAGTCTCAATTTCCAAAATGCCTATCAACCTCTCCTTACTCCTCCAATATTATGTCTGGGTTAAGATGACATTTTATTATTCTTCCAATGTTATCGTGTTTCCAATCGGCTTAATTACCCCATATCTACCCAACATTCCTATTTATGCCATCTTCAGACTAAATCTCTACTGAAAATTATTTTAAATCCTGAACCTTATTATGTTTTTTTCCCCTTCTTCCTATCATCGCATTTTCAGGCCAAAGTAAAACTGAATGTCTGTGTACTAGAATCCTTCCAGTGTATAACATTACATATCCCCCCAAAACATGGGTTATAATACAGAGATTTAAATTTTTTAATTAGTTTGTGTGTGTGTGGTGGATACATGTGTGTTGTGGCATACATATGCAGAACAGAGGACAGCCTGTGGGAGTCAGTTCTCTCCTTCCACCAAGGGGCTCAGAGGATGGATCTTCCAGCTTACGAGTGTTTTACCCACTGAGCTATCTTGATGGCTCCCATATAATTTATTGTATGTAAGTAGGAGTTGTTGGAAATTTATCTGATATCTTCAGTTAAACTTCTCTTTCTTGGAGTGAATGTAAAGAAGAGTAAGGAGAATAGGATTTCTGTAGAAACGTTTTGTTTTTCACAGTAGTAGATCATAGAGAGGGACCCTTGAAGACCAGTTTCTTTTAGCCAGCCATTTTCCAGGCTGGAGACAAATCACACTACGGTACTGGGCCTTGGAATGACCATCTGTAGTGGGGCTGGATTAGGTGGCCTTCTGTTGGATATCCTGGCTTTTCTATACAGCTGTCTATCTCAGCAGCATGACAGAACCCGAAATATATAATATGTGTGTGTATATTGTTTAGGTTGTGGGGGAAGGTCTTATGGAACCAAGGATGACTTTGAACTCCTGATCTTCTGACTCTATCTCTCAAGTGCTGGGAGTACAGGCATTTGCCAATACAATTGGTTTATGCCTTGCTGGGGATAGTTCCCAGGCCTTTGTGCATGCTAGGCAATCACTCCTCCTGCTGAGTTATGTCTCCAGCCTCATGATTGTAAATTATTCCACAAGAGCTGTTTCTTTAATCTCTTGAATACATAAGGGAAAAAAGGCATGGTGGACAAACATGGGCATGTGTGTGTTGATTCATTTAAGTAACTGAAGGAATGTGCCAATGGATTCATAACATGTTCTGTGCTTCCTTTAGCTGCTCATATATATCCACACATTTTTAATTTAATTTTTTGAAAGATTTATTGATTATTTGTGTATTAGTGTTCTATTTTCATGAACACCTTCATGCCAGAAAAGGGCATGTAGTTGCTGCAAATTGAACTCAGGACCTCTGGAAGAGCAGACAGTGCTCTTAACCACTGAGTCATCTCTCCAGCATCATCTATGTTGTGGAGTCTGGAGTCAGCTGGACCCTTCCTATAGACAGAGAAATTAGTTCTTTCTCCATTCTTCTGTCTTCAGTATGGATTCGGGAAAGCAGAACACCTGAGTAAAGAGCTCACAAAATATGTTTCATATGCTCATGTTATTGGTAACAAGTCTAATTTGACCTATGAAAGGAGTTATAAGCCAGGTGAGGTGAAGCACACCTATAATCCCTGCATTCAGGGAGGCAGAAGCAGGCTGGTCTCTGTAAGTTCAAGGCCAGCCTGGTCTACAAAGTGAGTCCAGGACAGCCAAGGCTACACAGAGAAAGTCTATCTCGAAAAAACAAACAAACAAAAAACAAAAACGAAAGGAAGGAAAAGAAAGGAGTTCTGGAAACATGTGAAGTGGTGCACATAATCCTTTATCTCAACTCTCTTAGTGAGCTATTGTCCCGGGTTGCAGAGCCATGGACCAGTGTGGTGGAGTCAATGACTATGGGCCTTATGAGATTGACCACAGCCCCTGAGTCACCTGGTATCAAACACATCTGGGTTAGCGACACCTCTAATGACAGATCCTACCTCAGCAATCTGGACTGCTCTGGAGTTCAAAGCAGCTTCCTCATTTCATCTCAAAGTTGGACAGTGCTCTGTGCTCAGCAGAGGTGTGCGAATGTCACTTTCATTACAAGAATGTATAATTCTGTATGTTGTGTGCTGTCTCAGTTAGTCCCACTGCAAGTCCTGCATAGCAAGGTGGTCACAGCTAACCGTTCCTCATAACTGTCGTTCCAGTGTGGTAAATACCATAAGATGTATGTAATAGGATGCATTACTAATTATCTCAACTCTATTCTGTAGAGAAGTCTCAAAAGTTACTTTGTGGAGGTGACTCAATTGGTAAAGTCCTTGCCTTGCAAGCATGAAACCAGATTTCTATCCCTGTATCCATGTTAAAATGCTGGGCAAGGTGGCACATGCCTGTAATCTCGGTGTTGGAGAGGCAGGCACAGGAGGATTCGTGGAGCTTGCTAGCCAGTCAGCCTAGACTACTTACTGAACTCCAATGCCAGTAAAAGACCCTGTCTCAAAAAACAAGAGCAACTAAGGGTTGTCCTCTGGCCTCTACATGTATGTGCACACAAGTGCACATATGCATATGCACATACCTCAAAATTCAGTGGATGAATCTATTTTTTCTCATTATTAATGCTACATCTGAAAAGGTTCCCCTTGTGTACATTGTAGAACTTTTCCTAATCAAATTGGTGTTTGCTCACTATAGAACTGTGTGACATCTTCAGTTTCCTGAGGCCAGAAGCAACTGTCTTCATTGTTGTCCCAAAACATGGATGAATTATGATCTGTTGAGGCAGGGGACTGGAGCATATGAAACAGATTGACTGGGAGTCCCTGAAATGGATAGTTGTATCGTTCATGAAAATCAGTGGATTTTGTTTTGTTTGGGGGATTTCTAATGACTTTTCAAGGTTCTGAGTTCTTGCTGTCAACATATAGATGCTACTAATAAATTGAGATTAGGGTCAAGAATACCTAATAATTACCTAGTAATTAATATTACTGTCAAAATAATAACATAAAGACTTCTCAGCCAGGTGCGGTAGCACATGCCTGTAATCTTAGCACTTGAAAAAACAGAGAATGGCAGATCTCTGTGAGTTCAAGGTCAGCCTGGTCTACAAAGGGGGTCCAGGACAGCAAAGGCTATATAGAGAGATGCCGTCTCGAAAAACAGAGAGAGAGAGAGAGAGAGAGAGAGAGAGAGAGAGAGAGAGAGAGAGAAAGAGAGAAGAGGAAGGAAGGAAGAAAAAGAAAGAACTATTCAAGCCAGGTGTGGTAGCATATACCTTTAATTCCCACATTTGGGAGGCATAGGCAGGCAGAGCAGATCTCTGTGAATTCAAGGCCAGCCTGGTCTATATAGAGGGTTCCAGGCCACCTAGTGTGACATAGTGAGACTTTGTTTCAAAAAACTAAAAGATAAAAACAAAAAGAGAAAGAAACATAACTTCTAGTTGAAGAATATGCTACATTATTTTGAACACATGTACAAACATCATTGTATATATGGTCTGCTGAAGTGTATATCATGAGGACCAGTATGGCAGCCCTTCAAAGACTTCATCTTCTCAAGCTTAGGTCTTCATCTTACAGGGTAAGAAAATGGAATATAAGATGGTTCAAGAGCCAAAATGTGAGTCCATTTCCCTTGTAGCTTAGCTTTCTGTTCTGGTGACAAAAAAACCAAAAAAACCTGAGGGGGGAAATCACACGAAAGCAGGAAAGACTGTTTCATTTGGCTTCTGGTTTCTATCCATGGTCACTTGATACTATTGCTGTGCACTTGTGGGTCAGCCGAACATTATAACAAGAAGTGTGTGGTAGAGCAAAGATGCTGAATTCATGGTAGTCACAAAACAGAGAGAGAAAGAAGAAACCAGGGTCCTGCTATACACTTCAGGGCACTCTCCACATTATTGATCTACTCTCTACAACTAGACTAAACCTCCTAAAGTTTCTGCCAATTCCAGCTGGGTTCCTCTAAATGAGGCTCCACATCCAAATGATCACAGTTGGGAAATGTACAAGAGCCACATTGTAACCTGTGTTGTGTGCTTTTCGGATGCAAGACTCCAGGATGTCACCTGTCCATTCACCTTCATTTCATCCACATGATTCCAGCTAGCTTCTAAACACTACACCATGACAATAAACACTGAGTAGATTCAACAAGTCCACTGATAGCAGAGGCACGGCCATTTTGGTATGTGCCTCTTAATTTTTCAGCTTGGGAAACAGTTATCCAAGGTGTATTAGTTTCTGCTCTGCCACTGTGATAAAATACTCTGAGGAGAAGAAGGTTAGGGAAGAAAGGGTTTATTTTGGCTTACAATTCCGGAGGAGACATAGTCCATCATGATAGGGAGGCCACAGCAGCAGGTGTGTGAGGCCAGCCTGACAGTCAGAAAGCAAATTGCTCACACTTCATCCACACATGAGAAATAGAGACAAACAGAAACATAGATACAGAGAGAGAGAAACACACAGAGAGATACAGAAGAGATCAGGAAGTGGGTCTAGACTATAAAACCTCAAAAGACATCCCCAGTGACATACTTCCTTCAGCAAGTTTCCACCTCCTAAAGGTTACACAACCTTCCCAAACAGTACCACCAGCTGGAGAGCAACTGTTCAAATACATGAACCTAAACCACTACACAAAGTCAAGGACAGGCCTTATATAAGACATACAGTTGACTCTAATATGGAAATAACAGAGATTCCCCTATGGGTTGTGATAGTTGATTAGAGGCACAGAATGTGCAAACCAGTGGAATAAGCTTCACCCATGGTGGAGTATGAAATGAAATGTGGTTTTCCTTTAAGCGTATGTGTGTGTATTGACATTTAATATTTAGTTAAATACTAAGTTCCTGGGTAACTCACCCCTAGTGTCTACCAATGCTAATGCATAGTAAGTACCCTGGAAATGTTAGCATTATATCTAAGAGTTGCTTTATTGATCATCCAAGTCCCAGAAAGGAAGAGAGACTCACCTTCATGTCCAAGCATTGTCTGGGAAGAGTTTGGCCTGGGATAGAGGCATTTTTAGCATCTTCCTCCCATGAGATTGATCCAGACTGGTACCTGTGCATGACCAGCATGCAGGACTGTACTATAACTATCATCCCTAGTCAGCACTCCCACACAGATGGTTTGGCGCTTCTTCATCACTTGACCTCACTCCTTCACCCAGAACCCTCTCATCTACCCCAAGCACCAGTCCTGACTCTTCTGAGCAATCTCTGTGTCCCTCAGGGCCACTGGGCCTTCCTTTCTGGGCACCAAATGTGAGAAGGCCTGTCCCTGAAGCCCAAATGGCAGTAAATATCTGAAGCAGCCATGTTCACATTAAAGATTATGTATTTGCCACTAAGGGGAGAATATAGTGTTTATCGGCTGGAGTGTGTGCCAACTGAGCTGATTACAGCATAGCACTCTGTCAGCCAGTGATTGTCCGTCCTTTATCATCTGTGTCACTCAGCACCAAGAAGGAAGGGAATGGCTAGTCCCCATCCCCCTTCCATCCCCAACCCCTTCCTCTCCCTCCTCCCTCCTTCACCCTTCTCTCTCCCTCCCTTCCTCCCCCTTTCTCTCTCTCTCTCTCTCTCTCTCTCTCTCTGTGTGTGTGTGTGTGTCATACCCATTTTGTGTAGAAAATTTGTATTTACTTTGGGAGTGTAATTTGTTCCTCATGGATAATGTGACCCTGAGCGGAGCCGGATCATGGGTTAGTTGAAGTGATATTTTCCGCTAATGGTAGTCGTACATCACTGCTGTCAGCTCGGGTTAGGAGGCAAGCACATTACAGCTCCATTTTACCTCTGCAGGCATCTGGGATTATTTGCCATAACCGAGTATGACATGACCGCACTACAGAGTGCATTAAAATTTTACTGGCTTCTCAGGCAACTTCCTGGCTCCAGTGAGTGCTTCAGGCAGGCAGTCTGATGGGGGACCCAAGGGCCCTGACTTTCTACATAGTGGTGCAGAAGGTGGAGGTAGCCTGCGATGGCCTGCTTTCCTCTCACTCTGAGAAAAGAATCAAGGAAAATCCTGGGAGGTAGGCAGCAGGTGTGTGTGTGTATGTGTGTCTAGATACCGCAGACTGACAGGTGACAGGCTGCCCTGTATGGATAACCAGGGGCTGACTGGAGTGTCCGCCGCAGTGGGAAGTATCCTGTGCTTCCACCCACCAGGCATATGGGAAATAGGTCCTTCTCCAAGGAGATGCCAGGGCAAGAGGGTCACTGCCAAGCCCTGGGCAAATTCTTACTGTTCTTGTTTGTCCAAGGCCAGACTAAAGTAAGGAAGCAAGAGTCTTCAGTGTGGTAGAATCCATGCTGTCTGTGAAAATGGATGAGCCTGTAGATCTAGTCCTAAGGTTGAATCCTGAGTACTTTGTAAACTGTGGTGATTACACATGTAATCCTAATGCTTTGGAGGTGGTGGAGGCATGAGGATCAGAAGGTCAAAGGATGCCTTCATAGGAAGCTTAAGACCAGCCTGAATTAGAAGAGCTCCTGTTTTAACAGCAGCAAAAACAAGAGGCCTGGGTTGTGGCTCAGTCAGTAGAGTGTAGCATGCACAAAGCTCTGAGTTTGATTACTAGTAGCTCGTAGCCTGGGCGTGGTGTTGCCAGTGCTTGGGAGGTAGAGGCAGGAGGATCGGGAGTTCAAGGTCATAGCAAGTTCAGGGACCGCTTGGACCACATGAGACCTTATGTCAAAAATCACAATAGCAGCACAAGGGCTGGTGACAAAGCTTAAGTGACACAGTGCTTGCCTCATATGCACAGAGCCCTGGATTTGATACCCAGCATCTTATAAACTGGATATGGGAGCACACCATTGTAATCACAGCACTCAGGAGGTAGAGGCAGGAGGATCAGGAGGTCAGTGTAGTCCTTAGGTGTACAGCAAGCTTCAATGCATCCTGGGCTACATGGGACCCTGTCTCCAAAAGATACAACAAAACCAAAAATATCTGCCAAAACATTCTGCACATTGTAGCATTTATCTATACAAAGCTATGTGGGCATGAATGCCCTGACTTTACTTCAAGGAAACCAAGGTCCAAAGATGCTGTGTAACTTTATGGAATAATGACAAACTTCATCACCTGTGAGATTTCATGTCCTTTCTGCTAGGTAAGGCATGCTTCATACACACCCACTCTTCTGATCTGTCTACAGCCATCATAAAAATAGGTATTAATATTATCCTCAGATTGCAGAAAGAGGAGAGGAGATCCATGCATCAAAAGTCTCACCCCCACCAGTGGCAAATCAAGGTGTGTGTGTGTGTGTGTGTGTGTGTGTGTGTGTAGGTCAGTTTAAAACTTGTGGGAGTGAGTTCACTATTCTACCGTATGTGTTGTGGGGATTAAATTCAAGTCATCAGGCTTGGAGACAAGCACCCCCACCTGCTGCTCCATCTTGCCAGTCCCAGACCAAGGCTTAACCTTCCTTGGTTGACCTTGAAGGCTGTACTGTCTGCCGCCAAGCAGGACTCTGACTCTTATCACATTCTAACAAGCCTGAAAGCTGATGGGCGAAGACGGGGGACATCATAACATGTTGGCATAAAAGGAAACTTTCAAAGAGTGTTTTGTCACTTTTCAGTTGTAACTCAGCTAACATCCAACAAAATATTGCTCAGCGAAGACAGCCTGTGATGAGCTTTAATTAAATCATAAGTCTTGTTCGCAGTTAGCACATTGCTCGCATACAAATGGTTCTTCTAAGGGCCTTGACAAGCATTTATTTTGATCAGCTAGGACTTACAGTCACTCCAACAAAATGCTTTATACCACTTAGCATCCCTTATTATTCTTACTGGAAAAGAATTCGGTGTAGGGGCCAGAGATGTGGCCCTGGGTTCCAGACCTCATAAACCTGGTTTGGTGGTACATGCCTGTTACCTCTTCATTCAGGGATTGGCGGCAGGCAGGAGGACTAGGAGTTTTAAGATCATCCTTGGCTATATAATGAGTTGGAGCACAGCCAAAGAGCTACATAAAACTCTGTCTCAAAAGAAAAAAAAAAAACAAAAAAAACGCTGGAGCAGCGGCTCAGGGGGTAAAAGCACTTGCTATGAGATCATAAAGGTCTGAGTTTGGGTCCCAGCACCCAAGTAAAACGTATATGTGGCTGAGTGTACCTAGAGCTCTTCCACTGTGGGCAGCAGAGGCGGGAGGATTGCTAGAACAGACTACCAGCCTAGCTCCAGATTCATTGACAGACCCTTTCTCAAAGGACTAAGAGAGGAGGATCGAGTAGGACACCGACACACCGACCTACACGGTCACATATAAGTACATGCACCTATACACACAAAAACATAAAGAAAGGATTTAACATACGCTTATGTTGAATCATATAATTTCTTGCAGAAGACAATCTTTGAGTGTACCATAGACCTCAAGCTGCAGTGAAATAAAAGGATCACAGATCCCACATAGGTGGGTTCTGGGTGCTAGACACTGAACTGTGCATCTGTCCCCACTGGGTGAACATTGCCTTTTGTTCTAGCCAGAAAGGCTCCCTTTCTTCTAGTCCTGAGATGCTTTCCCTTCACCATCCTCACAAGCAGCTGTGAGTGTGGTAGAGTCGTCATTCTTGGACTTCTGTAAATGGTATTTAACCTGAAGAAGACCTCGACCCCACAGGGAAACATCTGCTAAGAGGAGAGCCCATGGGCAACCATAACTTTTCTCACTGAAAACTTAGAAATTAATTAGCGTGAGGGGTTTGTGCTCACTGGCCTTGCTCCCTACCATAGGCTCACAACACTCGCACTGATCCTCCCAATCAGATAACAGGAGGTCTAGGCTGCCGACCTAGGTTTCTTCTCTGGTCTGAAATTCAGTCACTTAAGCAGTAAAGGAAGAGAACAGAAGTATTGATCCAGTCATAGAAAAGTAATTATCCCTCTAGGATGGTCTGTTTAGAACGCAATCATAATTTTAAATAGTGTATTCCCCAGAGGCAGCATAACAGCATATGGTTGTCTTTGTTTAAGTGAGGTCACACTGGTGCTTTCCCTGCTCTCTGGACCCCACTGATCTGTGCATAGAAAATGAGTACACATTGTAAAACGTGGCTTAACCAACAAGCCACGTACCAAGTGTTTACTGGATTATTCACAATAGACTTGTGACCTTGCATAAAAGAGCTCCATGAATCGTTACCTCATTTTAGAACCCTCCAGTGGTAACAGTTTCAGTAAGTGTTGAGTTTTGTTCTGTTTTTGTTTGTGACAGGGTCTCACTGTATACTCTCAGCTGGCCTCTAACTCAGAGCCCTCCAGCCTCACCCAGATTCTCAAGTTCTGGGATTATAGGCTTGTCCCAACACCCTGATTGGTAAGATTCTTTTTTTTTTTTTTTTTGCAAACAACATAAACTCAAACCAATTGATAATGAAATGTGTAAGCATTTGACATCCCAATACATATTAACCAAGCTATAAGAAAGGCTGGGGAGACGTCTCAGTGGGTAAAGTACTTGCTACACACATAAAAGCCAGGTGTGGTAGCAAATGTGTCTGTAACTGCAGTGCTATATGGGAGGGTACAGAGCAGAGACAGGTAGATCTCCGGAGTTCATTCAGCCAGAGCAGCTGAACTAATGAGCTCCAGGCTTCGTGGAGACAGTGTCTCAAAAAAGGGGGAAACTGATCAAGGAAGACAGCCAGTGTGGACCTCTGGCCTCCATACACATGCACACATACCCAAATGAACACATGTATTCTACATGGACAAAGAAAGGCTCTGATCTGCAGCTAGACATAGAAATGCTGAATCCATCTGTCTCTACCTCTTTTTGCCTGTGCACCTTAGTCTCAATAGTTTCTGAGTCTTAGGTTCTTTTTTTGGTAAAAGTCATGACTCTCACATTTCAGCTTCAACCAGTAAAAGAAGGGACCCTTCTTCTCCATCCCAGTTAAAAAGACCCAATGGAAGGAATACCTGTCCATAGTAGATTATCTAAAGGGACCGTAGGCCGGGCTGCCTTTCCTGGACCTGTCCTCTATGGGTAGAAGGACTCAGCCATGCTGCTCTAGATCTCACTCTAGATCTAACTTGTCAGCCACAGAATCTTCCTTGATCAGCCAAAGTTAACACTTAAAAACATTCGAGGAGATTGGGAACTCCCCCTACCCAGAGTACACATTAAAAAGTCAAGTGTTGGGCTGGAGAGATGGCTCAGAGGTTAAGAACACTGGCTGTTCTTCCAAAGGTCCCGAGTTCAATTCCCAGCAACCACATGGTGGCTCACAGCCATCTACAGAGAGATTTGGTCCCTCTTCTGGTGTACAGACAGAACATTGTATAAATAATAAATAAATAAATCTTTAAAAAAGTCAAGTGTAGCCGTACATGCCTGCAACCCGAACATTGAGGCAAACAGAGACTAGAGGTTTGCTGCGGTTTATTGTATACCACATAGCTTCATGTTCAGTAATAGATCATGTCTCAAGTGATAGAGCAGAACACCTGACCTTCCCTTGCACACATGCATGTGCACCACGCATACATACACACATTCCTGTTTATATACTCATAGAAGTTCCCAGGGCTGGGAATGTGGGTAGAGTGCCTGTCTATCACGCAGAAAGCCTTGGCATTCATTCCTCACAAACTGGGTAGAGTGGCACACCCCAGAAATGCTGGCACTTGGAAGATATGGGTGAGACGATCAGATCAGGATCATTCTTGATTACATAATGAGCCCATCCTGGGATACATGGGATGCTGTCTCAAAAAAACAGTAATCTTATTAAAATAAACAAAAGAGTTCACAGATTCTGAAATATGGATGTGTTTTTAGTTTTGCTTAATAAATGTGTAAATATTCAGAGCATTTAAAGTACCATTTACAAATTAATTCTATCTTTCTGAAACAATTAGGGCTGTTGAAAGGCATGGAATTTTAAAAAGTGATTGTTCCTGTATACATGTATTGAGAATAGACCAGAATTCATTAATATTTTAAGTATAATAGTTGATGAGTTTCTCCCCCAATTATAAGACAGCCACCTTGAGAGACATGAAGGTCTTTGAAGTCACTGGGATGGTAATTACTAAATTACTTTATCTAGGGTACAAAATGAAACCTTCTTTTCCAGAGGGATTACAGTCACCTCAAAGGACAGGGTCCTTTGACAACAGCAGGCAGCCTTGCTAAAATGAGTATCTTCAGTGTGGAAGTGAGGTGCTGGAGATGTAGTTCAGTTGGTAGAGTGCTTGCCTCTCATCCAAGGAAGCTCTCGGTTTGATCCCCAGCACCACATAAACTATGTCTGGTGGAAGCACACTGTAATCTAGGAATTCAGAAAATGGTGGCAGAGGATCAAATGTTGAAGGTTACCCTAAGAGACATAGGAAGTTGGAGGCCAGCCTGGACTACATGAGCCCTTGTCTCCAAAATTTGAGATAAATAAATAAATGTAGGAAATTTGTTCTTTACTTTTTCCTGCAAATTTAGCCTCTAGTGCTCTGAGCACTGATCTTGGGAATCTTGGGATCTGAGCGATATTGGGAGCTGGGGATAGAAAGATGGCTGAGGTATACCAAGCCTTTGGAGAGATGCTTTATAATTGAGGAGAAGGCCATGGTACTTTGATGTAGTCTAAGAGTCTCATACTTTCTGCTGCCCTGGAGACCAGAGAATGTAATCATTCTGTCTAAGGAAGGCAACATTCAAGCTAGATCTCACTGGAAGTCAGCAAGTGTCAGTGAAGACAATAGGCAAAGGGAAGTTTGTTTCCAAAGAAGCAAGCCAAGCAGGATCATGCCCACCTCCATTTTCTCATCTGCACAGATGATGAGCTTGCAGCATTACCATCCTGCCTCAGCAGCAAAGGGCGCTACTCTGAACTGGGCTGTACAGTAGAGGAATGTTAATTTAGAACATGGCTGTTCTGGCAAGAGATCACATCCAAAGAGCTTCTAGGTCTGTATGAGTGTGATCCAACTGGGATACAAACACGCCTTTAATTCAGGAGACAGATGCAAGCAGATCTGAGTTCGAGGCCAGCCTGGTATAGAGTAAGTTTTAGGCAAAGAAAAGCTTAGATCCAGGCATAGTGGTACATGCCTTTAGTCCCAAACAATGAAGGTAAAGTTAGCTTGTAGAAGGACACACCCTTGTTTGAAAGTGATGTGTAATTGAGTGGCAGAAATAGTGATGAATCAGAGAAGGATTTGACAGACTAGGATATGCCAAACTCTCATGAGAACAGGGGAGAAAGGGAGCAACACAGTAGGAGAGAGGAGGAGGCAGTTGTACAGGGACAGTAATAGAGAGACAGGTTACAGAGAGAAAACAAGCTAGACTCAGATGAAGACAGAATGAGCCAGAGAATGAGAAGGAGCCAGGAGATAAGAACAGATTGCTAGAGTTAGTTTGAGGCCAAGCTGAGCAATTCAGGAGCCAAGAGAAAAACCAGTTTGAATAAGTTAGCTGGGAAAGGCATTTGAGCCAGAACTGCTGAGTTGAACCAGCCAGCCCAGAGCTCAGAAAGAACAAGAGAGGGTGAGTTTATTCATCAGTAAGTCTCAGAGGCTGAAAACACTCTAGGGGCCTAGGTTAAATGGTGCAGAGACTAGAAGCTTCCAGGGCTAGGCCTTGGTTAGCAGAAGTCAATAAACCTCTGAGACAGCAACTGAAACAGAAGAATAAAAGTTTCTTTTATACTGTACCTGCAGAATGTGTGCCCAAACAAGCCTACCCATAAACTGCTTCTTGTCAGGCATACTGTCACAGGAAAGCATGTTGACACAGATCCAGGCTAATGGCAGGGTACAGGAAAAGACAAGACTGATGTTGGTTACATAAAAAGCTTGGTAAAACCAGACCTTATATGGCAAGGGTGAGGTTTGGATTTGACCCAGACAGCAGCCTCTCAGGACTGTCAGTGAAGGGCGCATCAGATTTGACTCCAGGAAGAGAACTCAGGAAGAGGCCTGCGAGTAGATGAGAAGGACATCTGGTCCAGAAGTCCAGAGAGGACACAACTGATGAGTGGGACTGCAGGGTTATGGAGAAGGAAAGAATTGGGGCTCAGAGCTATTTCTGAAGTGAACTCGGATGTTAAGAGGGTAGGAGTGAGTTGTGGGTGACTCTAGTTTCGTGAAGGCTGTCCAGGGTGGCGGTTTCAGATTTATTATATTCATGTGTGTCATGGTTCATGTGTGGAGGCCAGAGGACAGCCTGCAAGAGGATCTCTTTCCAACATGTGAGTTCCAGAAATCAGCTCAGGTTGTCACGCTTGGCAGCAAGAACCTTTACCATCTTGCCAGCCCGAGGTAAATTTGACAGCAACATCCAACTTCAGAGAATGGAATACAGGAAGTATGAGCCAGGAAGGCCTTGGGGTCCTCATCTGTATGACATCAAAGAGTATGCATTACCAAGCAGGGATTCAAGGAGAAGTTGAAGCTCTGGGAATGTGGAGGGACCATGCCACAAGAGTGACACCAATAAATACATGTGATAACTCCTCTAAGAACAGAATCACCATGTACTTTCTGAACTGCTCTTACATTATGTAGTATTTGAGTTGCACCACAAGCTAAATGCCCTATTTCTAAATTGTAGCAAAATACATGTAAACTGATGGTACCATCATAATGTTATTTGTGTTTGTTTGTTTGAGGCAGGGTTTTATGTCGATTAGGCTGGCCTCAAAGTCTTTTTCCTAGACAAGGTTTCTTTGTGTAGCCTTGGCTGTCCTGGAACTTGTTCTGTAGACCAGGCAGGCTGGCCTTGAACTCACAGAGATCCTCCTGCCTCTGCCTCCCTGAGTGCTGGGGTTAAAGGCGTGTACCACCACTCCTGGCATGGCCACAAACTCAGTATAAAACCCAAACCTGCCTTGAACTCCTGAGCCTCCTGTCTCAGCCTCGGGAGTACTGGGATCACAGGCATATATCAGTACTTCCAGCCTCCCCATATTAACAGTTTTGATATGTGTATTTCAGAAGTGCAAAGTACATTTAAGTCATTGCGCAACCTATTACTCACTTTATTTATTTTGTGTGTTTGGAGGAGTATAACACTGTGGATCTCTTATGGAGGTCAGAGGCCAACTTGTGGGAGGAAGACCTATCCTTGAACATGTGGGTTCCAGGGATTGAACTCAGCTTGGCAGGCTTGGCAGCTCTCTTTCCTGCTGTGCCATATCTCCAGCTCTAGCCCCTTACGTACTTCCCCTCCCCAAGATTTATTTTTCAATCATGTGTATATGGGAATGGTTGAGTATGTGCACATGAGTGCATGTGCCCCACATGCCAGAAGACCATTGGTTCTTGTGGAGCTGGAGTTAGGTAGTTGTGAGTTGCCTGATGTGGGAGCTGGGAACAAGACCTCAGGTAAGAACACAGTTCCCCTACCCACTGAGCCCTGGAGTGCTTTTTAAAATACAAAATGTATGAAAATGCCACAGTATCCTCCCATCCAGCCCTACAATGAAGACCCTGGGTTAAAGGAAAGTTTGTCTCCTTTTTTAAAGGAGGAACTCAAAATGGAATGAACTCAGGGAGCCCATGTCACTTTGCCGATGGTGTTATCCTGGTAGGCGTAGTAATATGTTGCTCCTGAGTGATCCTCAGTAATGCTGTTTGATTAGCTAACTTTTTTTTTAATCTTCATAAGAAGGAACTAAGTGGAAGAATTAATTTTTTTGTCATAACTTGAGATGGCACAGTCCATCATGGCAGCGAAGGCACTCAGCTGTGGCAACAGCATCTTGGAGTTGCTTATTCACATCTGGACAGACCAGGAAGCAGTAAGAGATGAATGCTGGGCCCAGCTCCTTTGCTTCTTTTCTCATTTCCCTCTTTATGTTTGTTGTGCCCAGATCATGAGACACCCCTCCTCCCCCCAAATCAATCAGGAGTCGAGTCCGTTGCAAAACACATGAGGGTTTATAAGCTCTAGCCTGGGTCGAAAGCTCACTGTTGAAACAGGAGAGGAATTCTACCCCAAGGTCTGGGGAGAACAGGGTTTTTAAAGGACAAAACCAGAAGAGGGAAGTTCCCAAGACTTGGAGTTACATAATTGGGCAAAGGAGGTTGATTTTTGAAATGATTGGTCTACTTTAGGTGTCAAGACCACCATGGGTCCTGGGCCAGCCATCTGGAGGATATCTGATCATGAGCAATGCCTGGAATGTCTTGTTAAGCAGGGCTTTGTGACTTTGGTCACAAGCTAGGGGCAATCTGAGTAAGGAACTAGAGCCATCTGAGTGGGTTTCAAGCTCAAGCCTGGTTACTTTCTGTAGCAGGTCGGATTTGTCTCAACTTGCCCACTCCTTTGTCTAAACTTATACCCAGGACCACAGTTATATGGCCCCAAGATTTAAATTTCAGATTTTGGACCTCTCATGTTCAGTCCAGAACCCCAGTACAGGGGCTAGAGCTATCCAGCCCCTTGTGCTCTGTTAAAGTCCCTCAAAGACACACCCAAAAGCATGCTCAATGAATATTTTAGATAGTGCTTAATCCAACCAAGATGATGGAATTAACCATCCCAACATCTTTCCTTCCAATGGGCCTGGCTCTCCTGACTCTCTCTAGTGCAAGAGGAGGACCAGCCCTAGACCTAGCTAGGAGGCCAATGAGACCCACAGCTCTTCAGGACAATTGAAGGCCTTGACCTGTCAGGACGTAGAAGGGCCCTTAAAGCCTAGTGATGACAGAGATAATAGGACAAACAGCCTCTGTGCTGTGCTGCTATCTGGTGTTAAGCAACCTGCAGGAAACAAGGAAGGGGCGGTTTCTAGGTAGAAGAAGAAGGGAAGCAGAGAACTATCTGGACCAATTATCTTCCCCTGTTTTCCCACCTCTCCCCAAAACCCAAAAGAGGGACTAGGGAGGTAAGATGGCTTAGTTTGTACCAGGTAGGCTTAGTGTTAGTGCCCTGGCCACTTACCCCCAATTGCATCCCCATCTGATTCTCATTGTCTCTGGCTAAACTGTTCTGAAATGAACAGTAACTCTTTTTTTTTTTCTAAAGATTTTTAAATGTCTATTTTATGTAATACTGTTTGCCTGCCATCAGTGTATGTGCACCATTTTTATGTGTGCTACCCTAAGGAGACCAGATGAAGGTGTTGGATTTCATGGAACTGGAGTTACAATCCCAAGCCAAGATGTGTATGCTAGGAACCGATCCCGTGGCCTCTGTAAGAGCAAACCCTGCTCCTAGCCACTGAGCACCACTCTAGTCCCTAAGAGTAAATTGTAAAACCTTTCACTCAGCTTTAAAAGAGAACTCTTCCTTAAAAGAGTTTACCCCTTATCCTCAGTGAATCCCTATAAATTCTCATGATGCTCACAGGACAGTTGCCATGTGTGATGTGAGAGAAATCCTATTATCACTTAGCATTAATTAATGCTCATTTTCTGTAAAGTGTGCTAAGACACCAACATCAGCTAGACTTTCACACCACAGAGAGAGGAAGGGGGTGGGGTGGGACTGGAAAGAAGCCGTGAGCATTGGATGGCGCTGGACTATATGGAAGACAAGGGTCCCGGCACACCTTTCTGCACAGAGAGCAGGCACAACAACCATTCTGGCTCCAGGAGGCAGGCCTACACCCCCACATAATAGGAAGCTGACTTAGGCCCGATTCCTACCAACTAAGATTTGCCAGCTATACCTGGAGGGGTTCTACATCATAGTACCCCCCCACACACATACGTATACACATGCACAGGCATGCACCTTCTGCATAGTCCTTATGTGCATGTACATGTACAGACGCATACATGCATATACAAACATAGAGAGTGTGTGAGAGAGAGGGGGGTCTATATACTGCTGCCCTTCCCTGACTTCTCCAGATTGTAGATTTGTTGTTATTGTTGTGTTATTATCTGTTTTGTTTTGTTTTACCCAATATCACCTGGCTATATAAATCAGGTGATGGGTGCTAGAACATGAAGTGTGACACCCCCCCACACACACACACACACATACACACCAAGCCCTAGTTTATCTACAGAGATAGCCTGCTGCTCAACTTTTGGGCCAGAGGCTGCCAGAGAGGCCTGGAGGCTGCTTAAGGAGTCATCTTTTATCTGCCTGACTCCCAGGCAAGTGCTAAGCCCAGCCTGCTTTGGTTCTCTTCCCAGGAGCATGGGACATTCACCTGTGTAGACTGTGCAGTGAGTAGGCAACTGAGCAGTGTGGTTTTAGGGTGAGGGAGAGCCAGTATTGCAGGCAGCATAACAGTGGGAAGTCAGTGACCGAGGGCTCTCCAGCTCCACCTCCCAGCTGCGTGACCAGGCCTCTACTTGAAAGATAGCAAGAGTCAGTTTGCTTAGTTAGTGGGATCGTTTCCCTAAGCACAGTTAAGTACATCTCACCCTGCATACTGCTCAACAACCTTATTAAAAATACCTGCCAGCCTAGACATGATGGCTCACTCCTTTAATCCCAGGACTCAGAAGACATAGACAGGTGAATCCCTGTGGGATCAAGGCCAGCAAGGTATATACAATGAGTTTCAGAACCACACAGTGAAACCTTATCTAAAACATATGTATGTATATATGGATGGATGGATGGACGGACAAACGGATGCAATGTTATTAGCCAGGGCTGGAGAGATGATGGCTAGTCAGTTAAGTGATTACTGCTGTTTTGGAGTATCAGAATTTGGTTCCTAGTGCTCACTTCAGGCAGCTTACAATGAATATTTATGACTCCAGCTCCAAGAGAATACATGCTTCTGTCCTTTAGGGCCAGCTGCAGTGCACATATCCACACACAGACTCACACACATACACATAATAAAAAAATAAAATAAGACTTTAAAAATTCCCAGCACCCCAAGAAACAACACAGTCCCATCAGTCATTGCTTCTTGAGTTTTTGTTTGTTTTATTTTTTTCTCTCTACCCTCATCTCATGCCTTCATTTTCTTGGGCAGAAGCAATATCCAGGACAGGCTATGAATTTACCACAGAGCTCAGTCACTAAACATCACACTCCTTTTTACTTCTATTCAAAACACAGTGGAAAGGGCTAGGGAAGTCGCTCCATCAGCAGAGCATGTGCCATGTATGCAAGATGACCTGAGTTTGATCCTTGGAAAATACATTTTAAAAACCAGGCATGGGGGTATGCGCCTCTAATCCTACTGCTGGAGAGGCAGAAAAAGGAGCTCAGTGTCCAGCCTAGCGTACTCTGAGCATCAGATCCAGTATCAAACCCTGTATCAAAAAGGATGGTAGATAGCTCCTGAAGACACCCAAGATTTCCCTCACACACACCCTCACATGCATGCACATGCACACTGAGGCAAAAAGACATGCTGGTGAAGAGAAAGCTGCCTCCCTGCTCAGCTTTTCCTGATATGGGGGATGGATGGAGGAGGCAATGTGATGAGGATCTGCCTTGATGTGTTGACAAGCTTCCTGTCTAACAGGGATGTGTCATAGAAAGTCAAAAATGTATGATTTACAAGAACCTGGTAACAGATAGACTTAACTCCAGTCTTACTGGATGTGATTTCATTCTTCTTTGGTGATTAGAACTCCTTTCCAAACCTTCTGAATCTTTGCCTTGAGCAGAGCACAGCGGGTCACCTCCTCCATATGGAGGTGAGCATGGCCTTTTTCTACCACACCCTCCAGATTTTACCTCTCTTCCCTCCCAGTCTCTGAAGCCCTCCGGGCTCACTCCAGAGAAGAGGAACCCAACAAGAGAGCATCTGCAGGGACCAGGCCTGCCCACAGCCTCATGAGAACTTACCTTCATCTTTTAGGGACCTCAACTCAAGTAAAACCAAATTCTGGACTTTGATGTAGAAAATAATTTCAGTATATGCCAGTATGAACAGAGTTAGAGATTTATTAAAAGGTATTTTGATACAGATTTTAATGCGGGGGGTTAAGGGAGAGATGTGTGTGGGCTTCTCTGAGAGTCACACTTCATATTATCTTCACAATACACGAAAGTAGGATTTGGGTGGGGTTGGAAGCTATTATCTTCAAAGGGAGGCTGAGGAAGCAACTGCCACCACAGGGTAGTTCCCTGGGGGCTTTGACAGGATTACAGTTGATAAAACAAAAGCCTAGATCTCAGAATGCAGGAAGTAGGACATCTTCACTGTAAACATAGTTAAGGGTTCCCAGAAAGGATTCTAGGGAGGAGTGAGCCCAACCAAAGGTTATACACACTCAGGCCTGAAGCCTAGTTCATTGTTGTCTTAGCATAAAGTATCTATACACAAAAGGAATGCTGTCTGTATGTCAAGAAGCTTCACAGTAAATATTCTTTATTTATTGATAAATTGATTTTTACATGTGCATATAGTATATGTGTGAATGTATGTCCGTGGGGAGGTGTGTGTGTTTACATCTGAAGTCTTCCTTTACCTTTTTTTTTTTTTTTTTTTTTTTAAGGCAGGCCCTGTCACTGAGCCCAAAGCTTACCAGTTGACTAGACTGGCAGGGGAGGGAGCTCCAAGGATACCCTCCACTCTCTCCCCAGCTGAGCTGGGAGTATAGACACTTGTCAGTCTACCCAGCTTTTACTGAGGGTTCTGGGGATCCGAGCTCACACCCTCAGGATTGTACAGCAAGCACTTGACAGGCTGAGCCATCTCCCACCCTACAAATGTTAATTGCTCTGGAACTTCCTTTAGCAGGTTGGTAAGAGGCTCCTGAGAGACTCTGGGGTAAGGGACTCCATTCCTTTCCCTTGTTCCCATAATCCTCCCTGTCTTTGTTTCTTGCTTTAAGAACATGAAACACAAAGCCTACAGCATCATCACACTCCACCCAGGGGTCTGTTGCTTAGTAAACATGAGCCCTGAGCCCCATGCTCCTGTCAAGGCCTCTAGTTCTCTCCAAGATGGGCCTTTGGTGACAGTAGCTCAGCCACAACAGCCCACAGCAACACTCCCAATTCACAGTGAAAGGATTTCCTGGGCCTCGTATAATTTAACCTGCCCACACTGCTAAACTTCTATATTACACATTTCTGTCAGGATGTCAGAAGACATGATTGCATGCTAAGAGTATTGCTGGGTTACTTTCCCTCCCTTCCCCGTTCTGGAACATCTCTGAGATTTTTTTTTTTTTTAAGTGTGGTCTCTCAAGAAGAAAGAATACCGCCTTCATGACCCTAGCCTCTTGTTAGCTGATAGATGAAACCTTCGTTGTCCATTATGTTTTCCAAATTCAAGGTTTCTCTTTTGATTGTTGGATGACAGCCAAGCCGCCGGGCTTTGTTAGCATGAAAATTCTTCCTGTCCTTTTTGGTCCTTTAAGTAGAAGCCATTTTTACCCCCAAAGGAAGGAAGACCTGAGCTGTCTCCATCTTCCTTGAGGGTCCTGTGGGCGTGTCTATACCATAGCTGTGGGCAGATACATTCCTTGGCCTATTTTCAGGATTTTCCCTTAGAGACCAGACCTCAGGAACAAATCCAACTAGAGACCACCATTTCTTTGACTGCTCTCTATTGCATTTTCAGGTATGGAGGGGGTTGAGGGCTCCTTCTTGATAACTGGAAGTCTGACTACAGCACAGACTTGTCTGATGGCCATAGGAAGAAGCATGGGATGGAGTGGCTTCCTTTCTCTCTCTGTAACTACTCCTCAAGTGGGACTCATTCCATAGGACAGAACAGTGGGAGGCCCCACCCCAATGGAGGCTAACAGTGCTCATTGGCTGGTCTCCTTTGAGCAGGAAGTGCTGAGACTGGATTCCACTTAATTGAGGAAGCAAGAAAGGACATGCACCTTAGTTATCTTGCCCTGGTTGGTAAACATGTGCTGAGGTGTCTGCATTTTTCTTCATGGCAACTTAATCATGGTAGCATATTTGATTTTCTTTTTTTCCTCTGTAGATAGTGTGTGTGTTTGTAGGCCAAAAGATAACCTTGGGTATCATTGCTCAAGCACTGTCCATCATGGTTTTCTTTTTTTTTTTTTTTTTTTGACTAAAATTTATTTATTTTCTTTTTTTATCACCACATTTTTGTGAGCTAAATACTTTTCCAAGTTCTTACATGCCACTCAAGAAGATATTTACTTTCACTTTAAAATCTTAACTTCCATACAATTATCCAACTGACAGAGTGAGGCAAAGGACCATGTCTAGTTGTAGTGCTTGAGTTTTTGTTGTGACCTCACACCATCATGGTTTTCTTTCCCTTATTTATTTCATGTGTGTTTATTGTATTATTTATTTTGTCTGTGACAACCCTGGTTGTCAGGCTCAGCAGTCAATAAAAGAACTAAGCTGTTACAGTCCAAGTTCAAAGCCAAGTACTTACAGTCCGGGCTGGGTTACCAGAGAAGCCACTGTTGCCAGTGCTTCTTCATTGTTTTTGGCACCATCCCAGAGTGTAACCTAAATCTAGAAGACAAGGCCCTAGTTGTTTTTGCAAAGTACATAGCCCAGTCACCTGGGCCTTATTACCAGCACAGCTGACGAGATAAAATCTGTGTCCCAGGCTCCTTTGCAGCCCAGAATGGTGGGCCCTATATCTGAGTGTGTTCTTAGGAATGCCCTTGAGATGTGGGGGATGCGCCTCACTGTCGGTCCAGTAAGCTGAGGACATGAGAGTCAGGCTGAGGGGCAGAGGTCATCAGAATCTTTTTTTCTTTCCTTTTCTTGTCAGTCTCTTATGTATCCCAGGTAGCTTAGACTCACTTGTAACCAAGTATAGACTTGAACTCCTGATCCCCCTGCCTCCAGTGCTGAAATTGCAGATGTATGCTGGTTTATATGGTATGGGCATGGAATCCAGGGTTTCATACACATTAGGCAAGTATTCCACCAACTGAGCCACCTCCTCAGCTACTAAGTGCAGTCTTTACAAGGTGCTTGAGTAGTTTGAGTGGACATGTGGCCTCATGGACCAAACCCCTATAAGTATTGGCTGATTGAGTCACTCACACATGGGAAGGGTAGATATCCTCACAGGGAACAGGCAAGGGACATACACACAGTCTCTCCTGCCACCAGTCTAATGAACTTCATATTCAGGACCACAAAGCTATGCTGCCCACCTCAGAACCTTCCTGCGCTCCTCTGCCACTGCCTCTTCTCCACTTTCCAACAAGTGTATACAAAATGCCACAGACCATTCAAGGGGCCTGCAGAAGTGAGTGGGACTTCCAAATGCTAATGGCCTCAGGACTATGTCCCAAGAGGTCCCCATCTGCAAAACAGGGCCAGCTGTCCAAGTCAAGGACAGCCTGGTTTTGAAGACCAGGGTTTGGTTTAGCTGATGGAAAATAGGCTTAGAATCAGCTCTCTGGAACCCACCAACCGTGAGCCATGGGTGAACTTACCAATGTTCTCTGCCTCAGTTTCCTTGTTTATAAAGAGGTATTCCAGGTGCTCAGACTGTTAGTATTTAGGCAGCCTGCTTCTGGGTTGTCTAGCAACTTATGATATCATCATGTGTTACCCTCCAGGTAGCCATACCTGGCAGCCATGGTTAAGTTGTTGTCCTAGTCTAAAAGGAGCTAAAAAACAAAAAACAACAACAACAAAAAAACAGAGTTAATTATGATTAAAATTCTTCATGCCACATAGTCACCTTAAGGTTTACAGTTCGATTTTAAGATTTTCCTTTTGAGAGTATAAAAGAAACCAGAGAGTATACTGAGTGAGATAGCAGGCAAAGAGAAACAAACAAGACTGAGAAAAGAGAAATAGGGAATCATTTTTACTTCATGGATTGCTCTTAGTGTTACTGGATATTACTGGATATTAGATATTTGAATAGGGAAAATATAGGTGTAGACGCTAGAGATTTCCCTAAGATGAGAGACTATGAGGAAGCTGTTCCTGCGAATGAGAAAGGGGAAATGGAAATGGACCACAAGGCTAGTGGTTTGTCAACCAAATAGCACGGCAGGTCATGAGCTTAGGCTGGCTAGAACCTCAGTGCCTGGTGCCAGGGCTTTATCAGCAGTAAGGCTGAGTTCTTGTAGAGGAAAGGCTAGGGGCAGATAGGCAGCTTTAGAGTGGAGGTAGGAAGGGGCACAGTGGCCTTTTAGAGTCTATAAGAGACTACAGTTTTGCAGCTCCAAAAACAGTGGGACAGAAACAAAGTGGTAAAAGCAGTTGGCAGTGGGGGTTAAAACCATGGCATTTGTTTGTTTGGTTTTTATTTTTTTCACCAAGATGGCTGCCAATCATGTGACTGCCCTTGATTTCCCTAAGTCAAGATGGCGGTGAGACAATGTCCTTGCCCTTAGTGGAGAAGCTGTGGTTCCACCCTCCTTATCCCGAAATCAACTCCAGGTGCTGCCAGGAGAGCCTTTCCTGGCCCAGTGCACCAATGTTAGGATCAATGAAATGACGATGCACATAACAGAGTTTCTATGAAAGACGTTTATTGGATGGAGATGAAGAAAGAGATTGAAGGAGAGAGCAAGACATGATGGGGGAAGAAAGGGGACATCCTGACAGAGAAAGGGGAGAGAGCCGGAGAGCGAGAGAGGATCAGGGCGAGAGAGCGACAAAGTGGAGGGTTGATCCTTTTAAGGAGCAACTTAACCATGCCTGCTAGGTGTGGCTAGGTGTGGCTACCTGTCAGGCGACACATAGTGACATCATAGGTTGCTAGGCAACCCAGAAGCAGGCTGCCTAAATACTAACATAGACCACTGTGTTTTTCTGTGAAAAAAACTTATACAAACTCCATCACAGCGTCCAGCCCACGTTCATCCACCCTGCACAGGCACGTGGAATGGGGCGTGCTAGAACATGGATAAGCAGGAAGATCTGTACATCCAGCTAGAGCAAGCATTGGCACTGATGAGGGAGGGGAGTAAGGGCTGAGTGGTAAGCCTGGGAAGGTGCGGGAGTCAAGTCACAAAAGCTGTCATATTAGTTACTTTTCTTGCTGCAACAAGACATCTGACTAAAACAGCTTAACTATGGAAAGGGGTATTGTGAATTCACAGTTCAAGGACACTGTCGGTCACGGTGGGGAAGGCATGGCAGCAGGAGAGCGAGCAGTTAGTCACAAGGCATCTATCCCCAATCAGGAAGCAGGGAGAGATGAATGCTGGCGCTCAGCTCACCTTCTCCCTTTCAGTTTCAGAACTTTGGCCCATGCGATGGTGCCACCCGCAGTTAGGTGGGTCTTCCCTCCTTTGTTAATCCAGTCTAGAAATTCCCTCTCAAACTTGTCCAGAGATTTGTCTTCCAGGTGAGTTCAGATTCCCTCAGGTTGACAGTATTGACCATCACAGCCCTAAGGACCCAACTGGGTTGGGTGGAGATATAAAGGAAACATGGGTCATGACATTGCCCTTCAGAGACAATCACAGCTAATTATAGATGTGGAAAGAGTTACCTTGAACAGTTCTTGCCATTTAAAGGCTAAAAAACAGCCTTGTTTCCAATAAGCTAGGTAGCTCTCAGAGCTTTACTTCCAACCATAGGAAGTTTGCAGACTACTAGGATCACTGCAGATACTTGGCTCAGGAATGTGCTTGCCATTACCTTCTCTTTTAATCTTGAAGGTGACCCCTTGAGAACGGGGAAACAGGGCAGGCGTGGGGATCCTTCTCAGTTCTGCTCCTCTGGAGCTGGCTGAGATACCGGAGGCTGATTATGGACACCAGTGGTGGAATCTGCATTGCTACATTCACAAGCCAGGCTCCTGCTGCCCTGTCTTTCCAGCACATCCCCCTGTGACCTTGCCTCACCCTCTGAGGTGGAGGTGGTGTTGGTAGTACTGAGAGTGTCAGAGCAGCACACAGAGAGGCTCTCAGTGTCAAGGATCCACTTTTTGCCTCTGTTGCAGAGTTATTATCCTTCACGTTCAACTAAGAAAACTGAGAGGGAGGCGTGATGATATAGCCCTTTAATCCCAGTGCTCAGGACGCAGAAGCAGGTGGATCTTTGTGGTTTTGGGCCAGCTTGTCTACTTAGCAAGTTCCAGGACAGCCAGGGTTACATAATTGTGCCGTCTCAAAAGAAGAGGAGTGCAGGGAAGTGGCTCAGTGGATAAAGCACCTGCTGCATAGCAGTGAGGGCCAGAGTTCAGATCCACAACCCATGCAAGCAGGGCACGTGAGCACAAGTGTCTTTAATCTTAGCTCTCCTAATAGCACATAGACGATAGAGACAGGAGAACCCCCATAAGCTCATGAAACAGCTAGCCTGCCGTGGCAAGCAAGAGACTATCTCAGACAAAGTGGAATGCAAGGACAGAGTTTGTGCTGTGATCTCACATACATGCCAACACTTACACATGCATACACACAAAAAAGAGAGACACCTTTTAAAGATTGGGTTTTAAAATTTGTATATTTTTATATTTGAAAAATCAATTAGAAAAAAGGTAAATAAGTAATTAATTGGCTTGATGACACAGATATATGATAAAGCAAATACAATAATATATTTGTGATGAAATCGCAGCAGTGCGCTCTGCCCGAAGTTTGGCTATAAGTCTCAGCATCTGCTCTGATACCCTGCAGGGTAGAGTCTTTCAGAGGCCCTCTGTGGTAGGCTTCTGTCCTGTTCCTGTTCCCTGTTTTCTCCCTCTTCTTATGTTCATCCTCTTTGCCTTTCTGAATGGGGATTGAGCATCTTAGCCAGAGTCGTCCTTCTTGATTAGTTCCTTTAGGTGTACAGATTTTAGTATGTTTATCCTATTTTATATATCTAATATCCACTTATGAGAGAGTATATACCCGGTGAGTCTTTCTGCTTCTGGGTTACCTCACTTAGGATGGTCTGTTCTAGTTCCCACCATTTGCCTGCAAATTTCATGATTTCCTTTTTTTTTTTTTTAATTGATGAGTAATATTCCATTGTGTAAATGTACCAAAATTTCTGTATCCATTCCTCAACTGAGGGGCATCTGGGTTGCTTCCAGCTTCTTGCTATTACAAATAGAGATGATAGTAAGACCTGGAGAGGACAGGAGACTGATACTCAGCCAAGGACCATGCATGGAGATAACCTCGAGCTCCTGCACAGATGTAGCCCATGTTAGTTCAGTGTCCAAGTGGGTTCCATAGTAATGGGAACAGGGACTCTCTCTGACATGAACTGATTGGCCTGCTCTTTGATCACCTCCCCCTGAGGGGAGAGCAGCTTTACCAGGCCACAGAGGAAGACAATGCAGCCACTCCTAAGGAGACATGATAGACTAGGATCAGCAGGAAGGAGAGGAGGACCTCCCCTATCAGTGGACTTGGGGAGGGATATGAGGTGGAGAAGGGGAAAGGAGGGTGGGATTGGGAGGGCAGGAGGGAGGGAGCTACAGGTGGGATACAAAGTGAATAAACTGTAATTAATAAAAAGAAAAAAGAAAAAAAAAGAAATCTCAGCAGTGGAAGGGTGTGGCAGTGCACATCTTTAATCCCAGCATTTAGGAGGCAGAAGCAGGCAGATCTCTGTGAGCTTGATACCAGCCTGGTCTACAAAGCAAGTCCAGGATAGCCAGGGATTTTGATACACAGAGAAACCGTATCTCGAAAAGAAAAAACAAAAAAGAAATGTCAGCAGTGGGTACATGGGTGTTCACTACAAAATGACTATCAATTTCCTGAGTGTTTGGATTTTTCATAATAAAATATTTGAGGTTAAAAACTAAGTAGATAATTTCTGAGGATCTTTCCAGATTTTTAAATGCAATTTTCTGAGCCTCTCTGTCTGTACCATTATTGTGTTAGTAGAAGTGTAATAGGATGTGTGGGAGGTCTGTTAGTCATAGTTGATTCTTGTCATTAAATAAAATAAGGGTTGGAGAGAAGGCTCAGCAGTTAAGAGCTTATGTTGCTCTTGCAGAGGACCCAAGTTGAGGTCTTAGCACCCATATGGGGCAGCTTATAGTCACCTGTAACTTCATCTGCAGGGGGTCCTTCACATTCTTCTGGCCTCCAAGGGCACTATACTTACATGTTCCACATACACTCACAGGTATGCACACACGTACACATAACTAAAAATAAAATAAATCTTTTAAAAAATTGTTGAGATGATGATGATAATAATTTCATCTACTTACTACTTGATGCTTTACCTACCTCATCCCAAATTTTTAGTGACAGATTTGATTGGTTTTAGATACTTTCTCTGGGAAGACATAGATCAGCAGTAATCTGAGTAGAAAATGGGTTCAAGTGTACTCATCTTATTCCAGGTCAGTGAGCTGTTAGGGTCATTCCCAAGTAGAATTTTCTTAGGGTTTTCTATGAAGCTACCATATTCTTAAGGTTCACTGCCAAAGAACCTTAAGAAGTACAAGTTGGAAAGAAACACACACACAGCAAGAGCTGACCTTGTAAAAAAAACACTCCAGCCAAAGGCAATCAATCAATATTTTTTGTGGGCTCACCTGTATTTGGGGAATTTATGTTTTTGTTGTGAGAATTCCTTCAGTCAGAAGACTAATCAACAACAAGTACCCCTATACTTATAAGGTCTCAATGACAAACCAAACCACAATTCCACCAAAGTTCACTGTGAGAAACTAATGACTTTACTGGGTTTACTTGCAGAGCATGAGTGAGGGACTATTTGCAGGAATGTGAGGAACGCCCAAAGTATCAGCACTGGAAAGTCTTCGCCCAGCATGGATGACGGCTTTCCCAAAGTTAAATAGATGGAGTCTTCACTCACTTAACCTCCCTCAGCCTATATACTTATGCTAGCTCACTGGTTCTCAACCTTCCTAATGCTGTGACCCTTTAATACAGTCCCTTGTGTTTTGATGACTTTCCCACCATAAAATTATTTTCATTGCAACTTCATAACTGTAATTTTGCTACTGTTAGGAATCGTAATGTTAATATTTTTGGAGACAGATTTGCCAGTCGGGTCACATACCACTGGTTGAGAACCATTGCTCTAGCACATCCCCAAGCCACTGGTATTAGAGCAGAATTTCTTATAAATGGCTGTGGAGTTGCTGGAGTCTTAAGTGAGGCCCAGTGATCTCCATCCCCTTCTATGGGCAGATATCAGCAGTCCACAGCTCAAATCCCAATGGTAGGCACAGCTGATCTGCGAAAGGTGTCTGCTTTTCTTAGGTGACGACATTCTACGATTCTCATTTGTTGTCATTTGCTTGTGTTTTGTCTACAGTACTTGGGCATGCCACACACCTCTCATCTGTCACACCTCATGAGAAGGACCTCCAGGCCTCTTTAGTAGGGAATTTAGGCTCATGTTATAACACCCATGAACAGATGCTGTCCCACTTTTGATCAGAAAAATAGCGGGGCACAGTGGTGCACACCTGTAATCCTAGCACTTTGGGAGGCAGAGACAGGCGGAACTCTGTGAGTTCAAGGCCAGCCAAGGCTATACCACAGATAAACCCTGTCTCGAAACATCATAAAGAAAAATAAAGTAGCCTCTGATAAGTCTGTAGGCTTGGGAGCGCCAATCAGTTGACAAGAACTTTCCAACATTCTGAGGTCAGACAAGTCTGTCTTCTGCCTCTTTTCTCCCCAGGTCTTCACGCACTGCTCTGGGAGTCCCAGCCCAGCCTGGCACCCACACAGAAACCAGCTCCCACTTCTGTTCTCCCGAGTTTGCTAAGTGATTTATCTCCTTGTGCAAGGACGGAAATAGTCTATTAAAACGCTCTGGCAAGACAACATGGAGGGGGAGCAGGAGGACAGAGACATGTGGAGGGAGTCGTCAGCTCTGTAATTGGTTCTTTCACCTAATAGTAGTTTGCCAATTAAGGGGATACTTACAGCAAGTGAAGTTAATCCACGTGGGTCAAAAGCAGCTATTAATTTTCAATCAAAATGCAATGTTCAACAGATCTATAGCTCTGTTCAGGGTAGATGTAAATGGGCCAGCCACCCAGCCTATACAAGGACTGGTGCCAGATAGGGGTGGGGGGCTGTTCATTAAGAAAACAGGCATCCTGTGTATTCCTGCAGCCTTCTAAGTATCCCCTTAGAGTCTTTAAAGCCACCTTCTTCCTCAACATTGATTATCACATTGCCTGGTACTTAGCTAATTCTCAGTGATGTTTCTGGAGCTCTAAATTCCTGTGTGGGTGGATGGGGTTCGTGTGTGTGTGTGTGTGTGTGTGTGTAGTATGGTATACATGTGGTCAGAGGACAGCCTTCTGCAATCAGTTCTCATCTTCCACTTCTGCTTCGAGGCAGTATCTCTCTTCTTGCTGCTGAGCTGCATACTCTAGGCTAGCTGACCCAGGAGCTTCTAGGAAACTTTCCTGTCTCCTTCCTCACATGGCAAACAGCAGTGCTGAGATCACAGATACAAACCACCACATGCAGCTCTTTCCTTTTCATGATTTTGTTTCTATTTGTGTGTGTGTGTGACCATGTGTAGGTGTGTTAATTTGAGCATGGATGCCTTCAGAGGCCAAGAGAACAGAGGACGTCTTATATCCTGGAGCTACAATTACAGACATTGTAAGCTCTCCAACGTAGGAGCTGGGATCCACTCGGGTCTTCTGCAAAAGCAGTGCATACTCTTAACCACTAAGCCATCTCTCTAGCTTCACATCCAGCTTTTTATGTGGGTTTCAAGAGTCTGAACTTAACCCTCCGGGCCTGAGCCTTTACCCAAAAGAGCTTTTGCCCAAGTCTTGAATCCCTGTTCTGTACACAGTGTTTGGAATTCTTTAACTAGGGCTTAGACACAGAACTGTGTTCCAACTATTTCCAGCCCTGTTAAAGAAACAGGCATTCATGATCCCACCCCAAAGTCATAGGCAAGCTCTAGAATGAGTGGCAACAGAAAGAAATACCATTCACCAACCTCTACTGTGTGCCAGGCTTGGCTCATTATTTCAAAAACAATGTAGTCTGGGGGAGATGGGTTAGTCAGTAAAAGACACACATGGATTCCTCATGGATGGAAGGGAGAAATTTCAGGTATGGTAGCATATACACTTGTAATCAACATAGCACTGGGGAGGCAGCTAGCATAGCTTACTTTTCAGAGTATAGGTTCAATGAGAGACCCTGTCGCAGAAGCAAGGTGGTGCAGGCCTGGTAGTATAGGGTTTAACTTGGGAGAGTATAAATTCCAGACCAGGCTAGTCTGCATAGCTAGTCCCAGGCCATTCAGGACTATATAGTGAGACCCTGCCTCATAACAACAACAAACTCTACAAGGTAAACAGCACTTGGTGAGTGAGACTAACACCCTCCAGTTGTTTTCTGGCCTCTACGTGTGCATGTGTGTGCTTCCTTCCAAAAAAAAAAAATCCGTTTCTTTAGTCTCAACAGCAAGCATTATTGTCAAGTCTATTGCTTTTGTCATTCAAAAACAAAACTAGTGAGGCACAGAGCATTTAAAGTGGCCCAAGCAGGGTCCCTTGCAGCACCCAATATTGTAGGGGCCAGGGTACCCACAAGCTATCTGGCTGACGGCACGAGGAAGGCTCCCAAGTAGAAAAATGAAATTCATCAAGAGCAAAAGGACGAACTGACTTGGAAGATGTCAAGGGATAGGAAAGGGAAAGAAACCTAGGAATTGTTTCAGCCACCCTGCTCATAATTCTTAAAGACCAAATGGTCTTCCTCACCCACCTTCTTTTTATCCACAGCAAGGTATGATCTGACAGCATCGGGAACTGCCTCCAGGGAATGTTCTTCTCCATTTGCCTGTTAAGAAAAGGCAGACTGGAGACTTGGTCTGTTCCCTGACATTTATAGTGACATGATTTGAGGGCTTGGGAAGGACTCCATCCTAAAGGGGCTTCTTGAGACTGCTGACAACCACCTGAAGCCTTTTCAGTCAGGGACAAAACTTCTCATTTCCAAGGAGAAATCGGACTTCAAGTGTATGCCACCTGGGACAGGCAGCAGGGAACAGTACATTTCCTCAGAGCAGCTAGAGGCTGGGGATGTGGGAAGAGGGGGAAATGTGTGGGGTGTTTTCTTCTGTGCTTCCTAGGTGGCTTGTAACCTGGGTGCTTAGAGCCCTGGGGCTGAGGTAACTGGTAGGAAATGATGGCAATTGCTGGTGGGTTATGCTGTGAGAGATGGACAGAAGAGAAGGTTCACTTGTTCTTTCTGGAGATTTCTGAATTGCACTGGCTGCTAGAGTCAAGCAAAGAATCAAGATCAGCACAGCCTCCATGGAGAAGGCCAGGACTGAGAGGGGCTGAGCCAGGGCACCCGCGGCACAACCCAGCTGCCTTCCAGACCATGGGAGACAGGAAGGAAGGAGGGGAACTGAGAAGGACAATGGCACAGGTGGCATTAACAGTCCATTACTTATACCCAGAAGGCGGTGGGGAAGGTGAGGCAGCCAGCTGTGCCCTTGGCAGTAAGCAAAGACATTTAGGTTTTTTTAAACTCAGAGAATTTTTTAGATCATCTTCCCAAAATGGACTGTGTTATATCTCTGTGATATGTTGACTTACAGCCCACTCAGTCATATCATACAGCTGAATCATATGGTCGATCTACTTTTGACATATATGTATGTGCCGTGCATACATGTATATGCATGTGTTTTCATGTATTAAAGTACACATGTTAGGGAGTGCGCATGTGTGTGGTGGCCAGAGGTTGACATGGAGTGTCTTTCTAGGTCACTTTTCATCTTATTCATTGCTGCAGGCTCTTTCATTAAATGGAGAGCTCACCATTTCTGTCTACCCATATTGCTCTGAGCTATGTTGTTTTCTGTGTTGACCTGTATTCTCTCTCAGATTGCAAGCAGGCCACCATATGCACCCCACTTATGTGAAGCTCTGCTGATTTGAACTCTAGGCCTCGTGCTTGTGCAACAAATATTTTTATCCACTGAGCCATCTCTCCAACCCAATTTTTGTTGTTATTGTTGTTTTAAAGAGTCAAACTATCTATCCCAGGCTGGCCTTGAACTCACAGCCTTCCCGACTCAGCCTTTTCAGTTCTATTTTTTTACAGACCTGCACTACCACATGAGGCAGGAAGTTCTTTGGGTTCAATCCAGTTTGGCTTGGTTTTGTAAAATTCTAAGGGCCTCATCCATACAAAGTGTCCACCACTGACGCTTAGAAGGGAGGCGGGAAGGTCCACGCTTCTCTCCTTCCCCACTGCTATGTGTCTTCTATTAGGTAAAGGTGCTAGAAGCCCTGTGACTTCAGCCACTTCCCCAGCAATCCATCACCAGGCTCACACAACAGAGAAAGCCCACAAGAGGATCTGTAATGGGATCTGGCGCTCTAGACTCTTCCCAGATGCAGGAGACATGGCCAAAGCTAACCATGTTGAAGGTAAAGAAAGAGGGGCAGAGAGACTGCCACCTGTGGGCTTGTGGAAGTCTTGTGAAGCCTGCCTGATGGAGAGGATTGAACTTGGCCGTGTGGTAGTGCTCTCATGGATTCCTTTGACATGTCTGCCTGATCCCTCGAATTATCCAGACTGGGGCTGGAGAAGCTTCGAACACACGGACACGCAGAGATCTGAGTCAGAAAGCAAATACAGTGCGGAGTCTAAGAATAGGAAAAGGGTGATGGTGGGAGGAAAGGGAGGGATCAGGAAAATAAAAGAGCAGAGAGAGAGCTGGGGAGGTGGCTCAGTGGGTAAAGGGCTTGTCACTCAAGCATAAGGACCTAAGTAAACTGTGCATGGTAGTGTGCACCTATGATACCAGCTCTGGGGACAGAGACGCATCCCTGAAGCTCATTTGTGTGTCAGCCTAACTGAGTTGGTGGCCTTTTGTTTCAGTGAGAGACCCTGTATCAAACAAAGGGGGGTGAGGGGGAGTGGAGGCTGTAGCTCAATTGATAGAGGACTTGCCTAGCACGAACAAAGCTCTGTGCTCCACCCCTAACACCACCAGATAGGGTCATGCAGGTCATGTGAGGCAGGAGGATCAGGAGTTCAACATCATCCTCAGCGGTGCAAATTCAAGGCCAGCCTAAGATACAGATACTCTGTCAGGAGGAAGGAAGGAAAGAGAATGGAGGGGAGAGGGAAGGAAAATTGTAGAGCCATTAAGTAAAGACATTGGAGTGTTAACCACTAGCCTCTACCTACATGAGCACACAGATGCATGTGCAAAACACATGCTTACAACACCCCCCCCCATACACACACACACACAAGAAAGAGAAGCCTGTGGTCTTTATCTCTAACTCTAAAGGGCACAGTAACAGATAGACCGCTTTCCCCCTCTGTCTCCATTCCTTTTTGCTCTTTAGACAAACATGCCACAAATGCGATTTCGTAGTACTCTGGGTCAGCAATAAAAGCTGTAGGAATCTGACCCCCAGGAGTGTGCTTGAGCCATCGAATTTCCTGGATAACTTCACCTGGGAATGGTTCTTGGGGAAGGAAGGGCTGGAAATCATATAAGAAGATCAAGAAGGAAGCCAAGCAAGTGACACCTTCAAACAGGCGAAGTGAGGCAGGCACTGCTCCCCTTCCCCCAGGGACAGTTAGAGTTTTGCAGAGCTGTAATTAACCCAGCAGCCACTGGGCCTGTCTATTCCATTGCACAAAAGCTGTTGAAAGAAGGATTCTTGAAGAGAGAGGTTCCAATTCAAGTGGTATTTGAGTACATCCCTTGTTGGGTATAGTGTTTCCAGAGTTTGTGGCTATAATCAACAAAACGTGGCAGTTCTTTCAGGCAGGTTTCTCGAATGACTTTCTGGGTACAGTTATGTAAAAAGAAAAGAAGGCTTCTAGAGTTATGTGGGGGAGGGGAAAGGAAGGATGGGGTATATATGGATAGAATCAAATTGAGGCCTTGGTTTCCTTCCCAAAGGATGCTGAAGACATCAAAAGAAAGAGGGTGTCATTGAGACTTTGGGGTATGCAGTGGACTTTTAGCTTAGTGTACACGGTCCTCAAACATTGCTGTGTAAGCTCAACTCCAGTTCATCTTGTGTGTGTGTATGAGAGAGAGAGAGACAGAGAGAGAGAGATCCATGCATGTGTACTCATTCACATACACATGCATACATCATACGCATACAGTCACACATGTGCATATGGAGGCCAAAGATGATGCCAGACCTTTCTGTGTTTATTCTCTACCTTTATTGTTTTGATACAGGCTCTCACTGAACCTAGAGCTCATAGATTTGGCAAAATTGGCTTGCCAGTGAGTCCCAGAGATCTTCCTATTTCTACCTCCCTAGAGCTAGGGTTGTAGGTGTGTGCCACCATAACCAGCTTTCTGCATGGAGTGCTGGAGATATTTGGGTCCTCATCTTTGTATGGCAAGAGCAAGCAGTTTATCAGCTGAGCCATCTCCCAGCCTCCCACTTATCTTTAAAAAATAAATATCTAAACCAGGTACATGTCTATAATCCCAGCCCTCAAGATGTAGAGGTAGGAGGATTGGGAGTTCAAGTTCATCTCTCGCTATTTAATAAATTTAAAACTGCATGGGATACGTGAGACTGTCTCAAAATTACAACAGCAAAATAATAATAACGCATATTTTTTACGTGGCCAGCCATCATCCGGCCGTATTTTGGGAACTGGAGACATGATCATGTGTCTGCAGAGCTAGGGAGGGAGACATGGATAGAGACATTGAAGTACAGGACTAGCGGCAGTGTCAGCTTATGTGTTCTAGAAATTGACAACTTAAACTAGCAGGGAGCGATGTTCAGCAGGAGGGCTTTGATGCAGCAGTAAAGGCAGACCTTGACCAGAAGGGGCTTCATGCACCAGGTGAAGGTATGTATGTGTGCATGTGTGTGTGCAAATGTGTAAAGGGGTTAGGAGTACAAGAAGAACATTCCAGAATATACCTGGAATTCCCGTGGAGCAGTGTCTTTGGAAGTACACTTGAGGGGGGCTGGAATGACGGAAGGGAGTGGCCAGACTGGCAGGAACTGAGGACAGAGAGGAAGCAGTGTGCCCTTGCCCTGCACAAAGCACCTTGCAGGTACTTCCTTCCTCCCCTCCTTTGTTATGTTTTATGAAACAGGGTCCCATGTATCCCAGTGTGGCCTCGAATCCCCTATGTAGTCAGGACTAGCATTGAATTACTGATCTTCCTGCCCCCTCTAGCCCCAAACTGCTGGAGTTATAGGTATGTGCCTGGGTGTCTTATTTTCTCAAGTACTACAGTGTAGGAAGGGCATGAGAGGAGGAGCCTGCCAGGAACGTCTCCCATTGCTGGGGAATATGGTGAGCATGGAGGACTCAGAGTACTCACTGACAAGCATAACTGATCTCTGGATGTTACAGTTTATGTGTCAAGTACTGAGATGTTCTTTAATATAATCACCAGTCATTAAACATGTACTAGCTAATGGGGACAAGAGTGCAGGAATTATGGGGAGGAAGGCTTTGTTTAACTGGCTTTAGGAAAGTCACCATCTGTAATCAACATTTCAACACACTAGCATGCATTTACAGGCCAGTGTGTCTAAGTAGAAACAGACATATTTGCAGGGGGAAAAATGAGTTTCTAAGATCTGGCCAGCTACTGTTCGGATCACTTTGTCACCTCTGATTGAATCAGACATCACCGAAAGTGCCTTAGATTTGCCTTTCATGTTAGCCTTCTGAGCCCTCTAGTTTAACACTATCTATATGGAGCTTGGTGGAGAGAAATTAAGTGTCCACCATCAGAGTCATGACACTGAATTGGGTATCAGGGGGCTTCATCAATAAACCCCATGGCTTACAAGATGTATATCCTTCCCGAGGCTCTGTAGCCATTAAGTTGGCTCTTTCTAATCGGAGTCTGAACTTTTCATTTCACTTTAATGTAGTTAGACAACCTAGTTATTCAGGCCTTGGCTTCTGTTTATCATTAACCCTGAATAACATTTGATGCTCATGCAGAGGGGGAGATGGGAATGAATGGGGGAGGGGAGACGGGCGTCTTTTCACAGCTTGTGTGAAACACTTAATATCTCGAAAGTCTTTAAAACATGCCCTACGCATACATTCCAGCTTTATAAGAGTAGCCTGACACGTTCAAAAGTTATATGAGTTTCAGTGTGTAACCAGAGACAAATGGAAGCCTGTTTTAAATAACCATAATAGCCCGGCTACAACCTCACGTGGTTAGCAAACTTCTCTGTGTTTATGGGCCGTGTTCCTCCTAGGGTCACTATGGAATACTCTCTTGATCCATTTCTGTGGTTTTCATCTGTGTTCCAATTTAAGCATGGCTCTGGTTGCTTGTTTGTTTGTTTACGTGTGTGCCTGTGGGTATGCATATACGCTTGTGGGTACCTTCAGAGGCCAGAGAAAGACATCAGATTCCCAGGAGCTGGACTTACAGCTGGTAGTGAGAGGCTAGCCATGGGTGCTGGAAACTGAACTCAGGTTCTCAGCAAGAGTAGTCACACTCTTTTTTGTTTTTGTTTTTGAGACAGAGTTTCTCTGTGTAGCCTTGGCTGTCCTGGACTCCCTTTGTAGACTAGGTGTGCACCCCCACACCCGGCTAGCAGACACACTCTTGACTGCTGAACCATCTCTCCAGCCCTGATAGTTTGGGTTTTTAAGAGACTCAAGGCTGAGCCTGCTGAGGCGATATTTTGTTTCTTTTTTAACAAAATGGCATGAATCTGATGTTATGTAATAAGTAGGCCCAGGGGTCTCTGTATCCTGTCCTTAGATTTGGTTTTTGAATGTCTTCCCTGAGGAAAGGGCTACACAGACCTAGTGGGTCAGCCTTGCCTCATTAGAGCCATGGGAATTCATAGCACCTGGAACATACTGCTGTGTTTCTCCCAGATGGAGACCCCCAAAGTGAGGCATTTCAATTATCATCTCATCATCACAGAAATCAGAACGTAAGACATGTAAGACATGCCCAGGAATTCAGAAATGCTAACCCATCCGCTGTGTTGTATCTATCAAGGTGGCTCTTTGTTCCTTTCCTCTTTGCTGGACAAAATGGCTGACAAAAACCACTTACAGAGGGAGGAGTATGCTTTGGCTCACAGTTCAAGGGGCTAGTCCATCGTGGTTGGGGAGGCATGGCAGCAGAGGTGTGAGACAGCCAGTCGCAGCACATCTGCCATCAGGGAACAGATGAAAGCTGATGCTCAGTCAGATGGCTTTCTCCTGTGTTCAGGACCACAGCTCAAGGGATAGTGCCACCCACATTCAGCTTGGATCTTCCCGGTTAATTAACTTAATCTACAAAATCTCTCACAGATACAAAGAATTTCCTGGTGATTCCAGTCAGGTTGGCAATAAAGATTAACTGTCATGTTTATCAGATCCTACAGTCAATTAAAAAAAAAAATGACACCCGAAGGACTGAGAATGTAGCTCAGTTGGTAGAGTGCATGCCCAGCACACGCACAGCAGTGGCGTCCATCTCCAGCACTTCACAAATCAGGTGTGATGGCATGCACTGGAGATCCCATCACTTAGGAGGTGGATCAAAAATTGAAGGTTATCTTTAGAGATATAGGAAGTTGGAGGCCAGCCTGAGATCCCGTCTTTAATAAACTTCATCATGGTCTCTACTCTCCAAGCATGGTAGAGTAAACAGACTTCCTGTGTGGAAAAAAAGCCACTCTGTAGCCCAAACTCTTGCCTATAAGTTAACCTTGGCCACAGCCATCCCCGAGGGATCACCTACCATAAAGCCAATTGGCTTCAGGGGACACACCAACCCCCTTCACACTCTGACATCAAAAGCTCCTCTAATTAAGATGGCACACTAGAGAACAGGCCAGAGCATTCAAATAAGGCTGATCTAAAGGCTGTGGGCCAGGGAGTTCTCACAGAGGCCACCGTGTAATTAGGTAATCTGACTCACAGGATAAAGTTCACTTGCTCTCAACCCCCTCTGCCCCTTCCCCCAAGGGGTACCTCCCCCACCTGCTGCCCCTGCCTCTGTCCTTTGCAGCTCATAAGCCCAGCCTCCAGAGAGGCTCTGCTAGAGCCGGATGCTTCCACAGGCAGATGCGGGGTATCCCAGGAGAAGTCCCCCCTTCTCTTTGTCTGAGAATAATCACGGTCCTCAGTGTCTCCTAAGACACCCTACTTGACAAGTGGAGCCAAGTGCATATTTCTGCAGAGCTTGGCTTTGAGGGAAGGTTGTGTTATATGTGTATGGTCTATATGCTTGTGCCACAGCATGTGTGTAAAAGTCAGGAGGCAACTGTAGCTGTCAGTCCACCCCCCAACACACACACACACGCACACACACACACACACACACACACACCTCTGAAACAGGCTCTTTGTTATTTACTGTTGCCTAAGCCAGGATAGCTGGCCTGTGGACTTTGGAGACTCCCTTGTCTCTGCTTCCTGCCTCTTCATCAGAGCACTGGGATTGCAGATGTTCATGCTATACGTCTAGCTTTTAATCTGGGCTCTGGGAATCTGAAATCAGGTCCTCACACTTGCACAGGCAGCACTTTACCCACTGAACCATCTCTGCTCCCCACACCTTGAATTTTGAATGCTTTCCTGGGACTGATCTGTAACCTTTCAAGAACAGAAGTCTGTAGTTATCACTACCCATCAGGGCGTCAAGGTTTCAGACTGGCCTGGCCAGTTGAAGACTTTTATCACCAATGTGGTTTTATAGCCTTCTGTCACTTTTCCTCCTAGCCCTGGGCTCTCCACGAATGCACAAAAATGCTAGACAGTCTGGCAGTCCAGGGATCTTCCTGTCTGTGCCCCCCACCCCAGTGCTGAGATTACAGCACACTGACTTTTTATGTGGGTTCTAAGAGAGCAAACTCAAGTCTCCATGCCTACAAGGCAGGCACTTTACCCACAGAGCCTGTAGTGCCTGTGGCCTGTAGTTCCTTGTAATAAAATATTTCCCTTTGTCCCCACTAAATCATAGTTTTTAACACCTACCTCAGTGTCCCCCATCTTACTGATTTAAAAAAAAATATATATATATATAGTGTGCACCTGTGTGTCACCGTAGATCAGAAGACAACTTGCACAGGTTAGTTCCTCCACTGTGTGGGATCCAGGGATCAAACTCCTGTCATCAGGCTTTGGGGCAAGCATCCTCACCTGCTGAGCTACCTCACCAGCCCTGCTTATGGGCTTTATTTCTGCTTTCAGCTCTGCCAGTCTTAGCTGCATCCAAACACTAAGCAGGAACTAGATGGGCAGCTCAGTGGATGAGAGTGCTTGCTTTCCTTTCAGAGGACCCAGATTCTGTTCTGAGCACATAGCAACAAACAACTTTAGTTTCTGGGGAAGCCAAACCCTTCTCTCGCCTCCACAGGAATGGCACTCACGTGCACGTGCCTTTTGGAAAATTAATAAAGACTGGAGTGGCCATGGTGATTTCCTATACAGCACTTGGTTTCATAAATTTTTAAAAAAATTTCCCAAGAGTACCTCATACAGAGGTGCTCAATTATAACACAGTAATTTGAAGAGAAATAAGCTATCAGTTAATAAACTGCAGCGGTGAGCACCTCCAGGGGAGCAGGATAAATGAGACATGCTACCCTCAAGGAATTGATTGTCCAAATGAGAATAGACAAAGCCACATGAAGAGTCAACTCATAATCCACTCCCATATAGTGTGTGACTCCAAAAAGAATAAGCACAGGTGACCTCACTTGGGTATCTATGTATCTTAAGTATTTCTATCATAGTTCTCTAAAGTCTGCGTGTAACACTAAGCACTCGTCAATGTGTGTCTGTGTTTTATGCGTACACGTGTGCATGTGTGTACAACCATGCATGCCTGTGGAGATCAAAGGAGGATGCCTCGGATTCTCTTCTACCACTCTGCTTTATTCCCATGAGCATGGGATCTCTGTCTGAACAAGGCTGTGCGCTGGCAGCCAGCCAGCCCCAGGGTCTTCATCTCCACACTCACATGCTGAAATTATCAGTACAGCCATGCCTGGGTTTTCACACGAGTGCTGGAGATTTGAACACAGCAAGCTTTCTTACCCCAGAGATACCTCCCCGGTTCCTTTTTCTTGAGTTTTTTGTTGCTGTTGTTGTTCATTTTTGTTCAAGATGAGGTTCATTCAGGCTGGGTTCCAGTGGCTCACAGCCTTTCTCCTCACCTCCTTCTCCTAACCCCTACACCCTGCTTACCGCCAGTCTCAGAAAGAACACTTAGGAAGATTAACCATGCCTTACTGCCGTTAACAACACCAGATACAATCTCCGGTAGGGATGGCAATTTGATTTTTCTGTCCGAGAGGAGTTCTCCAAAGACATATATCCCACACAGAGGTAACTCAAGGTTATCACTTGTTGCTGGTGTATGAGAATGCCATGGACGCCCACACACATTTGGGTAAGCCACATACTGGGTGGACTGTTTTAGACTACATAAACGTACAGGGTATTCACAGCCATCTGCACACCTGTGTTACAGAAGCCGTGAGCTCACCTTACAGTAGCACGCCCAAGGTCAAACTCTGAAATTACCACCTCGAGGCTGCGTTTAACTCCCTCAAGCCTGTATCCTCATTGTCCCGGGAGCAAGACGGTGCCCATCTCAAAAGGTTGAGGTGTGACTCATTGTGGTATATTAATTACTTTTCTCACCACGGTGACACAGTGCCTGGCAAGAAGCAACGTGAGGATGGCAGGGCTATGGCAGCTCACAGTTGGAGGGCACAGCCCATCATGGCAGGGGCAACATGGCAGCAAGGGTGTGAAGTGAATAATCACACCGCATCTGCAGCCAGGAAGCGTGGCCCTCTTTCTCCATGTATTCAGTCCAGATCCCCAGCCTGTGACATGGCACCACCCACACCAGCCCAGTAGAGAAACTCCCTCACAACAGCCCTGCCCTGAGGCTTGTCTGCTCTGTGATCCTAGAGCCTGTCAAGTTGACACACAGTATTAACCACCTATTTGGAAAAAGCCTTGGGCCTAACAGAGATTTGCCAGGAGTGGCTATGGTGGTATATTACACCATCCTTCCCCAAGCCATAGAATTTCTATTTCCATTTGGAACAATTTTAAGTTGAGATTGTATCTGCCTTTCCAGGGAGACCCAGTCTTTTCTTGGTTTCCTATGAGTTCTCTGAAATATGCTACTTTGGGTAAAATCTACCTGCTTTTTCCTGTGGACATTGATGTCTGTGACCCACACAGACTCTTGAGATTATTTAACCTATTTCTGAGTCTCACACAAGTAGCAAACGTGTGTAAGAAACTCCTTTCAGATAAATTACCTCTTTCTTTCCCATATGATCAGTGAGTAACACTCACATAGCCAGCCTTGGTCCAGTCGAGGTTGAAAACCCATCCTAAATGTGTTTATTAGCATTTCATGGGCAAAGATCTCCAGATATTGTTCTTCTCTCTCAGAAAATTGGTTGGTCTCGTAGCCAGGCTTGGTGGTGCACATCTTTAATCCCAGCGCTCAGGAGGCAAAGGCAGGTAAATCTCTGTGAGGCCAGCCTGGTCTACAAACTGAGTCCAGGACAGAAAAGGCTACACAGGGAAATACTATCTCAAGAACCGTCCCCTCCCCACCCCCCTAAAAAAGAAAGAAAAGAAAAAAGAACAAAAGAAAGAAAAGAGAAGAAAAAAAAATGGTCTCCTCACTTATACAAAGATAGGCTTGTTCCATCCCCAATGAGGGAAAAAGACACAACAGGTCCCTTAAAGAGGACACAAAACTATTCAGAAGAGGGGCTATGTGTTGCAATAATTTTCTCCCTGTGGAGAAGACATAAATGTCCACCTCCTCCTCCAAAAGCCCTGACAACAAACTACCATGTGAGTCCATCAGAGTTCGTGCTGGGCTTACCTGTGGAACATGGGTAGCCCCATGGCAGCCATACTGGACAGTCCTCATAGACGATGCCTACAGCTACATAGACGCAGCTCCTCCAGCTAAGCTGCCCGGCCCATGTGCAGCTCGGTCAGAACTGAATACAAAAGACCAGGAAAAGTAGTTAGAATCTCAAGCAAGGGTCCAGTGACCCTTCTGACCCTCTCCTGTAAGGGATGAAGAACAGTCTAGCAATCCAGTTCTGGATTGTGAGCAGGTTTAAATGGTCTATGAAAATGGTGGCTATTTTGCTTGAAAGAACAAATGCTCTTCAACACTATAGACAGGGGTTTTCTTTAGCACTCTTTGTGAGTTCAGAGGAAACCAAAGGACTGCTGTCTTCCTGCAGGTTAGACTCTCTGGAAGCCTCTGGAAGCTGGCCAGAGACTGAGCACAGCACAGCGGTCATCCGGAGCTGTGCTCTGCGCCCGCTGCGCCACTACCCTCCTGCGACTCCACAGCACATACCTGACATTTCCATAATTAACTTATGATAGCAGTAACCCTGAGATGAGTATATTTAGAGATCTGTGCAAACTGGTTAAGAATATAGATCAAATCTCAGATCATTAACAGGCATGGGGACAGTTCTGTGACTGTCAGATGAAGGGATGAAAGACCTCATTGCCTGAGGTGTACTAAGAACCCCAATTTTATTTTATTTTCCTTTTCTTAAATCTGAGCGCGCGCGCGCGCACGCGTGTGTGTGTGTGTATGTGTGTGTGTTGAGGCCACAGGGCAGCATTGGCTATGGCTCCTTGGATACTGTCCACCTTAGTTGTAGAGACAGGTTCTCTCACTGGCTTGGAGCTCGGTGGATAGACTAAGTGGGCAGCAGATCCCAATAACTGTCCACCTGTCCCTAGTACTGTCATTACAAGCATGTACCCACCACTCCTGGCCTTTTTAAAACGTGGGTTTGAGGAATCCAACTTAGGATCACAAATTTTCAAGGCAGTCAGTTGGTCATCCAACTGACTTATTTTTCCAGCCCCCGATTTATTTTATTTTCTCCTTTTTGTGTGTTCCGTTGTCCTGGTTGTTAGCTTTAAAAAAAATAACAAGTATTGCTTTCCTGTTATAAAAGTAAATCATGTTCCATATCAAAAACATCGAGATAAGTACAGAGAAGAAAATAAAGGTGTCTGGTAATCCCATCACCCAGAAGCACCCGCTGTTAAATTTCCGTGTGTGCACACCTCTAATAGAGTCTTCATTCTGACATCCTACTAGCAGGGCCACTGTCTGGACACGGAGCCCTCCCACTCCGGTGCTTCCCTTGACAGACGTGTTTCCTATTGAGGATAACATCAGATGTTCTGGGAATGGGAAGTTATCCATCAATGGTGAATGATGAGTGACTCCCTGCCTTTTCTACAAATCACCATCTCCAGGTGCCCCCCTCCTTTCACCTGCATTAAACCGACTGCTGTTCTCAAGCCCAGTTTACCCTTCCCTTCCCCTGAGGTGCGGGGTAGCGGTGTCACTGTGTTTCTGCCCTTCCCTTTCCCCTTGGTGCTGTGATTTCCTCCTGGGCTCCCGTGAGCCCTTTGTCTCATTCTTAAGCATAGAAGGGCCACATTGCCCATTGCACCCTTACTGTGATTCATGACCGGTTTTCTTTTTTTTTTTTCACCTATGCTCAACAATCTTTGAATATTCCTATCCCTAGATGTAACTTTTATTTTATGTTATTTTTTCACTGAGACAGGGTCGTCTATACATACCCCAGGCTGGTCTCAAACTCACTATATAGCTGAGGATGACTTTGAACTTATGATCCTTCTATTTCTATATCCAGAGTGCTATGGTTGCAGGCATGAGTTACCACAATTACTGTCCATTTTTGCTGGTAATGGAACCTAGGGCCTTGTGTGTGCTAGGCAGACACTTGATATCAATTGATCTGTATCTTCAGCATTTTTTACTATCCTATTTATTTATTATGTGTGTGCTTGTGGGAAGTGTAAAAGTGTCTGTATGCCACAGTGTACATGTGAAGGTCGGAGAACAACTATCAGGAGTCAGTTTTCTCCTTCCACTGTGTGGGTCATGGGGATAGAATTCAGGGCATCAGTCTTGGCAGCAAACACTTACACATTGGAAACCCTGCCCCCCCCCCCGTATTTTAATTAGCAAAAAAGCTGAAAAAGAAATTCAAAGCAATTCATATAACATTGCTGTGTCCACAATGGCACAGGTACACAGGTAATTGTGACTTTTAGCTTTTTGTTCAGATGAATTTGTAAACTATGAAATCCTTTAAAATGAAAACTGTCTCCAGACCCTTAACACAGCCCTGCCCACACTGTAAGTACTTGATAAATCCTTATTGAATGAACACTCAAACAGGGGGGAAATTTAATTGCTTAGCCTACTCTTTCTTTCTTAATCTCAGTAGTTAAATGCAGAGGAGATCATATGAAAATGATGAAAAAAATAGTACCTTAGAACAATTTTTATGGTGCATCAGTACGAATTTCTGTGCTAGGGTTTCACTGTTGACCCCAGTGAAAGCTTTAAAATTTTTTTTTTAATCCTGACAATGCCCTTTTACTCCCTTCCTAAGTGAACATTAATATATGACCATAAAAATTTCCAGTGAGGGTTTTATGAATTATCGTGTTACAAGATTAGGAAAAGGCCGTTTGTAGCTGTGTTTTTTATGGAGCTAGATTCTGGAGCTTAGCACCTGTCTCTGACCCTTCAGGGTTAACTTTTGAGGCACAAAGATTCTCAGAAATGTTATTTCTCCCGGAACAGCAGCAGTCTCCAAGGCACCCAAGCCATGGCCCTCCCTGGCAGTCAGCACACCTGGGGGTGGAAGTGTGATGGTGAGGAGCAGTGATGAGCATATGTCCATCCTATAGGCTGACTTGTAGCTCACCAGCAGGAGCCACTGTGGTTGAGACTCTTTGATCCTTTAACCCTTGAGGAAAACAGGGAGATTGGGTTTGGGGCATTGTGCAACACTTTGTGCTTCCTGACCACTCTTGGAAGGAAAGCAAAAATAAAAGAAGACGTAGGTTTTTAAATGACTTTGGTGGTCCCCTAACACTGTGGCAACCTAACTCTAAATCTGCATTTTCACACACCAAGAAAGGCAGAGCCTAAAGAGAGCAAGATATACAAGCCTGGGCAGAAAATACAGGACATGAAAATGCTAATTGTGGCCATAGAGTTAATAGTTTGCATTTTTGAGGACTTCTTGGTGCCAGGCACCATTCTAAGCTCTGGATATTCTAAAAAAAAAAAAAAAGAGGTTGGAACAGGGGGGAGGGAAAGGAAAGAGAAAAGGCAAATTGCCAAGGTTGTGTATGGCTCAGTTATAGTAGGGTTGCCTAGAGTCCCCCATTGAAGAGCTGAGGTCTGGCGGGGAGATGGTGCCTTCCTGGAATCCTCCAGTGAGGGCCTGAGGAAGTCTGCCTAGAGCCTCCCCAGACAGTGAGGGCCTGGGAGCGTGAGTCAGAAGAAGAACACTTAGGTAGAATCCTCTAGCGAGGCACTGGAGGCATGGCTCAGAGCTACGATGGCCAGTCTGCGCAAAGCTCCCCAGCACCAACAAAGAAGGACAAATTGTGACATGTGAAGCCAAATATTCTATGACTACCAGAGAACACTTGAAAACTCTATTGGATTATTCTGAATAAAAGGCAACAGGCCAGATTACCTTGAGAGATTTCTGACTATAGTTGTCTTTATCCCCCATGTTACTGTTGAAACATATTTTTCTCAGTTGAGATCAAGAAAATGTAAGTTGAACGTGCGTGCTCGTTCATATGTGTTTACACACATATGTAGAATAACTTTGAGTCAGGGATGTAAGCAAAAATAACAATGTATGTGCCTTTGTCATGGCAGATACGGCTTCAGAAGTTGTTTTGATCAGTCATTAGAAGATTTTGAATGTGGAGCTCAAGGGGAAAACTGAGAGCTTAGGTTTTTATCACCATGAACAGACAGAGAGACAACATCATGGTGGTGAGGTTTAGTGAGGCCGTTGAGGTTTTGGTCTTGCTTACAGAGGATGGCGAGAGGTTTGCTTACAGGCACATGGTAATCCTAGAACTGTTGTCTCAAAGCAAAGAGCTACTGCAGTATGGATAAGGACTTTTGGAAGCTGCATCACAGAATCCCAATTTTAATTTCCCCTTCTACTTCCCCTATTTTCTAGCAACTCCCAAGATCACTTGCAGCTGCGGAAGGATGGAGGAACAATAGCTGGAGGGTCTCCTTACCACAGTTTCTTCCATCATCTATAGGAGGTGTTAATAGCCCCATTCCTATTACCGTAGTTCTGGGTACCGTGTACTGTTCTGCTCTAGTTGCCATGGCTACTGAGTCCAAGTCCAAGATGACATACTCTTGAGAGGAAAAGAAACCATCAGATGACTCCAAACCAGATAAAAAAGACACTTCTCACACCTAAGGCACAACAATGAGACAGTTGATCCATGGCCCCATTCTGCAGTGAGACCTCCCGTTTTGGCACCTATGAAGAAGGAAAAAGGGAAAAGGGAGGGTTGCAGAAGTTCTAAAAGGAACGCAGATGAGATAGAAGGTGGGAAGCATAATATGATGGCAGGAAGGACTGAGAGTGTAGGAGCCCACAGGATGCCATTTTTGGAGTAATCAGAGCAGAGGGAGAAACTTCACTAGTGCCTCAAAGACCGGGACAGGGTACTGAGCAGAGCAGATAGGAGAACCACTGAAGAGCGTGAGGACAGTAGTTTTCTTGTTGGAAGTGCACATGTATGGTGGCTCTGAGATTTGGTTGGGGATGACAATGGAGAGATTTCATGAGACATTGGAGTGAGCACATTCAGAGTAAACTGTGGCAAATGCTGAATGCCTACCTGAGCAGTTCAGGCTGGGGAGATGACTCAGGGAGCAAAGTGATGGCTTTACATACATTAAGCTCTGAGTTTGGAACCCCAGAACCTGCATAAAGCCAGTCACAGTCAGCCATGTAGCTGTAGTCCTTAAAAAGCATGAGGAATGGAAACAGGAGAATGCCCCAGAAGCTGAGTTCCAGGTAGCCATGACATATGCTCTCGTGAGCAAAGGAGACTCAGCCTCAAATGAGATGGAAGGTGAAGACCAGCACAAGAGGTTGTCCTTTGACTTGCACATGTGTGTCCACATACAGATTTTTAAAAACAGCTTCTGACAGGGAGAGACACAAGAACGCAGTTACCAGGGTCCAGTTATTGGGCCAAATCTCAAATAGGAGACAGGTTGTGGATTCAAAGCAGGATAAAGAGAATATCCTGGAGAAGTGGGGATTCTTTCTTTTGGAGCCCTCAGGAAGGAAGGCCAGAAGTCTGTGCTTTCATTTAACAACCATTTTCTTATATGAGTCAACACCATACCATGAGTTTGTGGTCACTGGAAGCTTAAAAAAATGTATGGAGTTTCTTTTGTAGCATCCCGACTTTGTGGGAAATCTGGCACTAATGTCATGGGGGACAGGGTGCTAAAAATATAGCTCAGTGGTAAAGGGCTTGACTGAAGTTTTTAATGTCCTAGGTTCAAACCCTATTTGCTGCAAGGAGAAAAAATAAAAAGAGCAGGATTTCCAGGTAATGGGAGTGAGAGGCTGTAGAGAGCACAGCAAAGAGAAGGAGAAAAAAAAGCGAAAAACCATGGAGGTGGGCTGGCAAGATTGCTTATTGGATAAAGGTGCTTGATGCAAAAGCTAAGGACCTGAGTTCCATCCCCAAGACCCGCATGGTAGAATCGGGGAATCAACTCCCTCAAGTTGTCCTTTGGCCTCCATACATGCACCATCGCACTCACGCACATAAGAAAGTAAATAAATAAATAAGAATGTAACAAAAATAAACCACTGGAAACGTTGAAGATGGGATATAGCCTGCCTATTCCTTCACCCGCATCACTTCCCTGCTCTGCTCATGGTTGTCTCAGCACTACAGATATTTAATTTGTAAACACTTAATAAAAACCCTGTCACAGGGTTGGCTCATCTTCTCTTGACCGCCACATCAAAATCAATACATCCCCTGGGTGTTGTGCCATTATTGTCTGGGCTGGGAAATCTAATAGGATTAAGTGTTAGGGTCCTATCTGACACCACAGTCCAGAGTCCTAGTTAGATGAGGTTAAAGACTGGCTTGCCATCATGGAGGCGCAATTGCTTAGGGGTCTGAAAAATCATTACAGCTTGTCCTCTTAAACGTTGATTGTTCCCCGGTGATTTATTGACAAAACACAAAAAGTGCTCTATACTGCGCTCTAATTATATGTATGAGGCCATAAGATCTCATGGGAAATTAAATAAAATTTACAGCTTGATGGTTTTATGCTCCTGGGAGACATACCTTCTTAATAAGATCTTTTGGCTGGGAATATTTATGAGGTTAAAGTCCGTAGGCTTGAGCAAAAAGACCTAACCTTTCCACGGGAGGTGGGGAAGGGGGTGCATTTTGATTTCTTTGAAGATAAATGATCGTAATGAGATTTTTTTTTTTCCCTGAGTTTAGGAGAAAAGTATTCAGTTTGTCACATCAAGCATTCATCCCTAAAACTACTGGAGGACAAAGCCTTAAGGGCATAGGGACTTTGTGCCACCATATATCTTGCACAAGGCTCTACTCCTCCCAGCCCCCGCCTCTGGGCCACCTCATCCTCCTGGCATTACTCCTGTGGCTTCCTGGTGTGATTAGCCTCTGTCACAGTCAGAAAGGGGAGGGGGCAGAGTCTAGTTAAGGGCAATTATCTAAGAGGTCAAGGTAGGGAAAGGAATTTGAGGGAGAGAAAAGGAACATGAATACAAATGAGCTTCATCCTGATGTACTTGAACCCACAGGAGCAGTTTCACACCGGCTCAAGGAGCCCCAGAGGAGTTCCTGCCTATTGTAGACAATGGCTCTTGCGCCAGATTACTTTCTTCATATGTCAAGGGTGGCCAGGGCCCTTGCCCTCATTCTGTGGGTGTGTCTCATCTCTGAAATGTTGATTGTTCCAAACTGCACTCTAATTATGCACAGAAGCTGTAACGAAGTCAGTATTCTGGGGGAGGGAGGACCTGATGAAGATGATGGTTCTTTCCCACCATTCTTGACTCTGAATACCATTTAACCAAAGTCCATATGCACCCTCAATGAAGTCTGAAGCTTGTTAGAGGGCTGTATGAACAGTAGCGAAGAGCACCATCCACACACTGCCTCTTCCTTCCTAACACACACACACACACACACACACACACATGTGTCATTGATAAGTGTAGAATCATACTCTTTCTTTGTGTGCAGAGGGGTTATGAGTTGTTCATGTGTATGCGTATGTGCGTGCCCTATGCTGTTACATGTAGAGACCAGAAGAAGATGTCATTCTCTCCCTTGCTTGTTGACACAAGGTCTCCCATTGAACCTGAAGCTCACCATTTTGGTTACACTGGTAGACCAGCGCACTCCTGGAATGTGCCTGTCTCCATGCCCACCCTGCAATGTTGGGATTTGGGTATGCACAGCCATTCTTAGCTGTCATATGGGTACAAGTGATTGGAATTCAGGTCTTCCCGATTTCACAGCAAGCACTTTATCCACTGAGCCCCAGAATTACAGTATTATCTGTTCGTGGAAGGACTGTTATGTATAACTCAGTCTGGAGTAGTCGTAATGTCTGTTTATTTTACTGCCTGCACGTGTGCATGTTTGTAAGGATACAAGTGAACATCTGCACCTGAGCATGTAGAGGCCAGAAATCAATCTTCAGAGTCCCTTTCCTGGAATACCATCCTACTCCCTTAAGGAAGGGCCTCTCACTGGCCTGGAACTTGCCAGTTAAGCTAGACTGGCTGACTGGCATGTCCCCGGGGTCCTCCTGTCTCCCATCTTTGAAGCTTGGGAATGACAAGTATAGTCCATCAAACTCTGTTCCCCATTCTTGCACCCCAAGCCCTCTATCTACCAAACCATCTCCTCAACCCCTGACATATTCTTTTTTGGCTCTGACTTACAGAGAAGGCTGACATTCAGCTTGGCACTCTGAATTGAGGTTCCTCCTCAGTTCAGACACAGCCAGCTCAAGCCAGCATAGAGAAGAAAAATTTATTAAAGAGAGTTAAGTTCCCTTGATAAGCAGAAAGTAAGAAATCCCTATTTAATTTAAATATGATATTTCTGTCTTTGTTAATTTAAAGCACGTGTGTGATCATGTATCCTTTTATATTTGGTGGTCTGCCCTGGAGGGAAACAGAGGCTTGACAGTGAAGCCAAGAAGCAAAGTCTAGGTTACATTTTAATAAAGATGAATAACCCTAAAAGATGCTTGAATTATATAGAAGTAAGATTTGTTGCAAGTTACAAATCAAAGCCTGAATTGTCACTTACCTCCTAATGATACTTCTACACAGATTATTAATTTCATTTTAGAAGCCCAATGAATGTTATATTTTATGACATTGATTAAACATCTTGCTGCCTCCCAACCATCCATCCTTTTCATTTTCAAAAAATCTATATCTGAAAATTTTAACAAAAACAGCTCATAAATTCATATTTTACAACCTAGCAAAAGTCGACAGTTCCCCACTCTCCCTCCAGCCAGCCACAGTCCTGAACTCTTCCAGAGCGGGACCGTTTCTGCTGTGGGAGGTGGGGGTTTCCCACCCACTTGGGTCTTCTGACCCTTTCGGGAGTGGGTAGTTTGTTTGAAAAGATTTCTGAGATTACAGGAAATCCCATGTGAGGATTTGGTGGTGGGGTTAGCTTCATCTGGGTAATCAGGGACCTGACTCAATTTCTCCCTCCTGAGATAAGCCAGGCCTTTCCCCTCTTCTGTGTCCTCAGGGAGGATTGCCCCTCCTTGATTAGTCCTCAGACTTTGGAGATAAGAGAAAAACTCTACTAGCCCTTCTGAGGGAAGTATTGTAGTAGGAAACTGAAAAGCCACTAAAGATCAGAGTGAGATGATAGGTTTCAGACCAGCCTCCAACACACCAGGAAAAGTTGAGGCTGAGCAAGTGTGGGTACTTTCGTGCTTGCTTGCTTTCATCAGTGGGTGGCATGGGCTTTCATGTGGAAGCCAGACATTAACCTTAGTGTCATTTCTCAGCCGCCACCCAACTTATTTGCTGACAACCCGGAACTGATCAGATAGGCTAGGCTGGCTGGCCAATGAGCATCAGATGTATCTCCAGTGCTGTGACGGCAAACATGTGCCACAATGTCTTAAACCACAACAATTCAAATTAATTCTTTGAGAATTTCATTCATTCATGCATACTGCATATTTTGATCACATTCACTAGCCATTCCTCCCCCTAACTCCTCACAAATGCCTCTTCTAACTTCATGTCCTCTTGGTTTTGTTTTGTTTTTAATAACTCGCAGAGTAATTTGTACTCATGGGTGTGGGGCCATGGACTGGAGCATGGTCAGCCTACTGGGGCCATACCCTTAAAGAAAGAAAACTGGCCCCCAGCAGCTGTCAATAGCTCCTCAGCTAGCTCATGAGCCCTTCCTACCTTCATACACATGACCTTTTTATACATATTTTTTTAATTTTAAATTTATATATGCTTATGTGTGCCTTCGTGAGTTTATGTTCATCTGGTCTCTAAAGCGAGAACTACACCCAGGATCCAGAATTACAGGTGGTTGTAAACTGCCAGATACGGGTGCCGGGGACTGATCTCCATCTCCATCTTAGTCGTCTCTCCAGGTCCTATGCATGTCTGTCTTTTTTTCTTTCCTTTTTTTTTTTTTTTTGGTTTGTTTGTTGTTTGTTTGTTTTCCAGACAGGCTTTCCTTGTATAGCGTTGGCTGGCCTCGAACTCACAGCAATCAGACTCCCTCTGCCTCCCAGCGCTGGGATTAAAGGCATGAACTACCACGTCCAGCTCTCTCTTCCTTCCTTCTTTCCTTCTTTCTTTCTTCCTTCCTTCCTTTCTTTTTCCTTCTTTCTTCATGGACACTAGGGATCAAACTCAGGTCCTCATACTTACAAGGCAAGTACTTTCCCAACCAGGCTATCTCCCAGGCCCCAGTGTGACTTGAAATCAGGGAGAAAAGACCTCAGAGCCAGCCCACTGTGTTCTGACTTGTGGTTCTTTGGGCAGTCGCCTTGATTGACTCTCCCATCATCAGACCCTATTTGTTCCCTCAGCATGTTGGTCTCAATGGCACCAACATTGAGGGAGGGTTCAGGGAGAGTACCTGGGTTTCCATGCCAGCGTGTTGCTAACACCATGGTCTCCTCCAGAAAAGAAAGGCATGTTTGGAGATCCTTGCATGAAAATGAAGGACAGGTCACCAGAGGAAAGAACCTTTTGTGGCTCAGTGACAGATCAGGGAGAATAGAAGACAGGCATTTTGCACATGTGATCACATCCCAACAAAAACTCCACTCAATCAGAAAACTGCTTTGCAAACCATAGCAAGAGTGTGTAGGAGGCATGGAGGGGTGATGTGTTCTCCCATTGCAACCTAGAACATCAGCACTAAAGGGAAGGTGCTTTGTCTGGCTCTCCACAAGGTCAACACACTGCAATATGGCATCAGGTTTAAGGGTGTGGGCTCAATAGCCTCAGTGCTAGAGTTCCAGTCTTGTGGAATTGTCAAACCTTGCAGATATGCTATATTCATCAGCCCATAGTCCTTCCCTAGGGACTCTTTGATGGACAGAGTGATAAGGGTAAAGCACTTAGTCTGGTAGGCCCAAGTTAGGTTGTAGTAAATGTTCTTTCCTCACCTCAAATTAGATAGTAGCATCTGCTGATTGGTGGCCATGGTAGAGGTAGGTTTTGGGGGAAAATAGGGGCTAGTGGTGGTTGGTTTTATGCTTTTTCATTTTGCCTTCTTGTTTTTGTATTTCCCCTATTTTAAAAGTGTAGCCTAGCATTCCAAACAGCAGCACACAGCAGGAGGTCTCGGCTCTTCAGAGCCTCTATGGTGGACCTGGCGTTAAACCAGTTCTAAATGACGTGGCCTCATTAGGAGGGGTCAGCTGCTGGAGTCTCAGGGCTTTCAGGAGCGGGCTGTGTGCAAGCTGCGAGAAGACAGCAGCTGCGTGGGGACAGCTTTTCCAGCATGCCAGGGAGCTTTCCTGAGTGACACATCTTGTCCTCCTTTTTCTGTCTCATTTCTCTCCCAGCCCTCTCCTTTTCGAATTACCCCAACCCCCTCATCCAACCCTCCATAGAATGCCCCAGCACTGGGGATGGCGCATAAAGGGAAAATATGGCATGTTTACAGAGAGAATTTTCAAGAAGTGTTAATTTAATATGCTAAAGTGTTCCCTTCAGCATTTTACCTTTCTTGTTGTTTTCACAAAACAGCCAAGACTAAATAATGAGCCCGGGGCTGTGCCCTTTGGTAGCATGCTAGCTCATTACCCACCGGCGGCCTCCATCTGCCCTCATGGCTGCGTAGGGAGCCATTACGATTATGATGGAAATCTCAGAAGCCATTACCAAGGCGCAGCAGAGGACCTACTGCAGACAGCCTAATGGACTAATTTGTAATTGGGAAAGGGAAATGAGTTAGCGAGCTGGGGCCGGTTTTGATGAGAGTGGAAGTACGCATGCTAAATGTGATAAATGAATAGGAATGTATGTTTGCGCAATGGGCTCTACAAGGCTTTCCATCTCTCCCGGGGATGGAGGCGTGCTGACAAGCCATGAGGCGCGGGGAGAAAAGGGCTCAGGGGAGGCAGGCAAAGATTCAAGGAGAGTAGCTAAGGATAAATCGGTGAGGAAAACGAAAGGCAGCCAGAATCCAGGGGAATGGCTGCATCTGCCTTGAAAGTGGTAATTAGGAGGCATTTTGGTGTGCATGTCTTTAACAGTCAAACAGGATGAGTAGGAGTCCCTGGCGCCTGTGGTGGGAAGTGCAAAGTTGGGGCACTGACGGGCAGAGAGGGAAGCCAACCTGGGCCTGTCATCTCACAAGTCTTGGTTCATATAGGTTCTGGCTGCAAAATGGAGCTTATATCCAGGGATGGTGGTGCACCTCTGCAGTCCCAGAATTAGCAAGGATGAAACAGGAAGATTTGCTGTGAGTTTAAGGCCAACCTGGGCTGTGCCAAGAGTCGTAAGACAAGGACCAGCCTGACTTACACAGTGAGTTCTAGGCCACCAACAGCTACAAGGTGAATTCCAGGCCAGCCAGAGCTACACAGTGAATTATAGGTCAGTATGGCCTACCTAGTGAATTCTAGGCTATCCTTGGCTACATATGAGTTCAAAACCAACATGAATTACATAGTGAGTGCTAAGTCAACATGGGTACAATGTAAGAGCTTGTCTCAAAAGAAACATAAAAAAAAAAAAAAAAAAAGAACATTATCAGGTGCTACAGGTCCCTCCTCTCTCCAGAGTTGCTGGCAATCCAGCCAAAGGCAGCCCTCACTAGCCTGGGGCAGGCATTGTATATGTTGGGGAACAATCCTAGGTTATGGTAATTGATCCCCAGCGCATCCCAACCACACAGCTCCTTGGAGTGCTACAGAGTCACGTGGCTCTCCATGCAAAAGAACACTGTGTGCAAGATAGGTCTGGGTCTTGGAAACTGGTTCTTCCTTCTGCTTGTTGCCATGTCACCCTGGTCTAGGCAGGTCTCTGGCTGCTTCCAAGGAAAGAGCTTTGGTCTTTTGCAAATAGGCCTGGCCTGACCACCTGTCTCCAACCTCACTGTGCTTGGGACTGACCTAGTATCTTCCTCCTCCTTTGGACATGGTTCCCCTAACCATGACCTTGCTGTCATTTCTTCCCAGTCTTGTCATATCTCTTGACCTTGCAGCTAATGGCTTCCTGTGCTGTGGCTCCCAGGACCTGCCAGTTCCAACCTCTCCAGATGGTACACTCCTCTGGGACTGGTCTAAAGCTCAGGCTTGAGGGTTGTCAGGACTCTTCCTCAGGAGCCTTCATCTCAGGAGCCTTCAGGGAAGATGAAGCTGTGCACCAGTCAGCTGAGCCTCAGTGTAGCCCTGGTGCACTTTCCCACACTGGTCATGTGAGCCACTCCCAAGCGCACTCACCCTACTCTAGGGCTCTTCTTCTATCACATTGGAAAGTCCTCATTTCTTACTCACCATCCTGAGGACTTTTTTGTGGAATGGTTGAGTCACATGCTGCTCTTCCAGATCATACACACTTCATTCCCAGCCCTCACATCTGTTGGCTGACAACCACTTGTAACTCCTGTTCCAGGGGATCCAATTTTTCTCTTGTGGCCTCAGAGGGCACCTGCACACACATGGCATTCAAGCATGTATATACACATACATAAAAATAAATATTAAGAAATAAAGTTGCCCCTGAGAAACAGCACCAGAGATTGCCCTCTGGCCTCTAAACATGTTCATGTACATACACACATACACATGCACACACACGTACATATACATACACACTCATACACACTCTCATGCACATATGTGTACACACCTGCACACACAGGAGCACACATACATGCACATGCGCATCCCACACATACATGTCACATATACACAAAACCCAGATACCAGAGCAGCTCAATCCTGGAGGAAGCAATCAACAAATAGAAGATACAGAGAAGGCTGGTGAGATGGCTTCTCCCACCATGCTCTCACAGAGGACCTGAGTTCAGTTCCATGTGTACCCAAGTCAGAGCTACCCATCCACCTATAACTCCAGCTCCAAGGACTCCAGTGTCCTCTTTTGGCCTCTGTGGGCACTACATAGTTGTAACATGTGCATACCCACACCTATCCATAATTAATAATAAAGCTTCCTTTTGAAGAATAGAAACAGTTTCTGGAGAGTACAATGGACCTAAGAAAATCCCCATTTCAGGGAGGGTAGTTGTAGCCCTCAGTGATTTAGCCAACTCCCGAAGTTGCCTTCTGACCTCCTTGTGTACACAATGGTGTGTGAGGGTAGGTGGTACACATATAGGTTTATGCTCATGAAGGTATGCATTCATGCACACACACATACTCAGTAAAGTATATCAAAGATTTTTAAAAATAAAGATAATGAGAAGGTTAAAGGCAACACTATTCATGAATCAGTTGGGGAAGAAAATGTCATGAATAAAATGCCAGCAAATAAAATCCTTCAGAAGCCTCAGAGCTATGTGTGGCTAATGGAGATATTTTCTACACAAATGAAAAAGGAAGAGCAGAGTGCACTGCTGCAGGTCTGTCAGCTCAGCTACTCAAGACACTGAGGCAGGAAAGATCACGAGTTCAAGGCCTGCCTGGACAGCAGAGTGAGACAAAGTCCCAACATGACAAAGTAAGAAGGGATCGAGGGTGTGGCTCAGTGGTAGAACACTGCCTAGAATGTCCCAGTGAGGGGATGGGGACGTAGCTCAGCAGTAGAGTGCTACTCTAACCTATCTGTAAGATGTCTTGTTCAATATCCAGCATTACAAAAATAAATAAATAGTGAAGCCAAAGAAAGAAGCCTTTGCTTAAGGTCACATAACCACTTAGTGGCAAAGAAGAGCCCTAAAGTCCAGAAGTGCTGACACGCAGGGCCTGCTAGTGGCTGTGTAAGGAGGGGGCACTCTGAACTACTGTCTGAGCAAGACTTGGTACCCCCTTCCTAGCTTAGGGACAGGTCTGATATGCTGTAAAGCCAGTGAAAGACACTTTAGGAGCCACTTACGTTGTGCTTTGAAAACCCTGCCAGGGAAGAGGAATGTTCTGGAAGTCTCAGTCTCAGCGGGGTGTTCCTGAGATCTGTTCTCTCATGCCGGATTTGATGAATAAATTATAATAACTTTTGCATCTCTGTCCACATTATGTGTGTTCATTTGCCATCCCCCTGTAATTTCCTTGTTTCATTTTTTTCATACTATATTTCTTTTCATGGTTTCTCCTCAGGAACTTGCTAATTTTTTAAAGTATAAATATAATTTTAAATAAATTTATTTCTAGAGATTGCTGATCAAGATGCATACTTCGCTGTTCTCTGTCTAAACTTATACAGGCTCAGAGGGCATGGTGCTAAATGCCTGAATCTCAGCATTTGGAAGGAAGAGATAGGAGGGTCAAGAGTTCAAAGTCATCCTCAGCTACATAGTGAGTTGGAGGCCATGAGATTCTGTCTCAATAAGCAAAAACTCAACAGCAAAAAAGAAAGAAAGAAAGAGAAGTGCAGAAACTCAGGGAAAGAACATTTATACTCCATAGGGAAGGATATTCTTTTGTGAACCCAGAAAAGGAAGTGGGGTGATTAAACCTTGTAGTGAGACATGAGATCTTTGGGGAATAAATGATGGTTTATCTGGCTGTGCATGGCACATAGATAGGCCCCTGCACATAGCAACCCTTGTCAGCGAGTCTAAATATCATTGAGTATCTAGAGGATATTGGGCAGAATGGCTAAATGAATGTCTGAATGGACAGGTGCTAAACATCAGAGTGAAAGCTGATTTGAACTGTTAGGGGACCTTCTTAATTGATTCTTTTTCAGGAGTCTATGACACTATTTTATCTCTGATGTGCTCTGGCCAGTTCTCAGAATTCCTTTATGCTCTGTGACTGAAATTTTTTTTTCATAATGTATCATGGAAAATACATTGTTTTCCAAACAGCTGTTGGGGAAGTTTGTTTCTGTGGATATGATTAAGGAATGAGGACAGCATTGTGAGAACTGGTAGCAAGGCCTGAGAAATCACCTCAAGTTCAATCTTGGACATATCACTAAATTATCTTCCTTGAAAAGTCTTTTAATTATTATTTTTAAAATAAACCATATTTACCTGGGGAGCTAGAGAGATGGCTTCATCTCTCTCAGAAGACCTGCTGCTCTCCCAGAAGACCTGAGTCTGGTTCCCAGAGGCCACATCAGGTGGCCGACAACTACCTGTAATTCCAGTTCCAGGGGATCTGATGACCTCTTCTGGCCTGTGTAGCCACTACATCCGTGTGTAGATTTCTGCACATACACACACACACACAAATAAAAAAGTGTGAGTGTACGTGAAATTTTATAACAATGTGCTGCCACTGTTGTTACAAAGGTGTTTGAGGGGATAGTGAACAATATTTAGATGATCTAAGATTCTAGGCAGTCAATAAAGTTCAGTGACCAAAAGCAAATGAACAAACTAAATAAATAAACAGAATGATAGAATACTAAAATACTAATGATAGAGTGTCAATATACTAACCAGGAAATGTTCAGGATTGATATGCAGAAAAAAAAAACGTTAAAATTTAAAATAAAGGTACTTTGTCAGGCATGGTGGCACATGGCTTCAATTCTAGCAGAGGCAAGTAGATCTTTGTAAGTTCAAGGCCAGCCTAGCCTACAGCCCAAACTACATAATAGAAAGACCTTGCTTTAAAAATATGTTAATAAATGCCACTTTTACACAGACCTGAGTTTGGTCAGCTAAACCCATGTAAAAATGGAACATTGACTGCACCAAGTTTGAAATAAAGAAATGAAATGAAGAGTGGTGTGATTTGAAATCAGCATTCTCATGTTTTGTCTTGGTTTTGGTTGAGCCAGGATCTTATGTAGCCTTGAGCTACCTGTAGTCTTAAGCTTACAACATAGCTGATAAAGACCTTGACCTCCTCAACTTCCTGCCTCACTTCCCAAGTACTGCTATACCAGGCATGCACCACTATCACACTGATTTATTGCTAGTAGGGATGGAACCCAGGCTAGGCAAACCCTCTACTGACTGCTCCACATTTCTGGCCCCAGTTTCCTGTTTGACCTGGAATTCAATACTCAAGATTAATGGGCCTTTTTATGGCCAAGCTGACCCATTGCTAGGAAGCCTTGCCTTCCTACACAAGGGGTAATTCTTAAACACAAATCAAATCAGGACATCTCTTATCCTTTCCTTCAGTGTCTAAGTTTGGCTGTTTTGTTTTTCTTTTTTTTTTTTTTTTCCAAAATTGCATTAATTCTGAAGAGTTTGTTTGTGACCTATGGTAGGGTAAATGTCAAACGCAGTTGTGTTGGAAATGAGAACCAAACTCAGAATGAAAAGGAGAGTTGGGAGAATGTGTCTCTCCTTTTACTTCTTTTCTCTTTGAACTAGTTCTCTATCCCATGGCCCTACCACACCCTGCTTTCTTCATTCCTGACAACCCACCTTCCCCTCTTCGGTTACCTCCTGTGTAGCCCACTTAAGAGGACAGGCTGGAGGCGGTTGGAGGCTGCAGGGTGATTTATTGCTTAGCAGGGACTTCACTGAACTTCCCAAGTTGATTTTTTTTTCTTTGTACTTTTTGAAAAAATCAAACATAGTTCAAAAAGTAAACATTGCAAGTTGACATCGTAGCCTGAAGCCCAGGAAAAATGTTTCTCGTTAAATGTTTTGGCATGTAACACAATTTATGAGCGTTTTCAATGTTTTCATTGCCCCCCTCCCTGGTCACTGTTATTCCTTAACCCCCAGAGTGAGGTGTGGAGAGATTATATTGGCTGGTTTCCATGGTGACACTGAAGAAAAGTAATCTTTGACGGAGGCTTCTACTGTGTTATTTCATGTGCGTGGCCCGTCAGCATCTATGCTGGGTGGCTGTTACCCCCAAATTCAAAAACGCATAAACGCTCAGGCTATTTCATGTAAATAGACAAGTAGAGGTGATATTTTCTTTGGTCTTGTGCCCACACTCATAACAAAAGTCTCTCAGTTACCCAGGGCACCTGGGAGGGAAGGAGCAGTTCTGCCCTGCTCAGTGTTGAAAGCCACCTCCTTGCCTCCGCATAACCATTAAGAAAGAAAAACAGCTCCAGTTTAAAGTCTCCTTCACCTCCAGCATCAGTGAGGGATCAGAAGAAAAGTTCTCTTTGGGGCACAGTTTGCTCGCAACCTGAGTTAGAAAACCTTAGTGACCTTTTAAAGGTCTGGTGTATTTGGAGCTCGCTATGGCATCTTCAGCAGCAGCCCTGAGTGTCATCTGGAACTTTCTAGGTGTAAGAAAGGATTGCATTCAGCCTCCCAGAGTGAGGGTGAAGTAAGAATACATTTTGGCACAAAGTTGGCAATAGTCTCTCTCTTTTCCCCTGTCACCCCAGTGTGCTCAAACACATACAACACACACACACACACACTAGTGTGCACACACAAACACACACCTCCTGTGCAAGTTCTTACCATCTTGAAGCTGCAGATGGGGTAGTGTCATCTTTAACAAGAAGCTGTAACCCAGAGAAGAAGAGGGTAATTGTTTCGTAGTTCTCATTGCATTATGAAACCAAGAATCCTGCACTTTGAAAAAGTAACAAGGGGAGGTGCTGGCTTTGCTTTGGGACAGGATCTTGCACGTAGAAGCCACCTTTAACTTCTTCAAGTCCTTTGCCACACTGTCGTGGTTAATATTGATTGTCAATATTAAATTTAAAATCACCTAGGACATGATTCTCTGGCCATGCCTCTGAGGGAATTTCTATACTGTGTTAACGAAATGAGAAGACACACAGTCAGTGTAGATGGCACCATCCCCTTGGCTGAGGTCCTGGACCGAACGAAAAAGAAGCAGACTGAGCAGCAGCATCCACCTCTCTTTGCTTCCTGACTGGATGCCGTATGACTGGCTGCCTACCCTCCACCACACCGTCACTGCATGAGGGAATATACTCTCAAACTGAGGCCACAGTAAAGCCTTCCTGTTTACGTAGCTTTCCTCAGATTATCTTATCACACCAACAAAGTAGCTAATGAGTGTACATTATTTTATTTGAACTGTCTGATAATCCTGGCAGGTGGCCTCTCATTACATTCTCCCTACTAGATGCTTCAGAGACAGAAATTTGGGAGGCCCTACTTGTTAGGGACGTAGCTGAGTCCAGAATACAGGAGCTATGGCCATTCTTTGATTACTTAGCCTGCTCCTGGCCTCTTTATTAGCAGTCAGTCTGTCCCGTTGGGTGGGGATAAATAATAAATGAGGAAAACAGAATGAACTGACCAGAAAAATTAAAAGGGGAGATAAGAATGCTGGGGGGGGGGGAGCTGGGTATGTGGCTCAGTTGGCAGAGTGCTTGCCTTGCATGCATGAAGCCCAAAGTTTGATCCTCAGCACATCATAAACTAGGCATGCTCCTGCATGTTTGCCATTCCGTCACTTGGGAGGTGCAGGCAGGACAGCCAAGAGTTCAAGGTCACCCTCCACTACATAGCAAGTTGGAGTCCAGCCTGAGCTACATGAGAACTTTTCTCATAAAACAAAAGAAAGGATCTGGGACAAAGAGGAATGGACAAAGTGTTGTTGAGGTGTTTGAATAAAAACTTAAAGAAGAGAATAAACTATTAGGATCTCTGGGAAATGGGATCACAGTAAAGATCAACAAGTAAGGAGAGCTTCATGTGTTTCCGTCAAAAACATTTATTTCTGTTGTGTATACTAATGTGTCTGTGTTTGTATGTTATGTGCTAGGGAGGGCAGTGTGCATGAGTCAGTTGTGTGTCAAGACTTTTCCTGGGAAACACAATACATGTCTACTCACCCCAGGTAGAGAACCCATGACAAACCAAAGTATGGGTACCACCACAGCTCAGCTTGGTGAACCAATGAGTTTTATTGGAGTTACTTACAGGAATATGGGTGAGAGGTTACTCAAAGAAGCAGAAATGACTAAAAGGCATAGGTGAGAGTTTACAAAGCTGGGAACCTAGAGCACACTGCACAGGCTGCAAGCAGCTTAGCAGGTTAGTGTCCTTTTCAGGTGCCGCGGGGTAATGTAAACCTCGAGTCTTCTTGGCTGCTTTCTACTTATTCTAGGCAGCTGGTCTCAAGAGTCTTCTTTATGGCTTGCCTTCCCCTGAGAGTCTTCTATGTATCTTGGCTCTGCTCCTCAGAGAGGGACTCTCAGTTTTTATTTCTAGCTCTGGCAAGGAGGGACCTAGTGAATCCAGTTGGTTTTAGGGACTTCCTGAAGCTATATTGAATTGTTTACCTTCCTGCTTAAGGAGCTTCCTGTGGTATGGATATTTCAGTCTCATGAAACTTAACACAACACCTTCTATCATGTGGAACCTGGGGATTGAACTCGGGTCATCAGGCTTGGCAAGCAAGCACTTTTACCCAACCAGCCATTTTGCTGGCCTATGTATTTCCTCAAATGCAGAGTCCTCACTGAGCGTATTTTGTATATGTTTCTCTCTGTGTGTGTGCGCACGCGCGCGCGTGCATGCATGTGTGTATAAACATCTCAGGTCCTGAGCTCAGAACATGGTTTTGATTTTTGCTGTAATGGCTTCCTGAACTCTTTGATACATATGTTCTGGAAGTCATAACCATAAGGCCTGGGTCAGGCTCACATTACTTGTTGGGGGTTGGGGCAGAATTGTGATTGGGTCCTGTGGCAGTGATTGCACAGTCCCAGTTTTCAATGCCGTTCATTAGAAACAAGTCAGGACTCTCTTTTCAAGTGTTTCCCTTCAATAGAGGGGAATTGTGTTCTTATAGGCAGCAGGGAAGGGAAGGGACTGGAGGTAGGGGCAGGCAGAAGGGTTCCTAGGTTTTAAATGCCATTCAGCTGCAACCACTAGTTATCTGGAGCCTGTTCAAACTCATTTGGAGAACAGTTGAATTTTTTAAGTGCCTTTTGATTCTCTCTTTCATTTATTTTAACTGATCTGCTGGGATTAGGAGCTTGGTAGGGGAACACCAGACCGCTTGCCAAAACGTGTGAATAATTAGAGCTGCGGTGATGTGTGCCAGATAGAAGGGGAGTCTTCACAGTTCTGATTTGATTCTGCTAAATGCAGTTGTAAATCATGCTGCCCCAGCAACAGTGCCTTGTCAAGAGCCTGCCGACTAGAGGCAGCGCAGGCTTGGGGACAGCCAGGGGTTCTGCAGTGCCAAGGGGTGCATGGGCGACGGCTCCAGTTGCCAATGGACAGAGCCACAGTCCCTCCAGCTCCTCTGTTTCACTTCAGTTCAATTGGCTTATGTCTTGCTGGGTAGCTAGCAGGCATCCCCAGTAGCAATCAAGACACACTGTCTCGAATAAGGCAGACACAAGGACTGCTTTCTGAGGGTGTCCTCTGACCTCCGCCCATGTACTGCAGCAAGCATATGCCACCATTCTAATTTGTTTTTAATGAAGTGACCTAGAAGATGACTCAATGCGTGTCTTTCAGAGGACACATGTTTGACTCCCAGCACCCACATGGTGGCTAACAACTGTCTTTAATTACAGTTTCCAGGGGATACAATGCCCTCTTCTGGCCTTCAAAGGTACCAAGAATACATGTGGTGTGAAGACATATATGCAGATAAAACACCTAAAGATATAAAATAATTAAAATTTTTTAATTTAATAAAATGAAGTGTAGGTGATTGATTGGAATGAAACTATAAGGCATCAGTATCAGCTCAGGACCCCTAAAACAAAGTTCTCAGCACAAAGGAAATAGCCCCCCAACCCCCCAAACAGAGCAGGGAATAAAAGACAAAGGAGATAGAAGACAAGGAAGAAGGGGAAAGGGAACAATGGGGAGAGGGAAGAGGAGGAAATAGGGGAATAGATCTTGGTGGCTAGCTTTAGGAATGTAATCTAATAGGATTTTAGCAAGGCAGAGGGAATGGGGGAGAAGGGCAAGGCCTCCAGAGCCATGCTCGCCATGCTCAGGCTGGATAGAAACAGTCATCATGGTGTAGGCAGAGAAGTTCAGTGAGGCTACAAGACACAGAGCAGAGTGATATCTTCTGGTTCTCACTTAATTTAGCACAGTAGGATCACTATTGGTTAGTATAATCTGGGACGCGTTTTTAAATGACTAGGGAAATGGCTTCATTGTTAATGTTCTTGCCTTGTCATCATAGGAATCTTAAGGGTGTGGTACTGCATGCCTAGCAGACAGGCACATTTCTGGAACTTTCTGGCCAGGCAACCTAGACAAAATGGAGAGCCACAAGTTCAATGAGATATTCAAGCCTCAAAAAAGGAAAAAAAAAAAAAAAGGAGAAGAAGGAAAGAAAGGAGATTGACCTGTCACCTCTACACACAAACATAAATACACACAAACATACACACACACATGCACACACGCATGCACGCACAAACCTCTGCCAATTACTAGAAGAGTACCAAATTTCCAGCATGTAAAAATGACTGATGCTTGAAAAGATAGGACTGCTTGCTGGCTTCATTTGGCTGTTAGACTGTGTATGCAGTGTTGAATTAGCGTAATGTCCCTCATAAAGATGTGCGGCTATCATGTCACAGTTTAAAAAGTAAATGGTGGCACCTGCTATGCTCTCCCTGTTGTGATGGGCTCTGCTTTTAACTGTAAGCGCAAACAAACTCTTTCTCTGAGGAAGATTGATAGATGAATGAGAGAGAGAGAGAAAGAGAGGTGATAGATAGGTAGATAGATAGGTATGGCTCAGTTGATAAGAAGCTTGCCCAGCATAAATGAAACCGTGGACTTTATCACCAGCACTGCAAAAGCGAGGTGCGGCGATATCCAACCATTATTCCAATACCTGGGAGGTGAAAATAAGAATCATAGGTTCAAGGTCATCCTTGCGTACATAGGGAATGAGTGGTCCATACATCCAGGGATCTACTGTCTCCACTTCCTCAACACTGGAATTACAAATTTGTACACAGCTGTGTACAGGCATAGTAGGGATTGAACTTGCAGAACAAGCACTTTACAGACTGAGGTACCTTCTGAGTCCCCACTGTTGTTCTTCCCACTTAGCATCAAACTGTGTGCCAGCCAACCTACTAAAATCGCACTAATGTCCTAGATAAGGCAGCCTTGGGGTGTTCCTGCTACTGTTGTCAGACACAGCTTTCTGGTTCAGTATAGTTATCCATTCCCATCTGTTGGAAGGACATCATCTGAAGATACATATGTATGAGATGCACAGAATCCATGGCTTTTGGGTCTGAAAGACCCAGTTCCCCAGATCTTCAGCTGAAAGTGTTTCTCTTCTACAGGCAGAGTTGGAAACATTAGTTCCTCTTCTATCTTTCCTTCCCAGCCATTGTTTATTCCTTAGCACTGTTAGGGATGACCTTTCTCAACATGCAAAAACAGACAGTCAAGAGTAAACACAAGTTATCAGTCCTTGGGGTTGCCAGTCACCCCCAGTGTGCCCTGTTGAACTAGGAAACAGAACACACCTGTCTGAAGTAAACTGAGTAGCTCAACATCTGCTATGGAGGGCCCTGAAGGAAGCAAGCAACAGTCTGAGATCTTCTGTTGGCCTGGGTTTCACTCATGGCTTCTTGTGTCTGCAGAACTCAAGACCTCAAGAATGTTTCCCATATTCTGCAGAAAAAGAAATGATGCATGTGGTTTGAAGTAGGAAGCTGCGTCTCTCCCAAGGAGCTTCATTCTGACTCCCTGTGGCCTGAAGTAGAAAGGGACCATGTGTTGTTTTGTATTTATCAGCTGCATGACAGGATTTTGAATCAGCCAGGAGATAAATTTCTGGTCATGTCTATGAGAGATATCTAAATTAGATTAACTGAGTGGGGCAGGCCCATCTTAACCATGAGTGGCACCATCCCATAGGCTGGGGTCCAGGCTGAGTGAAAAAAGAGAAAGTGAGCTGAGCACCAGCATCCATCTCTCTCTGCTTCTTGACTGTGGATGGAATGTGACCAGCGGCCTCACACTCCCATGCTAATGCCTTCCCCACCATGGTGGACTGTGTGTCCTCAGACTGTGAGCCAAGGTAACCTTTTCTCCCTTAAGTTTTCGGTTGTTGGTGGTGGTTATTCTGTCACAGCACGGTGAAGAATAACTAGTTCAATCCAGAACTGCCTGTCCCAAGGGGATCTAGTCAACTTCCTGCCTGGCTGCAGACTATAGAAAGCTCCCTTTCTAGGGGAGCCCATGTACAGTAGCAAACACAGCTGAGATGGCCGATCGGGTTCTCATGTGGTTGTACTGTATGAACGACAGCTGAGGCAGCATCCCTGGAAATGCTCTGCGCTATCCATCATTTCTCAGCCAAGAAGTTATTGGAACTTAGGGAGGGAGGTTCCACATATCCCAACATACTCTGAAACACTGCTCTGCCTATGAAGTCCCCAGAAGCCACCGCCACTGCCTTGTCACCCACAACATGTTCTACTGATTTCTAGATGTTCTCAAGGGGAGGGGAGGAGTGCTTGGTAGAAGACAGGGAGTTGGAGGTTGATATCTCTTCAGGGTCACCTCTCACTTGGTTATTTACAACGTTCAGACTCCTGAAAACACTGCTAGGCACACGGAAGAAGAGAAGATTGACCGGTCCCAAAGCTGTCACTATGTGATGCTCAACTCACTGCCACATGCTCACATAGGGACCTGGTTGTGTCAACAACCCAGCAACAGTGGAGTGAGACTTTGAAATCCTTAGCCTAGATTTAGAACAAAGTACTTAAACTTCCATGACTGTCTGTGTATTTGCTACCACTTGAATGTGAGAACCAGACTGTCTGAGAATTGGCTTAAGGTTCCGAAAGCATTTTTTCTTTTTTTGAGACAAGGTTTCTCTGTGTCCTGGAACTCCCTTTGTAGACCAGACTGGCCTTGAATTCACAACGCTCTACCTGCCTCTGCCTCTCTGAGTGCTGGGATTATAGGCATGTGCCACCATGCCTGGCTAATGAATTACTTTTTTAAAAATCATGCTTCTTCCTGTTTTGGGATGTATTTTCTCCATCAAACCATCTCCCCTTTCTAAAGATTTGATAGGGCTTTAAGCAATGCGTTGTAATTAAAACCTGGCTAGAATTTCTGAGGTGTTACTGGCTTTGACAAACCATTAATAAACCTATGCCCTGGTTTTAAAAAATTAAATAAATAAATAAATAAATAAATAAATAAATAAATAAATAGCTCAAGTAGACCTAAATATACTGGCATACACCTTTAATCCCAGCACTTCGGAGGCAGAGATGGACAGATGTCTGTGAATCTGAAGCCAGCCTGCTCTGTGTATGGAGTTCCAGGCCAATCAGGCTTCATGGTAAGATGCTGTCCTAAAAAAAAAATACAAAACAAAACCAAAAAAACCCATGCAGTGTTTTCTTGGTACTTAGACATTCTTGTCTCTCTTTCTCTTTAGTACACAGTGTATGCACAGCCATCATGTGCCAAAACACCATGAGAAAAACCTACTCGAGGTGGAAAGGACTTGTTATTTGGCTTACATATCTTGACTCATATTCTAGTGAGGAAAGCCAAGGCTTGAACTCAAGGCAGGAACTAAAGCAGAGACCATGGCTTTAATTCCTCACTGGCTTGCTCTCCATAGCTTGCTCAGTCTTCTTTCTTTTAGCACCCAGGACTGCCTGCCCTGTGGTGGCACCACCTGCAGTTGGCTGGATCCTCCCACATCCATCAAGAAAATGCCTCACAGACAAGTCTACAGACCAAACTTATGGAGGCACTTTCTCAGTTAAGATTTCCTCTTCCTAGGTATGTCTAGGTTTGTGTCAAATTGACCAAAACCAACGAATACACTCGACTTCCTCTATCACTGTCCACCTTATTTCCTTGAGACAGGATCTTTCACTGAACCTAGAGCTAGGCTGGTTGCCACTAGACATCAGCAATTCTCCGGTCTCTACTCCTACCAGCAGTGGGGGTTACAGGGGAGGGTGCCTCTGGAGATGCAAAATCAGGGCCTCAGGCTTGCAAAGCAAGCACCCTTCCCTGCTGAGCCACCTCATCTCTCCAGCTGTCTTGGTACCTGTGTATTTCTTACTACTACCTTGCAGATAGGAGCTGAACTATCGAGATTAGACTTAATTATGCAATAAAGCTTTATGGACAGATTGTTCTTATTTTGTACCAGTTGCATTCCTTCTACCAGCTCCCAGCAGCCATATATATGCAGTCTGTAAATGGACTCAGTTCAAGAGTATCTATGGGGGCTGGAGACATGGCTCAGTGGTTAAGGGTACTGACTGTCCTTCCAGAGGACCTGGGTTCAAATCCCAGCACCCACATGGCAGCTCATTGCTGTCTGTAATTCTAATATCTGACACTCTCACACAGACATGCATGTAGGCAAAACAGCAATGCACATGAAATAAAGGTAAATAAATTTATACCAAAAAAAAAGAGTGCCCATGGACTGGAGTCAGTGGGCCACAGTGTCCTCAGATTATACCTGTCAGTGATCAGAGGCTTCCTTTGATGACATCCTGGAAAATACCTGCTCTTCCCAGTAGCCATCCTTGCATGTCACTGGAAAGGTATCAGGTGCAGCCATCAAATGTGGTTGACAACACAGTCGCAGAGACAGGTGTGGAGGGGTGGCAGATGAAGTTTGAACAGATAGGTAGATGGAAGATTGACTTGTCTAGAATCTCGTGGTGAAATTCCGAGAACATGGCTGAGCAGGAGGGCTTTGCCTAGCCTGTTTCTTGGACTCTATCGCCAGCACTGCAGTGGCGGTGGGTCGGGAGGGGTGACTGGTATCTGACATTGGGGGGTGCTGGAACTCAGAGTTAGTGTGTTTTGCTTCACCAGAGGCGAGGTCTTTCTTCACTGGCTCTGCAGCACCTCTGGACCTTCACTCAGTTGGTGCTCACCAAATGCTCATAAACATATTTTCACTTGTTTAGTAATCCGTGGGAATATACCCTGTGGCTTCTTCCTCCAATGAGAAGCAGAAGGAAGCCAGATGAGGGCAGCCTCCTCTCAGTCCCGTCACCAGTTCTCTAGGAGAAGCCATGCCCCTGACATTCACTGGAGTGACCATCTTTCTGAAAGCAGCTCCAGATGACAGACCTGGGACAGGTTTCCAAACAGCTGTTGTTCAGCTGCCAGGCAAACACTTGATGTATGGCTCCCATTAGAAAGCATCCAAATGGAAGAGCCTGCGCTCACTTACAGCCCCATCTCAATTAAACAAGCCCGGCGCTTTAAACAAGGGGTCATAAGTGTCAACAAGATGGAGGGCTTTGCCTCTTGAGTAGAAGAGGCCTGGGAGTGACCTAGGAAGCTCTCACAGCACAGATGGCACTCAAGCCCTGAACCATCAGTAAAGTCTGGTTTGAGTCCAGCTGTCATCTTGCAAACAGAGCAGGCAGGCTCAGGAGAGCTGACATCACAGAGGCTGAGATCCTCTTATCTGAGGGCCATCCTGTGCTACACGAGACTCAGTCTACCTAAAAAAAAAAAAAAAAAAAGGTCTGCGTTGGGGGTAGGGAGTGGTTATGGGTGCCAGTCATTGTCTCAGGAGAGGCAGGAGTCCTCCAACCACAAAGTAGAGACAGAAATAAATCAGCGGAGGGGGCCAGAGTGAAGGAGGGAATGAAAACAGCCCACATTGCAGTTTTGAGTGCTGCGGTGTCTGGAGCAAGAGGCGCCAGATGTCTCTAGGTAGACACCCTCCTGGCAGCTCCAGTGGAGAGAGAGAAAGGATCCTGTGATATTAACAGTGCTACAGCAAATGAAAACTGGAAAATAAGCATATGGAACATGCCTCATAGTGTAGTGGTTTTTATCATCAGTAATTCTGAATCTGCAAGTGAATCTGGCTAGCTATAGTCCCAGCCATCTGTCTGTTGCTGCCTTTCACTCAAAGCACTGTGTCAAAGTCCTACTCTCCACCAAGCCCGAGGGAAAAGGAGGCAACATTGCTCTCATGCATCTCGTAGAAAGAAGCAGATGAGCCTCACCTGGGATGAGTGAGGTTTAGAGCAGGTGGCACCGGCGCCTCTAGAACCATTGGTCAGCCAGCCGATGAGGCACCCTCTGGGTTTGGGGAAGGTGGCCCCTTCTGATGTCAGGGGCAAACCCCTTGCAGATTGGCCTTGTTGGTGCTTCCTATGGGTTAGATAGATTCAACAACCATTTCTGTATCTACATGTGGAAAATGACCCGCCATTTAATCTGTATGCCTCCCTAATGCTGGGACACGCTGAGCTCTCTTTATTCCGGACACTCATACGTAACCTAAAACTGCCTTCAGGTATCAAAAGGCTGAGGTTGTCCCACCCCAGGGAGTTCAGATTCCAGGCTGCGGAATATATGTAAACACCAATCTGAACCTAACCTTGACTCAGCACCCTCTACTGAACAGTGGACTTTTTCCAGTCTGCAATATAAAGAAATAAGGAGGAGCTGGAGAGCTGACTCCATTGATGAAGTGCTGCATGAACATGAGGAACTCTGTGTAAGTCTCAGAACACATGTGGAAAACTAGGCCTAGTGGCATGGGCCAGCTCCAGTGGAGCAGTGACAGGAAGTTCTCTGAGGCTCACTAGCCAACCAGGCTAGCCCAATCAGTGCACTCTAGGTCAATGAGAGACCATGTCTAAAAAAAAAAAAAGAAAAAAAAAAGTAAGATAGTCTGATTGAGGAGGACACCCCTATGTCACAAACACACCAATAGGAAACCAATCATAAACTTAGATTTACACCACTCTGTCTTACGTGGTCCCTTTCCTAGATACAACTGAGAAACAGTGAACTCAGCAGAAGCATTGCATCTGAGGTACAGAAGAGCATGCATGCAATTGTTTTCGCTCCTTTTAACATAATAGCATCTGGCTTTTTAATGTTCAAAACAAACAAACAAAACTAAGGAAGTGACTGAAACCTAACAACCCAACAAAAGCTCCCTATGTGACAGGGGTATTAGAAAAAGCAGACACATAGGGATATGTGTGTTTATGAAATACCAAAGGTATTCCAGAGTTTTCTGGCTCTTTAACTATTGACTGCTGTCTATTCATCTCTCTGCCGGTGGTTTTAACAAGCAAGAGATGGTTACTGACAATCATGATGTCTCAGTTTCCACTGTCTATTTATTTATTTATTTATCTATCTATCTATCTATCTATCTATCTATCTATCTATCTATCTATCATTTGTGGACTATGTCTAAATCCTCAGTACAAATTGCCATCTTTCTGGGCTCCCAGTGGGACCTATTAGCATCTGTTGGGCATTAATGATCATTAATAGTGCTGTCAGAAAGAAGGGGGAGGTAGAGGGAAGGAGCTGGGGGTAGTGGCCAGGGAATTGCCCCCACCCGTCTCTTTCAGAAATAAAAACTAATGCATCTGCTTTGTTCTTGAAGCCCACTCTCTGATGTTTGTTAATGGGCATCTTCAACTGTATGGGTTGCCACTGGCAAAGGTATTTCATTTCATACACTAAAAATCCTCCTATTGGTTCAAATTCTTTTTTTCTTCTCTACTTCCCTCACCTCCCCATGTCTCGTAGGCCAGTTTTAAAATCTTGAACTTGGAAAAGGATACAGGAAAGGGTAGAAAAAGAGTAACTATTCCACAGAGTGACTCCTTAAAGTTACTGCATGTGCAACCTCACTCAGATTCTTTCAGACTCTTGCCCGCTCGCTGTGTTTTCTCCCATACACTTAACTACACAGTCACTAATCAGGTAGAGACACTTGGATAGCGTGCTAACTAGTTTGCTGTCGATGCCATGCAAATAAGACCGAGTGTTCATTCGTTGAAATAGCATGCAATCGCTCAAATTTTAGGACTGCTATTTTGAGCTAGAAAGATCCTCATTTGAAGTCTTGTTCATAAATGAACCCCCTCCTTTTTTTTCTGGATTATTTTTCCTGATGATTCCCTGCCTTTACCAGGTTGCCTTCTCTCCTTATGGCTCTGTACTTTTCTCCTATCCCCCTCCAATCTCAAGATTCTTGGCACCTGATACACATCTATGATATTCTGCAGACCACAGACAGGCTGTTCCCTGTCATCATATTCGCAGGTTATGTGCCCATTCCTCCACAGTAACAAGCACGTGTGACTTCATTCATTATGGATTCCCATGACGTCCTAGGCTTTATGCTTGGCAAGGAGAATACCCTGGAGAGAGAAAAAAAGATGCCCTCACTGAGCTCCTGCCAGGGCAAAACAAGATCAGTTTATTTGAAAAAAGCACCACTTTCCTTGGCTTCCTTAGATAACTTCATTTTCTACTTAAAATTGTACTCCCAGGGCTAGAAGTGGGGCTCACTTGGTAGAGTGCTTGTCTAGCACACACAAAACCCTGAGTTCTGTTTCCAGTAGTGCACAAATATGGTCATATAGGCCTATAATCTCAGCACTTAGGAAGTGGAGGTAGGAAAAAGTTCAAGGTCATCTTTGGCTCAGCCTGGTACATATGAGACCCTGTCTCCAAAACAAAACAACCTCTCCCAAGAACAAACAAAACAAAACAAAACAAAACCCCCTAAAACCAAGTATCCCTAAAGAGAATTTGAACTTCAGCCATTCCCAATGCATCCTTCCTCTCTAGCTTTGTGTGCACAGTCCCTGCCATGCCTTTCAGTAAGTGATATTGAGGAATGGAAGTCCTCTGGGCTTTGTACCTTTCAACTCACCTTGTTCGTATACACCCCAAAACACTGGGACCCCTAAAACCATTTGTAGTTTGTGTTGTTGTTGTTGGTGGTGGTGGTGTTTTGTTTTGTTTTTTTAAACTTTTCCTTCCTCTGAGCTATTCCAAAAAGGTGTCTTGTCTTAAACCTCTGGGCTCTGCAGCTTCCTCTCAGCCAATCCATAATGGATGTCTCTCATTCTAGACTTGCTTACCCCCTCACATCTCATCCATGTGCCTTCTTCAAACATTATCTTCCCTATTCCTATCAGTTTTGTAGTTGTTGAAAATGAACTCCCCTTCCTTTAAAACACGCAGGGCCTTAACTACTATACTGGTTACTTTCAACTGTCAATTTGTCACAATTTAAAACTATATTGGGAGAGTCTTAATAAGGAGTTGTGTAGATTAGGTTGGCCCTGATCTTGCTGGGTTGGGATTGTCTTCATTGTTAATTGAGGCAAGAGGTGTCACACCCTGGATGTGCCACCATTTCTTTGGCTGGACCATAAACTTCCTGCATAAAGAAAGCCAGCTGAGCGTAGAGCAGGCAAGCAGGCAACATAGATGTGTTTGCTTCTCTCCCTGCTCTTGAGTATGGATGTCATGTGGCTAGTTGACCAAAGTATCTGACTTGACATCATCACAAAGATTGTCTCTGACCTGGAAGTGTAAGCCAGATAAACCCATTCCTCCCCTATTTGATTTTGGTTGAGGTGTTTCATCACAATTATTTCAATAGAACTAGGACAGTAACTAGATACTCCTATGACTTGAAAAAGATTTTCACCCTTAATTTTAGTACAGAATGGGCACTGCCCCAGGTTTTCCAGGAGCTCAACAAAGGCAAAACTACCTTCTTAAGACCAAGATGGGCTGAAGAGCAGGAAAGATGGGCCAGGAATTAAGAACACATTACTGCAAGGCAGTGGTGGTACAAACTTTTAACCCAAGCACTTGGGAGGCAGAGGCAGTCAGATCTCTGTGAGTTCAAGGCCAGCCTGCTCTACAGATTGAGTGCCAGGACAGCCAGGGTTACTCATTACCTTTTCTGCAGGGGACCCAAGTTCAGTTCTCAGCATCCATATCAGGTGGGTCACAGCCACCTGGAACTCCAGCTCCAGAGAATCTAAGTCCCTCTCTTGGCCTCTGAGGGCACTGCACACACATGCACATACCCAAGTACATACACATAAAGCTATTTTTTAAAAGAAATCTTTCTTTAAAAAGAATAAGATATTCATTTTTGTTTTCACTTACTTTCATACTCTCATGGATGTGTGACAGAATTTTCTAGAATCTACAATATGCAATGAAACAGATTGAATGCAAATGCAGAGAGAAGAATCCAGCTGTCTCCCATTGAAGCAGATATAACAGAAATTCATAACTGCCATTTCTCTCACAGTTTCACAAAATACAGTTATTTTTGGTAAAAATGTATATATACAGAGTTATTATGTTCCACATGTGTTGTTATTATGTGTGTTCATGTATGTGAAGGTAAATGAGGGTATGTGTGTGCATATGTGGAAACTGGGAGACAATCTCAGTATCATCTGTTTTTTCTTTGTTTGTTTTGTATTGTTTTATCTGGTTTTTGCTTTGAGACGGTGTCTCTCACTGACCCAGAACTCACAGAGTGTGCTAAGCTGGCCGGCCAGTGAGCCACTGGGGTGCTCTTTTACTGTACTTGGATTACAATGCTAATTTTTCTGACAGAGTTTCTGGGGATCAAATTCAGTGCTTTACCAATTTGAGCCATCTTCCTACTCCTTTTATGGTTATTCTTTTAAGTGAACTGGCAAAAAAAAAAGTTTACCTTTTCTTAATTGTTAAGAAGGTAACAATCAGCAGATATAACATACCTGAGTAAAAAGTTTTAGAAGTCCTTGAAAGTTTTGAGGTAGTCAGGCAGTATGTAGCTCGATTCAAGCAGGAGCTCCAGGGTGCAACCTCTCATACTCACCGCCCCACATTTTAAAGATACAAAGGGGTTCTGAGACCAGAAAAGTTGAGATTGCTGTAATGGCGCGAAGGAAGGGAGGGAGGGAGGGAAGGAGGGAAGAAGGAGGAAGGGAGGAAGAAAGAAAGGAAGGAAAGAAGGGAGGGAGAGAGGGAGGGAGGAAGGAAGGAAGAAAGGAAAGAAGGAAGGAAACCAGACACTCTGATTTCCATATGAAAGCAGCTGTGCCTGTGTCTCTCATAAAATA
>CM053766.1:97147306-97233534 GCA_028658305.1 Pachyuromys duprasi
TCTCAAGCTCTGAAAGCCATAGATCAATACAGAAAGATATATAAATGTAAGAAAGGCTGGCAGAAAATGAATGGAAGTTAAATGTCTTATGTAGTAAATGAAAATATAGCCATTTGCAGAGATTTTCCCCCCTCTTCCATGAATTGCTGATAAAATACTTAAACCATCAATATCCTGATTTATTTCCTGGTTCACGTGAACATCCTAATAGAGATATAATTGCAATGAGCATCTAGAATTGGGCTGGCAAAGCCCAAAGTAAATTTATTTTAATGTCCTTTTGATATGCTTAAAGCTAAGTCTCCAAATGTACTGTTAAGGCTATTTTTCTTGAAATATAGCTTTGGTGGGGCCAGAAAAACATGAGGGAGAAGTTACGTGAAAGCTGGGTTAAAAATTGAAGGGTTTGGACTGGGGAGATAGCTCAGTCAATAATGTGCTTACCAGAGGACCCGAGTTAATCCCTCCAGAGCTCACATTTAGGAAAAAAAAAAAAAAAGAAAGAAGAAGAAGAAGCTATTTTGGTGACACATGCTTATAGGGTACTGGAGAGTTGGAGTCAGTTGCACTCCTGGGGCTCACAAGCCTGCCAGCCTAGCCCACTTGGCAGGTTCATACCCAGTGAGAAACCCTGCCTCAAAATACAAGGTGGGCAGCAATTGAGGAGCAACTTCAATGGTTGTCCTCTGGTCTCCACACATATAATCACCTGCATACATGTACATGTGGATAACACATGCATGAACACACACATAGCAGAGAGAGAGAGAGAGATTGGAGGATCTCTATGTTGGCTTCAATCACCATGTAAGCAGAATGGGCCAAATAGAAGAATGAAAATAGGACAAGTGTGGCCTGTGTGGCCTGTCCCCTTTTTTCATATGGTTACTGCTTAGTGCCTTCTTTCCTGTTAGGACATAAAACCAAACATTAGAGGCCTTTCTGACCCTATCTGCTCTTTCATATCTGCTTCATATGATTTTTCTATTTACAAATATATAGCCAGGGGCTGGCTTCACAGGCAGAGGTGCTTGCTGCCAATCTGAAAAGTGCTTGGACCCGAGGGTTTAGATGGGTGATAGTCATGGTTCTCTGTTTTGCTTTTCATGCATGCGTGTGTGTGTGTGTGTGTGTAAAGGGTGTTTCTATGTGAGCAAAGATTAATGTTAAACTCATTAAATAGTCCAGACTAGCCTCAAACTTAGGGCCATCCTATTAGCTCAAGCCTTCCAGATGCTTTTTCTACCATGCTTGGCTTTAGGTCTTTACTTTCTGTCAAAATACATTTCCTGAGTTGGAACCCAGCTGGCAGAGTGCTTGCTTTATGTGCACAAGGCTCTGGTTTCAACCCCAGTACTATATAAATAGTGCAAGGTTATATACCTGTCATCCCAGCAAGGGAAGGTGGGAACAGGGGATCATGTGACCCTGTTTTAGAAACCTAAAGCCATGTAAATTTGACTTAATGATACTACAAAATATATTTTCATCTTACTTATTTTTGCATGAGACTTTAACTAATACAGGGAAACTACAGTTGCCAGTAGACTTTCAAGCAAAGGGGGGATATCAAAGGTCTAACCTCAGACCTGTTAGCATTTGCTACTTCAGTTTTATCATTCTTGCTTTCAGGGTTCATCACAGCTAGAATGTGGCCCTGTTGCAATAGTCAGATACACCCAGATTGAAATCTGTATTATTTGTCATAGCCTCATCTGTAAAGTGACCCTAACTTAGTGTTTGGTTTTATGTCCTAACAGGAGAAAAGTACTAAGCAGGGACTTTGTGGGTTATTTTGTTTGTAGTACTAGGCATTTGTGGAACTCAAAGCCTTCTGCAGACTAGGCAGGCACTATGCCACTGAATCATTCTTCTAACTCCTCACTGGGGGATTCTAGGTAGGAGCTCTACCACTGAACCACACCCCAGCCCCTCACTTGGGGATTCTAGGCAGGTGCTCTACCACTGAGCCACACCCTAAGCCCTTGACTTTTTGAAAGAGTCTCAGCCGAGGCTGAACTGGAACTCCCTTGCTTTCTGCCTCAGCCTCTCAAATACTGAAATTACAGGCATGTACAGCTGGGCTGGGCACTGTCCTATGAGGTTATTGAAAGGATAAAGTAAATGTGTCAAATATGCTTTGCAGTGTTTAGGTACGTGCTCAATACAATAAATGTTAGCTTTAGTGCTGTGATTCTGGTCTTTAGCATGACTTCTTCAGCTACCAACAGAACTGAGAGAATTGCCATCAAGTCAGGACACCAACTAAATATAGGTGTGATGTGTAAGAGAACAGAGGCATCACTGTCTCTTTACTTATTTATACCATATTTGAGACCCATAAAAGTTTTATGGCCTTTTATAAAATGAATCCATCAAACAGGTTGAAGTGAACATAAAAAGGAAAAACAATGACCAAGAAAGGAAGGTCACAGATATGGGAAACTTGAGGATCAGTATACCCGAGCTATGGACTCTTCACAGAGATAGGTTCCAGGCAGTCAAGGTCCAGTTCACTCCCTAATCAATTAACAGAACACTGTTCTAGTTTCTTTTCTGCTGCTATGATTAAACTCTCTAACTAAAAGTGCCTTTGGGGAGGAAAGGGTTTATTCTTAGACTTCCAGCTCATCTGCCATTGGTATAGTAAGTCAAGGCAGGAACTCAGGAGGAATCTGAAGACAGAATTTCTTTGCCGTTCCACACAAATGCAGGTATGTGTGGTGTTCGTGTGTACAGGGACTTGCACATGGAGACCAGAGTTCACCCTTGGTCATTCTTCAAGCACCTTGTTTTATGAATCAAGGCTTCCCAATGGCCTGGAACTCCCTGGGTAGGCTAGGCTGTCTGGCCAGCAAGATGGCCTGGAACTCACTGGGTAGGCTAGGCTGTCTGGCCAGCAAGCCCGAAGGATCTTCCTGTCTCTGCTGACCAACACTGGGATTACAGGTGCACACCACCACACCTGTCTTTTTGTGTGAGTGCCGGGGATCACATTTGATCCTCATTATAGTGCATTAAGAACCTTGTCAAATGCACCATCTCTCCCAGCTCCGTTTTGTTTTTTAATACAGTATCTTGAATAGCTCAGATTGTCTTCAAATTGACTGTGCAGCCAAGGATGACCTTGAATTCCCACCCTTCCTGTCTCCACTGAGTGCTGGGATTATAGGCATATACTACTAACATCCTGCATTTTAAAACTAATTTCTCCAGTTTCTCACAAGGGATTTTTTTTTAAGTGAGCTCCATTCCAGTGACAGCTTTTTCTCAACTATAATAACAGATTTTCTCTCTCTGCTTCTTGTCGCAACTTTTTGATAAGAGCAAGAGGCTTGGCATTAAAATACAATCTGGTGACAGCGGTTCCATGTGGGGTAAAGTAACGTGGCCCCGGCATGGAGCTGCAAGGTGTTCAGGTTTGATCCATGGATAGAATGTAGAGTGTTTTGAAGAATGGATGAACTGCTTGCCCTTCAAATAATCTTTTGTAAATATTGCTTTTCTCAGCTGGGCTTTTGATTGAGGTTGAATAGCAGACAGTTTGAGATTGTATTCTCTGACAAGAGCCTGGGGTGTTCCTATTCTCTGTCTCCAGGCCAGGCCACAGCCTTATGCCATAGAAATCAAGGCAGAGTTGACATCTTGTTGTGAAAATTGGACCCCTGCCTGGACAGAAGGCCATTTTGCCTTTCCCTAGGCAGAGCTGTGGGGCTACCTCCAAGCATGCCCCACCCCTCTTCAGGTTTGGGGTCTCATCTTCACATAGATAAACTCCTTGACAAGCCCTGTGGTGCTGAGCCTCAGGCAGTCCAAGCCACAGTTCAGGCCCTTCTTGGTTCCATTCTAGGTGAATTATAGCCTGCGCTGGGAAGCCCAGTGTGCACTTCCTGTGTAACATCCTTTGAGAGACACCCACCCGTAAAGGAATCAGCACTGAAAACAATACTCTGTATTCCAGGCAGAAGGCATGAACCATCACTTTTAGGAAGTTGGGAAGTTTCCCATTTTATCTTCTAATAATTGCTCCACCCCAAGTGGTAGAAACTGTACTTCCATCAAAGACTGAGAGCAGCAAGCTGGGCTCTGGTGGTGTGCACCTCTAATCCCAGTACTCTGGAGGCAGAAGCAGTCGGGTCTCTGTGAGTTTGAAGACAGCCTGGTTCACAAAGTGAGTTCCAGGACAGCCAGGCCTACACAGAGAGAAACCTTGTCTAAAGAAAGGAAGGAAGGGTAGGAGGGAGGGAAGGAGGAGAGGAGGGAAGGAGGAAAGGAGGGAAGGAGGAACGGAAAAGAGAGAGAGAGAACAACACAGTGCCCTTACAGATGCACTGGCTTTTAAAAAGCCAAGTGTGGTGATAATTCCAGCTCTGTGAAGGTAGAGCCAGACAGATCCCTAGGGGCCTATGTGGTGAGTTCCAGGCCAATAAGAGACCCTGTTTCAAAAAAAGAAAAAAAAAAAGGACTAAAGGACTTCCTGAAGCCCTTTGGTCTTCCTGTGTATGCACACACAAATGCAGGCATTCACACATAAACATGTGCATGTGTGTACACATACACACATCTACAAATTTAATATAAATCCAATAATCTGCTCAGCGAGTGTCTTTTAAAAATGTTTTATTAATTTTTTTTTTACAAATTATAGTGGGTTTGTATGTGTGAACACATTTCAGGTGTGTGTGTGTGTGTGTAGGTCAAAGGACAATTTGTGAGAGTTGGTTTCCTCCTCACACTAATGTGGGGCCCAGGGGTCAAACTAAGGTCATTACTTGAAGGCAAGTGCTCTTAGCTGCTGAGCCTTCTTACCAGCTCATCAGTGAAATTATTTGAACAGTCTGCTTCCACTTGGAGACAAGTGTCCATTTTCTGTAGCAACTATGACGCCGTTTGTTCTGACTACAGGTGCTAACCCCATTTTTTTATTATCATAAGTTTATCTCAGGATTTCTAAGAGAAAACTTACATGAGGCAAACAGAGCCAGGAAACCCCTGATATCCCACTCCTTTGGCCCATCATCGTCCTAGAACCCTGTGCACCAAGTGAGATCTAAATATAAAGGGCACATGCCCTTCACATGGATGGGTTTTCTCAGTCTCCATTTCACAATCTTCAGCTTGCTCTAACTGAGGTTTAGAAGCCCATCATAACTGATGGCTCTCAGCCCCTTTCAATTCACTCCCTGCCAGAAAGAAATGGCCTATACCCAGAGACCTGTCCTTTTTTCACAAGGAACAATGAGATCAGAGCCTCAAAAGACCCTCCCAAGGCATGGGGGAGAGCCTTGTAAGTGTGTTGTAGAATGTCAACAGCTTGTTTCTAGGTTTTCCAGGTAGTTTCAAGTTGCCTTGACCACCGCTGCAGTTCGTTTCACACTAATGGGTTATCAATATGAGAAGATGAATCCCCTAAAGTCCCTTTAATATGGTTTATTCTTCCTCTCAAATAAATGATTAATACAGGTAGGAATCGATAATATATGCAGTCTATCTAGAGGACCCCTTGCTCTTTGCCTGTATAGTTTATAGCCCTTTATACAGTCCTAAATAGAGCAGTGAAGGTTAATGGAAGCTGGTCCAGCTGGTCAGTGAAGAAGAGGTGGGGAAGGATTTCCTGAGTTGGTGGCCACAAGGCATTTTCATAAATCATACTGTGCATTCCCAACCCCCAAGATTAGAGGCTCTTACTTAAAGCACTGTACCCTAGGGATGGCGGTGCATCTCAGTGGGCAGAGTGCCTGTCTAACGTTCATGAAATCCTGGATTCCAGTCTTCAGCAGCCTATAACCTGGGGGACTGGCGGTACATGCCTGCAGTTGTATCATACAGGAGGTGGAAGCAAGAGGGGATACTGGGTTCATGGTTATCTTTGGCTAGTAACACATTAGAAGCCAGCCTGAAATAGATGAGACCTTATCTTACAAGAAGATTACATGAGGAATGAGGTGATTTTCTCCAACTTCCCACTTTGTAATGAGTCCTTTCTGTCATTTTTCTGACAAAGGATCATGTAGCATCTGCTTTTACCTCCTCACTAGGGAAGTGGACAGTTAATGACAACCTGTCACTACCCGTTGAGCCTGACGACAACTCAGACCCATGTAGAGAAAGAAGGCACAGGTCGTGTTGTGCCCACTTCTCGGCTAATGAGCTCCTAAGTTTGGACACTTGCACCCTTGGGAAGTCTGAGCACACCCTGCTTTCCACTAACATTGCTCAGACCCCAGCATCTTTCTCTCTTGGGGATCTCATGACTTGCCCTACACAGTCAAATCACACACAGAGTGTTGCCTACCCTCATATCCTTAGCAAGTCTGGGGCTCTGCCTAGCCGCATTGTTTTTTCTGGCTGCCATTTAGCTTATAATCACCCCTTTTAGATTGTGTATGTGTGTTTGCACATGCAAGTACATATGATGTTTGCATGCTATGGCATAGTATGTAGTAAGGAAGCCAAATAACAACTTATAAGAATCAATTCTCTTCATCTGTCATGTGGGTCCCAGGGATCCAGCTCAGGTAGCCAGGCTATTACCTTTACTGCTGAGCCATCTCACCAACCCTCATCACTCCACTTTGTGCCAGTCAGATTCTGTAGATGTTCCTACCTCCATTCTCTTCCTCTTAAAGAGCTTTCTTTTCCTCCATGACTCCTGTCCCCTGCCATTCACACCCTTCTTCCTCTTCCTGTGCACTTGCTTCCATCTGGTTTGTCATTTTTGTTATTTGTTTGTAAGTTTTCCTTTGAGTTGAGGTGCCATTTATCACAGGCTACCATTGAACTCATTGTGTGGTTCAGGGTGACCCTGAACTCCTAATCCTGCCTCGGGTTCCAATGCAGGAATTATAGGCATGTCCTACTCTGCTCAACTAACCTCTTTTTTTTTTTTTTTTTAATACAGGCTTTGGCTATGTATCCCAGGCTGACCTAAAAGTTGTGACACTCTTACCCCCACCTCTCAAATGCTGAGGGCCCAGGCACACACCACGGTAGCCAGTTTGCCTATATCTCTAAAGCTCCTGCCTTCCTCTCCTTTCCCCACACCCTCACCCAGGACCGAATGGCCTTATTCATCCCCAACTCTTCAGCACTGCAGTGCTTTAGAGCACTCATTCAGCGTGTATTGATCTGAGTGAAACTTAGCACACCTCTCAAAGATTTTTCAGAGGCTATTCTATATCATTCTTGGGGTTGACATCAAGCAAGCCAAGCTGTCATTCTAGGGGCTCACCCTCTTGCTATCCTTTGCCCATCTCTGTTTTGATTCTCTTTTTTTGGTATCGTTTTCTCTATGTATCTCAGCAGATGACATTGTTACCGGAGTGCCTGAACCAAAAGATAGGTCATTTCCAGAGCTGAAGTGTTGTCTAGGTGAACTAGAGACAGCTTCATGCCTCATGTTTCCACACAGAGCACGTGGGTTGATTAATTTTATTAAGTGATTGCCCCTTGGCTTTCCTTGTTTCCCTCACTTTCTCTATCTCCCACCCTTTGTTATTGATGAAACCTTCGGTACCACCGTATTGTTTCAGGAGCATAGCATGTGCCGTCAATGGCACAGAGTGTAAATTGCTTTTCTCCAGTTTGTTAGCTGCTTTTCTCATTGCTGTAACAAAATGTCAGACAAATGGCTCACGGTTCAAGGAACTATGTTCAGTCATGATGAGGAATGTATAGCAGGAGCAAGAATCTGGCTGGTCACATTGCATTCATAATTAGGAAGTAGAGAGTAAACAGGAAGTTGAATCTTGCCTACAAAACCACAAAGCCCGCCCACAGTGACCCAGTTCCTCCAACAAATCTAGACCTCCTGGAGGTTTTGCAACTTCGCAAAACAGCGCCCACCCACTGAGAGCCACGAATTTGTGTTTATGAGTCTGTAGGGGACAGTTCACAACCAAATCACAACACTTGGCAATTCTATTTGAGGTCCTCATGGTTTTTGTTTTGTCCCCTTTGCACTCATTCTCTGCTTTGCTGCCCTTCCTCACCCCATAGCTACCGTTCAAAGGAAGTGAAATAAATTTCTCATGTTGCAGACTCTTATACCACCTTTCCCTCTGTTCAAAAGGAACGTAAAAGAGAAAATAAGGAGACGAAGGTGCATATAGGCAGCATAAGTATCAACCACAGAAATGGACTTATGGGTATGCCCATCATGCCACAGGGAAGTTGTTATGGCAACCAAAGTTGCACGCATGTGGGAAGTATTGGTTTTAACGAGATGGGATCAAACACATGACTCCAGTGGTAACTGTTTCTCCAAGATTTCTCTTTTTTCTAAGATCAGAAGCAAAGCTTTCATCGTTAACATCTAATTTTAGAATTCAGAGAGAAAGCAAAACACAGTGACATTCACCCGAAATTGTAATCCCACACTTGGGAGGCTAAGACAAGAGGGGACTAAGAGTTCAGAGACCAGAGGTTGCTATTAATGTCTTCCTCTATCACCTTATCTTTTGAGATAGGTTATCTCACCAAATGTAGACCTAATTGACTGGGCTTGCCATTCACTGAGCTGTGAGAGTCTTTATTTCACCTCCTGGAATATAGACCTGTTGTTCCCACCTAGTTTTCGAGTAGGGATCTGAACTCAGACTCTCAGGGTGAACCAAGAGCATTTTTTACCAACTGAGCCAACTCCACAGCTCTAATGGTGTAGCTTTCAGCCCAGGACAGTGAGGAATTCCTAAGGAAAGCCTTGAACTTGCTTATGTCGAAGGACTTTTTATGTTGTGTGTGTGTGTGTTCGTGTACATATATGCTTCAGTTTATATGGAGGTCAGAAGACAACTTGAAAAGGTTGGCTCTCTCCTTCCAATATGTGGATCCTCGGAATCAAATTCAGGTTGTCAGCCTGCTACCCTTTACCTGAACAGCCATCTGACTAGCCCCAAATGGCTTTTAGACTGATGACTCATGCAGCAGGAAAAGGAACAGGATTCATTGGAACTGCCGCTTTCTGTCTTAGTTAGGGTTTCTATTGCTGTGGAATGACCATGACCAAAAGCAAATCAGGAGGAAAAGGCTTCTTTAGGTTACAGTTCCATATCACAGTCTCATCACTGAGGGAAGTCAGGACAGGAACTCAGGGCAGGAACCTAGAGCCAGGAACTGAAGCAGAAGCCACAGAGAAGTGCTGCTTATGCTCCCTGTGGCTTGCTCAGTCTACGTTCTTATGCCCAGATTACCTGCCTAGGCATAGCACTACCCATATGAACTAGGCCGTTCCATGTCAATCACTAATTAATAAAGTGTCCCACTGGCTTATTTCTAGGTCAGTCTTATGGAGACATTTTTGTTACTTGTGGTTCCCAGATAGCTCTAGCTTGTGTCAAGTTGACAACAACAACAACAACAAAGTCCAGCCAGGATACATTCCAAGAGGGACTCAGTTTCCAGAGCTATATTGATTTTCTGTCAGGGTTCTCAAACAAGAAACCAAATCCTGATGTCTAAAGAAAGAGAAAGGTGGACATTGGAAGTAGGAAGCTCTGTTTCGAAGCAAGAAGAAAGCATGCCAGGGGAAGTGTTAATTGACTCTGGGAAAAAGTAACAGCAGGAAGTATGTAAATATTGATGTTCGTAGTCTTCATTACTCCATAGTGGAAGAAAATAGTATAAAATGTTTCACAGACATCGGATCGAGTCTGGGCTAGAGATGGTTCAGCACTTAAGAGCACACTCTTCCAAAGGACCCAAGTCTAGTTCCCAGCATCCCTGTTAAGCAGCTCACAACTGCTTACAACTCCAGCTCTAAGGGATCTGACACCCTCTTCTGCCCTCCAAGGGCACCAGCACACAAGTAATATACATTCACAAAGACATACACATTAATCAAATTTTATGCTTTTTGTAAAAATAAATAAAAAATTTAAAAATAAGTCAGGCAGAGACAATTACCTCTACTTCCTAAGGACCTTTATAGAATGAGGTCATCATTAGGGAGGTGAGCAAGAATCCAGAAGGTCTGTGAGCCTCCAGAATGTGCTATCAGGTAAACTCAGTGAGTGGGGGAAGAGAGAGTGGGAAGACATGAAGTTGAAGGGAAACTATCTGGGAAGGTGAATGGGGTAAGCAGGGGCAAAAAGGGGACCAGAGAAGGTAACAGGGCTATATGATCAAGATGCACTATACACATTTATGGAAACATCATAGTGAAACCCACTGTTGTGTGTCATTAACATATGTTGAAAAGAAATGGGAACATTTAAACAAGGAAAGATATAATTATATCTCTACTCTTAGTACTGGTGGGACTGAGGTGGGCAGATCATGAATAACAGACTAGGGAGAAATAGGGGTAGATATGATCATATTTCATTGTATACATGTATGAAATTCTGAAGAATAAATAAAAATGTTCATAAAAAGAATTAGAGTCTAGCTTGTATTATATAGTGGATTCAAGGTCAGACACATCTATATAGCAAGACCTTATCTGAAAGAAAGAAAGAAAGAAAGAAAGAAAGAAAGAAAGAAAGAAAGAAAGAAAGAAAGAAAGAAAGAAAGAAAGAAAGAAAGAAAGAAAGAAAGAAAGAAAGAAAGAGAGCAAGAGAGAAAGAGAGAAAGAGAAAACGAGAGAAAGAGAGAAAGAAAGAAAAAGAAAGAAAGGAGAGAAAGAGAAAGAAAGAGAGGAAAGATAAAGAGCAGGGATGAAGGAGGGATGGGTGGAAAGAGGGGAAAGAGAGCGAGAAAGGGAGAGAAAAAGGATGGAAGATGGGAGGGGAGAGAGAGAAGAAGGGATGAGGGAGAGAATAGAAAAATAGAGGAAAGGGAGAAGCCAGGAGGAAGGGAAGGAGAGAGAAAAGGGGGTGGCTTTTTAAAGAATATTTTAACCCTGTGGCTTGGGCAGAGCAAAAGGAGGATACCAACAGTCAGAGCAGCTTCCTACCAAATATTGCTTCCTTGTTGAAAGTATAATCCATCCGTAAACCATAGCTGCACATGAACTAGTACAAGTTCAAAGGATACCCAAGAGTATCTCAGAACAGAGTGTGCTGAGTGATGTTGAACAAGAACCTGTACCCTCCCCATACCCAGCACCACAAACACACCAAAGACCTACTTTTCTAGAAAAGCTAGAAAGTACAAACAGCAAAAAATGGAATGTGTTTGCAATTCTCTCCAAATTCTGCGTTATCTAACTGGGAATTTTTTTAAGGAGTAATGAGGACTGGAGAGAAAGCTCAGGAGTTGAGAGTATGTGCGGCTCTTGCAGAGGACCTGTGTTCAGTTCCCAGCACTCATGTTGGACAGCTTATAACCACCTCAAACTTCAGCTCCAGGAGCTCTGGCACATTCTTCAGTATTCTACAGGCACTTGAATTTATGCTCATATATCCACACACAGATGTGCCCATCTATACATAATTAAAAATAAAATAAGTCTTTTAAAACAAATTTTAAAAGGAGTAATGAAGTAGAACTATTAATAGCAAATAAATAAATTGATTTAATTTTTTTTCAGAATTTTCCATTTTAAACAGCCCTTTCCTTCATGGGCCAGGGATGATCCAAGTGGTAGAGTATTTGCCTAGAATTTCCCAGTAAGGGGGGAAGGTGGTTTAGTGGTCAAGCACTAGCCTAGAATATGTGGGGCCTTAGGTTCAATTCTCAGCACCACCAAAAAAGAAAAAAGAAAGAAGTAAAGAATAAGCTTTAAAATAAGCAAAAAGCAGCCATGAGAGCCAAGCAGAACAGTGTTCTACCATTTTGCAAACCAAATAAAAGAGGTTTGGAGAACTCAGCGGACCCAAAGAAATAATGTCATCTGCAAAGATGAGTCCCCTTCCTTTTCTTTGGCATGGTGCTTCAAGAATGCTGACAGCTCCTACATATGAAATAAACATCAGAGCATACAGGCATCACATGATATTACTTGAAATGGTTTCTGCCTTTCATCTCAGGCTGCCTTTCTCACTACTGCTGGGTCCAACAAATGTCACAGGATCAGTGCCCAAGGCTTTGCCAGGTGCTGCCAGCCTACCAGACATAGGATACTCTTGCAAGGCATTAGGACCCAGGGCAGGGCAGTTGGAGTTTCCCGGGGAAAGATTTAGCAACCACAGGGCCATGGAAGTAGTAATCCACATAGCTTTGTAACCTGGCTAGAATGGGGTCTGTTATCTCTTTTGCTACTTGTTTTCCAGATAGATAGATAGATAGATAGATAGATAGATAGATAGATAGATAGATAGATAGATAGATAGATAGATAGACGATGTCAGTCTAGAAAATTAGAATTTGGGGGCTAGAGATAGGGCTCAGTGGTTAAGAGCATTTGATTCAGTGGATTCAGTTTCTAGCATTCATGTACTGTGGCTCACAGCCATCTGTAACTCCAAATCTAGGGAATCTGATACCTCTGGCATCTTTGGGTACAACATGCACATACTTCCCACCACACAAACATAAACATAATGAAGAATAAATCTGTAAAGAAAAATGAGGCGCATTTTAACAGATAAAGATTTTCTACCCTGACTCAGTGGTATGTATCTGTAGTCCTGGGTATTTGGGAGTTAAGAGTAGAAAGAGGGCTTGAGCCAGCAAATTCAAGACCAGCCTACAATTAAAAAAAAAAAGCAAAGAAAGAAAAGAAAAAAAATTGAATTTGCTTGTTTGAAGAGAGGGAGAGAGGGTCCATTCTAGTGAAGATAAACAATGACCAGAGTTTCGCTGTTGGAACATTGGTTACAAGGCCCTGGTATTGATCTCTTACCACCATCTCCATGGGTAGCCATGATGGATTGCCACTTCGAGGAGGATTAATTCAAGCCAGTAAATCAAAGGGGACCTGGGTAGTTTCTGGTGGGAGGCGGCATACACTTGATGTCGGGTGGCTTTGGGAAGGGAGTTTCTCTGCATCTCTGGACGCAGAATTCCAAGGGGACTTTCTTGCCTTGTGTCTTTCGACAAATTCGTATGATAGTGGGGGAGAAGGCTAGGGGTTTTCTGAGGAGGGTGATTAAAATTGTATCAAAGAGGCTGGCAAAGCTTATGGTTCAAGTTAACTGTATGAGGTAAACAGCCTTGAACGGCCTCCTGGGAGGGTGACAGATAGTCTGTGGGCGTTACAGCAACATGGTCCCCGTGAATGTTCTGGCCATCCCAAACTAATCACCATCTGTGAGCGTGGGTCTCCAGGGAGCGTCTGGTGGTTGGACAATCACGGTAGTTAGCATTTTTAATCAGCTTCTGTGCAGCCCAGATAGAAACCTTATGCTCAAGCCTTTATTCCCCTAGCTGTGCAGAATTACTTACAATGATCACAACGGAGGGGGCCCCCGAGGAGGGAGCCAGTGGGTGGGTTTCTCTGCTCCCTCTTCCCACCTGCCACAAGCCTGACTGGAAATTAGCTTTGGCTACCCATTTGTGGTCATTGCTATTAATTGCTTTTTCTGCCAGAAGGAGTCTGAGAGAAAGGGTGGTGTTGTGTTTAGCGGGGTTCACTGCATCAGCCATTGCCTTGAACTCTGTGTCTCCCCTTCTTTCTCTATTGCCCCTTCTCCACAGAGTCTCTGTCCCTGCCCCCAACACAAACTAATCTCCAATGCTGGCTTCTTTTCTCTCCTTCTTGTTACTGTTGGGAGTCAGAGGTCAATGAAAGGGGGAAGGTCAGTGGCATTGTCCTTAGCAGTCAGCAGGCCTTGGACTGGGCGTGTGGCTTTGTGGCTACAGTGCTTGTCTAGCATGCATAAAGGCCTAGGTTTGGTCCCGAGCACCACATAAACTCTGTGTGGTGGCACACATCTATTCTCTTAGCCCTCAGGAGATAGAAACAAGGAGGATCTGAAGTTCAAAATCAAAACAAAAAGAAGTAGGCATTTATACATACCCAAATACTGTGGGCTGAGAGTGAAGAGAGAGGGCATGCTCAGTGTCTGTCATGTGACAGAACCCTCTTGAAACTCAGTGGCTTATCACAGCTATGTAGATAACCCATAAGTCTGCAAAATGGAAGTCCTTGTGATATCAGGTTCATATCATACTGAAGGGCCTGGGAGTATTGAATGCTGAGACCACTTATATACTATGTATGGGTCTTTCCGCCTTCTGTAGGTAAACCCATTGTGTGGTAACCCCAGAGCTCCAAACATAACATCCTTTCTTGGCATTCACATGTGTCACTTGCCTATGGTCAGTCATAGTCTCAGCCTAGAGTCCAATAGGGAGGGACACTAAGAATGTGAGTTCAGGGATATAAAATCAAACCAGGGGAAATGAAATCTTCTTTTCATAACGCTTCTCTATCTTGTCTTGTAGTGCCTAGGATTTAGTAGTGTGTATTGGTTCATTTGCCTGAGACTGTTTCCCATCCTCACAAGGTCCCTCATATAGGAAGGCATCAGGATGGCCAGCTTTTAGCATGAAATTCTCATGGGCTGCATTCCTAACTCTTCCAGGATGCGTGAACACAGATGATGGCTGAGAACAAAGCGGTACTAGAGTACCACTCTACACAGGAAAATCAGAAAAAGATCAGTGAGAAAGAAAAGTATCTATAAATAAAGAGACCCATGTTCTTGTATCCTGCAACCCTCAAGAAAACTGTATGGGCTATTAGGGGTTGAATCTATAATGTCTCCAATGGATCTCACCCTTTCCTTCTTCCTCAGTAAACTCCTTCATTCCCACAACAAGCAGCAGGCAAAGGTTGTGTATTGGTCAGAGGCTATAAAATTAGGAGACAGACAAAACATACTATATTTTATATTGCTCTCATAGAACTTGTTCAGAGCTGTGGAGCAGGACTAGTCCAGAGCAACCACGGAGCATGGGGGCAGAACACACTTGTCCCCACATAGCAGCTCTGGCTGTCCTTGGATAATGGAAGCCATCACTAGAACTCTTGTTCCCTTCCACTCCATCCACACAATGGCTGCCTTCAGTTGAAGAACAGTGAATGGCAATCAATAAAGTGAGGCACTCTCCACTATGCCAGGGAAACTGGCAGCCTTATGGGGTGAACATTCTGTAACTCTCAAAGAGATGGCCTAATGAAAGGAAGCTCTTGAATCCCGTTTCTGTGTTCCAACTGGGCCATTAGTTATTGAGCAAATGCACACTACCCAGGCAGAGATTTGGGTCCAATGATGCTCTGTTGCTGTTAGCTGAGAACCTGTGTGCGCATGAATTGGTTTGGGATTCCTGAAAGGATTGACACTTTGAGGATATACTTTTGACTTTGTGATTTTTCAACATGTTGAAACTGGACTGAGGGAAAATAGAATATGAGGGTATTGTTGAGTCTGTGAAGTGTGTGTGTATGTGTGTGTGTTCGTATTCATGTATCCATTCAGGTCCATGTGCACATAGAGGACAAAGGACAACTTTGGGTGTCATTCCTCAGACACTGTCTTCTTACTTTCCAGACAGGATCTCTCACCATGTAAGCTAGACTGGCTCGCCAGCAGCCTCAGGGATCCTTCTGTCTCTACCTTCCCAACATTGCATACCAATATGTCTAGTTTTTCTTTAAAACAAAAACAAAAAACAAACATGGGTGCTGGGGATCAAACACACAAAAATAATTACTTTAACTAGGACTGAGACTTTGAATGTTTGGTCCTACTTGGTGGAACTGTTTAGGCAAGATTAGGAGGTATGGCCTTGCTGAAAGAGGTGTGTTGCTGGGCGTGGGCTTTGAGCTTTCCGAAAACCCATGCCGTTCCCAGCTTTCTCTCAGTGCCTCATGGTTGTTGTCTCAACATGTAAGCTCTCAGTTACTGTTCTAGCATCATGCCTCCCTGCCTGCTGTGCTTTCAGCCATGATGGTCCTAACTTTTGAAACTGTAAGCAGCCCCCAATAAACTATTCCTTTTATAAGTTGCCTTGATCATGGTGTCTCGTCACAACAGTGCTGTTCAGTCAAAAACATAAGTCTTTCAAAATTCCGCCTTCTTTACATTAATGATGGCAGGCTGTGCTGCTCCTACACATGTTGCGATGCATAAAGCACATGTGGGAGAAAAGAGCCTCTTTTCCTTCTCAGAGTGGGATTTGGGTTACATGTGCAAATTCTATCAAAGTTAAAGCATACTGCCACAGGAATTAAAACCTTGCAACCACACTGGAAGACTGGAGTGACCAGCACCTCCTGGGCCCTGTGGCCATGGAGGGAATGGAGGCAGTGGCTAGTGCTTCTTTCTCATCCTGATGAGTGGCGCTATTGAGACTGGGAATCTAGGCCAGTGCACTGTGAGTCAAAATCAGGCAACAGCCACAGAGAGCCATTTTATCACTTCCCCAAGGACCATGAAGGTTAAATGAAAGAGGAAGTGAATGCAGAGAGGGAATTAAAGAGGAGCAAAGTCCAAAGTAAGAGGAGGGTGTAAATATTTCATAAGCGCTTGAGACACCTAAGGCAGCTGAATAGAATGGGACATGAAACAGACATGAGGGACTTTGTTCTTCTAAAGAAATCATGGAAATTGGGGCTTAACGTGCTAATGGGACATATCTTTCACGTCAGGACGGAATATTTTATATTTTCCATACAGGTTGCTGCTTCATAAAATGTTTACTGATTAAGTGTCTGGGTCAGCTAGCTTAATAGGTCAAGTACTTGCCTTGTCAGCACAAGAACCTGAGAGTTCACATTAAAAATTAGGTATGGTGGCAGGTGCCTGTCATCCCAGCTCTGAGGAGGTAGCTACAGGAAGATTTGTGGGGCTCACTGGACAGCCAGCTGGTTCCAAGCCAGTGAGAGACCCTATTTCAAGAAAGTGAAGTAGACACCTGAGAAACAACACCTGAGGTCCTATGGCTTACATGCACATGAGCACTCACACACTGCCAAAAAAAATTTTTTTTAAGACAGGGTTTCTCTGTGTAGCCTTGGCTGACCTGGATTAGCTTTATAGACCAGGCTGGCCCCAAACTCACAGAGATCCACCTGCCTCTGTCTCTTGCTGGGATTACAGGCCTGCCCGACAGTGTCAAACTCTTATGCTGTCAGCATGCAACACATTTGTTTGATCCCCAGGATCCATGTGATGGAAGGAGGGAATTGATTCCCCCAAATTGGTCCCTCATCTCCACACCCACACAAAATCACTCTACAGATGTAATTAAGAAAAAAAAAACACAAAGTTTTTTTTAAGTGAGTTGCCCACCCTTTTTATGCAAGACCATTCCTTTAAGAGTTTCTCTAGTTCCTTCTAGATCATCTGTCCATCCGTATATTCATTCATTCTTTTAATCCTCATGGATTGGGCATCCATGATGTACCAAAGATAGCCGTCTATTCTTGATGAACAAAAGAGGATCAGCAGAAAGGTTCTTGGAACCTTAGGTCCTGTTGCCAAGCAAATTCCACTGGTATGTTGGTAACACGGCCCTCTTTGCAATAGAGAGCTTGATGTAAAAGGCAAGCACACCCCATGGCAGGGGACCACAGTGTGCATGAGAAAGGGCACAGAAGGCCAGCCTCTTCCTGAGGTCCTGCATCTGAACATGTCCTCAGTGGTACATACATGCCCTGTAGAGGTGCAAATGTGGGCTGTGTTATTGTAGGCCTCTGAGCCAAGTATGCACGTTGGTGTGTATGTGCTTCATGTTATAAGTGCACATATGTGCATGTGGAGGACAGAAGTCAGCTTCCGATATTGTCACTCGGCTACCATCTGTTTTGTTGGTTTTGTGTTTTGTATTCTTAATAACATTTATTTCTTAATTTTGGGTATGTGTGGGTGTGGAGATCAGGGATTAATTTTTGGAAGTCAGTTCTCTCCTTCCATCCCATGGATGCCGGGGCTCAGACTCAGGTCATCAGGCTTAGCAGCAGTCACCTTTACCGGCTAAGCAGTCTGGCCATCTTGGTTTTGGAGACAGGCTCTCTCACTGGCCTAGACCTCACCAAGTAGCCAGGGCTGGTGCACCAGTGAACTCTGGGAATCCTCTTCTCTCCACCTCCCCAGCTCTTCGATTATTACAAGCATGTGCCACCATACTTTGTATGGCTTTGCAGATGGGTTCTGGGGCTCAAACTAAGGTTTTCCTACTCGAAAGGCAAGAACTTTACCCAGAACCATCTTCCCAACTCCAAGCATACTGTCATTTGTGAGGCTAAGTCCCAGGCTGGCACAGCCGCAAGGATTTGTTCCCATCTCCTTACAGCTCTCCTCCCCTCCCCACTGTCTTCAGCTTCTCCTTGCTCTGGCAGCCATGCTTCCGTGTGCCGGCAGAAAGTCCCTGGGGTTCCCATCAACTTGAAAGGCTTCCTTTTCTCCAGTCAGTTGAGTCTTGCAGATTTTGCTGGAAGGCCAGCAGCCAGGCTGTGAACCGCCCTAGCCCAGCCAGCGCTTTTTTCCAGAACCCCATGGAACTAGGTCATCAGATAGTTGGGCAGTCCCCACACAGGCTGTGTTCTGCCACAACTTTCAGCACTCACCATCTATGGAATACTAAACTTGTTTCCAAACTAAATAGTTTCCAATGAGGGTTTAATGGGCTTTTTTTTTTTTTCATTTGAAATAGATTGAAAACAAGCCATTTCCTACTCCCATTTCAAACAAATTTTGGTCCAATTATTTTACCTTTTTTTAACATAAAGTTAAATGGACTATTCTGCCCATCTCTGGCTGAGCTGAACCATGATTTCTCTTGATTATGCTTTTATGCTGCGAATCGTAAGGCTCTGGAGAAATAATGGACGGCTTGTGGGAGAGTGGTAGCAATTTTTAAAATTCTGCCAGTGCTTGTCAGCTCTTACCGCAGTGCCTGCTGTGTGCGAGAAAGCACCCCACCAAAAGAGGGGGGCTCCCAACAAAACCAGCACTGTCTGCCTGGCCTCGAAAGAGCTGGCACAAGAGAGCTTCCACGCTGCAGGTGTACATAGGACATGCACTTGCATGCTGCCCACCAGCCCCACTCTGCCTAGTTTCCAGACACTAGCTTTCTGCGGCGCTGAGGGTCTCTGTTTTTCTTTGCCCCCGCCCTACCCATTTTCCTTAGTTTGATTTGGACCACAGCCTTTGGGAGAAGGAGTTCTACTTTGGTTTTTCACCTCTAGCAGCCGAAAAAAAAATGAGCAAAGTGGAAAATAAAATGTCTCACAGCCCTTCATCTTGGGTGGTGGTGGGGTTGTTTTGATTTTGTGGTGGGGAGGGAGATAGAAGTCGTTTTTAATTTGCCAATGGCTCCAAAAAGTTCAAAAAAGTGCTTCTGGCTGCTGCCTTCTGTCTTTGGGAATGGGTAGCTACTCTCCAAGAGGGTATGTAGGGAGCCTGCTGAGCCATGTCCTGGAGGTAGAACTCGGGACTTTATGCATGGTAAGCTATTGACGAGCTGTGCCCCCAGCCCCTCACTGGGGGGTTCTAGGTAGGTGCTCTACTACTGAGCCACACCCCAAGCCCCTCACTGTGGGCTGGAAGGGTCTAGGAAGGTAGTCCACTACTACGTCACATTCCCAATTCCTCACTAGAAGATTCTACCCCCAAGCCCTGCTCCCAACCCCTTGGGGGTTGTTCTAGGTTAACAATGCTGCTAGGCCAAGGTCACATCATCTTTTGAAGAGCAGAGACTCATTCCCTTGGTCTGTGAAGACACCTTATCTGTGTTTATGACTGCCATCTCTAGCTTCATGTCACATGCAAGTTCAATTTAACCACCGTGTGCTAGACATGACTGGCCTAGGGACACATTAGGAAATAAGGTAAGCCAGTCTTTTTTTACCACAGAGATTGTAGACTTATAACCCACTGTGCACTGTGGAAGGGGCACTACAGAGGCGCAGCAAACACGCACATGTGCTCAGGAACACGCACATACACACATGCATGCATACATGTGTACGTATACACACACCAGATGCAGGATTTCTGGAAAATCTGATTTTGGTGAGTAGCAATAGACCAAAAAAATAACTAGGAAGTTAAATTCAAGGAAGAGAAAGTATCAAGTTTGAAGTGGGAGGTCCACCACCACGCCTAAGATCATATCTGTGCTGATGTGTCATCTAAAAATGTTTCTGATTCTTGTAGGTTTCTTTAGTGAATGTGGAACCTCATAGGGTGTGAGCTACTGTTAGAGACTTCCACTGTCTCCCTCCAGGCACATCAGACATTTATGAGTAACCTAATTACACATTTGTCCCAAGCTCATCTCTCTATCCTGGCCACTTGTATTGCATCTGAAAACTCTGAATACTCATGTACCCTGTCCATATCATTGACCAACTTTATCAATCCCATAACTGGGGGTGGGGGGTGGGGATGCGGCTCAGTTGCTAGTATGATTGTCCAGCATAAACAGGTCCTGGGTTTCATCCCCAGCACTGCATAAACCAGACGTGATGATATGTACCTGGTGATGTAGAGAATCAGGAGTTTAAGATTATCCTCAGCTACAAACAAATATAAGGCCAGACTAGGCTACATGAGACAAAAAAGACTGGAGGGGGAAAAAAAAATCTTGTTCTTACTTATTCTGTATAACCTACATTGGCTTCTTTTGACTGTCATATTCTTTCCTGATCCTGGGTTGTTTATTTGTTTTAAGTAATTTTATTTTATGTTTGGATGTTTTGCTTGCATGGATGTCTGTGTACTACATGTGTGTCTGGTGCCCAGGGAGGGCACAAGAGGGTGCCTGGAGTTATAGATTGTTATGAGCTCCTGTGTAGGTGCTGGGACCTATGGAAAAGCCACCAGTGCACTTGACTGATGAACTATCCCTCCAGCCCCTTAATCCTGAGTTGTATTTTTCAAGTCATTAGTTGACATAACAGACCTGTTTTGTTGGTTGAGAGGTATTAAAGCCCAAGTATATGAAACTCCAAATCCTCACATTTCTTCCTGCTGTATTGTTCTGTTCTCCTATGGCCCATGGTGTGTGTGTGTGTGTGTGTGTGTGTGTGTGTGTGTGTTGTCCATTTAGAGGCACATGTGTACATGAGCATGGGGAGCCAGGGTCAGAGTCAGATGTTTTCTTCTACAGCTTCTACACTTAATGGTTTTGAGACAGAGTCTCTCACTGAATGTGGATCTTGCTAATTCAGCTCAACTAGATGGCCGGCAAACCCAGTGACCTCCTATGTCTGTCTTCCCAGTACTGGGGTTACAATCATGTGCCACGATGAATGACTTTTATGTTTATGTTGGTTATCTGAATTCGGATCCTCATACTTGCACAGCCTCTCGCCAGTCTCCTGTGCCCATCCTTCTAAAATAGATACCATGGTAGGTGTCTAAGGAGTATGGTCCATGTCTGTAATCAGTAGAAAAGTCAAAAGGCAAGCAAGCATGGAAGCTGGGGAGGCAGCTTTCCTGTTTCCAGGCTGTGCCCATGGTAGCTGCATTGAATTCCATCTCCTTTTTAAGTTTTGGGAAAACAGCATGTAGAATGTTACATACTCCGTATTCATTCTCCTACCATCCCCATGAAGCACAGGGGAGACACCCTTGCTTGAACTTAGCTGCTGGGGTCTAAAGAGTCCCAGAGACTAACTAGAGGCTTCCCAGCTATGCTAAATAACTGTGGTGTTATATATTGTGGCTGTGACATAATCTAGATTCAGTGGAGGCTGGGCCTTTGACAAACCTGTGAGGGGTTATCTCGATTACATAAATCGATGTGGGAAGACCCATCTTAGTTGTGATTGAAGCCATCCCTGGATGTGGAATGGAAAAAATGAGCTGAACATGAGCATGCGCTTCTTGCTTTTTGCTAATGTGGCCAGGTGCTTCCAGCTCCTGCTGCACTGACTTGCCTACCTGAACTGTAAACAGAAGCGAACCCCTTCTCACTTAAGTTGCCTTTGTTGAAGTATCTTTTCACAGCAAGAGGAAAAGAAACAAAGACAGTACGAAAGCTGGATCCTCAGTCTGAGTTTTTTGATTTCTGAAACCCAGCATGGTTTCAATTTTTTTCTCCTCTCCTTCCATCAAAGATGACATCAACTTCCTCACCACCATCCCCATTCCAGAAGGACAATGGGTGATGTTGTAGTATACATAGAAAGAAAGGCAAAAGATTAAGGTTGAAGCATTGAAAAGTTGTGACAGGTAGAGAATGAAGTACTCTAACCTTGGATATGTTCCCTGGTCCTCCTTAACTAAACATGAACAAGGAACGTACAACCGTCTACAGCTTGAATCCAACTATCTTGTTGAAACAAGCCCAGCTGTTCTGAACCCCAGATGACTTTGAAACTCTATTATTTAGATCCAATTGAAGAGGAACATTGCAAAGAACTCTACAAAAATACTTCCAAATAACAAACATGAGGGGTGGAGAGGTAACTAGTTGGTAAGAATTAAGGATCTGAGTATTATCCTCAGAACACACACACACACCACACACACACACACACGCACACACACACACACACACACACACACACAAAGCCAAGTATAGTGGTGCAGCTTTGGAATCCCAGTGCTGGAGAGGCAGAGACAAACCAGTCTCTAGGGCTCATTGGTTAGCCAGCCTGGCCTCCTTTGCAAGTTGCAGGGTAGTGAGAGACTTGTCTTTAAAGGGGAGAGGGTAGGCTCACAACCAAAAATTAAGTTAAAATAATAAAAATAAAAACATGGATGAAGGGCTGGTGAGATGAAGCAGAGAGTAAAGATGCTTGCTGTCAAGCCATATGACCCACAGTTATTCTCCAGGACCCACATGGTGGAAGGAGAGAACTGGCTCCAGGAAGTTGTCTTCTGAGTCACAATGTGTACTATGTCTGGAGCATAGACACAAGCATTTGTGTGAGAGTGTACACACACATTCATGCACACATGCATACACACACCACAATAAATAAAAACATGTCTTTTTTATAACTTTAAAAATGGGTGACATCTGAGATTCAGTCTTTACATGCACACACACACAAACACACATGCACCTATACAAGCATGTGCAAAACATATAAAATCATGCACAGACACAAACGTGCATAAGAAAATAGCTTGAGGACTGAAGAAAGGAAGTCAGAAGAAAAGCCAAAGATGCTCACTTTGATGGACAGCTTAATAGAGTGCTAAGCTATACAAAGCCCAGCTATATCTTGTGATCGCATCCAGCCTCAAGAATCTTCAGGTCCCTCCCATAAAGGCATTAGTGGTTAAAATCACTCTCCTGAATTATGAATGGAGGAAGGAAGGCTACAGAGATCACGGAGTAGTCAAGAGTGCTCAGCGCTCACACAGGAGACTGTCGCTCAGTTCTCAGCACTCACTCCAAGTGGCTCACACCCACCTTTAACTCCAGCTCCCATGGACCCGGTTTTTAATTCTGGCCTCCATGGACAGATGTACTCACATTCACATAGCCACACACAGACATATATCTCATACAGTAATTATAAATCAATAAAAAATAAGCTGGGGATGGTGGCACACGCCTTAATCCCAGCACTGACAGAGGCAGGCGGATCTCTGTGAGTTTGAGGTCAGCCTGATCTACTGAGTGAGTTCCAGGACAGCCAGGGCTACATATTTATCTCAAACATTAGATAGATAGATAGATAGATAGATAGATAGATAGATAGATAGATAGATAGATAGATAGATAGATAGATAGATAGATAGATAGATAGGTGGATAGGTGGATAGGTGGGGAGGTGGGGAGGTGGATAGGTGGATAGGTGGATGATAGGTGGATAAATGGACAAATAAAAATAATAAATAGTGGTTGTGCATGTCTTTAGTCCCAGCACTCAGGAAGGCAGAGGCAGGTGGACCTCTGTGAGTTTGAGGCCAGCCTGGTCTACAGAGTGAGTTCTAGGATACCCAAGGCTACACAGAGAAACCCTGTCTTGAAAACAAAACAAAAAAGCATCAAAGAAAGATAGAAGTCTTTAAGAATGGGTAAAGGCACAGTTCTCCTCATTGCCCTGGGGTACTGTTGAAGACAGGTGACAAAGACTACCATTATTTTCCTAGCCTGGGACTTGCTGAATCTTCATAGTCAACTAGAATTCCAGAGCCTGCGGCTCCTAGAGTCTTAGTAAGGGCAAAGGAAAAGGCACTCTCTACTTCCAATTGTGGTGAGTTAGACATTGAGACTTAATAATTAAAATGGATTTAGTAGAGGCAGGAAGCCTGGTATGTCTGCCCCAGTAAGCATTCTTCTCTCACTAGGAGATTGTATCCTTTATGTTTAAACGGTTTCTCAAAGGCTCCAAATGAGATTTGGGACTTAAACAAGATTTGGTGTGATTTGCTAATTACCCAAGTTACTATTACCTGATTAACACAGGAATCCTAATAGTCTGTTGAGGTACCTTCCTGCTGGTGCCAGGAGGCTTGATATCTGTCACCTGTTCATTCGGAGGCATTTTAATTAACCCGAATTATGGATGTCGTTCTTCTTTAGGATCTGGTGTCTGGGTTTTATATTTAAAACTTAATAACTACCTGAAGGAGGTTTGGTGCCAAAATACAAGAGAGAAAGCCAGGCAAATCCACTCATCAGCGAGTGTCAGGTTGATTCCAAGTAGTTAGGCCAGAAATGGTGAGCCGGGAAGTCCAAGGCAGCTTCCCAGTAACCAGCCAGAGCCATCAAGAAAAAAATACCCTAATGTCTCACTTCTCCCTGATCACCTTGGGAGTCCTACCACGTGGAGGACTTGGAAGCTGTAGAAGTTGGTCGATTTCTCAAGGTCACAAAGGAAGGCAGGACTACAGCTAGGACTGGTTATTTAAGACTCTGGCTGTGGGGACGAAAGATGTGGCTCAGGTTGTAGACTACATGAAGCCCCAGCTTTGATCTCCAGCAGTGTACAAACCAGGCATGATGGTTCACACCTGTGATTCCCACAGCAGAAGAGGTGAAAACTGAAGGATCAGAAGCTCAAAGTCATTCTTGGCTATATAGTTGACCTCAAAGCCAGGTCACATGAAATCACGTAGGTGTTTAGCGGAGAATGTCTGGAGAGATGTCTTATAGGTTAACAGTGTGTAACATTCGTGTGTGTGTGTGTGTGTGTGTGTGTGTGTGTGTGTGTGTGTGTGTTTTCGAGACAGGATTTCTCTATGTCACCTTGGCTGTCCTGGAGTCCCTCTGTAGACCAGGCTGGCCTTGAACTCACAGAGATCTGTCTGCCACTGAGTGCTGGGATTAATGTTGTGAACCACAACCACTCAGCTGAGTGTGTACAATTCTTGCAGAGGACCCAAGCTTTGGTCTCAGCACCCATGACAGGTGCCTTACAACTACTTGTAGCTCCAGAGACTCTGAGACCTTCTTTTGGCTTCTGAGGTCAGGACACTCACGTATAGAAACAATCACACACACACACATTTTAAAAAATTGACTGTGATGACAGTTACTCTTAGTTGTCAAGTTGAATGGACTTGGAATCACCTGAAGACACAGCTTCAAGAGTATCTGTAAGGCTGTTTGTTTCTAGAGCTGGCTAAGTGAGATGGGGAGGGATCATTCCATGGGTTAGATGGGTGGATGTCCTAGCCTGAAGAAAAGGAGAAAGTGAGCTGATCATCATCCCCCCCCCCCCCCCACCGCCCCGCGCTTTCCCTCCCTCATGTGAATACAGTGTGGCCAGAGGCCTGTCATACTCCTGCTGCCATGCCTTTAGGTCCAAGACCCCACCCACACCCCAATCTGCTATTCCTTCTCTACAGAGGAAGTAAGTTCCCATGCTGCTCGAGCCCATTGGGTCCTGAGCAGAAATAACCACTCTGAGGCAAGAGCTGCTACTGGAAGATACTTTGGGGTCCCTTCTGGGTGATCGGCTTATTCAGAATAAACCATTCATGTGTGATGGGGCAGCTCCCTTGGAGATGGCAATGTTGCCTCTGACCTCTCTTCTGTGGTCATTCCTTGTCACCCTAGTGTTCTTCTGATAATATGTCTCTTCATAGCAGGCAGCTCTGCTCTTTCAAGCCTTAACTCGAGGGATATGGGCATAAGTCAGGATAAAGCAAGAGTGCCCTGAGTTGATAAATGAAACTTCGAAGTGAGAACACGACACTGTGTTAGACTCTTTCATTTACTTTTATATTTCCTTAAAATTTTATTTTTCCTTTTTGTGTATGTGACATATGTGCTCCTGTGTGTGAGGTCAGGCATGTATGTGTGTGTAGAGGCTAGGGAGCAATCTCAGGTTTCAGTTCTTACTCTCGTTTGAGTCAAGGTCTCTTATTTGATGCTGTACAGTAACTGGCCCACAAGTTTCCGGGCATTCTCCTGTCTCATCCTGTACATACCACACATATACAGTAAAAGAAAAAATGAAGAAATCAGAAACAAGGAACGTTAGAGAGACTGCCAAGACATGCCATGGAGCATCCTGGATGAGAGCCTCAGACAGAAAATGTGAAGGACATTAATAACATTGGAGCAGCATCGGCTCATTGGGACAGATTGCAGCAAATGTGTCTATCAGTGCTGGCTCTCCGTATCAGGGACGGCTGGATGTGAAGAGTGTGGAGACACTGTCGTCTTCTCGCTCTCCCAGTGCATGTGTTACATGTGTCACCATTCTAAAATACGATCCTACTTACGGACTAGAGAGATGAGCAGTGGGTGAAGTGCTTCTGTGCAGTCTCCAGCACCCACAACAAAAGCCAAACTTGGCTGTGCAGGTACTTGTCACCCAGCCCTATAAGAGAAACAGGTGGGTGGCTGGGACTTGCTGGCCTCTGGCTCGGTAGCAGGTTCAGTGAGGGGCCCTGATACAGGGGAATAAAATAGAAAGTCATAGAGCAGGACACCCAGTGTGTTCCTCTGCCCTCGTCTGATGCGCATGCCTAGAAACACACACACACACACACATTCCAAAATAGTAGTATAGTAGTAGTAGTCCTAATAAAAAGAAAACACATCATCCAAACCAGTTTTGATAACCCTAAAAGATGAGCATCAATTCTCCAGAGAATTTATCTTAAAAGAGCTTAGTTTCTTTCCAGAGGCACAGTGCTGTTATCTCTGCCTTCTTGAGAAAGTATGTCTAAAAAAAGAGAAAAAAGAAAAGGCTGGGGGCGAAGAGTATTCACAAGCACTGTGTGTGTGTAGTGTGTGTGGTATATGTATCTCTATGTGTGTATGTGTTGTGTGTGCACACACATGTGCTGTGTAAGCACTTAAATAATAAAAAAGGAATTCAAAATGTCTCAAGCCTGTTTTGGACCTTAGTCTAATTCAGGAGCACTTCTACCAGAGTAGTATAAGGAGATGTTGTTGTTGTTATTATTGTTGAGAAGAACTAGACTTACACATTATTAAGCTTTTTCCCCCTCCCAGAAGCTAAGAAAACCATCTGTGAGAGCCTGTTTGCATGTTTGTTTTCTACAATAAAATGCAAAATACTTCTTCCTGTTAGCGGATTGTACCATATGTCTCCCCTTGTAACAAAATCAGCATGTTTATTAATGAGCCCAATCAGAGGCAAAGATTTAGAAGGGCTGCGGGAACTGGATTCTTCCATTCAGTATTTCTGCAAAGGAAACTTCTGGTTAAGCGTCGTTGTTGAGCTTGGAAAATGGAAGGCTTGTTTTTGCACTGAAATCAATTTACTTGGCAGAAGACAGAGAGAGCAGGAGGAAGAGGCCTGTGAAAGTTTTTGTACAAACTAAAACTCTGCATTTAAACATGGCCCTTCCTGACAACTCCCGCAATTGATTTAGTTCCACAGTTTATGTGTGATTAATATTTAATTCAATCAGTTTCATTTTCCCAGGCAGACTAATTAAAGTACTTGATATACCCACCCCATCTCTGAACACAGTGATAAGCCTATGGGTTTCTTAGAGTGACAGGAATCGGATGAAATCTGTTTAGCCGCATTGGCAGCGCAAGTCATAGTCTCTATAAGAGCAGCACATCCGAGCGCTGTAGTACACACTCTATGTGTGTGCCATTGCCATGTGGTAACTCTGTAGATGTGTGCGGCAGAGGTGGTGTATTGAGAGAAAGCATTTCCTGGAGTGATGCTTTGAGGAGTCAGGTAGAAATGCTGGACTCCTCTCTGCATGTCCCAGGACACTTCTGGTGTCCTCCAGAAGTTCTCGTGACCTTAAGGGGAGACTGAAGATGCTAGACTCTGGACTGGTCAGGGTATATGTGCTTTCTGGTTGTCCAGCCTCCATGCAGGTCTTCATGTTCTCTATTTCATAGCATAGATACAACCCAGCAAATGTCATTTTCATTTGTCATATTCTGTGTTCTTCTAGAAATCTTATAAGCAAACAAAATACCTGATCTGCACACACTTTAATGGATACAGGGGTTGGAACCCAACTCAGAAAAGCAAGATCTGGGGCTGGAAATACTACAGGGCTGGGTCAGAAGATACTTTTCCTTCCTACTGGTGTCTTTGGATAGTAATTTTTTTGCTGTGGTAATGGGAGGTGGGTAGAGGGTAGGCACAGGCAGACTACTGCGTTTCTCTGTGTGTAGGTGTCTGCAGGTATGTAGGTCAAATGCTTGAGTTAGAGTTTCTATTGTTGTGATAAAAATCCATGACCTAAGCAACCTGAGGGGGAGGGTTTACTTGGCTTACAGTTTATAGTCTATCATCAAAGGAAACCAGGGCAAGAACTAACGGCACCAACTGAGGCAGAGATCATGGAGGGATGCTGCCTACTGGCTTGCTCAGCCGGCTTTCCTATACACCCCAGGACCTACTGCCCAGAAAGGGCGTCTCCAGTGGTGGCTTGGATCCTCCCACATCAATCATTAATGCAAATGAGGTTCCTATTCTCAGATAACTAGCTTGTGTCTAGTTGACAAAAAACAACAACCAGGACACCACAGGTCAGTCTCAGGTGTCATTTTTTAGGAGTCATCCACTTTATTCTTAGAGACAGGGTCTTTCAAAGGCCTTTCAAAACCACTAAATAGGCTAGATTGGGTTGCCAACAAGTCCCAGAGATCTGCCTACCTCATCTCCCCAGCATTGGAATTACAGTGTAAACTGCTACACCTGGGTTCTGGGCTTGAATTCAGGTCCTCATGCTTGCAAGGCAAGCACTTCAATAACTGAGCCATATCTTTGGACCCTCAGACAGGTTTTAAGACTACTAAATGAATGCAAAATATACTCTAGTAGGCAGTACAAAAATGTATCCATCTGTTTTAATGAGCTATATGAAGTGAGAATCAAGTGACTTTAGTAACTGTTCTTTCACAGCATTTTAGATGAGTGATATGGGCCAGGATTAGGCAGGTGCCTGCTACTGATTTTGTTTGTTTGCTTGCTTTTAAATGATTCTGGATTGTCTTGATGGCTCATGTGGCCATACCCAGTTTTTTTTAAGTGGTTGCTGGGATCCAAACTAGGTCCCCATGATGCAGCACCAAGGACTCTGATCTACTGAGCCATCTCTTCAGCCCCGGATATGTTTTAACAGTTAAGATTGTTCTAGTTTGCTTTCTATAATGAAATGCTTTGACCAAAAACAACTTTAGGAGGGAAAGGGTTTATTTCTGATTATAAATCATAGTCCGTCACTAAGAGAAGTAAGGGCAGGGCACTTTAAGGAAAAACCATGGAAAATGCTACTTGTTGGCTTGTTCATAAATCCATGCTTAGCCAGACAGTTTTTTTTTATACTTAGTTATTTATATTTTATGTGTAAGGGTGTTTGTGTACATGTATGTATGTATGTGTGTGAGTGAGTTTGTATGTATGTGTACTGTATGTGTACCTGGTACACACAGAAGTCAGAAAAGGCCATCAGATCCCCTGGAACTGGAGTTGTGAATAGTTGTGAGCCACCATGTGGCTACTGGAAACCAAACTAGGTCCTCTGCAGGAGCAGCCAGTGCTTTTAACTACTTAGTCATCACCTCAGCTACCTTCCCTCACTTTCTTACATAGTACAGGACCATATGCCCAGGGATTGGTGCTGCCCACAGTGGGCTAGCCCACCCCCCATTAATTAGTTAGTGATGAAGACAATCCCACATCTTTTTCTGATAAAGTCAACTACTCAGTTGAGACTGTTCTGGTCAGGCGATTATAGGTTGGATCAAGTTGGTCTTTAATCCCAAAGATGATAAGGATCTTACACTGTAGCCCAGGTTGTCCTAGAACTTAACTTTGTAGCCTAGGATGGCCACAAACTCGCATTAATCTTCTTGCATCAGCCTCCTGAATTCTGGGATTGATTATAGCAAGGCTGAAGTGAGAGTTTCTCAATAGCGACAGCAATGTTGATAATAAGCCTGCCAGGAACTAATCCACTGATTTTCCTGGGGCTTGTGATATCTCCATCCTGGGCACTTGCCCTTCTTGCATCTCTTTATCCACCTCTTTGGGAATACTTTATGTACCTGTCCCTTAAAGAGAGCATCAGTTTTCCCAAGCTGTGTTTTCAGATGTGCTATGCCTCCTTTGAGACTCTGCATTCAGGGCTTTCCTGTGTCAGCATTAGCTGCACACAGCAGTGACCACATCTTTCTCTCTCCGGTGTTAATATCTCTCGTAAGCCTGCAGCCACATGTCTAACCTCCAGGGGGTGTTTCTGTGTAACTGCTCCACTCAGTTCTGTGAACAGCCACTCCCCGCCTATCATACTGCTCCAGCACTGGCTGCTATCTTCAGTTACCACAAATGCACTCCTCATGATGCTCATCTCCTCCATGCCCCCAGAGACCTTTGTGCCCATATCTGACATGTCACTTGCTTCTCCCATTAGCATTCTAGTTACTGCTTTGGATGTGTGAGCTCAAGGACACGGCCTTATTGGTCTTTAAGTTGTGTCCCTGTAGCTCAGTGGATAAGAGTGCTGGATGTGCACGAATGAGGAGCTGAGTTTGAATCCTAACATGAAATAGATAGCCTCATATGATCTTAGGGGCATCTGTGACCCCCCCCCCATATTGACAGAGAGAGGAATCACTGTGTCTGCCCTGGCTGGCGGCCAGTCTAGCTTTAAATTCTCTGAAAGACCCTGTTTAAATGATTTACTTTAGGGAAGGAAAGGGCTTGTTTGGCTTACAGTTCCAGGTTACAGTTCCATCACTGAGAACTCAAGTCAGGAACTCAAGCAGCCAGTCATGTCACATCCGCCGTGAAGAGCAGAGAAAAGCAAATGCACTCGTGCTGCCTGCTGGAATCCATGCCCTTCACTCTTACACAGCTCAGGACTCCCCCCGTACAGGGAATGGTTCAGTCCACAGTCGGCGGGGGGGGGGGGGTGGTCAGTTAACAGTCAGCTCACTCCCCCCACAGACCTGAGTATGGGTCAGCTTGATCTATGCAGTCCCTCAGTGAAGACTGCCCTATCAACTGATTCTGGGTTGTGAAAAGTTGACATTTAAAAAATAACCAGCAGAGACCCAGACTCAGGGAAATAAGACAGAAGGTGATACAGCAGGAAAGAGAGTGTTCTCTGGCCTCTGCATGTGCATGGGTCCAAGAATGCAGTAAGTGCACACATGCACGCACACACACAAAAATACATAATTCTCTGTAGTGGTACACACCTACAGTCTTGGCACTGGGGAGGTGGAAGCAGAAAGAACAGGATTCTAAAGTCACCCTCAGCTCCATACTGAGTTTGAGGACAGCCTGGGCTACATGAGGCCCTACCTCAAAGACAAGGACAACAACAGCACCGACAAGCAGTAATCTTCTCACTGAGCAGGCATGTGGTGAACCTCTTTTGTTGGATGCACGTGTCTCAATTCTAGTCATGCCCATACATCCAAAGGGAGCTTCCATCTTTAATGCCACATCTGGCTTCTCACTGAGCGCCTTCATCCGCCACATGCCCACCTTTATGCTTTTTCCCCCTCCCTACCCCCATCAGCCAGGCCTTGCAGGCACCCAGAAGCCAAGATCACAGGTGCCTCTGGCTGCAGCCACCCTTGGCTCTGGACGTCCAGGGTTGGCGGCAAGGGCGCGTTGGTATTCTGGCTGCAGAGCCTGGCTCGTTATGAAGCACATGCTCTGCAGATTAGCCTGTTTGTATAGCCAATCGAACATGTGCTCCATTAAAAATTAAAGCATCCTGTTTTAAGGCTGGAACAGGAGACATCAGCTGCCACCGAGTAGCAGCCACGCAAAGCCCCAGAGCCCATTACCATAGGTTACAGCAAATGTTAATCAGAGCCAGTGCAGTTAAATAATGCAGCCCGTGCAGATGGCGGCCCCTGCGTCTTCTCACAGATGTGGCCTCCGGTCCCCCAGGTTGCTGTATCACAGGAGTTGCCGTAGCATCATTGGATTGGATGCTGGCTGTCAATATCAGCTCTTGTGTGCGCTATATATAAGTACATTTGAACTAGGGAGGTACACTGTGCCCCAGGCTCTTGTTGTTGCTGTGACAGGTGCCATGTAGCCTAGACTAGTCTCAAACTCCTTATATAGCTGACCCTCCTTCCTTCACTCCCAAGTGGTAAGATGGCAGTGGAGTGCACCTTACCTGGGTTATGTGGTTGGTAGTGGAATCCAGCTCCTTGTGCATGACAAGGGATTACTCTGCCCACTGTGCTGCATCTCTAGACTGTCTTCCTGTTTCCCTTTCTCTTCCTTCCCATCTTCCTAAATATTCATGCGTTTTCCTCCATATTAATAGCTCTTGCTCTAGGAGAGTCATTGTGACATGAGTCTTTAATCCTAGCTTTGGGGAGGCAGAAACAGAGGCAGATGGATTACTGTGAGTTCAAGACCAATCCGGTCTATATAGGGAGTTCCAGGCCAGTCAGGGCTGCATAGAGAGACCTTGTCTCAGACAGACAGACAAAAAAGTCCTTTTCTCTGAAGGCCCTGCTGTCAAATTAGATTATTTCCATAGTTCTTATCTCACACCATACTCCCCCTGCTGTTGAAGAGTTTAGTATTTCATTCCTTCCTTCCCACTAAGATTCTGGTTGGAATATGGCCCAGCCTGTCTGACCTCTCAGCCTCCCAAGTTCTGTCCTCAGTCCACCTCTACCCCACATTCCCACCAACCACCACCCCCCCACCCCTTTGTAGCGCTACCAATGGTTTCCCTTTCAAAACTGTGTTTTCTAAAGCATCAGAGGCTATCGGAGAAGGAACCCTGGCACGCTTAGCACAGAAGTCCTCCCTACGGTCCGCCCCTGCCAACCACAGTGACTTCCTGTCCCTCTGATGTATTCTAGCCACTCTGGCATTCCAAACAAGCCAATCCACCACCCTGTTTCTGTCTCAGAGCTCTGTCCTCTTTCATTCAAATGCCATCTCCCTGGAAAGAACCTCCCTGGCCACCCTGTGGAAACAGCAGCTCCTGTCTAGCCTAGGTCCCTCGGCCTTCTGCCTTGCTTCCCTTCACAGCGCTTTGCCAATACACCTCCCACATATTCACTAGCTGATCGCCCAGCTCCTCCATTAAAACTCTGGTACCATGATAACAAGGATCTCTCTCCCTCTCTTTCCCTCTCTCTGTGTCTCTCTCCCTCCCTTCCACCTTCCCTCCCGCCTTCTTTTCAGGTAGTATCTCATATAGCCCAGGCTAGCCTTCAGCTCACTACTATTTTTTCTTAGTTAAGGTTTCTATTGCTGTGGAGAGACACCACAACCACAGCAACTCTTATAAAGAAAACATTTAATTGGGGCTGGCTTACAGTTTCAGAGGTTTAGTCCACTATCATCATGTGTTTGTTTTGTTTTGGAGACGTGGTCTCATTTTGTAATCTGAGGCTTTTTGGAAATCATTACATAACCAAGGCTAGCCACAGTCTCACAGCATTCCTCTTGTCTCAGCTTCCCCAGTGATGGAATGGCAAGTGTATAGTACCAAACCTGGCCTTTCCAGGTTTGTGTTAAATTTCTGGTCCTCCTGCCTCAGCCTTCCAAGAGCTAAGATGATTGGCAGGTGCCACAACACCTGGACAACCACAGTTTTCTAATAAGAGTGGAAACATAGAGGAAAAATGATCCTTAGTAGGTATCGTGGACTTGGTCTGTTGTGGTGAGATCTGCTTGTCACTTCAGGATGTCATCCACACATTATTGAAGCCTGCCTTGTGTATTTTCTTGGTGTATTGGGGTAGGCAAAAGAGAAACAGTCTTTGGTTCTGGAAGACAATGTGAGACCAGACCTGCTGTGTATTCTTTCACTGACCAGCCTCAGTGACACCTGCAGGACAGAAAGCCAGAGATGAGGCAGGAGTCCAGGAAACCCTGGGCCACCATTTCCTTGTAATTAGGGAGAGGCAGTGCACTGCAGACGCTGGCTCCCTCAATGAAGCAGGTGTTCTGTCCTTAAAATGGTAATTAGAGACTATTTCAAATCAATGAGCTTCACTTATTCCATATCACTGCTGTGTGCTTTTTTTCCTTCCCGTTTAACCCACCCTATCATATAGAAAAGCTTGCTCATCCTTGGGGGAAGAAAATAATCAAAATGCATATGGATTTTTTTTTTCTGAAATAAGCCCCCTTTCTGGAAGTATTTTGTGGTTAGTTTCAAACTGTAATATCCTGAGAAGGGTTTATGTTGGCTTTTTATTTTAATATAGAGCAAAATGTAAAATTGGAATGTAATGAGCGATTTTGCTTCCATTACATTAATGTCTCTGCGGCTTCATCCGAGGTCACTGATAGATTATTTTCCTTGCAATATTTCGTCTGCTGTCAGTTCTTTTAAAATCATGTCATCTATTTAGGGCATTTTTTTAAGGTAACTGAAGCAGTGAAGACAGTTGGATGAGTTTATTTAAATGATTGTAGGGTGCTGGGCCACCTTTGGTCTTCTCACTGCACAGTGTTCAAAGGGTCACCAGGGTTGAAAATGACTTTTGATGTCAAAGTTGTTATTCATTAGTGTGTTTTGATACCCATAACATGAAGGTGTGTGTGTGTGTGTGTGTGTGTGTGTGTGTGTGTGTTTGTATGTGTATAGCCCTGGGAAGAGAGCTAAAACGTGCTTGCCATCCATTCATGAGGTCTTAAATTGGATCCCCAGACATGTACCTTAAAGAAAAGGCCACAGGTTGGTGAGGTGGCTCAGCAGGTAAAGGTGTTTGCTGCCAAGCTGACAACCTGAGTTCCATCCCTGGAACTCGCATGGTGGGAAGGAGAAGAACAATTCGTGCAAGTTGTCCTCTGACTTCCACATGTGTGATGTAGCACATGCAAAAGGTATAAAGGACTTTTAGCTTTTGAACTTGATTGACACTTACGGAAATGTCTTACAAAATAACTTCCATTTCTTTGGTTTTGTCTTAGGATAATTTTTAAGTGTTGAAAAATAAGTAGAGCCCTGGATAGTAATAGCTATCCATTACCATCTTGTAACTTGAAAACTGTAAATGAGGGACAGGAGGTGTGACTGTAGATTGCTTTCCTACATACAGAAGCCCGGGGTTCCATTGCCAGCACTGCCCAGACAGAAAGCAGAGCACACTGGTAATTCCAGCACTCAGGAAGTGAAGGCAGCCAGCAGGTATTGGGGATCAACCTGGGCCACGTGTCAAGTTCAGAGCCAGCCTGGAACTTGTTACATAACAAAAGGTGACCTTGAGCTTCTGATTCTCCTGCCTCCACCTCCCAAGTACTAGGATTACATGTGCATTCCATCATACCTACTATGTGTTGCCAGGGGTAAAACTCAGGGCTTCTTGCATGCTGGGCAGTCACTCTACCAGCAGCCCACTTTCCCAGCACATCCATGCTGTGTTGAAGTTTTTATAAAGATTTGGTAAAGAAAAGTGTTTTTACCATCTTTTGCCTCAGTTTTCATTAGAACCTTTATTTCTCCAAAATTCCTGACCATAAAAGAAAGCATGCAGGTGAAATCATCTCCAGCTTATATTTATATATACATTTATATATGCATATATATATAATATGTATGGAATCTTAGATTACATGAGAGTTCAATGTTCAGAGACCAGTTTTAAGGAGCTGTTTCTTATATATATGTATGTCTATGTATGTATATGGGTGTGTACGTATATATGTATATACATGCACACATATACATATATACATATATATTAAATGTTGGACCATTATATAAAATATAACACTGGAATATTCAATTTACGGTTTGACCCTGATATGTATGAAATCTTAGATTAGATGGAGCTGAATATCCAGAGACCATTTCTAAAGAACTGTTCCTTTAAAATATATATACATATATATATAGAGAGAGAGACATTATAAAAAAAGTAACACCAGAATATCTGATTTATCTTTGACACTGATATTCATTTAAAGGCTTAACTGTTTCCCACTGTTTAAATGTCTCCATTCATTCATGCTAAGTTAGGAGTTCCAAAATAGTGAGGAAGGAAAAAAAAAGAAAACACACAGATGATCAAGGAACTCCCCGCAGTGAAGCTAGAAGGATATTTTTGAAGGAAAGGGAGGGAGAGAATGCATGAAACTTATTTAACAAGAAAGATCTGAGTCAGGTAATCTGCATAATATAGCCACTGGCGTTCAGGCTGTCATCTCGGTATCGCATTTGGGGCACGAGGATCGGGCTAGCTGTCTTTCACTGTCGGTTCTAATAAAACGTGTTGGTCAGCTTAAATTCCCTGGGAGCTCAGAGTTATGTTCTGTGAACTGCATGTGCCTGGGGCCTCTCATGCATGATTTAAACTGCTTTGTAAATGTCAATAGGTGGGAAAGCTCTGGATCCCTTGTAGACTCCCGCAAATCCTCCAAGATGTGTATGCCGTGTATAACACTAGCTGCACTCTCAAGGCCGCTGCAGTTTTTCAGACTTGCCTGGTGTGTGTGTGTGGGAGGGGGGGAGGAGGGTTTTAAGGTATCGCCGGAAGGAAAAATATCAGTCCGTGCAGCCTCCATGTAACCAGCCAATGGAACCTTTTATTCAAACAGCCTCTGCACCCCAGATGTATCTCCAGCGACCCTGAAACTAGTGTACCACGTGAATGCTGAATGCTCCTCAAACTCTCTTTCTTCACATTTTTTTTTTTTTTGAGGACACAAATTTGACTTGATCGAGTTTACAGATTTCATAGGACTGTGTCGATTCCATAGGTTGTACAAAACCGAAAACCCTGGCTTCTGCTGGAGTTCCCAGGCCTGGGGGTACAGGCACTTCATGATTTGGGGCTCTGTCCATTTAGTAAAGGGAGTTGCAGTAAATAGCCTGCAATTACCCAATCCTGCTCTAGTTTCAGAGAGCTCAAGAAACTGAAATCTCAAAGATGCTTTACCCTGACTAGATTGTTATTGTTTATTGTTTGAGAGGGAGGGTCTCATGTAGCCCCAGCTAACATAAAACTTGCTAAGTAGCCAAAATGACCTTGAACTTCTGATCCTCCCGCCTCCCCACCTAAGATTACCACACCCAATTAATTCTAACTGGGGAAGAACCCAGGGTTTATGCATGCTAGATAAGCATTCTGTCAACGGAGCCACGTCCCCAGCCCATTATGTGCCTTTTGAAATGGCCTCAGCTGCCCTGTGAGCAGTCCACTTTGCTTACAGGATCCCCAAGATAGCCCACAGCAGCAATTACGTAGAGATAGCTGGATGCCAGTCTGAGGATCAGTCAGATCCCTTGTGTTCAAAGCCTCCCCATATTCATGTCCTGGGCCCACCACTGTGGGTGCTCCTCCTTGCCCTCCAAGCCCCATTACAAATCCCAGGTAATAGTTCTTCAACATGTCAGAACACCAGAGCCAATGTCAGTGAAGTTATGGAACAGGGTCTGCTATATACTGTATTCTCATAGGCCTTATTCAAATGGTGCCTGAAGATAAGGCAGTGTCTGCTATTATGAGCCTTCCAAGGATGAATATGGAGGGTCAGAATCAACAGTTGCTAGTCAATTTTTAAGTCTTGTGCATTCACATGTGCACATTTGTGTGTGAGTACAGGTGTATGTCACTGGGTGTAAACAGACAACCTTAGGTGTCAGTCCTTACCTCCCACTTTGTGTTCAGAGCTGTGACTTTGTTCAGCAGGCTAGCTGCCCCTGAGCTTCCAGGGATTCTCCTGTCTCTGTCTCCCGTTTTACCAAAGGAGGGCTAGAATCTCAGGAACATGGCCTACCGTATCTGCTTTAACTGGGTTTTAAACTCAGGTCCTCTGACTTGTGTGGCCAGCACCTTCCCCTCTGAGCCAGCTCCTTACTCCTAGTATTCTTAAAGTTGTTTATTGATGTGTACTGATTATTCAAAGTAATGGGTTTCATTATGACATTTCAGACAGGTATATGATGCATTTGGGTCACAGGCATGTTTCTCTTCCCAACTACTTCTACTCCCACTTTTATGACGTCTGTGTCTGTGTGACCCAATGGGTTTAATTGAAGTTACTTACAAGACATGGGTGTGAGGTTTGCATGAGCAACTGACCAGTAGCTATATCACTGGAGAAAATGTCTGTCTCTCCCCCAGCAACCACTAACTTGGCTGGCTGACATCAGGGAGGATTAGGACCCAGTTATATCCAAGTCTAGTTCAGAGTGCGTCAGGCTGTTCTTTCTTGAGGGTGCTCTTTCTAAGGGCAAGCCTCCTGAGTTAAAATTCTCAAGATTCAATGGCTGATAGCGGTCTTAAAACATTACCTGTAAAAGTTAGAAGTGTTGGTTGTTGTTGGTTTTTTTTTTTTTTGGACTATTCATTATCTTTATCTATTGTGTGTTCACACACACAAAGGCATGCACCTGTGGAGGTCGGAGTCATTTCTCTCCATGTGGGTCTCCCGGGACTGAACTCAGTTGGTCAGTCTTAGCAGCAAGAGCCTTTACCCATTGAACCATCTTGATTAGCTGTTACTAGTTGTTGTTAGTTTGTTCTTGATATACCTTTTTATTTGGAGACCAGGTGGTTTTCTGAAGCAGGGTCTCAGTCTAGACCTGGAACTCATCTTGTAGTCCAGGCTGGCCTTGAACTCACAGCAATCTTTCTATCTTGGTCTCTTACATTCTGGGATTATAAGCATGAGCCACCACCTCTGGATCTCTCCTCTTCTTATTTTTTTTTCATGGAGGTGGAGGGGAAGAGGGTCGTAGCAAGCATCTAAGGAGAACTTTTCACAATAGCTCAGACATCCATACCACCCTAGAAGAATCATGTCCTACATTCCACATACTCTACCGGAATGAGGTACAGCTTAAAATACAGACTCTAGGGAGTCCTGTCTCCTTTCTTTAGGGCTTCAGCCCACATGCAGGACAGGCATGTGGAGATGTTGGTCTTGCAGCTCAGACTAGAACTTCAACAGCACTCTGGATGCCACCATCTCCACAGCCACACCCAAGCTGATCAGAACCCAGAGTCACCAGGAACAGTCACCATCAAGGCCTGACTTGTAGGATGTGAACTGAATCCCCCCTCTCTCATCCCTTCACTCAACTCCAGTGTTGTCATCCATGGTTACTGACTACTCTTCAGACATGCCTGCTTTATTGGTGGACACGTTGAAGAGTGACAGAGGGGCCTTGGGAGGGGTAGAACTTGCCACAGAACTGCATCCAGAGCCTGCTTGTGCCCAGTGTCCAAACCACACTATATTGCATATTCCATAGGTGTCTTACCCCCATGCTGGGCTCTCCCCAGGTACTCTGCATCAGGGTTCTGGATGAAGACCCACTTGATCTCTTTAACAATTACCAAAAGGAGGGCTTCTTTCTCATCCTCTTTGCTTCAGTACCAGCGGTCCCCACAGACCATCAGAAGAAAACAGCTAATGACTTGTGGGGAAAGGTGACTCACAGAGTGCCCAGTGCCCTGAGAACATTATGAAGTCCTGGGGAACCTCATTAGCTCATAAAATTGGTTCAAAACAATCACAGCTCTGTAACCGCTGTCAATGCCAAGGACCTCATAAATCTTTTAGATCTTTGCCCATAAAGCAGCTTTTCCCACATGGTGACATCACAGAACGGGACTTCTGATCTGGCCTCCACCATGACCCCACAGGCCACTGAGACTAAACATGGCTGGATATTGATTCACCATCTGTGCCTCCCAGAGACTGAGAGACCGCTATTCACAGATTTACTCTCTGACTCCCTAGTTCAGCACAGTCAGTTTTGACACTGTCCCAGGGATCTGATCATCCATGCTGCCTTTAAATGAAGGTCTAGGCCTTGGCCTCTGCAGAGATGGTGACAGCTGTCAGACACAGATAGCAGCCTGCAGATCCTGGTTGCTAAAACCCTCTCATTCATCCCTGTTCCTGATCATTGAGCACAGCTTGAAGCTGTGTGTTACAGTCCGCCGATTAGTTGGCAAGAGATCTACATAGTGTATTAGCAAGGTCAACCACTGAGATAAAGACAACCATGGAAGCCTCCGCACTATTTTTAAACCAGTAGCTGTTTGTTAAAGATGGCTATTTTTGTCCATGTCTCTCTCCCCCTTTTTTCTCTCTCCCTCTTTTCTTCTTAAAACAAAACTGAAGAAACAGGTTGCAAGTCTTTGTCAGAGAAAATAAAGGCGGCAGAAACTGGAGGAACTTAAGGACTATATTAGCTTTGCTGTAACAGAACACCGCCCCTCAAAAAAAAAAACAACATAAGGAAAGAAACGTGCATGTGTTCACGGTGCATGTGTGTGTGTGTATGTGCACATGTGTGTGTCTCACAGTTAAAGGGAATACAGCTGATCACACAGCAGAACCAGGAGGCAGCTATCCACATTGCATCTGCACTCGGGAAGCAGAGAAGCAGGAAGCGGGCCAGGGTAGCAGCGGCAAAGCCCACCTCCTTCCAGCAAGGCTCCACCTGATAAAGGACCCACACACTTCCCAGACGATACCGCCAGCTGGGGGAACAAGTGTTCCAAACGTGAGCCTGTGAGGAGCACTTAACAGTCAACACTCAGCAAGGACTTTCCAGCCTGACTATTCTTGCGTCTCGGAGCAGAAAACAGCATGAACCATGCACAGTCCTCACTTACCGGAATGTGGTGAGAGCTGGGACCCAGAATCAAAGTATGCTTTTGGTCAACACTCTGGCCCCAAGGAATGGGCCAGGTAGGTGTGGCCTGGGTAGAGAATATAAGATAGGTAGAAGCCTCATGCTCAGACTCCATGAAGGGACTAGTCTTTGTTATCAGATGGTGGTATCAGCCTAGTTTTTCATCAGCCCTCATTTCCCCAGCACCTTGTGTTCTGGACCTGCAAGGTCAGGCATTGATTGCTCAATGTACTGAACTGGACCTGTACCCTTCATCCTCCAAGGGCCATCATGATAAAAGTGCTTGACATCTTCATGTCCAGTGACACTGTCTGTTCTGTAATCAGCTTCAATGACCAGTTCATCCATCTTTGCTTTACCCAAGGCTGTTTACCATATTGGGCACAGTAATATACAGCTGTAATCCTAGTACTCAGGAGGCGGGAAGATAAATTCAAAGTGTCTCAAGCTCCCCCTCACCATCTGACCACCCTTCTCCTTATCTTCACCTCAAGTTTCTCCAGAAACCCCTCCAACTTCGAGGCAGCACCCTGCCCATCACACATTTGTTTCTAACTAGGATCATGTAGACCCAGCTAGAGTGTCCATCCATTTTCAAGGTTATGCTTCCCCTTGTCTATCTTATGTCCTTCTGCCGTTCCTCTGTAAACATAACATATGTATGTATATGCTGAGAAAGGGTTTTGGTACATACAACTCAAACTTGCTATGTATCCAAGGATGACCTTGAATATCTAATATCTCCAGTGTCACTTCCTATCTGCTGGGATCAAACATCCTAGGCAAGTACTGTTGCCATTCCCAGCCCTTATTCCAGTTATTCTCAACCTGTGGGTCACGACCCCTTTGGGAGGTTGAAGGACCCCACAGGGGTCGCATATCAGATATTTACATTACATCAGAACAGTACCAAAATGACAGTTATGACATAGCAACAAAGTAATTGTATGGTTGGGGGTCACAGCGTCAGGAAGGTTGAGAGCCTTACTCCGTCTGTTGGTAGTATTCTCTTCTACTGCTTTTCTTTCTTGTTCTCCTTCACCTTCTACTTCTCCCCACCCCTAGCCCAAGACTGAAATCCAGGACTTTGTATATGCTCAGCATCCAATCATACTCCCAGCTCCTCCATGAAGACTCCAGACAGGCAGTGTACTACTGAGCCAGGCCTCCAGGCCCTCGCTGGGGGATTCTGGGCAGGTTCTCTACCAGTGAGCCATACAAGCCCACTTTCTCTCTAGATGACCTAGAGGCGCGTACTCAAGGCCTTTGACAGTCTCTCTGTTCCAGGCTCCTGCCTGTGGCCCTGCCTTGTGTTTTCTTTTTCTCTCAGCTCCGTGATGCCCCATGACCATATCTGCTGAAAACTCCTGGATGTCAAGTTTCCTCAGCTGCTTTTCTTCTTCTTCCACCCTGTAGATTCTTTACAGTGACAGGTCTTAGTACAAGCATTAAAGGTACTCAATACATACTTGAAGGATGAGAGTGTACATAAGAGCCAACTGTTTGATGATGGTATCGGGGCTGATCCAAACCCTTTGAGCGAGAAAGGAAATGTAGATTAAAGGGTTTAGGAATAATCACAAATGAACTTGAGTTTGTAGACAGAATGGAAGTATTCCCTTTGTGCAGAATCCTCTCCGTGAGTTGGTTTCCTTTTCTGTTGAGAAATGCAGATGAGTATAAGCTTTGGCATTTGGTGAGGACCTGAAGGAGAACTGAAGGCACGTACCTAACACCGTTCCTGGCAAACAGAAGGAACCTGGCAAATGTCCCTCTGTGTTCCTGCAATCCTTATTCTGTGGCTTGCATTTTCATCTTTCTGTTCAAAAGCTATAGGCAGGACTCTTTGGATGGAAGGGAAATAGCAGGGAGTTCATACAACCCCCATGATTTCCTAACTTACTGTTCCAGTAAATAAGGGGCTATATAAACAGACCTTGGCTCAGGAAAGGTGACTCACACATTCACAGCTTCCTACTTAGGGAATCCACGTGGAAATTGGGCTTCCACTTTGCAGCTTCTGTAGCAGAGCCTTGGGGAATTCTCTGGCCAGCTGCTGTGGGGTTAGTGTGGCTCAGGAGGGGAGGAGGTGTCAGCCCTGGAAACTGCAGGGACCTCTCCTCCCAGCTCACAGGGCAGTCACACGCTGGGAGGTGGGGGGTGGACGTGAAAGCAACTTGCAGAGCTTTTACCCCACCCCCTTGCAGACCAGTGCATACAGAGGCGGGATTTAGAGGGAACCTGACCTGCTAAGGACTGAGAGTGAAGTTAATGAGCTGCAGCTGGTGCAGAGTGACTTTGGGGTTCCATGAGGGAGACTTGCCCATTTCATTTATTTGCAGTAAAATATATAAGGCAGCTTCTATGGTTGTCAAAATCAAAGCTGATTCAAGGATAAGACGGATGTAGAGGAGGTGAATTTACTCTCATTATGAGCTCTAGGTCCCACAGAGTCCTTTGGCATGGCTCTGGAAGCTCAGAGTGGACACTCAGGGCTTAGACACTCCTGTGAAATGCATACCAGCTTGGGCTGATGCCAGGCCTGTGCACCAGGGCTGGTACGCAGGAGGTGGGAGAGGCATGCTCATGTTGTAGTCTGAGAACTGCAGGGTCACCTTTGTGGATGGAAAATAGTTCCAAGGAATTACTTACACATCGTCGTGATGGCCAAGAATTATAATAGCACGTTCTGTTGTTTTTTGAAGGGTCTTTGCAAACCGAGTCTAGAAAAAGGCAGGGCTGAGGGTGGGTGGGAGGGGGCTGAGGTGAGGAAGCAGGAAAAGGGAGGAAGGGGTTGGAAGGGACATGAAGTATTATTTAAAACATATTCCTAGACATAATAAAGTATTAAAGTAAAAATATTGTTGAGACAGCTCTCATTACGTGCATTCCAAGCCTCATTATGGAATAAGCAGAAGTGACTGCGGAGCCGAGAGCTAACAATATCCTGGACGAATCCCTATTATGTTAAGAAAGGCTTTCTAGTGCCTTCCAGTGTCGGGATGTGGTGGTTGGTTTTCAGTAAAGGTCAGCATCAGTGCCGCACTGAATAGAGCTAAGAGTACGTTTGGTTCTTTTGTGGACTACGGGCACTGTTGGGGATTGATCTGAAAACCTGGTCTGTTGCAGGCCTCTGCTCTCAAGGGAGATTAATATTTTAGCTATTCCTTTTTGTTCAGGGCTTCTAAATGTATTTGGAATGAAAAGAAAGGTTAAAGCGGGGCTCTGGGACGGCTAGCTTCAGAGACTAGATCATTTCATGAAGGGAAATCAATTAAAAAAGGTTGACTGTGAACATCTATCCATTTAGCTTAGCCGCTATTGAATTTTCATGATGGACTTAGATTCTTCGGAGAGAACGAGAGTTAATGGCAATTGTTCCTTCCTCTTCAAAATTTATTATCTGGTTTATTCAATGGAAAACACTCCATCAAACTGGATAGAGGCCTTAGGCCTATTGATACATTTGCCTGTGTGGGGTTGGAATGGAGGGAGGGTTGTCACAGATGTCCGGCCTTTGAAGGAAAATTAAACAAGTATCTCATTACGGAATGCTTCAGTGGTCCCCGGAGGTGGTCACAGACGCAGCGGATTTAATGAGCTGGGAACGCCATCGCTGCCAAACTTTACCTCGACCCGTCCTTCTGAAGAACTCCTCTATTTAGGGCCACTCAAGCAAAGGAGAAAGGCTCCATGCTGCGTCCTTCGCTTTCAACTCTGAGGAAGGGGGATAATGCGGTTTTTGTGCTACACATCCAGAGGAATTATGTGTGCTAATTTGATTAGGGGAGATTTGATTAACTGGAAAATGAGGGCTTTGCTAAGACTTTCACACGCTTAATTTATCCCTTGCAAAAGCAGACGCAACACTGTGTCATGAAACTCAGAAGGCATATGGGAACAGTATTCAGTGGTTAGGAGGCCTTTCAGACCCAACAATATCGAGGCTTGCCACGGTTCATATTGGGATAATCATTTTAGAGCATTCGCTCTGCCGCAGAATACAAATTGCATTTGGCACTGCCAGTTAAACGGTTCAAAGGATAATGAGATTAATATAGTAGGAAACTTAGCTGAGCAAAAAAGCTTTTTTCTTTCTCTCTCTCTCTCTTTTTTTAAAACACCATTGCATAACTAGTTTCAAGGGAAACTTGGTTGCTTTTTTTTTCTCTCTCTCTCCAAATGGCACAATTCAATACCTTTGAAGCTCTGTGAACTCAGTAAACATCTTTTAGCATCAGACAGATCTTCTTGAACATTGGGTAGACGGGCAGGGAGCTAGCCCTTTTCCCTATAAAGGTTGGTGTCAGGGTTGGGGGATGCTTGGTTTGGAGCTAGGGGGTCTGGAGAAGTCGTGGCTCTGTGTGGCATGTTGTATTTTCTTTTAAAGATGCTTCAGAGAAAAGATGACAAGATCTAGTCTGTCCCCCTATATCCATGGCCATTTGGAAATGGCTGATATCTGACCATCTAACGTTCCTAAGAGGCTTGCTTTACCCATATTTTTATATATGGGTTAAATATGTGATATATGTTTATACATAAGTGTATGCACATATGCACATCTATATATTTATATCTATATAGTTATATAGTTACATACATATTTATATATAGATGTGCATATATACATAGAGAGAGGGGGTGTCTCATGTAGACAGAGCTGTCCTCAAATTCACCATGACCTTGAACTTCTGATATTCTTGCCAACACCTTCCAAGTGCTAGGATTATAATCAGGTGTCACCATACTAGGGCTTTGCACTATTAAGGATCATAGTTTCATGCATGCTAGGAAAACACTCTACCAAATGAGCCACATCTGCAGTACTCATTATACATTAAAAACAGATTGATGGGATGGGGAGATTACTCAGTGGTCAAGGAGTGCTTGCTGCACAAGCGTGAGTGCCTAGTTCAAATCCCCGGCACCCACATAAAGAGCCAGAGTGACTGTGCTTGCCTATAACATCAGTGTGTGTGCCATGGAGACAAAAGGATCACCAAGGCCTACTGCCAGCCAGCCTCCATCTAGTTTTCATGAAAGACCACAGCTCAAGTGTATAACTGACAAAGCAGAGCACGAGGTCGACTTCTGGATTCTGTGCATGTGTACAGCACTGGACAACCTCACACACATATGCACATACCAGCAAAAACACTACATAAGCATTCTCTCTCTCACACACAAATAATTGATTAATTTTTTAAAAGAATTTATTTAATTTTGTTTTTTATGCGCATAAGTGTGAAGGTGTCAGATCCCCAGGAACTGGAATTACAGACCGTTGTGAGCTGCCATGTGGGTGCTGGGAATTGAACCGGGGTCCTTTGGAAGAACAGACAGTGCTCTTAATTGCGGAGACATCTCTCCAGCCCCATAATTGATTAATTAATGACTCATCAAGATGGCTTATCAAGTAAAGGTGCCAGCTGTGAAGTCTGATGACCTGAGTTCAGTTGCTGGGACCTGCAAGGTGGAAGCAGAGAACCAGTTCTCCAAGTTGCCCGTTGACCTCCACACATGTGTGCTCTCTCGATCTCTCTCACACACATTTTAAAACTATTCAAAATAATTTTTTAATGTTGAAAGGAAGTAGGCAATAACCAATCTCTGCTAACATCTCAAAAAGATTTTCGATTTTTCTTTTAATAGAGTACTTCGAGGACATCCATGCTGACTCTAAATGGTTGGGATTCTCCGAGTGGAATCCATTGCAGTTTCCACTCTGGGTCTTTCTCTAAACACCCATTGGTCTGGACAACAGCAAATTCACCCAGCCCTTAAACCTACTTCATTGCGCCAAACCTACTCACAGCCAACTTGGCATTCTCTGTGTGTTGGCCTGCACAGTACAAGCAACTTCTGAACTCCTCTTTTGCTCTCAGCCCCAGAGCTTGGGGCTTTGCCATGGAAATCAGTCAGTCAGTGAAGAACACAGGCATGGCAGGCTGGGTCTTAACATCCATGGTGGGCTAGGAAATCTCCTGCCGTCCCCATTAGCTCTCCGAAGCCTAGCAAACCGTGAAAGGAGCCCTGACTGGGCAGGCCACTGGCCTGGTCTGGACAGAGCTTCTTTGTTTCGACTGGACCTCAAGATTTAAATCTCAATTCAGTTCTTAGACTCCCTTCAGCTCCCTTAACTCCAGCTGCCTCCACCCACAACCCCGTGTCGGGCATCTCCTGACTGGCTGTCTTCAAGTTAAAACAAGGCCCTCCTCCCCGTGCCTGATGGCTTTTTACCACGGTGGTAGAAACATTGAGTCCAGCCATACTTTTCTTTGGGAAAGAGGCCCCTAGCTCTTTAAGCAGAGTTGCTAGGTAATCGTTCCACTCGGTTGCATAACCAGAAAGGGACGTGTCAGTCCTGGGCCCCTGCAGACAGAGGAGGGCTTCATTAAAACGCTCGCCCAGACCTAGACAGATGAGCAGTCTCCAGTCGGAGTTCTTTTCCATCTTCCCCATCTGTTCGCTGCAGTTTTAATTAAATCTACTGAGATTATTTTTGGCCTTCTCCAAGAACAGAGAGCTAGCCTTGTGCCAGTGTCCACCAGCTCCTCTGCTTTAGTGCCAGCCGCTAATGAGCAGGCACACGGGGTAGCCGTGCCCGCATGCTGCCCCCTCCTCCTGCCAGCCATCATGAGTTGCTAATAGGGTAGGCACTGAGAGTGCCAGGTCCAGGCCTCTCCACCTTCCCCACCTCAGCCCCACCTTGGTACGAAGAAGGCCAATTAATGAGTGATTCCACCAGTGGTTAACTGGCTAATAGAAATGACAGGCTTCAAATAACCTTCAAGTATGCAGCCCAGTTGCTTGTCTGTCTGATCAGGGCCCTTCTTGCTGGCACCTGACGCTTTCAATACCATAATGGCATTCACACACATTCTTTTTGAATGCTGTCACCTAGTAAGACCTTTCTTCTCTTCCTTTGCTGGGAGGATGCCTGGCAAAGCTATTAAGTCTGTGATGGAGATGACAGCTGACTGCGGGCCTGTCAGTCCCACTTTGGAAGTCAGCACATCCTTATACCCATTAGGAGCACATCATGGGAATCTCAGAAATAACTCACTGTAGTGTTACTGTGAGTTTATTCCTCCACCTGCAAGTGTACCACCAGCCAGCCTTGCAAAGGAGTCTTCTGCACTCCACATTGGGATTGGGGATATTCGGAGTGAGTATGTACTTTTATTTGTGCATGTGTGTGCACATATATACAGTGGACATCTTGACTGTCATTTCCTAGGGGCTGTCTACCTCTCCGGCTTGCTCTTTGAGAAAGGGTCTTTGAGAGTGGTTTGGACATTATCAATTAGACTAGACTGGCAGTCCGGTGAGCTCCATCAATTGGCCTGACTCTACCTGACTGCACTGGGATTACAGATGTACACTAGCATACCCAGCTTGATGCTTGTGTATTATTTCAGCGTGTGTGTACATGGATTCATATGTACCACATGACATATCTGGAGGACAGAGGCCAGCTTTCAGAAGGCAGTTTTCTTTTTCACCAGGCTTATGCAGGGAGCACTTTTACCCACCAAGCAATCTCTGAGTCAGTGCTCAGCATTTTTGGAAGTGCATTACGGGTATTTAACTCAGGTCTTCATGCCTTCAAAGCAAGTACTGACTGAGCCATTTCCCCGACCCTTGATATTTTATTTTTCAAATTTTAGACAAGGGACTAGTGATTCCTTTTAAAGGCAACACAGATATTCCCAGTTACTAGGCAAGTAGGTGGCTGGTCTCCTGTCAGAAGACTGGCTCACTGAGTTTCTAAGCTAAGTACATAGTGTTTTGGAATCCAGATTCCTATCTGGTCTCTTTGGTTTCCAAGAGTCTGTATCCGTTTCTTTGTCCTTTTGTATAATTTTCTTTTCTTTTTTTTTTTGTTTTTGAGTGTGTGTGTAGGGATGATAGGCATATGAGTATGGGCACATCCATGCTGTTACATGGATGAGGAGGTCAGAGAACAACTTTCATATGTCAATTCTGCCATTCCATCTTGTGGCAACAGGGTCTCTTTTTCTATCACTGCACTGCCTACTCCAGACTTGCTGACCTTTGAACTCTGCAGTGACTCACCATCTCTTCCACCCTTTTTCCTATAGAAGCGCTGGGAATACAGATACACACAACCACACCTGGCTTTTTACATGGCTTGATCTGCTAGTACTCTACACCGAGCCATTCCCACAGTTCCAAGTATGTCCATTTCATAGGATGGTTTGAGCCTAGATCAAATAAACCAAACGTATTTGGTTGGGTTTCGCAGGGTATGAAGCAGTGGTAGTCAGAGTAATGCTATGCTTGGCAAACAGATCTGAGCCTAGAACATGTACTCATATTTCACAGGCCTTTTACGTAGTTTGGAAAATGTTATACTTGATCTCTGAGTGTGCCCAACCAGCAGAGGACTAGTGAGTGATGTTCCCTGCATTCTCGTGGGGAATGGTCCTGTGTTCTCTGCAGGAACAAACTAACCAGGCTCTGAAAATCACTGTAGTTTTCTGAACAAACAAAGAAGAAAATATTTAGTGCGTTGTGTGTTGTTTTCTCTTGGTCCCTCAGATGGTGTGATATTCTGGTTCTCAGGGATAATTGAGCAGGTGGTTTCGCATAATCCTGCATCCCCTGTGAACGGTGCAGTCTGTGGGATGCCTGAGATGGTTACTATTGATCGGTACAGGATCGAGAGTCACCTAGGAGACAAGCCTCTGGGCATGCCCATGAGGGACTTTTTAGACTGAGATAATTGGTGTGGAGAGATCTACCCTGAATATGGGCATCACCATCCGTGGAGTGGGATCCTAGACTGAGTGAAAAGGAGGAAGCAACTCAGAGTCATCTCTCCCTGACAGTGGATGCAATGGGACCAGCCACCTCATGCTCCTGCTGCCATGGCTTCTCCACAGTGCTGGGCTGTATTTTCAAACCAAGCTAGACTAGACCGCCCCTTCCCAACATTGTTTTGTCATGTGTGTTGTCACCGTAATGAGATGAGTAGCTAATGAGGAACCACAGTCTTCACGAAAGCCTTTCGGCAGCCTGGTAATTCTCCTTACAAATGAGCAGTCAAGTGCCTCAAGACCACCCTCATCCCCATTCCCATGGTGCTTCTCTGCCACACTTCTTTTTGTCTCTCTTCTACACAGTTTTTTATTTCTGGAGAGCAAACCCAGATCCTTGTGAATGCTAAGCACACTCTTCACGGCTGAGCTGCGCCCCAGCCCTTTACCCACTTCCGAGTCAGGGTTACTATTGCTGTGTTGAAACACTGTGACCAAAAGCAGCTTGGGGAGGAAAGGGTTCATTTTACTCTCAGTGCTGTGTAAGAGTTCATCATTGAAAGCAGGAAGGGCAGGAGCCTGGAGGCAGGAGCTGATGTAGAGGCCATGGAAGGGAGGGCACTGCTTACTGGCTTGCTCCTTATGGTTTGCTCAGCCTGCTTTCTTATAGAACCCAGGACCACCAGCCCAGGGATGGCACCACACACAATGGGATAGGCCCCCTCCATCAATCACTAATTAAGACAATGATCTACAGGCTTGCCTACAGCCCAGTCTTATGGAGGTGTTTTCTTAATTTAGGTTCCCTCCTCTCATATAACTTCAACTTTTGTCTGGTTGGCATAAAACTATAAAACCCATAACTATAAAAATGATACAGGGTTTCATGTAGCCCAGTCTTGTCCCAAACTCACTATGTTGCCAATGCTGGCCTCAAACCCCTTCTGTCTCTGCATCCCAGGTGCTAGGAGTACAGATTTATGCCTTCACACCTGGCTCCTCCATTATCTCTTAAAGCTGTTGAAAATACTTTGTGGTCTAGGATTGGAAGTGATAGTTTAGCATCTACTGCTAGATTAATAAATTGAGAGGCTGGGAATGTAGCTCAGTTGATAGGGTGTTTGCCTAGCATGCACGAAGCCTTGGATTTTTTCCCCAGCACTGCATAAGTGGTACATGGTGAGGCACACCTGTATACCCAACACTGAGCAGGTGGAAGCCACAGGATCAGAAATTCAAGGTTATCTGTAGCTATGTAGGTGTGAGGCCAGCCTAGGCAACATGAAGCCTGACTCAAGGATTAAAAAACAGCAAACAACAGAACCTCACACAATTGATGCTGGCACTTTAAGCTGAGAATCGAGGTTGATTAACCATGAGCAGCCATAGTTGTGTTACTAAATTTGGAACACGCTGTGCTTTTGGTTTTGGAGACTGTCAAATATGAGTGCCTTTGTTTTTCCTTCCTCCAGTTATTAAAGCCATGGAAACACCTTTCTAAGTCATGATTTGCACTTTTCCCTACTATGTCAAGCTCATATCTTTGTTCCTGTATATGGTCCTCAATTACCCTACTCCCTTGTAGGACTTAGAAACAATTTATAGCATGATGTCCTAGAATATTAAGACCAAAAAAAGGGAGGGGGGGAGACCTTAAGTTATCTCTATTGAGGACGGAAATTAGGTTTCAGTGGTCAAACTGTCGCTGATCAATTTCTTAGATGCCTGCATCGATTCTAGGCTGAGAAGGAATAAAAGTCTGGACTGATTCATGATGTCTGCTGTGGGCTTGACATGAAAGAGGAATTGGACACGTTGAACATCTCTACTCCTCATTTTTCCTTCTTGACCAGTAAAGCTTCCTAAGTTAGAGAAGGTTGGGCTGGAGAGATGGTTCAGCCATTAAGGGCTAGGCTCACAACCAAAACTGTAAGAGAAGGTAGTGCATATAACTGGCCTTATTCAGAGTCCAGGGCGTATTTGAACTCCATCTTACAGAAATAATTACGGGCCTTTTTCCCCCCAAAATGAAAAAGTTATGAAAGTTATCTAAAACTCTGAGATGGCAAACTACATCTAGACTTACCTTTGGGTTCATTATGAAATTAAAAATCAGATTCTTTCTCCAGTTTCTCATATTGCCAAGAAACAAGGCCTGCCCTACTCTCAGACCTATTTACATGTTTGTTTTTATGTTGAGGCATTCTTTTATGATCTCAGATTACGAAAGATGTGCCCACCAGTAAATTCATTCTCCTGGGTACTTCTTTGGTAATTTGTGTTGCTCAAAGCATGACTAAACCAGCAGGTGTAAGGCGATTCCCTTTTCTAAACACAAAACAAAACAAAAATGCCAGATATGGTTGCTCATACATGTGATACCAGCACTTGGGACATAGCGTCAGAGGGATCCAAAGCCAACATAATGCTCAGCTGCATAGTAAATTTGGGATTAGCCTTGCCTATGTGAGACCCTAAGAAGGGAAAGGAAGAGAAGGGAAGAAAGAAGGGAGGAAGGAAGGAAGGGAGGGAGGGTCTTATAAAGGTCAAGGCATTAGGCAACTTATCAATGTGTACATGTAACACCTTAGCAAATATGAAACCTTTGGAGTGATGATCTAGATGAGTTTTGATTGGTGGCTCTTAAAGGTTATTTGGTTTCAATGTTGTTTTTCCTTAAGACAAAGGACACTTCTCCCTAAGGCGTTAGCTTGCTAATACTGGCGCTTTCCTATTTTTCTCCTCCCTTGTTTTGATACATCAGAAATCCTGTTAGTAATCTCTTTTAAAAATTTACACTTGTGTATTGTGTATGTATGCATTTCCATGCCCATGCTACCGCATATGTGTGAAGGTCAGAGGACAGCTAGCTTGACTTAGTTCTCTTACTCTGTTATGTAGGTCCTAGGGATGCAACTGTGGTCATCAGGTGTGATACCAAGCACCTCCTCCCCACTGAGCCATCTCAGCAGCCAAGGTTAGCAGTTTCCAGCCATATTTACTGAGGAGACATCCTGCTATATCTTAGGTGTTGAAATGTGAATCTTAAGCCCCCTGCCTCCATTGCCTAAGTAGGGGCCAGAGTAGCTACAGTTAATAAACCACTGGCTTTTAGTTTTTCTCCCATGGTCTAAAGATGGCTTCCTTATGACAAAAGAGTCGGGCTGCTTAATGTGATGGAATCCATCTTGTAGACCTCTCTCCATCCAGGCTGAGTGAGTCAATCGCCATTCCTCTAATTTAGTGCCACATCTATCAGGCTCTTGAGGAGAGATTTTTCTTTTTTAAGAACCATTTAGTTGAGAGATTGGCTGGAGTGGGGACAAAGGAAGAACCTGCCTCCAGCCACCATTCCTTCCCTCTTCACGCAAGATTCATCATCAACCTGGAAAGAGGACAGAGGATAACCCAGCCACTCAGAAAAGCCAGCTGCTATGAAGCTGATTGGGTCAGCAGGCCTCGTCTCTCAGCTGTCTTCCAGAGCGTATACAAGCCCTAGCAACCTGTCATTCTCGCAGCATGGGGATAGTGATGCTTAACTCTAATTGCCAACTTGACACAACCTAGAATCTCGTGGAAGGGGCGTCTCAGAGAAATGGTCTATATTGGGTTAGCCTGGGAGCATGTTTGGAGCCAGGGAAGATTGTCTTGATTACGTTCATTGATATGGGAGGACCCAGTCCATCTTGGTCAGTAGCATTCACTAGGCAAGAAGGTCCTGAGCTGTAGGGAGGGAGGGAAGGGAGCTGAACACATGCAGTCAGGTGGGCCTGAGTATTCATTTCTCTGCTCCTGACTGTGGATGTGATGTGACCACCTGCTTTAGGCTCCTGCCTTATCTTCTCCAGAATGATAAACTGGAACCTGAAACTTTGAGAGCCATATAAAACCTCCTTCCCCAGGTTGCTTTATCTCAGAGTGTTTTATCATAGTAGCAGAAGTAAAACTAGAACAGGGATGAACAATAAAGTGCCTTCAAAAATCAATAGCTCTACATTGGTGAACTCCTTTCTCTAAAAACGAAAGAGTACACAGTGGGCTTTAAATGTGTGTGTGTGTGTGTATGTGCACATGCGTGTGCACATATGTATACCTGAATCTGACTTCAGGTGTCTTTGTTACTCTACCTTAGTTTTTGAGACAGAGTCTCTCACTGAACCTGTAGCTTGAAAATTGAGGGTATATCATTTGGCCAGCAAGACCTAGGAATCCCCGTCTACTTCCCCAGCGCTGGGATTACAGTTATATGTCACCACTTTCAACTCTTTTATGTGGGCTCTGGGCATCAAACTCAGCTCCTTGTGCTTTCTCAGAAGGCACCTTCCTAAGTGCTAAGCTGTGCAGGATACTTTTATGTCAACTTGACCCCAAGTTAGTGTCACCTAAGAGGAGGCAACCTCAATTAAGAAAATGTCTCCAGGAGACCAGGCTGTAGACAAGCCTATAAGGCATTTTCTTAATTGGTGATTGATGGGGGAGGGCCATCGCTGGGCTGGTGGTCTCCTGGGTTCCATAAGAAAGCCATGAGGAACAAGCAAGTAAGCATCACTCCTCAATGGCCTCTGTATCAGCTCCAGCCTCCAGGTTCCTGCCCTGCTTGAGTCCTGGCTTCTTCAATAATGGACAGTGATATGAAAGTGTAAGCCAAATAAACTCTTTCCTCCCCGACTTGCTTTTTGCCCGTGCTGTTTCATCGGCGCAACAGAAACCCTAACTTAGACACTGTCATTTCCTTGACACCACAGTTTCTGTATTTTAGTAGCCAGTTTCCTGAATTTATATTTGACATTTTATACTCTTGTAACCCTTGAAAACAAAGAATCTTTGGAGCTGGAGGTCAGCCTGGCTTCCTGTTGACCTTCACATGTACACTGTGAGGGAGTCCAGACCGTGTGGAAATGAAGTAGGTGTGCATGCCCGGCATCTGCCACATTCCAGGAGGGTGTTCAAGCTCCCCTTGCCACTTACTGCACTTCCTATTAGCACTTTGGGAAGAAAGGAAGGACAAACAGATGCAGGCAGGAGATCAGAAAGCCATCATCCTCTAACTGGAAAGAGGAGCAAACTTTCTTTTTTCTTTTGTGTGTGCTCACATTTGTATGTGCCATCTCACATATCTGCAGGTGCACATGCATGTGCGTACACATTAACGGGAGGCCAGACATCAGCTTCTTGTGTCATTCCTCACATATCATCTATCTTTTGAGGCTTTGGGGGATGTTTCTTTGTTTTTAATATGTGTTTGCTTACTGTGTGTGCACGTGCACTGTGATGGGGCCACAGTGGGCAGTGGAGGTCAGAGGACAGCTTTCAGGAGCCAATTCCAACGTGTTCGCTCTGGGAGTTAAACTCAAGTCATCATGCTCCGCAGCAAAGCACCTTTACTCACTGAACCATTTTTTTCCAGACTTGTTTTGAGACAGGATCTCTCACTGGCCTGGGACTCACCAAATAGGATGTCCTCAGGCTTCCCAGGGCTACGAATGTAAGTGCACCACAGCATGCCCAGCTCTGTGCATGAGTTCCAGGGATGAACTCAGGTCCTCATCTTTGTATGGCAAGCACTTCAGAAACTGAGCCATTTTCCTCAGCCCTGGCACTTTCTTGCTGGGAGGAATCTTCTGTGGAATGTGGGATCCATATGAAGGGATCACTTTGGAGGCTGTCAGTCCGCTAGGACCACAATCCCCCACCTTGGGTATTTAGTGAACTCACCAGGCTCCTTGTAGAACTGCTCGTGTATGTGGGGAAGTCGGGTCATTGTCTAACTGTCAAGGCAATGGGGAAAGCAGATGGATGTTTCAGTGTGCAGGCCTTCAGCTGAGGTTTTGTTTTGTTTCTGTTTTTTGAGCTAGACCTATACACATGCTGCAGATAGGGCCAAGAGGCCCAGCCACCCTCCTGGAATTGCACTTCAAGTTTTATGTAGTTTTGAGCTCACATCACATCTTTGTATCTTCACGGAGAATATATAACAAAACAAAAGTATGCTGCATGGGGCTGGTGGAGGATAAATACATACAAGTCACCTGGAAGGTTGTTTATTCCTCCCTGCTAGGCCTCTATCCTGTCCCACCTAATGAGATAGATGCTGCAGATTCCATACACCAGCTCAAAGAACCTTCTACATTATGTAAGACACTTTTCACTGGAGCTGTGGCTCATGGGGTGCCTGCCTAGCACGTACAAAGCCTAGGGTTCCATCACCTAGTGCATAAACTGGGTGTCGTGGTACTCACCCATAATCCTAGATTGCTAGTGGCAGAGGCAGGAGAAGTAGGAATTCAGGGTCATTCCACTATACAGGGAATGACCAGCCTGGATGACACTGAATCTCCATATTAAAAACAGCAGAAAACATTCGAACTTTGGGCCATGTCTGTGTTTGCAAGATTTTTTTAAACATCCTCCCCCCCCCCCAATGAAATCAGAATTTTAGAGATTCTTCTGACCCTGCCTACTTTTGTCTTTTTTAGCTGGGGGTGTTAAATATGTGTTTCTTTTCGGTCAGATGTCTGTTGGTGGTAGGGGCGATGGGTGGGTCGTTTGCTCTTAGAGGAGGAATTTGTAGAGTGGAGTAGCGCTGTCAGCGTACTGCGGTCCAGTGTGGTGGTCAAACGACAGTTTTCAGGGTTGCTTTTCTCCCAACGTTATGTGCTCCTAGGGACTGAACACAGCTTTGTCCATAAGCATCTTTAATCACTGAGCCATCTTGCTCCCCCACCAACCTTTTAAAAACTTGTGTCCTTTCCTTTCCTTCCTCTCCCTCATCCTACCATAGGTGTAGTAAAAATAAGCACAAAGCCTCTGTGTTCACTCATGCATGAGTGTGTTGTGTGTATGCATGTGAGAATGTGTGCAAGTACACTATTTAATGGTGTGCATGTGTGTGTGGGGGGGGAGAAGGAATGTGTGCATAGGTGCATTCATGAGAGGACTGCAGGGCTCTAAGATGCTGTGTGCTGGTCTTTGTCCCACCTCCAGCCCTGTAGACACCCTCCTCCTGGGCCTCTGGGACCCTGTCTTACTACAGTCCTATGACCACACAATAACTCTGTGTGCTGGTTCACGGCTCCTTGCTTTAAAGTATCCAGCTCTCTCTGCCTTGTGTTGCCCAGACACATAGGGGGGGCTAGAGGATGGGGAGAGGAAAAGCAGTACCAGGTTGACCCCTTTGGGGACTCTGGGGCTCACCACTTGGAATGGAAAGTTATGAAGCCTCCCCCATTGCTTCTGGAGGCTGCAGTGTGTGGGTGGAATGGACTGCTTGGTTCATGGCTCATGGGAGTCTCCTTCCTAGTCATTCCCAGCCTCTGGAAGGTGTGTCTGCTTTCTCTTAGGCCCTTCCATAAGGGCCCACAGAGAACTCATTTCTGGCAAATAAGAATTCCTTTCACTTTTGTTCATACTACCCTACCATATTGCCGTCTTTAAAAAGAGAGAGAGAATGTTGTGTATATAACCTCGATTATGTCCCTATAAAGCGAGCCTGTAATGACTCCCCCGTGAGCTTAGCCAAAGTATGTCTAGACAAGTTTTGCTGGCTTTCCCTCCTAAACTTTTTCGGGTTAAAATAGAGTTGTATATGTTGGACTACAGTGGAGAACTAGGTCTTTAACCTTTTGTGCAGATGCACACTGCCTACGTAAGTTTTATTTAGAGAAAGTGTGTTACCTGCACACCAGCCTCACTCTGACAAGACGTTGCCTCCCCTCCCTCCTGCCTGGGTCTCCAAGTCTATGGAAAAGTTTTCCAAGAGGCTGAGATACAGGGAAGCTCTTAATTATTATCCTTTTTTCCCTCCTTGTAGTTAAATCTTAACAGTAAGATATCCCAGAGATTATATTTTTAGCAGCCACTTTAAAGAGACGAGGGAGATTAATTTAAAATTGATAATCGTGCGGCAGCAAAGGCAGCTTAACAAGCCCCGGGTCTGCCTCATGGAGCAGGCCTCTCTCAGGGGACCGTAGTTCAATTCTCTGTGCTGCCAATTGGAATCAGAAATCACAACTGCTGTGATTAGCAGTGAGTGCCCTGGCCTGCCCGCCCCAGGCAGAAGGAGATGGGCCTGTTTCCTTGCTAGCCTGTAGTTAACCCATTGGTGGAGTGTTTAGAAGGCAGTAGAAATGATCCTTGGGGTATGAAGTAAAGCCCACGACCTTCCATCTTTACAGAAACTACCCTGGTTGTACCAAGGGTCTTTTGGGTTCGTGGTCCAGCACTCTCAAGGGCATAATCACAGATTATGAATTGGAGCTTCCCACTGGCTATCACCATCATCGGAACCTGTATCCATGCTGTTCCAGAAGCTTCCAGGTTGGAAGAGCAGCTGTTAGGCTGGAGAGCCTTCCTTCGTGGAAGACCACAGTGAAGCTTGCTACCCCCTCAACACACACACACACACACACACACACACACACACACACACACACACTTGCAGCTTGCTGCTTTTAAAAATGTCCCCTGGCTAGCAAATGAACCATCATGAATGGTAGTATAGAGCAGCAGTAAGCACTGTTAATGAGCTGCAGGATATCAGAAACAAAAAAGGAAAAAAATGAGAAAAGAAAATATTTTCCCTGCGGGCCAAACAAAATTAATTTTAAAAATTAATGTAAATCACTAATGCTGCAAGAGCCTCTGTTAAATTATGGGGCCTTGACACCTACAGTGCTGTATTTTTGCCATTGAATTTGTTATCTGAGAGGTGCTCATTGTTTGTTTCAGTGTGAAAAGCTGTTTTCCTCCAGATAAGCTCCTTCATTAGTAGCCTGGATCCATGCCACCTCCCTGTGTCTTCCCACCGAAGCAATGCCCCGTAGCAGCGACGCAGACAGCCATTCGCATTTAATATCAGAAATGTAAATCAAAAGCGTCCAGTCTGGTTTCAAATGGCTTCAGTTTTTCCCATGGTGAAATCTGGGGAAAGGGAGTTCTGACACCATTGCTTTGGCGCACAGGCCCTGAATGAAGGCTGATAATTATTAAACAAAGTATCTTGTTTCCCACTGAAGTCCCTGGGATCGCTGTGTCATTAGGCTGGATTTATTTCTAGGGTTTCATTCACGCCACGACAGCTTGGGATTTATTAAGTTTCTGTGTTTTAATTTCAGGTGGAAAAGAAACTAGTCAGATAAAATTTAGAGAAAAGACCTAGTAAAACAAGTGTACATTTATGTGTGTGTGTATGTGTATACATGTACATGCTCAAATATGTATGTTTTTTTTCTGTAGGGGTGTGTCTATTTGTACTACTTCAGTGCATATATGTATCTTTGCATGCATGTGAAGGCCAGATGTCAGCCTCATGCGTCTTCTTTAGTTGCTCTCCACCTGTCTTTATTCGTAGAGGCTCTCTCCCTGGCCTTGAACATGCCCATTTTGTTAGGGTGGCTGACCAGCAGGTCCCAGGTATCCTCTGTCCCTGTCTACCCTGGGTTACATGGGCACTGTACCCCACCAGGTACTTTTTTAACTGGTTTCTACAATGCCCTTATGCTTCCGTGGTAAGCACCTCACCAACTGAGCTGTCTCCACAACCCATGCTGGCATATATGCTAACACTTAAATACAGAGTGGGAGATCTGGGGCATTTTGGATGGTGTGCTGAGAACAACCAAGGCACAGCAACGTGGGAAGCGTCAGAGACCGGGTGAGCACAGGGCTGCAGGTTCCATGGCAGTGACAGAAAGTTTGGCACTGCTGTCAGTTGAGACGCCCTTTCAAATGTGGCATGGCACACACTTCTAGCCCACTGCAACCTAAACCCCAGCGCAGCTTAGCCAGAAGTCACAAGCTTGAAGTCATGTGTTTTTCCTGTGTAAAGGGAAACTAAATGCTAACTTTCCTGACACCCCTCGGATTTCTTTTGACTTCTGTAGCGAGCTTCTAACTGAGCACTTTCAAGTGAGTGAGATACATCGGGAACTGGGTGAAAGCTGTGAGTAGCAATAGATTCATTTCCATAGAAATAAATAGCTAAGATGCCATGTGAAAAACAAGATACCCTGTGAGAAAACACAGATGAGTCCTGGCCCTGCAGTAGAACAGACTGATCTCAGACACAGAAAGCATGCTCCGATCCTGTAGGCGGCGCTATGGTTGCCATGGATGCTATGGAGCTCTGAGCTATTTATGGCATTGGCATGTCGAAGCATCCAGGAGGAGGATGGTTAGAGCTACCGACTCCCTCCTCTCCCTGCGTCCTCATCTTACTAATGACAATCAGGTTCTATGCTATAATTTTCTGCTGAAAGAAGCACAAAAGAACTCATTTGGAGAAGTCCTTTGGTCATAGGGATTAGTTGTGTTCCAGCAGAAGGTACTCTCCAGTGCTAGTTGGTGCAGCTTACCCCACACCTAGGAAGAGAGAATCTCAACTGAAGAATTGTGAGAGCGGGGTATGCTCTTAACCGTTGAGCCATCTCTCCAGGCCCTTTGTGTACATTTTCAGCCATAGTTGTAGACTTTGAGTGGGAATATATATCTCACTTGAATCATGCCAGCTGGCTTAGGGAAAGGACTAAGAATGGACAAACTGGCACTAGGAGGAGAGCCACATTCCATGCAGTTGTGGGTTGTTCAGAAGTAGATGAGACTAAATCCGGCCGTCATGACATCACAGAAGAAGCACTGCATAGGCGTCGTTTCCTGTGGTCATTCCTAATGTTACTGCTCCTGGGCATTTGGTCCTTGCATCACGGTACCTCGGTCTGCATACACATAGCCAGTGACTGCTGTAAGACCTGTGACGCTTACAACGATAGGTAACCTTTATAGGTCAGACCTTGTCCTCCATGCACTTTGGAGCTCTGCTTCATCTTCCTGCTTTCCCTCCTCCCAAATCTCCCCGTGAGGGCATATATTAGAGTACACCTTGTGAAATCACCAAACGTTACAAGGAGTCAGTGGCGGTTGAGGTGTGGCTCAGTGGAGTGATTGCCTGACTTGCATAAAACCCTGGGTTCCATCCCCAGCACTGCATAAACGGATGCCATGGTACATACCTGTAAGCCCAGCACTTGGGAGGTGGTAACTGGAGGATCAGGAGTTCAAGGTCATCCACGTCTATATTAAGAGTTCAAGTCAAGCCTGGGCCACATGACACTCCATCTTGTTTTGATGATCAAACAAATAAACAACAGCAAAAACCTAGCCAACCTATTTATTTATTTCTTTATTGGTGATGTCAACACAGACCTGTGGAAGTTAGAGAACAGCATGCAGGGGTGAGGGTGGGAGTGTTTGGTTCTCTTGTCTCCTTTCACCCACATGGGTTCTAACGGCTGTCAAACCCACCAGCTCCTGGCCAACATGTTTAAATCAGTAAAATGTCAGCAATTTTTTGGGATTCCAATCAAAATTCTTACTGTATTCAAAAACCAATAGCAACAATCCCATTCAGTTCCATCAGTGACCGTAGCGACACTGTTCTGTAAGTGGAGAGATGCTTTTGCCCACTTGTGCCTGGCATGGCTGGAATTGATCCACATGGGTTGTTTCCTCCATGCTGTCTCACTAACTGTCACAGGGTGCTGCCTCATCCCAGTGTGGAAGACAGTAGCGTTCCTTGGCCCTGGTGTTCAAATCCATTCTTCCACACCTCAGCCAATCCTAAGATCAAAGGTAACTGATCAAATGGATCAGTTTCCTGGAGTCTCTGCTTGAAAGGGATGCTGTGTGGTACTGAGACCACAACTCTGGAAGGTGGGGTGGGGGTTGTGAATCACCCTTTAGGATTTCTGCTCCTCTCTCCTGCAAAGAAAGAAATCTCGGTGTGAAGCCAGCAGGGGTATTCACAGCAGGGCCTGGCCCATTAAATGAAAGACTTCCATGCTGAGCCAATCAAGAAAGGGCTGGACAGAAATCAGACTATTTCCTGCCCTGGAAAACCAGGCCTTGAATCCATAATTCATCTTTGAAATTAAGTGTGCAGCCCTGGGTTTTAGCACAAAGGGTCCCCGGCAGGGCAGGGCAGGGCGAGGGACGGCTTCAGAGTCAAGTTAGGGGAAAGAAAAGAGAGCCTGTGGTGGCTTCTTAGACTGTGCTCCCAGCACAGAGAACCCAGCAGGAAAGATATCTGACAACTCGTGATCTAGGGGAAGGCTTCAGAACAATGGCAGGAGAGGCATGGTTCCCCTGGGGAGCCAAGAGAACACACTTCTCCTCTTGCCTTTCAACAGGACTGAATAAAGTTTGGGATTTTTTTTATGGGACTTGTAGCCATTTTTAAACTTTCATTTTTCATAATGTCACAGATAATCTTTTTATCTATTATCCACCAGCTCTTTTCAGAGATGCATTTGCATCAAATGGTACTGAGCGGATCATGCCGGCCTCTCCTGGGGAAAGCAGCTTGAAGTGAAAGGTTACCCTCTCCCTGGGCTTGCACTGCTTTGTTCTTGATTCTCACACCATTTTTTTTTTTTTAACATCTGAATTCAGAATTCTGGAGGGTTTTTTTTTTTTTGGTTTTTTTTTTGTTTTTTCTTTAGAAACCCTTCCATTCCAACATCTAAGCAGATTCAGACTCCAAATCTGTGTATCAGGGGTTACAAAGCTTGTGTTTGTTGAAAGGAGAACTTGTACTTTGAAACATCTGATGGGCACCCTGTTGTCCTCCCAGAATCGCACCAGGCTTCCCATCCATAGGAGAAAGGTGACAGAAAGGTGGTCACATATGCAGTGGAAGCCCTTCCCTGGCTCTGGTTTCCTGTGACAGCGGGACAGCGGCCTTTCAAGTGTGCACTACTGGACATGAGCAGTGGAGGCAGTTTGTTTCTCTTAGAGGCAAGGAAAATGGGCTTACATATCAGATCCAATTTCCTCTCTTTACTCTTTCCATAGTATACCCATGAGTGGTCTGTGGGGATAGAAGCTAGGTTGCTTGGACCAGACCAAGTTGCAGCCTGGGAAACAGAGAGAAGAACAAAAGCTTCTAAGGCTGAGAGTGTGGCTCAGTGGTAGAGTACTTGCTTAGAATCCCCCAATAAAGGGCTACTGTGATGGGCTTAGGGCATGGCTCAGCAGGAAAACACTGGTCTAGAATCCCCCAGTGAGGTGCTGAAGGTATGGCTCAGTGGAAGAACACCTGCCTAGAATCTCCCAGTGAGGTGCTGGGGGTGTGGCTCAATGGTAAAGCTCTTGTTTAGAATCTGCCAGTGAGGACCAGGGGACATGGCTCAGTGGTGGAGCACTTGGCCTAGCATGTCTAAGCTCCTGGGTTCCACTCTCACCACTGCACAAAAGGAAAAGAAACTATGAACTGTGTGAATGAAGTTGGTCTTAAACAGCTGCCCTTGGGTTAATGAAGTTCTCCTAGAACAGTGAGCATGGTCCTCCTTTTGCATTTGCCTGTGTGTCTGTGTGAACATGTTCCTAAGATGAGAAACACTGGGCCCAAAGAAATGCTAACAACCATGCTTAGCTAGCCAATGAAGGCTTAAGGCTTCCCATGGCTTCCTTAGAGCACTGTAAGGAGTCCCATAACCACTTGTTAGGATAAGAGGTCGGATGTGGTGCTTCTCATTTACTAGGCCACACATCAACGTTAGAAAGGTCATTCTAAATATCCAGGTTATCAGGTCCGGGGACTGATTAGCTCCCAGAGTTAGTTCTTCCAGCCTGTGACTGGGACCCAGCTGGTAAAATGCTCTTCTACTCTGCATTAAAGCCCTGACATCCCTCCCCGCACAATATAAAGTAGGCACAGTGGTATATGCCTATCATCCCAGCCCTTGGCATGTGGAAGCAGGAGATCAGAATTTGGGGACTATCTTCTGCTACATTCAGAGTAGCCAGCCTGGGCTACATGAGACCCTGCCAAGTTAGGGGCGGGGGTGGGGGGGAGAAAGAACTTAGAGCTTTAGATTTTCACCTTACCATTCTTATTATCCACCTTCTCCTGAGAATTACTTCTTCCATTTAATGGGTGATGTTTCACTTGCAGGTATGTACCTTACAGTCCCTCAGAGGCCAGAAGAGAGTGTTTAATCCCCTGGAGCTAGAGTTACACATTGTTGTAAATTGGGATGTGGGTGCTGGGAACTGAATCTCAGTTCTCTGCATGAGCAAAACGTGCTCTTAACTCCTGAGCCATCTCTGCAGCCCCTTGATAACTCCCTTAGGGCTATTTCAGATGGGCAGTAGTGATAGAGGCTGCTGGCTTTATTTTAAAGAGCAGGTTAGTGTTGTAGAAATGTAAGGTCTTTCCTTTTCCCAAGTTTGTCTCTCCAGACCTTTGAGACAGTCATCATAGTTTTGTGTTTTTATGACCCCCAAGAAGCTTCTGTTAGAATTGGAGGGCCGCCTCAGCGGTTAAGAACATTTACTGCTCTATCTGAGAACCACAATTTGGATCCCAGGACCCATATCTTGGAGCTCACAACTGCCTATAACTCCAGCTCCAGGGGACCCAAAGCCATCATCTCTTCTGCCTGCGCACACATTTGCATCTGTGTACACATACATACATATAATTAAAATAAAAATAAATCTTAAAAAGCAGCTTTTCCTAAATTGTGAGCACATTAAAATGTCTGATGACTAGATGCATGAAAATATTATGTCTTAATGTCTTTGAATCACCCAGTGACCTGACAGGAATGTCACAGGCATTTTTAAATTATCAACACAACGTAATAGACCAGTTATAACAACCACATCCTATATTATGAATGTAAAATGGAGGTAACCAAAGGCTCAAAAAAAAAGTTGGCTCAAGACAAAGGTTATAACTCAGCTGGTAGAGTGCTTGCCTAGTGTGTGCAAGGCACTGGGTTCAATCCACAGTACCACATAAACCTGGCTTGATGACACACACCTGTCATCCTTGCATTCAGGGGTGTGAGAAGTTTGAGGTCATTCCCAACTATATATAAAGTTTAGGCTAACCTGGGATATATTATATATATATATATGTATGTATATATATATATAGTTATTGTTATTGTTTTTCTTTTTAAATAGGGTCTAAAATACAATATATATATTATATATATGTGTGTACCCTATATATATACAATATATATTGTGTATATATATATGTATATATATATATTGTATTTTAGACCCTACTTAAAAAGAAAAACAATAACAAAAGGCAAGAAAATGGTTCTACTCCTAGCCTGCTTTGGTATGTGTCACTTGCTTAGACAAGAAGGGTGCCAGCAGCTACCCTGGCACTGCCCTGAATTGTGAGAAGCCGCAGGCAAAGGATAAAAGGAAGATATCCTTGAACATGGCCTAGTGCCAGTGCTCACAAAGTGCAAGGCTAGATAGCCTTTTTGCTTGGGTTTTATTTTTATTGTGTTCATTTCTTTGTCTTATGTGTGTACATAGGTATGGAGATGAGAGGGTGAGATAACCGGCCGTAGTCCGTGTTTTCTCGTTTCACTGTGTGGGTCTTGAAGGATCAAACTCAGATCATCTGGCTTGGCGAAAAGTTCCCTGCTGAGCCATTTCACTGATGCCCCGCCCCCACCTCAACACACACACCTTCCTGTTTGCCCATTTGCAAAGCTTTGGGACTATAGGCTATGCTATGTCCAGAAGAAAAGAAAGTTCTGGAATGCCTCACCAGCCCACTCCTTGTCTGGAACTTTTGACTACTAGTTCATCCATCATCTCTTTTGAATACTCAGTACCTTTGTTTGCCTGCTCTCCCCAACCTCCATCAGTCTTCAAGGCCATTTTCTAGATATCTCCCTTCCCCTGTGGGTTGGCCACTGTGAGGATTGCCCTCTGTGCCTCAGTTTGCCTGGCATAGCAGCTAGCATGGCTCACAAAACCACACAGCCACCAAACATGTATAAACAAACCCCATGTCCCCCAGTTGGTTCAAGGATTGACTCATCCCTAAAGCTAGCCTCAAAGATTGTCATCGGTAAACACAGCAACATGCTGCTTATGACTATAGTACGTGCTCACAAGGCAAACTTAGACAATTAAACTCATTTTAAAATGAAATACCAAAGGAAAGGCAAAAATTTCAAAGGTGGTCTTCTTCTTCTTCCTCTTCGTTTGTTTTTCATTCTTTGCCTATATGTATGTACACTTGTTTTTGCTTGTGTGAGGGTGTATATGTACATGTGTGTGCATGTATGTAGAGATCTAAGGAGGTTGCTATCGGAATCATCCTAATTTCCCCTATTTTTGTCCTATTCAGTGAGGCAGGGACTCAACTAAATCTGGAGTCTAGTCTTGCTAGCCACCAGACTCTGGGGTCTATCTCCCTGCATCTCTCTCCTAAAGCTGGAACTTCAGGCAGGCTCCCGTGATTATCTGACACTTACGCATATATCTAAAGATCCATACTCTAGTCCTCAAGATGGCATGGCAAGTGTTTTAACCACTGAGTCAGCTCTCAGGACCCTTTCTTAGCTTTTTGTCATGAGTTAAGTTGAGGGTTTTATGTTCAAGAGACAATCCAAATCCAGGTTTGGTATCTAATTGTATAATTTTAGACAAGTTCTTTGTTGTGTTTATGACTCCATCCTCTCAGCTTTACAATAGAAGTTTAAAGAACACCTCTGCTGGACATGGTGACACACGCTGTAATCTGAGCACTCAGAGACAGAGGCTTAACATCTACTTACTTAGTGTTTGGTCCATGGATGCCAAGCAACTTCATGTGAAGGTCAGTGGACAACTTTCAAGAATTGGTTCTCTAATTCTATCATATTTGTTCTGAGAATCAAACTTAGGTTGTCAGTCTTTTTTAAAAAATACATTTAAAAATATTATTTATTGTTTTATTAATTACAGTTTATTCACTTAGTATCCCAGCTGTAGCCCCTCCCTCCCAACCCCACCCTTCCTCCCCTCTTCTCCTCCCATACCCCCCCCCCAACTCCACTGGTCCTCCTCCCTTTCCACTTTACCCTAGCCCAGCAGGTCTCATTAGGGCTGGCTGCATTGTCTTCCTCTGTGGCCTGGTAAGGCTGCACCTCAGGGGGAGGCGGTCAAAGAGCCAGCCACTGAGTTCATGTCAGAGACAGTCCCTGTTCCCCTTACTAGGGAACCCACTTGGACACTGAGCTGCCATGGACTACATCTGTGCAGGGGTTCTAGGTTATCTGCATGAATGGTCCTTGTTTGGAATATCAGTCTCAGAAAAGACCGCTGTGCCCATATTTTATTTTTATTTGTATTTTTGCTCTCCTTATGGAGCTCCTGTCCCTTCCATATCTTTCTATCTCTCCCTTCTTTTGTAAGATTCCCTGCACTCTGCCTATTTAAAAAAGGGGGTACAGAGCTAAACAGAGAATTCTCAATAGAGGAATATCGAAAAGCAGGGAAACACTTAAGGAAATGCTCAGCATTCTTAGCTGTCAGGGAAATGCAAATCAAAACAACCCTGAGATTTCACCTTACACCCATCAGAATGGCTAAGATCAAAAACTCAAGTGACAACACATGCTGGAGAGGATATGGAGGAAGAGGAACCTTCCTCCTTTGCTGGTGGGAATGTAAATTTGTACAACCACTTTGGAAGTCAATCTGGTGCTTTCTCAGACAATTAAGAATAGTGCTACCTCAAGATCCAGCTATACCACTTCTAAGCATATATCCAAAATATGCTCAAGTATACAACAAGGACATTTGCTCAACCATGTTCATATTAGCTTCATTCATAATAGCCAGAATCTGAAAACAACCCACATGTCTTTCAGTTGAGGAATGGATACAGAAATTGTGGTATATTTACACAATGGAATATTACTCAGCAATTAAAAACAAGGAAATCATGAAATTTGCAGGCAAATGATGGGAACTAAAAAAGATCATCCTGAGTGAGGTATCCCAGAAGCAGAAAGACATACATGGTATATACTCACTTATAAGTAGATATTAGACATATAATATAGGATAATCATACTAAAATCTGAACATCTAAAGAAGCTAAGCAAGAAGGAGGACCCTGGGTAAGATGCTCAATCATCATTCAGAAAGGCAAATGGGATGGACATCAGAATAGGTTGTCTGTCTTGGTACCAAGGGCCTTTACATAGTGATGCATCTCCCCAGCTGATGTCAGGGGTTCAGCAGGCCCAGCCAGTTGTCAGTAATGCTTTATTTTCCTCCCGAAAACAAGATGTCGTTCAGTTGTTACAATATTCAGGAGGCCAGAGGGACTGTCCCTCTCTTGAAGGGTTAAGAACATTTGGTAGGACTGGTCCAGTGCCACCACCACAGTGAATAATACCACAGTGCATCAAGTTGTTCCCCACCATCTGTGCTAGTGTCCCTGCGTGACACAGCAACCATTTGAATAGCAGTTCTCCAGATAGAGTCTAGTGAGAGCCAGGAGAGCCCTGACCTTTGGGCAGAAGGCTTCAGCTCACCCAGCTGAGCATCCCAGAACAGCCCAGAATAAAAAGAGTATGCTGCCCCAGACATCAACAACATGACCTGCAGATCCTGACCTGGGCAGATCTCAAGTCTGTTCCCACTGGGTTGAGATGCCAAGAAGATTCAGTCAGGCCACCAAACCTCAGAAGAGACTCCTGTAGCCTCAGTTCTCAAGCTCTCCTGTAGTTTTTCTCGAAGCTGAGGCTGTGGAGGAGAACCTACTTCTTGATGCACAGCGATGACCTGCTCAATTTGAGCCTAGCCTTTTCCTCTGCTCTCACATGTGACCACAGAAAGTTATACTTAAGAGTGGAACTTCTTCAGCCTGTGCATGCACAAGCACCTCCTGGGACTCTCCTGAGAATTCTGGCTGGGCTTTTCCCTTCTGATTCGGTAGGAGGAGGTCTAGCCTAATACTCTGCATGACTGCTAAGTTCCTTGGTGCTGCTGGCCCAGAGTCCTCGCTTTGAGAAAGTGTCTTGTGCTAGCAGTCATTAGCAAACTCTGCAGCCTGCCCAGGAAAATGACAGGCTGCCTCTGATGCAGAGCTCTGCCTATTTGTATTCCAAATCAAGGCAACAAAAGAGGACAGGAGCCTCTTGACTGTGCGTTCAAGGTACAAGGAGACAGCATGGGTAGTAGACGAGGAGACAGAGGTGTATGAGTACATTAACCCTGATGTAGATCAAGGCAGGAAAAATCTCCAAAATGGAGTGGACTGTCAGATGTGCGCCTGTCTACTTTGTCTCCACTCTCAGGGGCTTGGTATCATTTGCAGTATAGTATTTTTGTCATAGTTAGCTCTGACTGTCAACTTGACACAGCCTAGAGCCACCTGGAAAGGAAGTCTCTGCCCAATCGTATTGATCTGTGAGGGTTTGTCTTGATTGTTAATTGATGTTGGAGGGCCCAGTTCCCTGGAGATAGCACCATTCCCTGGGTAGGTAGTCTGGGCTATATAAGAGTTACCCAAGAATGAGACTGAGAATGGGCTGGAGAGCATCCTCCTCCATGGTTTCTACTGTGCTTTTCTGACTGTGAGGTCCCTGGACAGAGATAATGCTGCATAGAACAGCCTTCCTCCACACACATTGGAGGAACATTGATGAAATGTTGTGGCTGCAGTCAGTAATTAGAGGCTTGACTCTGTATGTCCGTTCTGATTTGTGGGCTCAGGGAATGGAAGTCACGGAAGTATTCCAAGCTCAGTTTCTTAGTGTATAGAATGCAGGTGAGGCTCTCTGACTAACTGCAGAATGGACACCAGTAATGGAGTATAGTGTCATGTGTCTGGGGCATCGCTGGAAATGCTCTTTGAGGAAGGTCACACCGAGGGAGGCTGGGATCCTCTGGAGATGTCCTTCATTTGGTAGAATGTTTGCCTAGCACGCAGGAAGCCCTGATTTAATCTTCAGCACTAGGTAAACCAGGTGTGATGGTGCACTTTCTATACTCCCGGCACCCAAGAGGAGCATGGTATCTTCAGCTACACAGAACATTCCAAGACAGCTTAGGGTACAGGACACCCTACCCACCCTCCCCCAAGATGAGAAAGGGTGGGGTGGGGTGGAGAAATAGGAGGGAGGGAAGGAGGAAGACAGGCAGGCCTGAGTTCAAGGCCTTACTGCCAATCTCCTATCTTTTCAGCTTTTGTCTGCCTCTGTGTGATGAGAAAATGGAGTTAAAGGTTTGTTCTTGTCTGTGCTAGGCATTGTAGTACATACCTATAGTCCCAGCATTTTGGAGATGGAAGCAGGAGGATCAGGAGTTCAAGGTTAGGCTTGGCTACTTAGAAAGTTAGAAGCCGGCCTAAGCTACCTGAAACCCTGTCAGGAAACCAGAAAGAAAGGGAAAACAAACAAACAAAAGGCTTGAGAATGCAGGGAGTTTGACATCTAAAAACCCAAACAGCAAAGACTCTCATCTTCTAAGCCACCCAGTCTGGACAGGGTAGCAGGTTGGGGACTCTTGTGCCTAGGACAGCCTCCTTGTCACGTGCACCAAACCACCCCTCCCCCCTTGCTTACAGAGCTGCCTATCTACCCATCGCCGGCCCGCTGGGATGGCAGACAGGGAGCAGAAGCTGTGCGCGCTCTGCCTGTGCTCTGCAGCCGCTGCAACCTTCGCAGCAGCCAATAGGCTGGTGCACTGCGGGTGACCTCCCCCGGGTCCCGGGAATAAATTGTCAAGTTTCCCCACCGCGGGTGTCTTTGCTGGCTGACGGACAGGTTTGCAGGTTTCTGGGCTAATTAGAAAGAGGATCATGAGGAGACAGGCGGGTGGAGGCGAGTCAAGAGCCTGTCAGGTCTGCGGACTAGGGTCGTGCAGCTGCTTCGGAGCCCTCGCTGTCCCCGAGTCGTGAGTAGGTCGCTCACCGGCTCACATCTGGTCGCCGCACGCCCATTTGGAAGCCAGTTCCAAGGCAGGAGTTGTGCAAGCCCAATGCAGGACTCTGCATCCTCAGCGCCTGGGACCTGCCTGGGAAGCCAGACATAGGAAGGTGAAGCCTGGCTGATACCCCGCAAAGATATCCCCACGCTGTGGCTTATAGACCCTTATCTTGAATGTTCCAGGACCCAAATGATCCCCGTGGCAAACCCAGTATCTACCTTGGACCTCCCAGTCTGAGATGCCTCTTTCTTGGAGACTTTGAAATTGGTCTTTGGAAATCTAGAAATTGTATGAAGTGCTATTGTTTTTGAGTCCTCTTAGTCTTCATGTTTTTTGACTTTGGGATTCTCTTGGCTACCTGGATAATGGTTTGCCTTTGTGGCTGAGTCTTCTCGGCAGCCCCAGGATCACTGGATCGCTAGCATCAGCCTTTGGACTTATTGGCCTTTGGATTCCTGAGCCTGGGAGTCACTCCGGGCTGCAGAAGAGGACCCAACTCCTTACTAGTAAGGGCTGTGTGATTCCTCCGCGGATTAAAATATATTGTGGTAGGATTTTCTTTAAGTGGATTGTCTGATAGGACTGGCAGTTACTACCCGGGAAAATGAGTAGCAATTAGGAGTTCAGTAATAAATGGAAGTCTATTGTCCTAATTGAGTGGAATTACTGACGGGTAATGGCAACTGAATTCTTCAGTTTAATTAAGAGTTTATATAATTATAGTGCACTTTTTATTTCTTGGGGGAACCATGGGGTAGGAATTAAATAACCAATGTGATGGTTAAGAAACCCATTTAATGGATAAGTAACTGGTGTGTTTAAATAAATCCGGGTGCCTTGCTGGAGTAACACAAATGCAGATGAATTCCCTGGAAAGGCTCTGTGCCCTGCTGGGACAAACTAGACTTTTGACTTGCTGCTGATTTGAGTTTCATTAAAAGAAAAAAAAAATCCAAATGAGATTATGAGGTAGTTTCTGAATTTCTTGTACTGTGTGTGTTTTCCTAAATTCCCTGAGAATAGACCTGGAAGAGAGGGAGGAACCATCCAAGAGTGTATGCTTTACCTATCTGGAGAGTTTCTATCTTGAAGATCCAGGGCTCAATTGAGCTCTTTGGTGGGAGACTTGGATAGCTAAGGGGGTCAGCAGGCTGTACCCAACGATTTCACCTCTGAAGAGCATAGGTGTTCACCGTGTTTGAAGAGTAACCTGTAATTAGAGAGCAGTTAATTTCTTCGTCGGCAATATATTGGTTTTTTTGCTATCCTGTTCACAAGGAATTTTTTTCCCCTTGTGGGAAGCTATGGAACTGGAGAACACTGGAGGGAAAGCCCTGCTCAAAACATAATCATATCATTTGGGGGGGCACTGGGGGTAAGGGTGTTATCTGAATGTCAGTTTGGGGAACCCTGTAAATGAGAAGACCCCAGAGTTTTGGCAATCTTTGGGTTTCAAATACACTGCTAATAATAAGGAGCACTTCCTGTACTAATACTCTCACAACCACACGGCTCAACTTCCTTTTTCTGCTTCAGCAGGACCCTCAAGGAATGTGTCTTGGCTTCATGTCCCCAGTGGGCTGGGCGATTAGTGATAGTCGCCTGTCTCTTCATTGAGACGTAGCTGGTGGGTGTGGTGAAAGGGTTGTCTTTGGTACTGGGTGGGTTTTAAGGCTTGCTCAGCACTTCGGAAGTTTAAATCCACCTTCCTCATGGATGAGACAAGAGTAGCTGTGGAAAGAGCTTTGCATGTGTGTGTCTCTGGAACCTTTCCAGGTGCCTTGCTGCTCCCTAGGTGAAAGAGCACCCAGGTGACCTGAGGTTATAGGTACAAGAGCACATAGATGGCCTGAGGCTGTAGGTACAAGAGCATACAGATGACCTGAGGTTATAGGCATAAGTGCGTCTAGGTGTCCTGAGGTTATAGGTAAAGGAGCATCCTGGTGTCCTGAGGTTATGGATAAAGCAGCACACAGGTGTCCTCAGGTTATAGGCACAAGAGCACATAGGTGTCCTGAGGGTATACAGGAGGCGTACAAGAGCACACAGGTGACCGGAGGTTATGATTAAAGGAGCATCCAGGTGCTCTGAGGTTATGGGTAAAGCAGCATCCAGGTGCCCTGAGGGTATAGGTACAAGAGCACACAGGTGTCCTCAGGTTATAGGTGAAGCAGCATCCAGGTGCCCTGAGGGTATATCCTTTACATGTGTTCTGCAAATCTAATTCAAGTTTTCTATATTGCATGAGTAGTGCTTTGCCAACAGAGCCAACTCCTGTATGTCCTGATTCTTAAAGACTTCTAATCTGGCCTTTCTCTCCTCCCCAAGTCTTATTTTTATCACTGTTCATGAAACTCTTATCAGAATTGTATCAAAACTGTGCCTTTAAGGAGCCATGGCCTCCTGGTTTGGGCTGGCTTTATCTTTGTCTTTATTTTATTTTGTCTGAATTCTTCACAAGATACCTCAGGCACCCACTCCTTTGACTTTTCAAGAAATGCCAAAATGCGTAGATGTTTGAACACACAACAGGAAAAGACATTTGAAGCTTATAGCCCTCAAGAACAACCAATGACCAAGTTTTGTATGTCTTAAATAGTAAAGATCGCTACTTCATGCTGCCCCACCCCCACCCATCTGTGCATTCTCAGATCATCCCACACTTACTGTTCATTGTTACAATATATAAGGGAGTTGGGAAAGAATCAAGAATCGCAGTCCACTCTGGAGTTCAGCCTGCCCTGGGATGAGGTGTCTGGTGGAATGGTACGCACTTTTCTTTGTCTGGTAATATCTTTTTAGATTTGGTTCTTAATTCCGTCTTCTCTTCCAGACCCAGTGTGAGCCACTGACCTTTGGTGTGTATTTTCTCTGAACAAGCCTGAATGGCTCGAACAGCTTAGAGCCAGGTGAAGTGGCAGTGGTGAAGAGATACCTCTTTGCTATTATGTAGGCTTTGAAGCTTGCACGGCAGTTTGGAAACTTACTCATTGCTAGCGAATGACATAAAGCAGGTGTGGGAAGCTCTCTGTAAATGCATGCTTCCAGGAATGAGCTCTCCCAGCCACTTTGATGATTGCTGGGTACAGACCGCGCCCCAAAAATTAGAAACAAGAGTTTCTGACTATTCTCAAATGCGCTAGAGTTCACTTCTCAGCACCCACATAAATCTAAAGAAAAAAGAATAATGGTCTGTGTGGGTGCAAAGGCACCTGCAGAGGTGGCATGTAGCGCCCATGTCTCTGCTTATCTTCCTTCCCGTCCAGTTAATAGATTTCACAACCACTTACCTGCTGGCTACATAGCACAGGCTGTGTTGCCTTGAGTGGTATATTTTCTTCCTAAAGCCATACAGTAGCAGCAGGACACAAATAAACCCAACACTGTTCCTCTTGGGTCCTTCCTGAGGTGATTTGCTACTGGGAGCACCTGAACTTTCTACACCAAATACATTCAACCCAGTTCTGTGTCCTGGATCTCAAGGACAGGGGAACATTGGTCCCTTCGTGAGAACTATTAAATTGGCATCTCTTGGCCTTTATCCCTGATGTGATGGCTTATAGTGCTTTCCCATTATAGAATCAGAGGGGTCACTGAAGGTTATCTAGACTGTCAGTTCTCAAGGTGTGGACCAAAGTACCTTAGACCTCACATCTGCTCTGGCTGTAGAATCAGAATCTTTATTTTTATTTTATAAATTTGTGTGTGTGTGTGTGTGTGTGCATGTTTAAATAAACATGCACAGGTATGTGCAGGCATCTGGTGCCCATGGCTGATGTCAAGAATCATCTTCAATTGTTCTCCTGCCTCATTTGTCATGTCAGGGTCTCTCAATCAAACCCAGAGCTCACCAATACTGCTAGTCTTATTAGCCAGCTTGTTCTCAGGATCCCTTGTCTCTGCCAGGCTAGAATGGCAGGTGGGCCCACAACCGTCTGGCATTTTATTTTACATGGATCCTGGGCATCCAAACTCAGATTCTCACGGTTTCCCTGGCAAACACGTTAGCCGCTGAGTCTCTAGACCCCACCTTGTTTTTGATGAAGAGTCTCTCACTCGGGTTCACTGCTAATTCAGCTAGGCTGGGCAACCAGTGAGCCTTTACAATACATTTGTTTTTGTCCCCCAGCACTGGGGGTGAGGAACTTGTATCTCCATGCCCAGGCTTCAGTGAGTGCTTGAGTTCAAACTTGGGTTCCTGTTCATGCAGCAGCTATGTTAATACCCTCTGAGCCCTGAGTCTGCATTTTGCCAAGCTTTCCAGATGGTTTTGGGTGTGTCGGGACATGTTAGGTTCTCCCTAACTCTTATGTAGGGGTATAGCAAATAGAATACCTATTTTTAAAAAAATTCTTAGAGTCCAAACCTATCAGGAAGGAAGGAGCAGGAGGAGGTAGGACTGTAGGCCCCGTGAAGAGTGTCATAGCCAGACTGGCTTTTCAGAGGACCCAGGCCTTTCGTGCCTCCATTAGCACCATTAGCAGCAAAGCATTCCATGACAGGATTGTGTAGAGCATGTGAAAGGCATGTGTACTGACCCTGTCTCTAGCAGGTGGATCTCAAAATGGGGGCCAAGGCCCAGCCCCTAGTACCTACTTCCTCCTGCTAGTCCAGCCTCCTAAGGTTTCCACAGCTCTCAAGATAGCACTACCAGCTGTTGGACCAAGTATTCAACACATGGGTCTATGGGGAACGTTTCACAAACAAACTATGACAGCTGCTTGTGACAGGGCCTGTATAGACAGGTTGCAATTCTCCATAAGAAAGTGCTGGAAGTGTGTGAGCCATTCTGTGCCACAGCAGCAGGGGGGGGGGAGGGGGGCGATGTATCCCTGTATAGTCTTCAGTTCCCCAGCAGCAGGGGACACACAGTCCTGCTGGGGCTTCTCCCAGTCTCCAGAGCAGGTGTCTGCTTGTAGTCCTTAAGACTATCAAGCAAGTTCTCAGGGCTTCTTTTCATAGGTAGGAAGGAACCTATGTTTGTGTGTGTGTGTGTGTGTGTGTGTGAGTGATATAGCCCAGGCTGGTCTCAAACTCTGTATGTAGCAGAGGATGGCCTAGAAATCTTGATCCCCCTGCCTCCATCTTCCCAGTGCGGAAATTATGGGTGAATACCACCATGCCTGGCCCGGGTGGTACTGGGGTAGAATCCTGGGTTCTCTGTGTGCTAGGCAAGCACTCTGATAACTGAGCTGCATTTCCAGTCCTCAGCAGTACATTTTCAGTATAGCACGCAGCAGGTGGGGATTACAAAGCAAAGGGTCTAAATCAAGCCTTAGCCACACTCTTTCCTGGCAAGGCCCTTCACAGTGTAATAAGACCTTATGCTATCCATCTGACTTCAAAAAGTACCATCAGCCATGAAGAGCAGGAAGCCAGACACTCCAGGATTCAACTTGGCTGCTGTAGTGGGCTCCCAGGCCATGGCCAGGATTTGACCCCTGATCTATTGGCACTTGGCCCTGTGCTTTCCCCTAGAAGTCTGAGTATAAAGGTTGGAGAGGATTTAATGAGGCATGTTTTGGTACTTGGTATATAAGCAGCTCCTCTCCTGGGAGCTTCAGCGTCTCATGATAATATAAGCCCGTGTTTGCTTGGTGTGGCAGCTGTGTCTGTTCCATCGTAGTAATTTAATCCAAACATTCTGAGGTCATCTCAAATCTCACTGAAGAATAAAATATTTCCTAAGTATGTTGAGAGTGGCCAAGGTTCAGTTGGTAGAGTGTTTACCTATTATGCAGGAAGCTCTGGGTTCCGTCCTCCATACTACATAAACTCATGTAGTGGTGCACACTTGTAGTCCCAGCACTGGGAAGGTGGAGGCAGGAAGGTCAGAAGCTCAAGATCATCTTTGGTTGGGATAGATGAGACCCTGCCTCAAACATGCAGGAAGAGGAGAGAGAGTAGAGGGAGGGAGAGAAGGAAGGGAAGGAAAGAGAATAGGAGGTAAGAAGGGATAAGTAAGATAGGAGAAGGAAGAGAGAAAAGTGAGCATGCCAAGTTTGGCTGTTGGGATAGTTCTGTAAGCATCGAAACCCTTGATTTCTTTAGTTAGCAGAGTGATCATTCAAGTATCTGGGTCACCTTTTCTTCTACATAGTTAGCACGAGGCTGTGGGACTATAAATTCAAAAAGCAGGTCAGGGCGTTTGTGTGCCGAATAACCTGCACCTTGGATCTTGAGATCCTTTCATGTGTCCCCAGCGAGCACTTCAGCTGCACTGTGTCTTGGGTAAGGACATGTCCAGAGAAGCCGTGTGTCTATCACAATGACATGCTTTGAGCCCTATTTTAAATTCACAATGATGTGCATGTTCAGAAGAGGTGAGTGCTCTGATCAAGCAAAGACCGGGGCAGGAGATAAATTATTCCTTCTCCAAGCACTCATTGCTTTCTCAAGCCGGGGCTCTCACACACTTCTCTCTTTAAAGCTCTGTACCTATAGAGACTTTCTGTTCGGCTTATGTTAGAAAAATGGTCATTGTACAACTCTTTGGGATTGTAACCCAGATTCAGAGAAGCTTGGTAAGCAAATGGGGACTTTTACCCCAGTGCGCCATTTTCCTTGATTTTTCTGCCAACCACGCAGGACAAAAGCAAGTTCCTCTGGATCCTTTGTTTCTAGGGAGGGAGAGAAGAAAGGAGGGAGGATACCCCCACAAATTAACTCCAGGTACCATTGTTGTAAAGCAGACTTTTACACACACACCATACCACACACCCGTATTTCTTGAGACAGTTTCTCACTGGCCTTGGGGTTACAGGTTAGACTAGGATCACTGGCCTGTGAGACCCAGGGATCTGCCCATCTCCATATCTCCAGTGCCTGGCTTATGAGCATGCACCACCACATCTGGCTTCTGTACATAGAGTACTGAGGATCAAACTCTTGTCTTCAAACTTGCAAAGCTTGGTACTGACTGAGCCATGTTGACAGCCCGGAGGAAGAGTTTTACATCTACAATTTCCTCACTCTTGATCTAGGTGCTCAGTCACCTTTGGCTGATGGTCCTTATTGGTAAAACTCTGGCTCATTGGCCATATTCACATACCAGGGAGAGCTCGTCAGTCTAAGAAACGGGTATGTGAGGTCCTGCAGCATCTTCATCTGTTTCACTTTGGTCTCTGCCATGTGGCTGCCTGCAATCTGTACCACAATCTATAACCATTATACCTAGAAACACCAAGCCAGGCACAGAAGCACACGCCTGTAATCCCAAACTCTAGAGCTCTGGTTCTCAACCTTCGGAAAGCTTCGGCCCTTTAATGGTGTGACCCTTTAATACAGTTCCTCATGCTGTGGTGACCCCCAACCAGAAAGTTATTTTTTGCTGCTACCTCTTAACTGTAATTTTGCTACAGGTACGAATCATAACGTAAATATTTTTGGAGATAGAGGTTTGCCAAGGGGGTCATGACCCACGGGTTGAGAATGGATGCTGTCAAGGCTGAGGCAGGAGGATTGTTACAAGTTTAAGGTTAGAATGGTCTGTGTAGGAAGACCCTCTTTCACTGATGTTAGAAAAATGTGGCGTGCTCTGGGAGCCAGCCCTGTCCTCGGTGTTTTGTCTTTACTGTGCATTCATACATAAATCAATAACAAACTGCCTTGTGGACAGAGAAGGGAAGAGTGTGGTCATTGTGAGAAGCTGGTCAGCTGCCGTACCCACTGTCTTTCAGAAATACAGATGAGGACATCCAAGAAAAAGAGAGAAGGATATGGGGAAAAAACAGTCTACTCAGAGAGATGATTTTTGTCAATGATTTAAGTTGCTGGCTTCTTTTGTTAATAAAAAAAATTACTCATTATTGTCCCCAACCTCCCTTCCTCTTTAGCAGAAATCGTAATGATGGACTAGTAGTCAGGTGCCTTGAGAGTTTAGTGTTTTCTTCTACATGTACAATTGAAAATGTTTCTTTTAATCCCTCTGGGATCTAGCACAGTGGTGCACCCCTGTAGCCCCAGGGAATAACAGACGGAGGGAGGAGGATCAGGAGTCCAGTGTCATCCTTGGCTGCAGAGCAAATTTGAGGCTAGCCTGAGATACACCAGACTCTGTTTCCCAAAAACAGAAAGAGAAAACATCCTCTGGGGTAGGTATGTAGAGGAACTCCATGACTTGGTGGGGTAGCTTTGTTTGTGTTTCCATGTTGGTCTCTGTAGCTGAGTGGTTTCTAGTGTTTCTGGGTACAGTACTGTACAGGACATGCACACTGACCCCCCTCCGAAAACAGCAGCAGAATAAGTGAGTGTCTGGACCTCTTTCGAACAACGCTGTTCCTGTTTGTTTATGTATAAGCCTGTATGCATGTTTACGGGTTTACCTATGTGTGGGGTGGGCATGCAGGAGTCAATGTCTGTCAAGTTTTGTTTCTTAGGAGCCATTCTCTATGATTTTTTTTTTAATTTATTTATTATGTATACAGTATTCCAGAAGAGGGCACCAGATCTCATTATAGATGGTTATGAGCTACCATGTGGTTGCTGGGAATTGAACTCAGGACCTCTGGAAGAGCAGCCAGTGCTCTTAACCGCTGAGCCATCTCTCCAGCCCTTCCTCTAAGATTCTTAAAACAGGATCTCTCACTAGCCTGGAACTTACCAAAAAGGTAGTGTGGCCAGTAAGTCCCAGAAATCTCCCAGTCTCTAACCGCAGCACTCCATTAAACAAGATACAGTGCTCACACTGCCATCCATACGCAGGAGTTAGAGGCAGGAGGACTAGAAGCTACATATCAAGGTGGGGGTCAAATTGGGCTACAGGAGACAATGTCTCAAAACAGAACAAAAACAAACAGACAAAAAAACCCAGAAATGACTAAATATGGTACCTTATGTCTTTAATCTCAGCATTTGGGAGGCAGTGACAGGTGGATCTCTGTGAGTTCAAGGCTACCTTGGTCCCAGGCCAAGCAGGGCTATATAGTGAAACCCTGTTTGAATATATAAGTGAATAAATATTTTAAAAATAGTTTCTTCAGTGTTGGAACTGGTTCTCCTAGAACATTCTAGAATCTTCTTCTTCGCATACTTTAATTTTTGAGATTTATTTTTTTAATTTTATGTGTATGAGTGGTTTTGCCTACATGTGTATATTTATGCCATGTGAGTGCCTGTTGCCCATGGAGGTCTGAAGAAGGCAATGGACCCCCTAGAACTGGAGTTACAAATGGTTGGGAACCACTGTGTGGGTGATGAGAACTGAGCCATGGTCCTTAATGCTCTTAACCACTGAACTGTTGAGTTAGTCTCAATGGTTTGAGCCCTTGTTAATGTATGCTTTGAGTTACAGGTTCCTGAAATTCCATTAGGCAGGCAGATGATCTACATGATGTCATTTAAGGGTTCCTCTTGCCCTGTGAGTCTTCATTTCCAGCACATGTGAAGAAATTAGTGTAACAATTCCCATTTTTCACTCAGGCTATACTTATAGACAATGACATATCCACTCTTAAGACCTCATAAACTACCTTCCCCCTCTCTCTGAGGTCAATTTTACATCCCTTGGAAATGCTGCAGAGTTGTCTGTTGTCACTTTATGACATGGACTAACCACCTATTGCTAAATGAGATGGAATAGCAGCTTAAGAACTGGGATTCAAGATGCTGGTGGTCACATGTTAAGTAAGCCTACAGGGACCAGAACAGATGCCGGAACAGGTTAAATCCAACAGTACTGCCATCATGATCACCATGGAGGTTTACACTGATGGGTCATCCAGTTCTCTAGATCATTCTTTCTGCTTTGTCTACCTTCCTTCCTTCCTTTCCTCCTTCCTTCCTTCCTCTTTTCTTCCCTCCTGCCTTCTTCCTGCTTTCTCTCCCTTCCTTCTTCATTCCTTTTCTCTCCCTCCCCGTTTCCCTCCTCTCTCCTTCCCTCCCCGATTCCCCCTCACTCCTTCCTCCTTTCCCCTCCATTTTTTTCCTTGTCTCTTTCCTTCCTTATCTTATATAAACATAAAGTTCTCATTGCAGTCTACTTTATTTGCCATATCTGGAACACTGCCAGCAAATAGTGGAAATTCAGAGCTTGTCCACAGTCAAATGTCTTATAAGGACTGTTAGACATGCTGCAGGATTATCAGAGAAGGTGATGACACCATCTCCAGACCCTGAGGGGTGAGCTTCATCAGACTCAGTAGCTGTAATGGGTTCTATGTGAAGCCACTGGTATAAGTAGATGAACTCCAGCAATTGATAATTCTTAAAAGAAAAGTGACTTTAACAGTCTGTCAATAATAATATTAATAGTGTAGTTGATTCTGGGTCACAGGCCTGTCCAACTTGTGACCCAAATGCTACATGCATGTGAAAATAGCTGTGAATGTTGCCTAACACTGAAAATTATAAACTTACTTAAAATTATGAGGGCTTAGGTGGGGATTGTAATTTCATTGTATGCTTTGCTCTGTAGATGACAACCTCGTGTTCTGTCATTGCAACGTTAGGAGCTGGGAATGAAGTCATGAAGGAAACAGACCTCTACATTACTGAAGCTTATGCTATAATATAATACGCACATGTGTTTCAGAGTCTTCCATCACTTTAAGTCTTTCTTGGACCATTTCATGGATGGGTAGAAGTGTGTATGGATGAATGGATGGATGCATGCATAGTTGATGGATAATGGACGGGTAGATGGCTATGTGGTTGGATGGGAACATGCATGGGCGGATGGGTATGTGGAAGAATGGATATGTGGATGGATGGAAGCATGCATGTATGTATAGCTGGGTGGGTGGATGGCTTGATATCAATTGAGAGAATGACAAATAGCGCACTTGACACTGTTTTATTAATTCTTGGAAGACAAAGCAGCATGGAGGCCTTCAGTAAGTACTAGCAACGGAAAACTCTGTTACTTCCCAGACAGCTAAATTCATCCCATGCCACTCAAGGATCTAGCATGCTGTACAGTTTCTCTCTTCTGGGTTAGTTTCAAGGACCTATGTTTACTTGGCTTGTGTAGAACAAAGAAGTGTACTTTTAGGAGCCCTGTAGATCTGGGGTGCAAGGAAGACTTTTAAAGGCCAATGAGAACTTGCTGCTGGATATCCCTAGAGTCAGCCTCATTTGCAGTATCAGTAAAGAAGCTCTTTATAAAATAAGTGTTTCTTATGTTGGGGTATATGATAAGCTGGAGCCTTTCTGTAAAATCTCTATGTAGCACAGCTGTTCAGAAATGAACCAGTATGAATGAGATTTGCAGGATATGGAGCAGACAGGCAGTAAGCAGGGAGGAGCCAGGTATTGGAAGAGCCATGTCTAAACAAGATGCTAGACAGGACCTGGTCTGCATAGACTCAGCTGTACACATGGTAGGTACTGGTGATAGCTACCTGCAAGCATGGTGGCTAGTATTCCTTGGTCCAGTTCAGCTCTCATTCCCTGTTCTGTGGGTATCACAGTAGGAGGATGTCATCTATTTCCACACAGGCAAGAGACAGGTGGAAATGACATGGTCCATTTAAGTAAGCATATGAGAAATTATATAACATTATCTTATCCCTTTAAAGTGTGTGTGTGTGTGTGTGTGTGTGTGAGAGAGAGAGAGAGAGAGAGAGAGAGAGAGAGAGAGAGAGAGAGAGAGAATTCAGGTTCCCCAAAGGCCAAAAGCCATTTCTCTGGAGCTGAAATTATGGCCAGATTGAGCTGTCTGCCATGAGTGCTGGGAACTAAATTCAGGTCCTCTGGAAAAACAGCACATACACTGCTGATCTATCTCTCCAGCCCCCAACTTATTTGCTGGTTAGATTATATGTCTCTGGTAGCCTGCCAGCCTGGGGCTGCCTACCATGGGACTTAGATATGAGCAAGAGACCTCTTACTGATGCCACTGTTACTGTAGGTTGCCTGTCACTTCCAGTCGACCTTCCCCCTGATGATCCAGTGACTCAAAAAGTGGCTCAAAAAGAAGCTGTCATTCATCTTTCTAAACTTCTAACATTTTGAAGCCATTTCTCACATCAAGCCCTTTTTGTTAAAATTGCACAGTGACAAAGGATAAGTATTTGCACTTAACAGTGGAGTGTGAGAAGGTACTTGGAACTGCAGAGGAATAGAACCCTCATGCTCACTCACTACAATATGCGTTCACTGGCATTTACCAAAATGCTACATTGAGGCTTTATGCATAATAAAAGAGTCACCGCTAATTAGTATGCCATGTGGGCAAATGAATTGTACTTGAACAGTGACTTCTGTGGGGTGCTGAGGGTCTAATTTAGTAGCACAGCAACGTTTTCTACACAGAGAGCCTTAAAATGGACTGTGCGGACCCGGGAGGTGGGTCAGTTGGGGTAAGGCACTTGCTAGGCAAGCATGAGAACTAGTTTGGATCCCAGGCACCCAAGAAAATACTTAAGTGTGTTGACTGCCTGCAGTCCTCACCCTCAGAAGGCAGAGATGGAACCCATGAAGCAAGCTGTCTAGGTAGACTAACAATCAACGAGAGACTGTGCCTCATTATAGAAGGTGGAGAGTGAACAAAGGTGATACCCAAAGTCAACATCAGCCCTCCTCATGCATGCACAAACACATACAGGGTCACCTACACACACATGTGCCTGCACACAAAGGAGCACACATTTACACAGAAGAAAAAAGGGGGGCAGCCTCCTTCCAAATAGACAAGCAATGAATTCTTAAATGTTATATGTACATATATGCATTATGCGTGCATGTTGTTAAGCATGTTTTCATGCACACAGGTGTTGATTATTATGCTTGAGATGGAGTAACTGCAGCTGGGGAGATGGCTCAGTGTGTAAAGGGCTTATTTCATAAACGTGAAGACTTGAATCTGATACCCACCACCCACAGAAAAGAAACTGGACATGGTGGTCCATGCCTACACTCCCAGCACTGAGGAAATGAAGACAGAAGGCCACCTGGATTCACTGACCACCCAGCCTGGCTAATCAGTGAGTCCTAGTTCCACGTGTGAGAGCTTGTTTCACAAAAATAGAGGGCTGGGAATGCAATGTCTAGGATTCTAGGCTTGGTCCCCAGCATTGCAGAAAGGAAGTCAGTGAGGGAAGGAGGGAAGAGAGGGAGGCTAATGACTCCTGAGGATGGCACCCAGAGTTGGCCATGCACACATGCACACATGCCTGCACATACACAAAAATTAATAATAAAAATAACAACAGTAAAAGAAGCACAAATTATGTTCCTCACCGTAACACGGGGCCGCATGACCCCAGACCATTAACTGCTAATATGTCTTTTAATAGGCCAAGGAGAAAGGCATCTGAAATACATAATAGCAAGTCCTGTGTTTCAACCTAGCCTGCATAGTGAGTTTCAGGCCAGTGTCTGGCCTCCACCCACATCACATACACAAAGGCACACACACCTGCACACACAGGCACACCCACAAAGCCCTGTCCAAAGTGTTACCCTTTATTTCTTCTTTGCCTTTCTTGCATTTTAAGACAGAGGTTTTCTCCTTGAAAAAAAGGAACAGCATGCTCAGCCTGTTGTGGCTCTACAACCAGTAGGGGATCATTAATGGTGTAGAAAATGAGGGCAGTGCTGGGCGGGCAGGCCAGGGTGGGGTGCGTGCCTCTTTAAGAGATTTATGTGGAGGTCTGAGCTGTGGAGACAGCGTGGAGGTACATCACCATGCAGGCGACAGAGACACTTTCTTCTTCGCTTGGGTGCATTATCATAAAAAGTGATTTAGACTGGAGCTGATTGATGCAAATGGCCCTGTGTTCTTTCCTGTCATTAGCAGCCTCTTTCAGTGGCCAGAGGCAGTGATTAAAGCTGTCATTTGGAGCTGCTCATTAAAGACAAGCTCCGGAATAGCAAGAGGAAAAAAGGTTGGAGACATACATACTTACATATATATATATATAAGCTTGAGCGTGCGTGCGTGCGTGCGTGCGTGTGTGTGTGTGTGTGTGTCGCAAGCACACACACACATACACGCAAACGTGCACACACACACGTGCACACAAACGCTTGTGCACATTTCCTTAAAGGTGCTTCACCCCCTACCCAGACTGGGTCATATTAGATTCTCCAGCTGTCACGGGAGATTCTCATGCCAGCTTGCCTAAGTACTATGAAAGGAGATGGGGAGAGCATTGTGTTAGGTGTGTTTGTTAAGGACCGACCATGGAGAGAACTCATTAATTCTCTTCCCAGGCTGGGGACATCAAAGGCAGGGCCCCACAAGAGCAGACAGGGAGGGGTATGAAGGCTGTTGGATTGGCTAAGTCCCATGGTGGTAGTGCTGACCCCAAGGATGTAGAGTAAGACTGCAGGCAGAGAGCTCTTTGCTAAATGTAGAGGCTACAGAGGCCATGATGTCAGTCAGAGAGAGGAGAGCAACAACAGGTTCACAAACTGGAGGGAAGGGGAAACCACAAGGATCATTCTGCAAGAAGAGAACCGGGCTGTGGAGATGGCTCGTGAGTAAAGCATGTGCAGCGCAAGTGTGAGGACCCTGGTTCAAATCCCCAGACCCATGTGAAAAGATGGACATGGTGCTGGAAAGGCAGTGCTAACCAGATCCCTGGGGCTCACTGGTCATCCAGCCTAGACTCAGTAAGATCCACAGAGGAAAGACTCCAAAAATAAGACACCTGTCATCTGCCTCAGGCCTCCACACCCAAGTGCACACATGAGCAAAGACACAGAGTGTGTACACTAACACACACACATTCACACACTAATGAGAAGGCATTCTCTTCAGTTCCTCGGAGTATTCTAATCATTCAGTAGAGGCCTTTGTAGGAAGGTTGGGCATGGTTGGGTGCTTACGTGTCTTGGTGTTCCATGCCCATACCCTTGCATCAGCATGCACTTACACACTGAATTTTGAATCATTGTCCATATGGTCCCTTGATAGTGACAAAACCACCAATCATCAAATAAACTGTACACACCCAAAACACAGGCTGGAATCATCGGTGGTCAGCTGAGTAAAAGACCAACCATGGACTTGAAGGATGCGAAGGACGCCATCTCTGTTTCTTGACATAAAATGGCTGGGAAGAAACTGTACCTGTCCTCCCCCAGACAGTTGTATTGCCAAAAGCCCACCCAACCTGCACATATGCTAACCAATAGCTCTCTCAGAAAGCTATTGTTGGGGTGGGGGTGGGGGCGAAGAAATGATCAATTTAATTTCTCAGTCTAATGAACTGGTCTTATACATAAAAATTTAAATGACATTTTTTTTTATGAAAGTGGAGACCAACATCAGTGATGCAGCCGCCACTGTCTCCATGACAACGCCTCGAATGTGGCAGTCCATGTGACTTCACAGTCCACAGGCCCTTGAAATGAAGCAAAGGAAAGTTTTAGTTGCTCTTCTGAAATTGCAGGAGCCTCTGGGGACGTATGTCCACAGCCGGGCTGAGTGAAGGAATAGGGGTCCGTGTCTACTGTGGACAGGCAGTGATCTGGAGGCGTTCCTTTTACCATGCCCGAGCAGAGTGAAGTATGCCATACACAGTGTCTCCTGCTTTGCTGGCTGTGGAGGCGTGGCCTTTGTCCTCCCTCTGCTCCTGAGCCCTGCCACCCCCACTGGCCTGCTTAGCCCCAGTCTGACACATCACAGCCTATTAGTGCTGATGCGAGGTTGTGATGTGCCTCTCCTCAGGGAGCCCACGGCAGAACTGAACAAAGTCCTTGGTAATCTGTGCTTACGGCTTGCCCCCTGGGGAGAAGGGCCCGCCAGCTGGCACTCTCCTGCAGAACACATCACTTCCCCTGGCAGCAGCAAAGGCAGCCTGGCAGGGGGCCCAGAGGCCAGTGGTTTGCAGGGCCAAAACTGCCTCAGACTGCCAGGCAGCTCACCTATGGATCCCACGCGTTGCTCCCTGTCCTCACCACAGGACGCTGGCCAACCTCACAGTGTGAGTTAAGATCATCATCCTTCCCAGGCAACCAT
>CM053766.1:97233634-97394243 GCA_028658305.1 Pachyuromys duprasi
TGTCTTCAGGTGAGCAGCCAGAATTATCAGAGACAGAATGATGCTGTTGATGGAACAAGGTCACAGAGCAAGTCCCAAGACCCAAAGTTAAGAACAGAGAAGAACAGTTTGGAGAGATGGCTCAGCTGTTAAGAGTTCTCACTACCCTGCAGATGTCCTGGGTTTGTCTTGCAGCACCCACAGAGAGGCACATGGCTGCCTGTAACTCTAGTTCCATGGGATCCAGTGCCACCTTCTGGCCTCCCCAGACTCCTGAACATAGAGGACACAGAACACTCATACATGTAGACAAACATAAGTGAAAGAAATATGTGTCTCTTTAAAAATAGCAGAGGATGTGTATTCTCAGATATAGGCTCTCCATTAGAGAACAGAAACAATGAAGGAAACCCAGAGGCTGCCCTGAGCTTTCACTGCCTCTTTGGGCAGATGGCCGTGCCTCTAGGGGACTCTGTGAAATGATGGCCCTGGAAGATGAGGGCTCTGGGTAACATCAGAGAATGCTTCCAGGCCTGAAAGAAAGTCTAGTAGCCTGGTTGACTCCCCAACAGTATCTCCCTGAAGGCGGGAGCCTCTGGGGTTCTCCTTTACTCAAAGGAAAGCCTCTGCCATCTTTGCAAGTGCCAGCTTTGTGTCCTGACTGGAGAAGATGGTTAGCGCTAGATCACCAATCAGTCATCACTCCAGGATGTGTGACTTTGGGGTGTGTACTGGTTAGCCTTAATTGCCAACCTGACTCACCTTGGTGCCGTCTGAGATGACTACCTCAACCTAATACGGACAGCACCATCCCTAGGCAGATGGTCTTGGGCTGTGTAAAAAAAGCTAGCTGAGTGATCCCCTCTTTCCACTTATGGTTCCTGCCTGAGTCCCTACACTGTCCTCCCTCATTTGATGGACACATCCACAGACACACACACACACATAAGTTCAAAGTAAAACAGATCTTGCAAATGAGTATCTCCTACCTTAAGCTCAAGAGGCCATGTAGTCCTTGGAAAGAGAGGGAACAAACCTAAGCAAAAGTAACTATCTGGAGTCTGTGAAGAACCTTCTAGGGAAGTTTGCAAAGTTTAATCCTTTTTCTTCCTCTTAGACCAGCCTTTTAGTTATTTTTAAAAAGATTTTATTTATTTTTATTTAGTGTGTGTGTGTGTGTACTCTTGAAAGCCAGAAGAGGGCATTGAATCTCCCTGGATCTGGAATTACAGTTGTGGTCTACCTGACATGGGTATTAGGAGCCAAACTTGGGTCTTATACCAGAGCAGCAAGAACTCTTAACTGAGAAGCAAGCTCTCACATCCCTAGATTTGCCTTTTAACATAACTCATCAGTGTGTATATTTTCTGTTCGTGTTAACAGTTTTGTCCCTACTGGTTGAGAGAGCAGGCGGGAGCTATGCTTGTGAAAAAAGGAGACCCAGGAGGTGTGGCAGGGTTTTGCTACTACCACTTTGGGCAAATGGCCTTACCTCTAGGGGGTACAGCAAACCTGAGAACTCTGGATGACATCAGAGGGTCCTCTCAGTCCCCAACATCCACTTCCTGATTGTCCATGTCTCCAGCCACCCAGAGAGGGACCAGACAGCCTTGGTCCCTCTGCAAATGTCTCCCTGGAAGCAATAGCCTCTTGGGCTTTCTTCAGCATCTCCATGCATGCCTCCATTCTCTGTTGACCCTTTTAACCAAGGGGAACTTTTTAACCAAAAAGGACCCCATTCCCAGCCAACCCCCATTTCATCATGTCTATTCCATCCACAGAACACTCTGTTCCCTACTAAAGATTCAACAGAGGTGACTAAACTCATCTCATTTGTGCAGGGGCCCTTGTTCAAAACTTCCTTCCACAACAACGCAAGGCCAGTGGATTAAGCCCCCACCCCCATGCTCTGTGGAGTATTTCTCATCTCTTAATGTCTTTGGAGAGGGAGAGACAGAGAGAGAAACAGAGACAGAGAGAAAGGGCAGGGAGGTAGAAGACAGGGAGAAAGAGCACAGAATTTAAAACGAACGAACGAACGCGCGCACACACACACAGACACACACAAGAAGAGCGAGAGGGAAAGAAAGGCCCCAGCCCTGCAGCCCTGGGTTTTGTTGGAACATACACAGCATTTATCAGGATTACTGGAGAGAGAGCTGGGTTTGATCTTGGTCTCCGCTGGGAGATGGAAAAGCTTTATTGTACCTTTTTTAACATCTCACAGTTAGATCAGAACAATGTACCATGTGTGTCCATACACACCACAGGTACATACGTGCCTACACCTCCTAAGGATGGAGGTATTGTGCTCTAGACACACCCTGTTTTCAAAGCATCTGGAAAAGGCCAGGCACAGAGAGCCACCAGGCTGTCTCTGGCTCTCCCTTGCTTTAGCAGACCTTTATTCCCCCTCACTCTGGCTTGGATCAGCAGGGCTCACTCCTGTCAAACAAATTCTAGCATCTATGAAATAGGGGTATCGACATGTGTGACTTGACCTGTTTTAATAGGGACCCTGTGGGAGTTTCCACGGTACCCCACTGGGCTTTCTTGTTCTACAGAGAGGCAGGCAGGGCACTTGGAGGCTACTTCGGGCTTTAACCCTTTGCTGACAGCAGGCTGACAGCCTTCGAGCTGGCTGCTGCTGCTTTGTGCCTGGCCCTTGTCTGGGGCAGGCTCAGCCTGCCATCCGCTCTGTGCTTATTATCTCACAGGAGACCGGTTCCTCCCAGGAGGAGGCAGCAAGCTCTGCATTCTGAGCCACATCATTTGATTTCCTTTCTTTCCTCTAAAATAATTAGAAGTGCCAAGGTAAAATGCAAAAGGGTATTTTTTCCATTGTTTTTAAAGCAGCCAAGAGGTAGGAAATATTTTGTGCTATCCAGGCATTTTGTTTTTGAAAAGGCAGCTGCAACCAGGCTGCCATGTGACCCTTAAATGATCATTAATTAGCATTTGAGCCAAAGCAGGCAGGAAGTGGAGAGAAGAGATGGTTCTGAGTATCCCCACCCCACCCCCCTTAGGAAGGAGAAATGGGAGACAGGGGACATGCCTCTGTCTCTCAGAGATGTTCTTGTGCTAAATCTTTTTCAAATTTTTTTTCTTTTTTAAAATGTGTATGTCTGTGTACCTTTCCGAGTTTATGTGCACCAGGAGTGTGCAGGTTTCAGGGGAGGCCAGAGGGTATGGGGTCCTCTGGAACTAGAGCTATACGCCATAGTGAACCCCTTCAGGTCCTCTGCAAGAGTTGTACTTCTCTCTAGCCTTCTTATGCTGCTCTACGAGGTTGCTAGCGGGGTGGCCACTACCTGCTCCCTATCCCTTGTCTTCCACCTCACCCCTAGGGCTGCCTCAGACTGCAGGCTCACCCTCAGGACCACTGCCAGCTTTAGGTAGGTGGCTGCTGGATCTGGGCTGAAAGGAAGGACACTGAAAGCCAGGCCCTGCCTAGCTCTGCTGCTGAGCAGGGGTGGCACCTGCTCCACTGGGGGGTGGTCAGCCTTCACAAGTCCCCAGAGCTTCTTCCTCACAAGGGAGGCACCCATCAGCAGGAGCAGAGGACCTGACTGGAGCTCTCTTCTTCCAGCTTCAGCCTTCCTTTTGTCCTTTTCTTGAGCACGGAAGGACCCGGTGTACTGCAGTATATATAAAAAAAAACACCCTCCTGAAATTCTGCAGGAAAACCGAACATAAGGCAGGTAGACAGGCTGCTGCAGTCCATAGACTCCTAGTAAGGCACACAATCAAGGGCAACCAGGAAATCCAAATCAGACTCATAACCATACTTAAAACAATATCATGTACGTGCATACGTGAGTGTGTGTGATTTATGGAGACTACTAGACAACTTCAGGTGTTCCTCAGAAGTGCCTCCTCTCTTTTAACTGAAAGAGGGTCCTCCAAGCTTGGAGCTTGCCTGGTAGGACAAGCTAGCCAGCTGCTCCAGTTCTGGGATTACAAACTTGAACAACCATCCCTACCTTTTTTTTTTTTTTTTTTCCTTAAGCATGAGTTCAGGGACTCCAACTCAAGTCCTCCTGTTTGCAAGGCAAGTGCTTCACTAACTGGGCTAGCTTCTCGGCCCTTATTATGAGTTGTTTTGCAGTTTTATAAAACTGAACTGTGTGGCTCTCAAGTATGACAGCACTATATGCTATATGGCAATGTCAGGCTTGGTAGAGTCAGTTTGGGGAATTTTTGTTGTTTTGAGACAGGGACACTCATTTTTGGGATTTGCTGTTGTTGTTCTTTTGAGAAAGGGACTCAGTATGTATCCCGGGCTGTCCTTAAACTCATTCTCTTCTGCCTCATCCTCCTAAGTGCTGCAATGACAGGAGTGTATCCATCACACCCAGTTTCATTCCATGTACTTTCTGATGTAGGAACCTAAGCTCAAGGGTCCTAATGGAAAGTGAATGTCTTTTTGCCATAGCACCAGCCATATACTTGAGGTGCTGAGGACCAGGGGTTGGTCAAACACTTTTGCTTTCCTGCACAGTGAGACACATCTAGGTTAAAGCTGGGAAACTGTCTGTCTCTGGCCGCTCCTGTGTCCACATGAACTTTGCCCCCAGTGTTCCCGCAGGTGCTTCTGCTCTTGGGATTGATATTTCATTAGGCTTTCTCCCCCTTTTCATTTATTCCATTAGGCCCCAGGCAGAACTTCTGGGAGCTTCTTGATGGTGCATCTGTTAATTTTCCTTCAGGGAGAGGAGTCTCTGCCACTTACAGCTGGCTGGCACTGGTCCGTGGCCTTTTGGTTGTGTTCTCATCTTTATTGTTATTCTTGCCTTCTGGCAGGGAGGGACATGGGGAAGGCAGTGACAGGAGGGGGTGTGCCAGAAGGGTTCTGTAAGGAAAGAGGTAGCAGGAAAGAGCTGGGATGGGAGACTCTCAGCTTTGAACCCAACTTCTGAGCTGGTGTGCAGGTGGTGTCAATGACCCAATCCTACCCAGGCTGTATCTCTTAAAAGTTCCAGGACCATCCAAAAAAACCCACCAGCTAGGGGCCAAGTGTTCAAACACATGAGCCTATGGAAGATAGTTCACATTCAAACCATGACAGTCAGAGAAGGTGTGATAGACACAGAACGTTGGAAGACCAAGAGAACGGAGTAAAGAATGCCAGTATACTTGATCTGCAAAGACAAGCAGAGTGTCACTTCTTTACACCAACTTCCATGGTACTATTGAGCAAGTGCGTTAGCTACTTATTATTGTAACATAATGCCTGACACAAACAGTTTCCAGAAAGAAGGTGTGTTTGGCTCACAGTTTGGGGACACTGTCATCAGAAGGAAGTCATGGCAGAGGACCAGGAGGACAGCTGGCCACATTGTATCCTGGACCAAGTTCTTGGCATCTCCTCAGAAAGTCAGCCACTCTAGGGACCCAAAATGATGGTTACCAGCTATCAAAAAAGAAGCTGACTTCATCTTGTATGCTATTAAAGGGGGGGGGGATCATGTATCACAAGCTAGATTGCAAACTCACTCTGTAGCTGTCCTGATTCTCCTGTGTCCACCTCCCCAGTACTGGGATTAAACACATGCAGCTCCACACCTTGTATGTTCAGTGCTAAGGATGGCCCCTAGGGCTTCTCAAAGGCTAGGTAAACACTCTGTTAACTATGCCCATCAGTCTCACCTCATTCTGTTACTTCTAAAGGGCTGTCCCCAAAGAACAGTCCAAGGATGTCCTCCCAGACATTGGTTTGTAAGCCACATACTCTTTCATCTCCTGAGACCTGGGAACTGCAGACTTCAATAACATCTCCACTTATCTTGCCTGATAGAACTCTCTCTGACAGGCCATACCTCAGTGCATATGCCTCGGGCTTATCAATAACTTTTAAAAAATCAATAAGAATATAACTTCCATGTGCTGTGAAAATTGTTCATGACAGACAATGCAGACCACTCATGAAGTATTTTGTAACAGCCAGGGAGGTGGGACTTGCCATCAGTGTAAATGCAGATCATATAATCCAATAGGTACCATTTACTTCATCTGCCCCCAATCCAGGCTTTCATTTCTGTGCTTTTCCATATAGTCATGATCAACACTCATGGTTATATTTTTTGCCTATCCCTTTTCAACTAAGAATTTGTTTTGGTGTTTTGGTGCTATTTTATTTTGACTTGCTTTATTTTCCTTTTTGTTTTGTTTGTTTTTTGAGACAGGGTTTCTCTGTGTAGCTCTGGCTGTCCTGGAACTCACTCTGTAGACCAGGCTGGCCTCGAACTCAGAGATCCACCTGCATCTGCCTCCCGAGTGCTGGGATTAAAGGCATGTGCCACCACCTCTACCTGGCAAGAATTTGGTTTTCTATTGTAGTTGTGTTGTTTGTTCATGGGTTTCATGTTTTGTTGTGTTTTATTTGTTTGTTTTAGACAGGGTCTTGTATAGCCTGGAGCTGTCCTCAAACTCTCTATGTAGCTGAAGATGACCTTGAACTCCTAATCTTCCTGTCTCCACCTGAGTTCTAGGATTACACGTGTGTACCACCATACTCTGTTCTGTGCAGTGCCGCTGCTACACTCAGGCATATTGCTAGCCCTTCTTCTCTTTCTAATTTATGTTCTTCATTTGTTTAGTTTTATTAGTTTATTTGGGCATTGTTTTTTTTGTGAGACAGGTCCAGGCTGCCCTTGAACTCACTATGTAGCTGAGGATGACCTTGAACTTCTGATTCTCCTGCTTCCACTTACAGAGTGCTGGTATTACCGGAGTGAGCCAGCATGCTTAGTTCATTCAGGGCTTTGTGTGTGCGAGGCAGTCACTCTACTGACTGAGCTTCATCCCAGCCCAGCCTTTTCTTGCTTAATCAAGTATTGTTTTCTGTTTTAGTTTTTGTAAATGCATTGTATGTATCTTTTTGTTTGAATTCTCCTTGAATTACTTTCTCATAGAGATGCAGTATAAGCAGATGCACTCTTGTTTGTCTGGCGTTGTCTCTTTATAGCTTGGCCCTGTGCAGGGCTCCAGAACCCTCCACCTAGCATAAATGTCACAAAGACCGTTGTTATCCCAGCAGTCTCATCTGTCTTGCCCACCCTCTTGAGCATCTAACGTATTGCCCGACGCATGGATGCCGGTGCTCTAAATGTGTATTGTGAAAGAAGACATCGAAGAATAAACTTAGAAAGGCAGGTCACCCTCAGATTCAGTCAGATAACAGAGGCAGCTCTGGCCTCCCAAGGGCACAGGGATGGGGAAGAATTTGAATAATTATCATCATTACCATCACCACATTCATTAAGCCCCATCTGCACAAGGCATGCAGGAAGTCCCCACAGGTTCTTTTTCTGCCAGTGAACGAGAGTTCGTCCAGCAGGGAGGAGAGCCCAAGCATGCCCTGGCTCACCAGCCTCCTTGCAAGACTGTTTCTGATGCTCCTTTGCAGCCAACTGAGCTCGCTGCTGGGCTTGAACATGGTTCCTCCTGTGCTCCTGGAGAGCTCTCTGATGCTTGACTTATAATCCTCTTTCTTATCCCAGGATCCTGCGCTTTCCTTTACAGCACTAACCACTGTGGTGATCGGCGACATCAGAAGGGGCTAGGGAGATAGCACAATCAAGTAAAGTGCTTGCTATGCATGCCTGACAACTTGAGTTCAATCCCCAGAACGCAGATTCAAAAATCCAGACATGTTAGCTCACACTTGAAACTCCCATGCCGATGGACAAAACAGGGCAGCAAAGGGACGGGGAAAATTTCTGTTGCTCACTGGCTAGCCAGCTTGGTAAATTCCAGGCCAGTGAGACCTTGTTTCAGAAAGCAGATGGGTGACACCTGGGGAAACAAGAGCTGAGGGTACCCTCCAGCTTCTATGCACACATACACTTTTGCAGGCGTGCATAGGCATGCGCACACACAGTCAGTGTGTAGTGACTTCCTTTCACTACAGAAGGTAGGAGCCTCTTCTCTCTCTTGTATGATATTCCTGAGTTTCTAGAACCTTCCATTACATGGTACACTAAGCAGTGCTCAGTTATATTACAAGTGAGTTTCAAGTGTAAACAGACAGTAAACAGAAGGGGAATAATGGCTGACCAGTTTGATTGCACAGTTATCTCCCAACCGAGAGCTACTGGAGTTCTGTTTCATCCACACATTCAACATTTCTGGAGTGATGTCATATTTACTACACTATAGCTATACTATTGGGAGGTCACACGTACCCTCATGTGGCTTGGTTAGTTTTCTTAGCTTATGAAAGTTCTTTGTCACCTTTTTCTGGGATGTGACCCACGGTGTAAGGTTCCTGAGGATGGAGGACTAGTCTAATTTCTGTTTATCTCTGATGAACACTTTGTGTCAGTCAGTGTTGCTAAATGATCCACTGAGAAGGTGTGGTGTCCTAAGCTGTTGAGGCCCTCCACCCATGCATTCATTATGGCTGCTCATCTGCAGAAATAATGAGGTAAGACATGCTAGGCCATGGATATGTTGGCTGCAAGTAACATTTATTGATGTGACCACATCCAGCATGGACCAAAGCATCTGAAATGGAGGTCTACCCAGTAATCTCTCTGTAGGAAGGGCTAAGATGTCATTTATCAACTCTACATGGTCTGAAAGAATTTTTAAAATGCTAATCGAATGGCTAGATTTGGTGTTGTGGATCTGAGGCAGGAGGATCTCAGGTTCAATGACTGGCTGTGCTGCAAAGTAAGCTCATTGCCAGCGTGGGGAGTGTATCAGGACCCTATCTGAAAACAAAAGGTAAAATGAGGACTGGGGGTGTGGCTCAATGGTAGAGCACCTGCCTAGAATTCCCCAGTGAGGGGCTGGGGGCGTGCTCAGTAGTAGAGTCCCTGCCTAGCATCCTTTAGGCACTTGGTCCAATTCTCAGTAATACAAACAAATATAGAAAGTATGCCACTACTAGTAGTATACCACCATTTAAAAAAGAGATGGTGTCAGGGCTGGAGAGATGGCTCAGAGGTTAAGAACACTGGCTGTTCTTCCAAAGGTCCTGAGTTCAATTGTGAGCAACCACATGGCGGCTCATAACCATCTATAGTGAGATCTGGTGCACTCTTCTGTCATACAGGCACAAATGCAGGCAGAACCCTGTATAAATTATAAATAAATAAATAAACCTTAAAAAAAAAGGTTGACTAATCTCTGGAGATTGGTAGTAGGCAGTGATGTCTACTAGTCTGATTCCTCTGGTGTTTCTAATGCATGGAGGGCTGAAGACCACAGACTCACTCTTCAGGTTAGTCAGCGCCCACTCGGTAGCCCATCTGTGCCCATAGTAAGATGCAATCTGTGTGGTTTTGTAGCTGCCACAGCTCACAAGGAAGCAGCACTGGAATCCCATGGGGCTTTGAGATGGGTTATCTCTGTGTAACCCAGGCTGGCCTCCAAATCAGGGACCTCTTACTTTGGCTTGCCAAGTGCTGGGATTTCCCAGGCACACACCATATCTAGAATTAGGACTGTAGAACGTCAGATTGGCTGTGCTTCATGTCTTTCCTGTCTTATTCCAAGCCAGGTGTCTGGCCTTAACAAGAACCCCTTGTGGCAGTTGGAAAGGGGGAATGCTTTGATCTCAATCTGCTCGTTTATTGTATCGATGTTTATTTAGCATCTCCTGTGTACCCAGTGAAAGTTTGAAAACTGTTTGTTTCTGTTATGCAATCAAGGTGCTGATAAAAGTTGGCTCAGGAATTTCAGAGAAAACATACTGACCCTCTTCCTGTTTGTGGGAGTCAGCTTCCCAGCAATGGGGATGGAACTGAGCCCCAATGGGCATGTAACCATTTACCTGGCCACATTTCCACTCACCTCTGCCTGACAAAAGAACCCTTGTGTACACAGGGAGGGAGGTGTGGAGGAAGGTGGCTCACTATTGAAACGTGGCTGGTTAACAGTGGCTGAGGCACAGGATAAGAGTGCAGTGTGTGGCAGTCAGGGGACCGTGTGAGACCTGAGGAGGGAGAGGCCTAGGCCACCCCCCTACACACAGCTTGCTTCGTGCATGGTGAGAAACTTACCGCAAAGCTCTTATAGCTGAAGCTGGGGTGGCGGGGCGGGCTCTGCCTGCCAAGCTCCTACAAGGGAGCCTGCAAGTATCCTCAGCTTTGAAGTCCATTTGCCATCTGTCTGTCATCTGTGTATGGTGGTTAGCGTTAGCTGTCAGGCTGCCATAATCTGAGCTACCTGGAGAGTCTCAGTAGAGACTGTGTATGTTAGCTTCACCTATGGGCATGCATGTGGGGCATGTATTGACCGTGTGAAAGTCATGTAGAAAGTCCAGCCTAAAGGCAGTCGGCAGCATTCCCTGGGTTGTGTCCTGGGCTGTGTAGGGAGGGGACTGCCCACAAGATGCCTGCATGCCCTCATTCTCTCTGTTCAAGACAGTGGCTGTTTAAGTTCCTGCTACTTTGAATTCTTGTCTGATGCACCATAACCTGGACTGTGGGTAAAATAAACCCTTTCTGCTCTGAGCTTTTTTGGGGGGTGAGGTCGAGGTATAGGTTATATTATCACGAGCAGAAATGAAATTAGAACTCTGTCATCTGTCATCTACCCCCGATCTTATCCATCTATCATCTATGTGTATGTTTATGCGATCTTGATCTATACTGTCTATCTTCTACCTGTATCTACTACCTATGTATCTCTCATCTATGTACACAACCATAAACCTATCCAATTTATGTATCTCCCCTCTGCGTATGTGTCCATTTGCTTTTGAGGTGAGCTGTTGCTGTGCAGCCCAGGCTGGCCTCTAGCTCCTGAGCTTCTGGCCTCAGCCTCTCCAGTGCTAAGGTTACAGGAATGCAGCCCCAGGACCAGCTACCTAGCAATGTCTTCATTTAGCTACCTGGTGGTAGATTTTGTTGATTTTCATTGTTTTTTTTTTCATTTTTATGAATACATATTTACAATAAAATTTGACTACAGTATTTTACTTCGTACTCATTAGCTAAAGAGAGACTGTGAGTTCTATAACCTTTGGACAATGCTGACTCTGGATCTGAGGCTTAAGGACTTTTAGAGTGTTCTTGAAGGCCATAGGAGGTGTGTGTTGTGTTATTGTTTTGAAGCATGGTCTTTCTATGTAATCCAGGCTGGTCTCAGACCCACAGAGATCCAACTGCCTCAGCCTCCCAAGTGCTAGGATTATAGTTGTTTGTCATCATACTCAGTCTGTATGTTTTTTGTTTTAATTTTATTTTATTGGGGGTGGGGCAAGTGCTGTAGCATGTGAGTGGGGATCAGAGGACAACTTGTGGGAGTCACTCCTCTCCATCTACCATGTGGGTCCTGGCTATCATACTTGGAGGCAACTGCCATTATCCATTGAGCCATCTTGTCAACCCTTAGGGTAAGAATCTTTAAGAAGTAATATAGCATGCTTATCTGTTATGTTATATTTCCTGTTTGAAACTGTATATATTAGAAGTAAAACACTGCTATTGGGAGTTAGGGGGGATAGTAGCTACAGGGGTACAGGAAGAAGGAGGAACAATGTATACTATAGCACAACAGGGCATTCCTGGTTGTCTCAAAATAGCTGAATATTTCAAAGTAGTGGGGATTTGAAGATTCTCAGCCCAAAGAAAAGTAAAATGTTAGGGGTGATATGATGCATATATTGAAATGTCACAGTGAGCCAGTAGAGATGGCACACATGTCTTTAACCCAGTACTCAGGAGGCAAAGGCAGGAGTAGGATGGCCAGCCTAGATGACACCATGAGGCCCTCTCTCCAAAAATAAAATCAGGGGCCTAGAGAGTTGGTTCAGTGGTTAAGAGCTTATGCTGCTCTTGTGGCTCAGTTCCTATCTCCCACCACAGGCAGCTCAGGAATACCTGTAACTGTAGCACCAAGGTACTGAACGCCCTCATCTGTTTTCCTTGGGAGCCCACATTCACATGTACATAATACACACACACATACCCCCCATTCCCTTACATATAATTTTTAAAATACATTTTTAAATAAAATAAAGCAAGTCCCAGTGAACTGGCTCAGTGGACACCTGCCATCAAGCTTGACAATGTGAGTTCAGTCCTTAGGACCTACCTGGTAGAAGAGAACCAACTCCTACAAGCTGTCCTCTGACCTCACACACATGCTGCAGTGTGCTCCCCACCCCCAGATAAATAGGTAGAGAGACAGAGAGATAGATAGACAGATAGATAGACAGACAGACAGACAGACAGAGAGATAGATAGATAGAAAGATGCAGTTTGAAAACTAAAACATGAATGCTGGGCTGTAGCTTATGGGTAGAGTACTTGCCCAGCATATATGAGGCCCTGGCTTCCATCCTCAGCATAAGCTGAATATGGTGGTGTAGATGTGTAATCTCTGCATTTAGAAAGTGGAGGACAAAGGACCAGGAGTTCAAGGTCATCCTTAGCTACATATGGAATTTGACACTAGGCTGGGCATTATGATACCCTGACTAATAATAATAATATATTATATTATAATATTATATATAATTTTGTTGTATATTATATTATACTACTATATTATGTTATAAAATAGTTATTATTATTCTTATTTAAATGCAATATAGTGCCATGAAAGTAGAACAGGAAAAGGAAAGGCTGTCTACTCTGCTCATAGCTGCTAAAGATTCCCCAGGGACTGACCATTACCCCAGGCTACAACCTTGGTACTCTGAACTGGGATGGCACATTTCAGATGGCAGTGGCTAGTGGCTGCTGGTACCCCTGACCACATGTGCCAAGCCCAGATTTCCCCACAGTTACTCTCACCATCAGCCTTTCTGTCTTACCAGCCCTACCTAATTCCAAATGTTCTAGGCATTTTTTTTCCTCAAGCTGTAGCTCTATTATTTTGGATGGAAAACAGTTCTCTAGCTTTTGATCTCATGCTTAAATAAAAATGTCCTCCCGTTCTCCATGATATATTTGCTTATCGGATTTATTTAATGAAATATGGATTTATGCCATAAATATTGGAGTTGGTGTCATCCATATTTCAATTAATGGATCATTTATATGTCATGCTAACTTTGTAATTACCGAAATGTAGAAATATAGTGGAGTGAAATGAATCTCTGATCTCCTTTACATTCCGCCCCCATCCAAGATGTCGACGAGAAGAGGAAGATTTAATGTGAGGTTTCCTAAAGAAAGGGCAGGGGACTCAGAGGAGCGGGCTCCTCCAGCAAGGCTGGTGGAGATTTGTATTGCACTGTGAATTCCTCTCCTAAGAGTGGTGTGCTCACTGTCCTCAGAGAACAGCAAGTGAGGCCCTGCCAGAGGGTCTGGCCGTCAATCTACCTCCAGGTCTTCACCATCATCATTTTTGTCTCGGTCATAAAGCACAAGCTATTTTCCCTTTTGCCAAATCTCAGGCCTAAATGGCTCTAAATATACATGAATATAGATTTCTCGCTGAGTCCTACTGCCAGGAATTCTCTGGAAACCCTCACCTGACCTAGGAGAGAGATGTGTTCTCCATTCCCTGTGAACCAGCAGCATGTCACTTGGCTTCATCTTTGGCAGAAGGTTCTACCCTGGATGGTACCCTAGTGATCTCTCTTTCTTCTCTTTCTGTCTCTTGTGCACGCTAGTTGCTAACCAGAGAAATCTGGCAAGAGGTGCCCAGACAGTGACTCTAACTCACATATATAATTCCATCGGAATACATCCAATGGTGGGGGAAAAAAATCATTGTTCTCTCAACTAGCTGAGCCAAAGCCCGAGCAGAAAATACTAAAGTCAGCCGTGCCTTTGAGCTGCCTCTAACAGCGCCCTTTGGAGACCCATTTCATACAAAATTTGAAGCCTGTGTTTATTGCCCATTAAAGCAACCTTTATTTTATGGCAAATGTTGCAGTAATTGCCTTTTACGAAGAGCACTTTGTAACACACATGCACAGTTGAAAGAAAACCACTCTGGTATTGTCTATCGGGACGTAATGGCGCAATTAATTTTACTCCATCTGTTCCTGAGACTTTAAAGGAAAATGGATTTTTTTTTTGAGCGCACTTTAATGAAGAAGATAAAGCGGCCCGGCTGGTGTCCCACAGGCTCTGCGCAGTAAGTTCAGATTATTGCTCAGTCTGTCAGAATGGGCCGCTTCCCTCAGCAGCCGACACAGCCAGCAACCCGCTCTGGCCCCTCGCCGCGCCATTCCCGATGACAAACTGCCAGCCAGCTCCCACAAAAGCACGATTAAAATGTCAGCACAGGATGACGAAGGGGCCAAGAGGGTCCTCGGAGACAAACTGTGTTCAGTATGAGTTAATACTTTACAGCAGGGCTGGGGCCCAGCTTGCTTGCTGGCTGCTCTCAGGCTGCTGGCTTGCCTCAAAGGCGATGAAAGGGGCAGGGCTGGCAACTTGGTGGCAGGAAGGATGTGCCCTACACATGTCCATGTGGCTGATATGTGTGTCACATTTTGGAAGAGGTACCTGTGAGCTTACACCACTGAATCTGGGTTCCCCTCGGTGGCTTCTCAGCTATGAAGAAGGGGATGGCCAGGAAGGACCCTGTCACCACAAGCTTTGTTTTAGATGTTCTGAACATCCTTTCAAAGACTGCAAGGGCTACTGTGAAGATGCCCAAGAAAGAGATGGCTATGCAAACTATACAGTCACTATCACTTTGGATTCTGCATGCCAAAGTCTCAGAACGAGTAACTGAGGCAAGCAAGGGTCCAGCAACACATCTTTTCTTCTTCTTCTCCTCCTCCTCTTCCTCCTTCAGGGCCACATGTAGCTTTAGATGGTCCCAAATATGCTGTGTAGCTGAGGATGACCTTGAACTTCCAATCCCCCTGCAGCATCATGCCCAGGTTATGTGTACCTGGGGATAAAATCCAGGGCTCCCTGCATGCTAAGCAAACACTATACCAGCTGAGCTACAGCCACAGCCCAGCACAATGTCTTGTATTGGACTATCAGCAGCCTCAGGCCGGAGTCCACTAACCTGACAGGGAACAGTGGACAAGGCTGGCAAACTGCATCTTTCCCCTTGTTTCCCTCTCTACATCTGTGTGACCACAAGGATGTGATGAAAGGGCCAGGGATTTACATCTCTGGCCTCCTGCAGAGACCTGGTCTGCCATCCTAGCCAGGCAGCAGGTGTGAGCTGCTGCCATTGTCCCTAATGGTTATTACCAGCAATAAGCAGGACAAATGTGAGGTCATCTCTCCCGCTGGCAGGTCAGAGGGGGATGGATGGAAAGCCCCTTAGAGACTAAGAAATGAGATGGTCAGTATCCGTGGCGGAAGTGTCTCCAAGGCCAGGCTCCAGCCGATGCTTGAAAAGGGCAGAAGGGAGGAGAGGTGGGAGGGGAGGCTTCTCCTAGTGTGATTCCAGATGTCCACTCCCTCTCACGAGCAGTCGAGGGTGGCCATCGTTAGTGGGGAAACAAACCCGTGTACATTCATGGTACCAACGGAGTAACAGGCAGGAAGAAAGAAGGCCAGTTCAGGGCCGCTGCGGTTGGGGGCCAACTTCAAAAAGGAGTGTTGAGTGAGTGAAGCCCCGCTGTTTTCTAATTAAACTCCTTGCCCTTCACCCATGCATCCAGGGAGGCAGGTAAAGGATCCAAGCTGCCTAACTTCGGCTCTCTGACCTTGCTGCTTTCTCCCACTCTTATCTTGTGGTTGCTTCTCTGACAATGAGGGAACCTCCCACAGTTCTCCCACACACTCCTGCTAATCTTTAGTTCTCCCCCTTCGCTCTTGCCATGATTCCCATCTCTTCTCTTCCCCTCCCGCTTTCTGTCAGCTCTCTCTCCTGCAAGGGTTCTCTGGATCCTTCTTCTGTTTTATGGCTCTCTAAGGTTTTTCTGCCCACCTTTTCTAGGCAGCAGTTTTCCTGTCTTGAACATCATGTGACTCCCCTGGTAGTGAAATTATAATGGCCACGGTTGGCTTTTAGGGCACAAACAGATTTCTTTGAGTTACCCAGGACACAACAGCTTCACTGATGACCTGAAACAGCACCCTCTTAAAGCAACCAGTTCCATTCCTCTTCCTGCTGGGAAGTTACAAGGGGACCTTTAAGTTATATACGCTATAAAGTCACTGGAAGGAAAGACAGACAAGGGAATGGGTGACTTCATTCAATTATGCTTGCTCTTGTGCCTGTTTAGAAGCCTTTCATGTCCTTCAGCAAATAGTCTAGGGTACAAGGAGTGGGGGAGGGAACTGTACAATTGCAGGAATCATCTAGCAAGCTATTTCCAGAGCAAGCGGGAACAGCGGAAGGGACTGTCGCTCTAAGTTTTGCTCTACCACTCTCTCATCTGCTTGGGCTTCCTCGGCAGTTACACAGAGGTTGCTTCCCTGCCAGCCTCCTGTCTCCAACCATCACAAAGCTCTCTGGTTTTCTATGTACCCGTCCCACTCAGGAGGAATTCTGTCCTTTTAATTTTATTTTACTTTATTTCATTGAGATGTGTTTATCTTATTTTGTGTGCCTATGTGTATCAGTATGCATGTGTCTGCAATACCTCCAAAAGCCAGAATAGGGAGCAGCATCAGACTCCTGAGCTGCCCAGTGTGTATACCCTGGGAAGGTAACTCCATACTTGGGTCTTGTGCAAGAATAGCAAACGTTCTTAACTGCTGAGCCACTCTATAGCCCCTCAAGAGAAGTATTTTAAATTGATGTTATTTTAATAATCCAAATAGCAGGCATGTATTTTGGCAAAGTTAAAGAATGCAGGGAATAGAAAGAATATAGTACTACTGGTAATCCAGAGCCCTCAGCAGCTAAGAAAAGGAAGGCCTTCTGAGAAAAGGAGGCTTTCCCCAAGAATCGATACATTGGGGTTGGTTCTATAGAGGGTATGCCAAGGGAACATGAATTTTGGACTTTGAGCTTTGGGGTAGATAAACAGACTCTAAAACCATTGTATTCTCTGCTGATTATGCAAGAGACAAATTCAGAGTCTTTGTAAACTCCCAGGAAAGACAGTTCCCCTCCCTGTTCTCTTTGCCCATCACCATGTCCTGAGAAGTGTGCTGGGATGAATTCCTGGGGGGAGATGTGGAATGAGGAGTTATCACCCCTGTAACCTGCGTTCTTTTCTGCAAGACTCTATTGTTGAAAACACAGGCACGGAGGCCTCTTGAATACTCCCCCAGTATGCTTTTTGCCTAAATAGAGCCAGATGTTCATTATGTGGACCCTTTCTCTCTTTTTCAAGTGTGCATGTGCCTGTGTGTGTTCATGTGTGTGTATGTGTGCTTGCAGAGACTGGAACAGGATGTTGGAAACTTTGGAGTTGCAGTTACAGGTATTATGGGCCATCTGACATGGGTGCTGGGATGCTGACTCCAGTCCTCATGATTGAACAATAAGCATACTTAACCATACTTAAGCATACTTAAGCCGATGGTTCTCAACCTGTGGCTCCTGACCCCTTTGGGGGGGTCAAATCACCCTTTCATAGGGGTCACCTAAGACCATAAAAAAATAGAGATGTTTACATTATGACTCATAACAGTAGCAAAATTACAGTTAGTAATTACAGTTAGTAGCAACGAAAATAAGTTTATGGTTAGGGGTCACCACAATGTGAGGAATTGTATTAAAGGTCACAGCAATAGGAAAGTTGGGAACCGCTGCACTCAGCCATCTTTCCAACCCTCGCTAGAAGAGTCTCCATCCTCCTCCTCAAGCCCCAGGTAGCAACAAGCCTTTAATGACTGTGTAAAGTGATTGCTGCACAAGCATGAAGGCAGAAGTACAGATCCCCAGCATCCATATGCAAAGCCAGAGGGGGGTGTTTCAGTGCATATTTATAATATCAATGCTGGACTGGAGAGACAGGATCTGTAGAGCTTGTTGGTCAGTCAGTCTAACCAAATTGAAGAGTTTCAGGTAAGGGGGGGACTTCGTCTAAAAGAAATTAAGGTAGAAGATGAGGCAGTGAGAGACCCCCTCTTGACTGCTGATGTCCACATGCACGGATATGCACATGCTTGTACACACACACACACCACCATGACCCACAAACCACATAACTCCACAGCTTTTGAATGCATCATAAAACCAGCTTCCCATGGCCTCCTCGAGCAGTAAAGCCCAGCTTGGGCACTGGGGGACGCAGCTCTCGGTCTTTAATGGACCACAGCTGAGGCAAGTTGAAAAGTGGGAGGGCTGTAAACTTCAGAACAGGCCTCACCAGTGCCGCCCACACGGCAGAATGATTCAAGAGGCTCCAAACTTTGCCTCATCAAGTCAAAGAATTCTGTGCAAATGAACTTTTCAAGAATTATGCCGCCGTTGGCATTACAGTATTACACGCACGCCCGTTCCCGATCACTCACTGGAACTTATTTTGTAGTTAACCTCCATAAAGGACTGTGAGAGCGAGCCCAGGCCTGTCACACACACGTTATTTAGAAGCCCTTATTATTATTTTATTGCTAGTCCTTGACAGCTGAGGAAAAGCCAAGCGCTTTAATCTTTTTTTTCCCTCTCCCCCTTTAGTTTACAGTGTAAGAGCTCTGTGTAAGATGGATTTGATTAATATGTAACAGAGATGCAATTCTCGGTAAAATGTGCTGTACGTTAGCACCCTGGAAAACAAACTGCAGTACAATGGCTTAAATCTCAGTCCATTGTATTATATAGACATCATAAATAATAGAGAGCAGGCAGATATTGCTGCCGGCTTCATCTGCATAACACATCTGAGCGCTCCATAATGCGTTCAGCTTGTCACTTTTAGTGCAGAAGAGAAGCCGTAAAGCTAACAGCTGACTAACACACATCGGCCCTACTTCTCCTTCTGGGGGGGTGGGGGGTGGCGAATGCTCATTAAGACATCTTAGCCCTGACTTTTAAAATCCATAACTCTTACAAATGTAAAAAAGTTGCCATGAAAGATTAAGTGCATAATATATGTCAAAGTATAATTTTTTTCATGCCTCTTTGCCACCGCCCAGCCAGCACTCCTCGCTGCCACTGCCAACGCCGCCACACCAAAACCCTCCCCTCTTTTATAGCCCTCACGCTAAAGGAAAGAAAATATAAAATGCCCAGGTTTCAGATAAAACCAGATGAAATATCATGTCCGTGACCTGGGTAAGAGGCAGTAATTTTTTTTTCTTTTTTGAAGAATGGATCTCCTGTAGCCTAGGCTGCTCTTGAATTCACTGAGCAGTCAGCGATGACCTTGAACTCCTGAACCTCCTTCCTTTACCTCCCAAGTTCAAGAATTAGAAGCACGCACTGCCACACATGGTTTACTGGGGATAGAACCCGAGTCTTTGTGCACACTGGGCAGGCGCGCTGCCCGCTGAGCTACACTCACAGCCCACCCCTACCCCCCTTTTATAAAGGAAATTAAAAAGAGAAAAAAAAATGTTATATGTGCTGTGCCTAAAAGATAACTGGAGGGAGTCAGTTCTCTCCACCATGTGGAGCTAGTCTCAAGCTCAATATGTAGCCCAGGATGGCCTTCGACTCCTGGTCCTCCTGCCTCGACTTGTGAGTGCCAGGACACCCAGCTTGTTGTTGGTTCTGAGTGACTCCCAGAAGGTCGCCACCTCTACCCTTTGTGTGTCTAACAAGTCAGTCCTCTCAATTCCATCTTTCAGATGGGCCACAAAGTCACTCTTGGCTACTTGAAATGATCTGCTTCCTTTTGGCAACCAGGAGGAAGGAAGCCTCCAACCCCTTCCTGATGGGCCTAGTTGAGTCTCTCTTGTGGGTCTTAGTCAGCAGGGACCAATGTGCTCTTCTAATGAGTGTTCCTGAGACTTGGTGTATGTATGTGTCTCTGAGCATGAATAGTGTTCACCTGTGCATACATGTATATTTGTCTACACATGCATGGATAGGTCAGAGGTCAATATCAGGTATCATCCGAAGTAGCTTTCCACCTGACCTTTTTTGTTGTTGTTTGTTTATGTGTTTTTTTAGAGACAGGGTTTCTCTGGTAGCCCTGGCTGTCCTAGACTCCAGTCGCAGACCAGGCTGGCCTTGTACTCACAGAGATCTTCCTCAAAAATGCTAGGATTAAAGGAGTGTGCCACCAGGACTAGGGTCCACCTGGCTTCTTGAGACAGAGTCTTTCACTGAACCTGGGGCTCACAGTTCGGTTAGTCTCTCTGCCAGCAAGCCCTAGGAGTCCACTCCCCCCCCCCCCCCTCAGCACCAAGGTTCGAGGCATGCACTGCCTTACCCAGCCTGTCATGTGGTGCTGATGCTCCTAGCATGGGTCCTTCTTGCGCTGAAAGCATTCTACCAACTGAGCCATCTCCCTGCCCCGAACCCCATAGGTTCTCTGAGAAAAAAAAATTGAGAACATTATAGCACATCATTTTCCGCGATGAGGGCGAGGCGTTTTAAAGGATTAAGGCTGTCAGACAGACGAGAAGAAAGCATATTTGTAGTTCTAATGGAGGGGCAGATCGCATTCCCTGGGGGGTATGGGAGTGTCTGGGGGAGCAATGTGGCCTTTCTCTGGTGGAGACTGCGATGCAGACGGTTTATGTCTGTATTTGTCTCATGATACCCATCTCTACAAAAAACAACAACATGCTTCACAGGGCTGGAGAGATGGCTCGGTGGTGAAGCACCGCCACACAAACGTGAGGGGCAGAGGCGGGGTCCCCACAGCCCATGTGAAAAGCCAGGCATGCTGCAATGATGTCATTTCGAAGGACACCTCTGGATTAATCATGGAAAGCCAGGTATGACAGTTCAGTACACTTGATAGTGATTTCTGCCTCTTATATACATGTACACACACAAACACACATATACACACACATAACACAGAGACAGCAGATAGTACTTGAGGAATGGTATCTGAGCCTGACCTACACTTGCACACACAGTGAGAGAGAGAGAGAAAGGCACACAGGCACCAAAAACATACTTTAAAAACAGTTTTATAGTGCTTGTAAGAAAAAAAAAAAACAAATGGCTGATGGAAGGCAAGCTGAGCATGAGACAGGAAATTTTTCCTAGCACTTATAATTCACCCGAGGGAAAAACATTAGAGCTCCTAACACTTGACTCATTTAGCATGAGCTGAACCAACTTCTGAAAAACAAAGTTACAGGAAGGAAAAAAAAATATTTTTTTTTTTGCCCTAACCACCCTGTATAAGGTAGGGGATCGGCATGCCAAGCCAACAGAAGTTGGAAGCCAACACAGAAGTTCCATGGTGCACTAGGAGGAGAACACTGTTTACTTATAAGGAGTGTGTGGTGTACATGTGTCTGCGTGTGCATATTCGTATGTGTGGTACCAACCAAACTAGACACAGGGGCTTTCATTGTGCCTGTGGGTGAAGACTGAAAGAAATCTTACTTCCCTCTGAGAGGAGTGTGGGCCTGGAACAGTGGGACATTTTCCACCAATTACAATGACAGTTTGTTGGAGAAAGTTGCCACTAAACTCCAGTGTGGGCTGCCTCACTGTAAGTTTGACTTTTGGTTAGTGTCCCCTAGGCTGGCCCTTCCGAAAACTCTGACTCTAGAGCCCCAGTTTTGCTGCTCATTCTTACCATATTCTTTCTTTCTGTTTTTTTTTTAAGTTTGCATTTATTTTATTTGTGTGGGAGGGGTGGAGTCCTCATGCCTGGATGTGTGGGTGGATGTCAGAGGACAGCCTACATGGGTTGGTTCTCTCCCTCCGAGCTGAATCACTGACCATGAGCACTGGCGGCAGGCCTCCTTACCTGATGAGCCACCTCACCAGCTCATCTGGCTCTCTTCTTGCTATAGCTTGTAGTCTCTTCTTCCAGGTGGCTGGATGTCTGGTCTGACCACAGCATGTCCTATAGCCAGTGCAGTCATGGCTCCAACCTCACTGCTCCGTGAGACGTCTCCAGAAGCACCCAGAGTATCTTCCATCTTCCATGAAGTTGCTTCCAGGGTACTGGATGCTCTTTGGCTTCAAAACTTGAAGTCTCACCCTCATCCTTCAAGATGTAATTTGAACCTCAGCTGTTGTTGAATTCTTACCAACCCTGTGCTTAGTGTTCCTCTACTGCATGAAAACCTTACTGTATCTTGAACATTTGTCCCCTGGGCCATCCACAGAAAGGTGTTGCTTCTTGCCACTGACTGTACCATAGCATACCACACACTCTGCCATCCAAGTGCTGACCAGGCTGGACCCTGGTTAACTTCTGGGACCACATTACTTGGGTCATGGCCACAGGCTGTAGACCATAATATGTATTCTCATAGATAGGGAGGGTGGATTGGTTGCTTTTGGCATTGATAGGACTGAATGCTTCACAGGAAGAGCTTAAGGGATGGCAAAGTGGCTCAGTGTTTAAAGGCACTTACTCCCAAGGCTAAAGACCTAACTTTGACCCCTGGAACTCACAAGGTAGAAGGAGAGAACTAATTCTCAAAGATTGTCCTTTGCCCTCCACATATGCGCACGCACACACACACACAAACACACATGTTTGCACACACCCACATACCACACAAAAGGGAGGGAAAAGTTTTATTTTGTTTTATTCTTTAGCCTAGTTCTCTTCCAGCTGAGCTGTATTGGCACAGTGCTTTGCAAGTTAAGGAAGAGAGAGTTTCCCTTGGCCTGAAGATTGAGAGGATCGTGGCGAAAAAGCATGGCCATTGGGAGCAGGAGGCTAGCTGGTTGGGTTGCATCCCTAGTAAGGAAGCAGAGTGAACAGGAAGTGGGGCCAGGCTGTAAAACCTCAGGACCCACCTCCAGTGGCCCCTTCTATCAAGGCTCCACCTCCTGAAGGTCTCCCAGAACAGCAGCATCAGCTGGGGGCCAAGTGTTCACATACACACACACACACACACACGCACACGCACATGTGTCACACTCAAACCACAATTTAAGTTTATTCTCAACCGTCTCCTCCAGGCAAACAGGCCAGCCACAGTGTCTTTGCGGTAGATACCTTATGTACCTCTAATACTTTCTCCAAAGTCTGTTCCAGGAGATATTGCTGGGTTATGGCGTACATACAGATTCATTTTAGTAAGCATTGTGGGTTGCTTTCAGTTGTTAGCAATTTTACCACCGAACTCTCATGCACAACAGAGCTCATCTCTACATGTTCCAGCCCACACTTGCTATGACCCACCATTCTGGTTTTGATCCTAGCACTTAGGAAGCTGAGGCAGGCAGATCTCAAGTTCAAGGCCAGCCTGGTCTACAGAGTAAGTTCCAGGACAACCAGGGCTACAGAGAGAAAGACTGTCTTGGAAAAAAAAAAAAGATTACCTTTGTTTTTAATCATGTATATATGTATAAGGATGAGTAAGTGGCCATGGAGGCCATGATCCTCCTGCCTTCACCTTGACTGTTAGGGTCACAGGTGTGCGCTACTGCACCTGTTGATGTAGTGCAAGGGATCAAAGCCAGAGCTTCCTGCATGTTAAGCAAGTGCTTTACCAACCGAGCCACTCTTCTAGCCCTGGGTTTCCATGTTTTCTATGGCTTCACTGGCGTCCTAAGACAAGACAGTAGGAATTCTTCCAGGCTGCCTGGGAAAACCCAAGGGAACTCAATTGATTATAAAGAACTAGCAGGGATGTGTCATCCCTGCCCAAACCCTTTCCAATATTCTCATACCAAACTAAGCAAAAAGAACAGCCACATGCTATGTCAGAATTCGGGAGACTCCCAAGGTGAGCTCAACGTACCTTTGCTCAATATCAAAAACACCTCAGCCAGGCATGCTGGCACACACCTGTCATACTGGCACTCAGGACGTAGAAACAGGAAGGCCAAGAGCTGAGGGTCATTCTTGGGTTCATATGGAATTTGGGCCTAGCATGGCCTAGAAGAGACTCTGTCTCTCAAAAAAAACAATTAAAATTAAAAAGCTTCTGCTGCTGCTTCTTTATTATAGAAGTATTATATACCGAACCTTTGAGGCCTGTCTTCTTTGTGTATCCCCTCCTCACTCAGCAATGCACATCAGCGCATGCTTCATAGACCTAGAGGAGAAAAGCATTTCTTTTGCCCCAAGATCTTCTCTGTGAGACCCTCTGCTGGAGGCTTCAGTAATTACTAACAGAAACAGTGTAACACAAAGACCAAAATAGAACATAGGATTTGAGGCCAGCCTGCACTACATGAGCCTCTGTCAGTCTGGGGTTACGGCTCAGCTAATAGAGGGACTGCCTAGCATGCGTGAGGCCATAGGTACCACCCCAGCAACTCTTAAACCTGACCTGACGGTGTGTGCCTGCAGTCCCAGCACTCACTTGGGAAGCAGAAGCAAGAGGATCCAAACTTCAAGGTCATCCTTGGCTACATAAGAGGGAGTTTGAGGCTAGCCTGGGCTCTGTGAAGCCTTGACTCATCCGCTCTCTGCCCCCACCCCAAACCTTACTGCCTACACTGTGACCAGGATAATTGAGTTGGAAGTGGCATCAGTGTTTCTCCATCTTCCTTCAGGCTCACACGAGTTCTTTACCCAAAGGGAGAGAGATTAATTGAGGTCTTTTATCTTCCATTCAAATGAGGCTTTCCTGTGAATTGCTCCCGCCCTCCCAGCCCTGACAGCTCTCCTAACCTCCCCACCCTCATTAGGAGCTGAGCCTGCCATGAAGAGGCCCCTCCATCTCTGCAGGGCCACAGCATCCCTCTAGGGCTATCATCTGCCTCCCCTGATATCTCTGACCTAGCATCACCCTCAGTACAAGTGTGAAACATCACTGGGGGAAGCCAAGCAGATCCAACCGGAAGCTGGGCCCTCAATCCAACCCTCCCTACTCTGCCAGATGGCCTGGTACAGCAAGCCTTCTTTCAGAATTAATAACTCGCCCTCTGGAGGGCCAGCTCCAGCCAGCCAGCCTTTCCATTTCTATAGCTCAGTGTATCCCCCCTCCCTGCAGTGTCTTTGGGCTGCTCTGTTCAGGGCAGACTTCAGGCAAGAGAGCTGCCTCCTCTCCCTGTATCTCCCTTTGCCTTTGGCTTCTGACGGTGCAGCTTTTAATCTAGAAATTATGGTAAGCTGTATGTGCATTTTGAGAGTATATCATTGCGGCATTTAATTAACAGTTATTAGTGTTAGCGTACTGCGCTGTATTCTATGTCACAAGTCATCAATTCTCCCAGAGCAGTTATAGCAATTAAGAACTCCATCATACCTTCTGTATAGTCATTTGGTAGTTTTCCAGATCTTTTCAAAACTGGAAATTACTAATCAAATCATTTCTGCTCTGTGCCTCGATATCGTTTATTCCGCTCCTAATGATGTGCGACTTTCCTCTCTCTCTCTCTCTCTCTCTTTCTCTCTCTTTCTCTCCTCCTTTGGCCGTTAACGGAGGCATCCGAGCGTGAGTCTAACCCATTTCACACTGCCGTCATGCTTTGGCGAGGCGATAATGAACTTGCAGGAGGAAATGCAAGCGCTGCTTCTCTCCGAGCAGGGCACTGTCTTGCCTCTCCTGCTGTTGGGTGATTGAATTGTTGGAAACTGGGAAACGCATCCGCAGACCTACAAACCTGACTCTGCCTGTTGCCGAAGCCGTGACAGTGGAGCTTCACGTCAGAGCTCAGCACCACTCCTACCTAGCCAATCTGTCATGCCCCTAAATGGTCACTAATTACTTTGGTTGTGGCAGGGGTAGAGGTGGGGAATCCTAGCTTTGGCGTATGTATACAACCCTTAATAGGTGAAAATGGAGAAGCCTGTGGAAGCCTCAGCAAAGAGACACCCCTCCCCCGCCAATCTCACCAGGTAAAGTTTGTTGAGAGTACCCTTGAGCTGACTGTCACATGTCCTGAGGTTGGCCTGCAGGAGGGCATCTTGTTTCCTAGGTCACTTGGATAAGCCCTGAGTCAAAAGCTCAGGACAATCCGATAGCCAGATTTTATCAAAAGGCCCCTGGCTAGCTTGTGATGATGTGTAGAGTATAAATGAAAAAGAGCCAGCTTGCGGCACCCCTGAGGATCCTTTCTCCACATCCAGGAACACTGAGCATCCCAGAAGCATCCGAGATGACTGAATCGCCACCATTTGTGCAGCAGCAAGCAGGCTGTGCCACAGACAGCTGGGGGCAAGACTGACTTCACTGGAGTGCCAGGCTGTCTCTTCTTGTGAGGCCTGGAGCCAGGGCCAGGGCCAGGCCAGCCAATTCAGAGGCCATTGACTGGTCTGATCAGACTAGGACCTTGCCAGACCCCTGTCTTTGCCCATTTTGGCCACCGCCTACCTTGGCTCCATTAGACTACCAGACTGCTTGTGTGGTTTGCAAGAATAGATGGTCCAGCCCCTTCTGTGTCAGGCTGAGCTACAGTCCCTTAGCCAGGCCTAGCCCTGCCCAGGCATCATCGTGAGTCAGGCTCATCCTGCAGACAGGCTTATCAGACCCTCATTATTTGACTTGGATTGATTAAGCATGTGCAAAATGAAGTCCCAACTCAAATCCCTACCTTCCAGACATCCTCTTGTACTTAAGGAGAGAGAACGGCGCTCCCCTCTGCACCCTGTGTGACAGAGTTTGAAGGCCCTGTGGACTGGATGGAAAACTAAGACCTTCAAATAGCACAGTGACAGCAACCATGCCAGTTCTCCCTCCTTGCAAATGTCAATCTCTGTGAAAGAAAATATAGCCCCCAACATGGCCACCCCTGCCATGTTTAGGAAGCTATTTAGAAACTATTTAGAAAGTGATAGTTGAGGCTGAGGAGGTGACCCAGTGATTTAGAGCATTGCTGCTCTCGTAGAGGACCCAGGTTTAATTTCCAGCACCCACACAGTTGCTCACAACTATAACTCTAGTTCCATGAGATCCCATCTTCTCTTCTGACCTCTGTGGACACCAAGCATACATGTGGCATGCTTACATACATGAAATAAATAAATAAATAAATAAATAAATAAATAAATAAATAAATAAATAAATAAATAAATAAATAAATAAATGAACCAACGCTGTGGTCAGGGCTAGTGTGGCAGTGATCCCCTGTTGTCCCAGCACTGGAAAGGTGAATCCCTGGAGGTGGACAGCCAACCAGTCTGGCATAGTTGGGGAGTTATGGACCAATGAGAGACACTATTTCAAAAATAAATAATGTGGGTGGCTCCCAAGGAATGAAATCCAGTGCTGTCTTCTGATCTCCCCCCACCACCACATGCACACAAGAAAACACACAAATACCTGGGCACCTCCCCAATGATGCTGACCTTGGTAATAACTCCCCCAATCTCCTCACAAACGTAAAAGAAGGCAACAGGGATCCCACATGGATTTTCTTCTCTGTGGTATGCTTGTTGGGACTCTCGTGATGAATAGTGGTTTGGAGAGAATCATGTTTCTTTGCATCATCGCATTGCCACACCCCTTTCACCAGCATCACCACCATAGTCTAGAAGCATGCTACTAACACAGGGGAGTTGGGATTGGGTTCACACACATTTAGGAACGCAATACGGCCCCTACATGAAACACCAAATGTCCAGAATTTCTCAGCTGAGGAATTATGGGAAAACCCAGGATCTAAGAAAGCCAGTGTACTCATTCCAATTCAAGCCCATTGACTGTCAGAAGGACCGTCAGGGGAGTGCCATTCATTGCCTGGGGAGGTATTGGAAACAAGAAATTGCTGAGTGGCTACCAGATGTGTCAGCATTAGCAGCCTTAGGCCAGTGCTTAGACTGTCTGTGTGTGCATTTTCACCTGTGTGAGGGATGCCTGTGTGTGCACACTCAGGTGCATACATATATTAGTATGTGTGGAGCTAGAGGTTGACAGGATGTCTACTCAGTCATTCTCCATCTTTTCTACTGAGGCACGCGCTCTCGGTTGAACCCAGAGCATGCTGGTTCAGAGAGTACAGCTGGCCCTCTTGCTCTGGAAATCTTACTTCTGCCTTCTAAGCTCTAGGGTCACAGGCAGACAGCATGCCCACCTGCCGCTAACAAGGGAACTGTGAATTTGAACTCTCCACTTGCACAGCCAGTGCTTTAGCCACTCCCCCTGCCCCCATCAGGCTTCTCCCATGCACCAGCAGGGAGGGGGCTGGGTAGGATCTGGCTCTCCTACCCCCACCGCCATCACTTGAGTGTGTGCTGTGCATCCATGGCTCTGGGATAGAGGTAGCTGCATGGCCAAAGCCTTGATGAAATTCATAGGTTAATGTCTTAAAACCCAGTGGAGGGGAGGGGACTGGCACACTGTAAACAAAAGGAACTTATGGACCTAAGGTCTTGGAGCGTTCTCTCTCCTAAGGATCAAGGGTCCAAGGAACTACTCTCAGAGAGACATCCCCAGTGGGAAAAGGGCAAAGCCCTGAAGTTCAAGCGTGGTTTGATTGCTGGGGTTTCCATTACTAAAAACAAAAGGTAAATGACTCTAGCATACACAGACTTTTGTTTGTGTATTTGTTTGTTTATCTTTGAGTGTATGTGCACATCAGTGTGCACACACATGTATGCCTTTTGGTCAGTAAGTGCACACATGTGCCATCATGCATGTAGAAGTCAGAGACACCCTCTCACTTTGAGACATGATCTCATATTATTTGAAGCAATGTGGGCATATCCTCTTATCTCGACCACAAGACATGGGGAGGAAGTTCTCAGCTCAACTCCACCTTCATTCCACTGTACTTGGCAACCAAAGTTTGTGGTGGTAGTTTTGGCAACAGGATCTTAATACCTAGGTCTAGCAGGCCACTGGGAGCAATGACAAGAGTGTTCAGTTTGGGGGCCTCCCGGAGAGCCCCTGCCGGTAGCTTCTAAGGAAATGTCCCATACTTGGCACTGTGGTTTTGTTTTTACATTTCCCCTGTGCAGTGCACAGGAAAAGACGGAGGGTGCATCCTTAGGGTGGAGGCAGGCTCTGTGGTCACTTAACATTTGGTTGCATGGTTGGGGACACATTTTTATAATCCCAGCACCAAGAAGTAGAGGCTGGAGGATCAGAAATCCAAGGTCATCCTTAACTATTTAGCTACATGAGACCCCCATCTCTAAATGGAAAAAAAAAAAACTTCTGAAGACAAGGAAGCTAGATGGTGTGAGGTTCACTGCCCTCTCAGACCACTGCCAGGGCCAATTCTAGAATATTACTGAATGTCTTAGTCTGATGTTATTATCCCCCATATCATTTCCTGAAGGAATCTGAGCTGTAACCAAACCTATGGCTGTCATAAGGACTCCCAGCGTGGAGTCGCCCAGTTGGCACTGCTGCCTCCAGAAAGCACTTGACCATATGAGAAGTGACTGAGTTCCTGGGAACTGGTGTGGCAAAACCGGAGGACTTGGCCTCTCGAGGGCCCTGGAGGATGGCTCCCCCCAGCTCTGGACACAGCACGCGACTGCTTTCCCAGATCCCTGCCCATCCAAAGCTCTCCAGTTGTTTTCTTTTTTTCCTCCTTTGCATGGATTCTGTGGGGTAGCCATATTTTTTCTGCCTGAGAGAGGCAGCAGGGTAGGGAAAGTGAATGAGTAGTGTTTTTCTGAAGCATCGAGGGCAGCTTGAATGCAACAAGGCTCTGCCACAGGCCTCAGGAATCTTTCCATTCCTTCAGTCCAGAACAGCTGAGTCTAAGCTGATAGACCATGTACTTGATTGAACTCTTTACAAAAATGGCCACATGCTGGACATGCTGTTTACTTAGAGTACTTGTCTAGCATGTACAAAGCCTTGGGTTTGGTTACCACTTAGACCAGGTGTGGTGCTGCATGGCTATAATCTCTGCATTCATAAGGAGGAGGCAAGAGTATCAGAAGAGCAAGGCCATCATGGGCTACACACTGATTGCTAAGCCAGACAGGGCTACATGAGATCCTCTTTCAAAAAATAAGTAAATAACCAGTAAGTAGGGCCAGTGAGAGGGCTCAGTGGGTAGAGATTTTCCCACATAATCCTAGTCACCTGAGTTTGACCCCAGAATCCACACAAAGATGGTAGCGGGGAACCGGTTACTAAGAGTTGTCCTGTTCTCCTGACATACATGCATGGCACAGGCGTGTCCCCAAACAAGCCTACCCCATACAGCATGCACATACATAATAATATAAAATTAGCCAGGATGGGTGTGGTGACCTATAATCCTAGCTCCTAGGAGATGGAGACAGGAGGATTAGAAATTCAAACTTATCCTTGGCTTCATACCAAGGCCATCCAAGGCTATAAGAGACCCTGCCCAAGGATGTTGGTGCTGATCCTGGGGGTCCTAGATGGTGTACTGGGAATCCTCATACCATCGACATTGCCACACACTCCTGCATAGAGATTTGAGGTGCCAGATGTCTTCAAAGAAGGGCGTCAAAGCTTGCTGCCACTGAGGCGCTAGCTGCGGCCACCTCTGAGAGCCTTTGATCCATCGCTGTCTGAACCAACCCCTCTCGGGGCTGAAGTGCTTTGAACACAGAGCCATCAGCCCCTCTCCGCTGCCCTCCAAGTTACCTCACGCAAGCAAAAGCACAGGCCTCTGGGGGCGGCTCTTTTCATCTCCCCTAAATCACGAGGGGTGTCTCCTTCTGTGTCACCCTATGGGGGCCCTAAGAACTCTCTGGAAGACAGTTCAGAACCTGCCAGGCCAAAGAACTGTAGACAGACATTCACTGTCTTGGTGACTTTCCTCTATTAGTTTCTGATATGGATAAACCACAGGCAGACAGAAGATGGAGAGGAAAGGAAATTCGTCCTAAGGCTGCATGTTTTGTTATTTGGGGTGCAGGGGGAGTATGGAGGGATTCTTCATGGAGAAAATCCAACAGTAATGAGAGTCTGAAGCCCCGGAGCCAGACATATTGCAGAGCTAATGTGATATTTTGGTTTTGTTTATTCTGCAGAAATGGTGGAATTTCATTTTTTAGTAGAATTACAAGTTCTTCTTTTTATTATTCACAAGCCCTAACATGTGTGGCTGTCTGAGCAGGGACATTGCTGAGTTTAATACCAGCCTCCTCGCGAGTCGAAACTGGTTTCCCAGTCTACTCCCTGGTGGGCCTTGAGGCTTGCTGGAATGGTTTTCCCCTAGCTCCGAGCCGCTGTAGGGCTCCTGGCTGCCTTTTGCTGGGGGTAGCATCAAGAAGCCTAGCTGCGTGACTCCCCTCAGCTCTGCAGAGAAGGATGGAGATAAGTCACTGGAGACAGATTGGGACTGGAAAGGTAACAGGATCACTGAGTACTGGTTCCCAGGCCACCTGCTATCTAACCTCCTTGGGATCTACAGTAATGAGTGGCTCTCAGCTTTGGGGTGCTTGGTAAGATGGTTCCATTGGTAAAGTGCTTGACATACACACCCAAGCATGAAAACCTGCACCCACAAAGAAAACCAGGCCTGGCAGTGTGTGCTTGTAATACCAGCCGTAGGCGAGGAGGCAAGGGGACTCCTGGAGCCCATTGCTTAGCCAGTCAGTAAGTGCCCGGTTAGATAAGAAGCCCTGTCTCAAAAAACAAAGTGGAGAGGCTGGAGACATGACTCAGCAAGTAAGATTCATTGCTGCTTTTCCAGAGGACCAAAATTTGGTTTCCAGCAATTATGTTGGGCAGCTCAGAGCTGCCTGTAGCTCCAACTCCAGGGATCTGATGCCCAGTTCTAGCCTCCTCAGGCAATAACAGCATGTTCACAAGCCTCTACTCATACACATACAACACAACACAGAAATGAGTCAAAGAAAGGAAGGGAGGAAGAAAGGAAGGGGGGGAGAGAGAGAGAGAGAAAGAAAGAAAGAAAGAAAGAAAGAAAGAAAGAAAGAAAGAAAGAAAGAAAGAAAGAAAGAAAGAAAGAAAGAAAAGAAAGGAGGAGAAAGTGCAGTCATACCTGTGTGCCACCTGCACCCACATATATACAACCTAATTCCTCCCCTTTTCTGATTTTCTTGTTCTATGTGGTTCCCCTGCATTGTGCTCTTGCATGAAGATAGATGTACAGGCCAGAGAACAACTTAAGATGTTCTTCAGGGTGCTATGTACTCTGTTTTTCAGGAAGAATCTCTAATTAGCCTAGGACTTACCAAATAGGTTTCTCGGTGAACCCCAGGATGTTCTGTCTCCACCTCCCGGGCACTGGAATTATAAGTGCAGGCTACCATATCCGGATATTTGTTTATTTTTCGAGACAGGATTTCTCTGTGTAGCCCTGGCTATCGTGAACTCATGTGTAGATCAGACTGACCTTGAACTCAGGCCTGCCTCTGCCTCCCATGTGCTGGGATTAAAGGTATGCATCACCGCCACCAAACTAGGCCCTGCTTCTTTGTACATTGATTCTGGGAATGGATCCTCATGGTTGCAAAGCAAGTGATAACAACTGGGCTCTCTCACCATACTTCTGCATTGTGGAGATTTAATTTCCCACCTTCCACCCAATATCCTGTAACCATGGTCATTTCATGCCCCAGGATGTGACTGTAGGCAAGAACTTTCTCCCTTGCTGTCTGTGTGATCTTGGGCCTGTTCATCCAGTTTATCTTTCTCATTTATAAAGCAGGAGAATCACCACCATCCTAACTGCCTCCACCCAAGGCTCAATAGTGACAGTACATGGCAGGCAGGTAGGCACCTGAGCAGGAGAGCGGTCTGCTTGGGGGACCATGAGGCCTTCCAATGTGTTCAAGCGGCTCCCTGAACACAGCTGTCCTTTTGAAAGCTTGCCCTGAGCGGGATGGGCCACATTGTTGTCTTAGCCCGCTGCAGTGTGCTTGTCATCTCTTGCACAATGGTGGTGGACTTGGCACAGCTGTGTGTTTGGGGAGCATGTAGAGCCTCAGTAAAAAAGCTGGTAGCCACCCATGATACATGGTGGTACATGCTTGTAGCCTTAGATAGAAAAAGGAAGGTCGCAAATCCAAGTCTATTATGAAGTGCATAGTGAATTCAAGTCCAGCTTAAGCAGCATAGTAATACTCCATCTCCCAAACACTGCAAGCCAAGGGGACAAAAAATATAACTTGGTTGATGGGTTGCTTTAAGAAAGCGTTCCTACAGCCCTGGGTTCTGTACATGATGCACATACCTGTAGTCCCAGCATTCAGGAGGTAGTGCCGGGAGAATCTCAAATTCCATAGCAGCCTGGTCTATGTAGGTCATTGCAGGTGACTCAGAGTGAGGTTTCGCTATGCGGATGGAGCTAAGAAGATGTCTCAGTAGAGTGCCTGCCATACAAACACAGTGGCCTGAGTTCAGTCCCCCAATGTCCACGGAAAAGACACAAACATTGGTGCCTGAGAAACAAAGACAGGTGGGTCTTTGGAGCTCATTGGCTAGTTGGCCTAGACTAATTACTGAGCTCCAGATTTAGTAAGATCCTGTCTCAGAAGAAAAGGTGACCAGGAATAGTGTTGCACGCCTTTAATCCCAGCATTCTGAAGACAGGGAGGCAGATCATTGAATTGAAGGCCAGCCTGCTGAGTTCAGTTCCCTGCTGAGCCAGGGATACATAGTGAGACCCTGTCACTAATAGTAACAATTTGAAGGGTCAAGGAGATACCCAACCTCAGCCTCTAGTCTCCATGCAAACATGCATGCATATTATCATGCACATGTTTACGCATACATGTGGGCATATTGGATCAGGGGCCTCTACTAAGCTTTCCTGGAGCTAAGCTATGAACAAGGACTCTAGAGAAGCTGAAAAATCTTAAAGACAGGAAGGGGAAGTCCTAATTACTACCTAGGAAACAACCACCCGCTCTAAAGCCAGCAAGTTACTGGAGGATAACGTGTGGACAGTGAGTCATTGGAACGCTGTAATCCTTGCTGTGAAAGAGAGAGTAATAACTGTATCATGGGGCCAGGAGAGGAGCAAGGCTTCATAAATCACTCCACTGGCAAGTGTTGCCTGCGTGTCCAGGCCTGTAGCAATCCATCCCAAATGAGGAAATAATAATGTCACGTTCTTCCAGCCTTTTCCTAGGAGAAAGTTCCATAATGGAGGGTGGGGAGGTATGCAGAAGAGTCCTTTCTGGGCCGTGTCTCACAGAAAGGTCAGCATGCGTGGGTTCTTTTTCCAACCTATGCCCCTGGCCAAGCTGAGGAGAGAGTTGGCAAGCAGAGAGCGTGGCAAGAATGAACCTCATGTTGAACACATAGTTTTTCCAGTTTGTTTTGTGTAAATAGATGGATGCTATGGAGTTTTACACTTATCTTGAGTGTTGATGCTAGTTGGAAAAGACATTTTGGATTTTGCTAATACTCTTCCATATTATCTATTTTTCATTGCATGTATCTAGGTTTTTCTTTTAAACAATTATCCCCATTTTATAGGTGGAAGAAAGCTCTTTCAAACAACTGAAGGGTCTGGGGTTTTTGTTTGTTTGCTTGCTTGCTGGTTTTGAGAGTAACTGAAATAATCTCCATATCAAATGAAACACCAAAATGAATAAAAGCTTAAAATCAACAGCTACCTCTTTACTGTCATTGTAGAAGTCTCAGTGTTGATGCTCTTGGATGGCGAATGACTCTGTTGTAGGCAGTGACTCTAAAATTCAGCTCTTTTTATCTTGATAGTAGCTTTGCCTCCTAATCTGTATCTGCCCAACCTGAAGAAAGGAGTCTGAAATTTGACCCACATCACCTCTGCCATAGTCACAGTCAAGAACTAGTCATGTAGCTCTAATGAGTTGCAAAAGGGGAGGAGATGGACTCCTTTACAGGCAGCTACCAATGTGAGGAAAGGAGTCTGGCAGATCTTTGGTGTTCAGGAACTGCTGTACCCTAAAGTGTTGCCTTAGTAGCTTACCAAGAGACATGGTTTTGCCTTAAGTCATACTGAATCAAGTACAGATATGCAGGCTAAGTTGTATTCTTGCATTTATTTATTGAACTTTTAGTAGCTTACCAACAGAGACATGATCTTTCCATAAGTCATGTGTAATCAAAACTGGATACTAGGCCTACATAGTTTTTTCATTCATTTGTTAATTCATTCATTCAATTTTCAGTAGCTTTCTAATAGAAACATAGTCTTTCCTTAAGACTTCTTGAATTGAAACATAGTACCTAGGCTATACCATACTCACTTGTTTGGCTTGCTTGCCAATAGAGGCTTGATGGTTCCTCAGGTAATGCTGAATGGAACCCAGACACTTAGACTATTTTGTATTCATTCTTTCATTCGCTCCTTAGGACAGTGTCCCGCTAAATAGCCTAGCCTGGCCTGGAACTTCTGATCCTCTGCTCCAGCCTCCTCAGGGTAGTTGTTTTCTGAAAGCACTAAGATGGAAACAAACTGATTGGGATTAAGAGAGGTAGAAGGGTGTAGCCAAGGGAGGGCGGACAGACTGATGCTTTCAGGGAGGGTTATGCAATCAATGAGTTTCTTAAAAATCTGTGGTCAAGGACCTGAAAATTGTAGAGTTCTGCTCTTGTAGAGGACTCCAGTTCAGTTCCCAGTACCCGTGTGGCTCACGCTCACCTGTAATTCCAGCTCCAAGTAATCTGAATCACTTTTTCTAGCCTCCGTGGGCACCTGCAATCAAATGAACATACTCACACACAGACACATATACACACATATAATTTAAAACAATAAAATAAATATTTTTAAAAACCTGTTCAGTCAGAGAAAAAAGACCCCTTTCACTGTTGTGGTCTAATTCCAGCCCTGCCTGTCCCTTGTACTTACACCTCTAAGGCTAATGCAGGGTTTTGAATCAAATTATAACACAGCCAACCACATAATAAGCAGATTCAGAAAAGCCCGTATTTAGAGTGGCCACTTGCCCCGGCTGTAAGTGGCAGCTGTTGGACTCCACGTGGTTGTCAGGTCGTTGTCAACGCTATGGAGTGAAGGAACCTCTCAATTTCTCAGCACTTGCCGCTCCCTCTGCTATAGCTGGCTGTATGGAAGTTCATCAGCAGGCAATTGGCTCTCCTATGGGAAGATAGCCTTTTGATATTCAAATGTTGGGAGTGTGCTATTTAATCATTAGGCTGGTTACCAAACACATATGTAGGTCATTGTTCCTTGGGAATGCCTGCTTATTGAAGGGAAATACTGGAAGCAAATGCTTTCTTCCAGAATCCCAACTTTTCTATAGACTATATTCAGATCACCATTTTTTTTTCTTTTCCTGCTCCAGTAAGGAAAGATAGCAAAAGTGACCAGGAGCCGAGGCCAGAAGATGACAAGGGTACCGCTGCTACTAACCCTGCCCTAAGCCCAGACACACCAAACTCTATAAATTGTATATACCTGACTAGTTTTGGCCTTCTGAAGAACAATTTGAACAAATTCAAGGTAATAGGAATTAGGCTTAAGGAGGTGAGACAACTCAGTGAGTAAAAGGTACACACAGCCTTGACATCCTCAATTTGTTCCCTGTGATCCACATGGTGAGAGAGAACTGATTCCCTCCCCATGTCCCCTGACCTCCACATATATGCACAGTGGCATGTGCACATCCCTTCTCAGATATAAACAAACAAGTAAATACAGCAAAATATTTAAAGAAACTGGGTTTTTCTTTCTCTTTTTTGTTTAATTTTGAGACAGAGTATCTAGTAGCCCAGGCTGGCCTGAGACTCAGTATATAACCTAGAGTGACTCTGACATTCTTTGTAATTTTATTTGTAATTTACTTATTTGTTCCATGGGAAGTGGGCACATTTCACGTGGTCTGTATGGAGGTCAGAGGACAGCTTGAGAAAGTCATTTCTCTCCTCCTACCATGTGGGTCCTGGGGATTGGCTCTGGTCACCAGGCTTGGCAGCCTTTTACCTGCCGAGCCATCTCACCAGCCCTACAAATTCCTTTCCTAAGAGCAGAGAATCCATGGACACCTCTACCACTAAGCAGACATACAATCTTGGGGAAAAAAAACAAAAACAAAACAAAACAAAAGACTTGACATATCTGGCTAAAAGAGAAAAGAAAGTGTTTGTACAGGGCAAGCCATCTTGAATTTCTGATGAGGCCACCTCCATTCCCTGAGTGCTGGGATCACAGGCACGTATCACCAGGTCAGTGTATACAGTGCTAGCAACCAAACCCAGGGCTTCTTGTATCTTAGATAAATACTCTACCAACCGAGCTACATCTGTAGAACTGAAGCACTTATTTTATCTTCTGGTGTTTGAACTATTCATAGCCTGAATGGTGCTCAGCACTCTCTCTGTGTGTGTGTATGTGTGTGTGTGTGTGTGTGTGTGAGAGAGAGAGAGAAAGAGAGAGAGAGTTACTTGCTGTTGTATAGAGCTCTAATGTAGGTAACATATTGAGCAAGCATGAGGAAATCAACACGGCATACTGAGAGCTCAAAAGAAAATTCTGGAATGGAGATGTGGATCAAAGTAAAGTTTAGGTGTGGTGCTCACTGATGGTCTAAGTGACACGTTGCTGACTCCCTGCTTACATAATGATGCCCAGAAAAAGGAAACAAACAAAACACTGTCCTAATGGGCTCCCCCTTTCTTACCGCCCTGTCTTATCTTTCCCATGAATGAGCTTGGGTTTCATGTAGTTTAGACTGGCCCTCTACTCTCTATATAGCCAAGGATACCCTTGAATTCTTGATCAGATTAATTGTTGGGATTACAGACATACACCAACCGTGCCCAGTTTATGTAGTGTTGGGGATTAAATGTATATCTGTACGCATGCTAGACTGATCTACATGCCCTGCCTCCCCAGTTCTGTCATTATTGGAGAGGCTTTCCCTCTGTGTGGCAGCAGGAAATGCGCCGACATCCCTGAGCATGCCCTGAGTGCCTTTTTCCCTTCCAGCCTGGCGAATGCCAGGAGGGTGGTCAGAATCTTCCTCCGCATCTGTTTCTGCAGGCGTTCCTTTGATGGGGCAAGGTACACCCTGGGGCTGATTGTGTTCCTGGGAGCTGAGAGCTGTCACTGCAGGGTTAAATCTGCAACAGGAGAGAAACACTAGCTGCAGCCTCAGAAAGAATGGGAAATGATGTCGAGGAGCCTGTGAGCCTGTTGATTTTTGTTCCTAACAGCCTTCTTAGAGAGAGAGAAAGAAAAAAAAAAGTTGTCTTCCCTCCTCTCCGCTCTCTGCCTTCCCACAACATACCTTGTACTGAATACATTTTTCAGACCTGACTCTGTACAAACACAATGTTGTTCTGCAAGCATTAAAAGGCAATTTAGTACTCAAAGGATTAAAAGCTCATGTTAAATTGAAGACTACACTTGGCATAAACATTAAAAATTGACAGAACACCCTGCACATTAACAGTACCAGGGCTTTGTAATTAGCATTTAAAAGTAAAACATCATTTCCTTACTGTCTCCTACTTACTCATTTATAATGCATTTATTATAATACAGATGTGAGCGGGAGGCTTTCCACCATCCTTGGCAACTGAAGAACATACCTGTACTGAGAAAGACCACTGGGTTGATGAATCCAGGCTGAAAGTCTAAAGCAAGAAGCAGGTGCCTTACTGGGTCATGGAAGGTCTTTAGCCAGCCCCTTGGGAAGATTGACACCAAGTTCCCCAAAGAAATTACCTCCAGGCCCTCCCCGACCTCACTAACAAACACTTAAGAGGAAAATCCATGTACGCTTAGGCCAGGCATGACTTGCTTTTCAAATCAAATGTTAACTTACCATAATAAGGATGTGGGAAATACTTTGTTGGTTCATTGCCAGGTCTTCCTCCCAAACTTTGGTCTGAGGCTTGTAGCTTAGCTGCTAAGTATGCTTGCTTAGCATGCACAAAGCCCTGGATTCCACCCCCAGGACTTCGTAAATTGGGTGTGGTTGGTGCACACTTGAAATCCTAGCACTCAGGAGGTATAGAGGCAGGAAGATCTGTAATTCTGGTTCATCCTCAGGTACATATGAATGAAGTTTGAGCCAGCTTGGGCTCAGAAAAAAAATTTAATTAATTTATTTTATTGCTAAAACTGGAATCCGGTTTTCCAATTTAAAGTGAAATTCCACTGAATTAACACAGATGGCGGAATCTGTTAATGAGGACACCTGTTTATGAGACCTCTGGGCTTCTGCTCAAATGTGGGGTTCTGTCTATGTTGCAGGCACAGGTGTAAGCCTGGAATGCAGTGCGATCCACTCCTACTGCCTTCTTGCACAGTTGCCTCGGAACCTGCCCCTGTGGCTGGGAATTGAAACACACTCATCCTTCCTGCCCTCTCTTGGTCTGCTGGGCTGTATCCATGTGCACTCCAGGCCTTGATGGTCCTGCTAATACGAAAGGGTCACTGTGGGACTTGTGTGTGTGCATGTGTGTGTACACAACATATGACATATATAAATATATACATATACATATGTACATATATAGGTAAGTCATAGATATAAATACATATATATACATACCTATGTATATACATGCCTGCAGGTTAGAGGGCAGCTTTGGGCTGTGGTCCTCAGATGTTGTTTTCCTTAATTTTTACCTTATTTGCCTTGTTACTGTGTGGGGGCACAGTGCTGCCCCTGCACTCCTGTGGAGATCAGAGGACAACTTTAGGGAGCTGGCTCTGTTCATCCACTCAGTATTCCCTCATCTTGCTGGTCGCACTGCCTTACATGTTTTTTGGGGACAGGGTCTCTAAATGGCCTAGCGTTTACTAAGTAGGTTGGGCCAGCAAGCCCAAGGGATTCCCATCTCACCCCCCCACCCCCAACACTGGGATCACAAACATATGCTGTCATACCTGGCATTTTTTTATGTTGCTTCTGGGGCCCAAACTCAGGTCCTCATGCTTGCAGTTACTGACTGGCCTACCTTCCCAAACCAACTCCTCTGTACTTTTTTTTTTTTTAACACTTATTTATTTGGGGGAAAGGGGAAGGATACACGTCACAATGTACAAATGGAGGTCAAAAGACAACCTGCGGTGGGCTAGACCGACAGCTCAGCAGCTAAGAGCAGTGGCTGCTCTTTCAGAGGACCTGGGTTCAATTCCCAGCACCATGGCAGCTCACAACATCATAACTTCAGTCCCAGGGAAGTCTGTACTCTCTTCTTATCCCCATGAGCGCTATAATGTACAGTGTATATGCATTGTATGTACAATGCCCACGGTACACAGGCAAAACACACATGAAATAAAATGTTTTGGTTTTGTCTTTTAAAGAACAAACAACCTGTGGGAGTAATTCCTTTCCTATACTTGGGTCTTCATACTTGGCCTCGAGCACCTTTCTATGCTGAGCCATCTCACCTGCTCCCAGCTCTGCACTTGGAGCACATTTCCAGGCAAGACAGCAGCTGCTGCTCTGTTGACTGGCCAGATTATGTAGAGCCGCTCATCACTTTTCAGCTGTTGAATTCAGATCATCAGATGCATGGTGCCTTCAGAGTGCTGGGTCCCTGGGGGTGAACCCATCCAGATTAGAAAGATAGCCAAGATGCCTGCCCAGTGAATCGACTCCAGAAATGTCTGAGAACATATTATCTTTCTCAGGCAGGTCCTCCCGGACCTCATTTGTAATGTGTGATTGAGGACATCTCTCCCTGATGTTATCTAGGGACTTAAAACAGACCTTTCCAGCTGTCCTCGGCTGGCCCTGTGCACCCCAGCTGGGGCACTATAAGTTTATCAGGTTAGCCAGATGACAGGACAAATATAATTTCTGGGCCACAAGGCCAGTCTGGGTGAACGCATGACATAAGGTTGTTAAAAAAAAGGAGGAGGTTGAAAATAGACTCCACTCTGGTCAGATGGTGCTAGGGACTGGCCCAGCTAGTGGAATGCCTTCGCCCTAGGGGACTGAGGCAATGAGGCGCACGTCCCTGGAGACGGTCCTGCCAGAACCAGCTTTCCTTGAGAAACCAATTTGGCAGCAACTCTGTGGTAAACCTCTCACAGGCAAAGGGAGGAGAAAAGAAGCTTTAGTGCAGATACAAGGATATTCAGATGCAAGCTGGCTTCTTGTCATTTCTTTTCATCGTTGTAATGGTTTTGAAAATTTCAGAAATGTATTCATGCCCCTGCATGACTTTAAAAAAAAAAAAAAAAAAGCTCCTATCTCACAAAAGCCACGGGCAACACATGCTTGAGTACTGTCAGGAGCGAGGCTCTGTCTGGGAGGTGAGGCAACCTGGATTCCTGAGTCAGGCTGCAGGCTAAACCCAGCAGGGCCTGGAGGGTAGCAGCCTGTGGTTTGCAGGTTGGTTAATTACTGTGGTGTTTGTATGGGAAGATCCTTGGGTGTGTTTGTGGGAACAGAACCCTGATTTTAATTACATCCCTTCTGGTTATTCAGATTATGTGCTTCCCAAGGATCTTGTTTCTCTGGCTTTCACCCACTCTGATGTGCAGAGGGTTCAACAGAAAAGAAAAGGGGTGGGGGCTGGGCTGTGTTTACACAAAGGATCAGAATGTTAGAGCCAGGAGGGATCTAGATGTATCTAATCTAGCCCCTCCAGCCCCGTCTACTTATATCGTAGGAGCTGGGGTTTAGAAAGTGATCCATCCAGGGTCACACAGTTTAGGATTAAAACTCAAGTTTGGGGTCTGAGATGGACCTCAGTTGGTAGAGTGCTTGCCTACCAAGTATGAAGCTCTAGATGTCATCCTTAGCACTACATAAACTGATCATAGTGGAACATGCATGCCATCACACTAGGAAGGTGGAGGAAGGGGGATCATGAGTTCAAGGTCGTCATGGGTAACATGGTAAATTCAAGACTAACCTGGCTTACATGTTGCAACCCTGTCTCAAAAAAAGGGGTTGGAATGGTCATAGTGGTGTATGCCTTTAACACCAATACTTAGGAAGTAGAGGCAGGCTTGTTTCTGTGAGTTCAAGGCTAGCCTGTTCTAAATAGAGAGTTCCAGGCCAGCCAAAGATATGCAGTGAGACCCCATTTCAAAACAAAGAGGGAGTAGGCTGGAGAGATGACTTAGTTGGTAAAGTGCTTGCCTTGCACATGTGAAGGCCCAAGTTCAACCCATAGAACCCACATTAAAAATGCTCAGTAAGTTGGTATTGTGTGACAAAACTTTTCACGGGAAAAATGCAACAGACATATCTACCTACCCCAGATCAGGAACACTGCCAGTGCATGGCCTACAGGCAGCTCAACAGTTTGGACAGAGTCTTTTCTAAATGCTTCATTTGGTCTAAATTCTGCCCAGGCAGCATGTCTGGTTTCTGCTTTTCCCAGGCAAGTGCTGTTGACTCAGAGACTTCTTTGCAGCTCAGTTTCCATTTATTTGTTTGTTTGTTTTCCTGAGAAGGATTCTCCACTTTTATTGCTTACTCTGGCAGGGAGAAGCCTAATGAATCTGGTCAGTTTCAGGGACTTCCTGAAACTATTTTGAGTTGTTTACCCTTCTGCTTGAGGAGCTTCCTGTAGGATAGAAGGAAACTATTGTCTAAAAGGTAGTGTGCCTTTTGTAGGGAAGCAGAGATAGGCAAAGGTCCTTGCTCTTACTGGCTAGTCATTATAGCTTCATGGTGCATTATAGCACCGGGTGCAGTGAGAGATCCTGCCCCAAGAAACCCAAGGTGGACAGCACCTGAGGAATTATATTTGAGGTTCTCCTCAGGCCTCTCTTCAGAGAGATACAAAGGTGCACACACACTCACACAAGCATGCACATATGCTTACACACCCCAAAACAAATGAACAGAAACACTTCTTAGGTCTTCTGAATCTCTCTCATATGTGATTTTTGTCAACAGATAATTCTTTTTTTCATGTTAGATTTTTAATAGGCATCATTTAAATTAAGTAATTCCTTGTCTGTCCTTTGAGTGTAGAGGTTGTTATGTGAATAACCATAATTTTCTATGTGTTCTTTCCATGGTTTTTCTTTGGTGCAAGAGCACTGAAGATGTTTCAGGATAGTCCAGAGCAGGAGTGAACACAATTCACAGATTCAAATCAATGTAAAATACAGCCTTCCAGGCTAACGAGGAATGCGGTTTGTTCTGGCAAAGCGGCAAGAAGCACAAGACACTGGGAAATGTAGCACTAGGAAGCTGGTGGAAATAGGATGGAGAGTACAAGGTCATCCTTGGCTATATAATGGGTTTGAAGCTAGCCTGAGCTAAATGAGACCCTGTCCCCCCCAAATAAAATAGAAAATGAAAAATGGAATTTGAGCCTATATACTTGTTTTCCACTTTTAACACAACAGAGGCCTGCTAAAACAACCAAACAGTGTCAGCCACAGATGATGGGAAAGTGTAAATCCTATCCTCTCTGCTGGAGGCTGCCTGGGGTCTGTGGACTCTGTGTCTAAGGACCTTCTCCAGCAAAGACTTATTAAATAATGGCACTTGAGCATTTTAATATTTTATTTGTTTCTTTTTTTGTTTTGTTTTGTGGCATTTTTAATTGAACCCAGTTTTAATTGCCTTCTCTGTACACCAATAGACCTGGGTGAAGAAGAAAGGCTTTATAAATGAAATGATCACTAGTATGGCTTTCTTTCTCTCTTCTCTGTCTTCATCACATTACAGTTGCATCCATCCACATGTAAGCCCTGATCCTCATTTATATGTGTCCAGCAAACAGCACTTGCCAAATAGCACATTCCATGAGGTATTAAAAATTGAGGAGATAATTATCACAAACTTTTTTTTGCATGTGCACGGATGTGTGTGTGGTATGCGTGTGTGCATATGAATGTTCATGTATGTGACTATCCTCCTGTGGGTGTGTTGGGGGGTGCAGATTTATGCATGTGTTTTTGAATGCATGTGGAGGCTCAGAGATGTGAATCAAAACAGCCTAATAGGTGTCTCTATAATTATAAATATCAGGACTAAGTTCTTGATGTCAGATTGATCCATAGAAGCCGAGGAAAGCATTTGAGAGAACTTGATTCTGGGCAGTACTGCCCCAGGTGGAGAAGGTGTCCTAACAAGACAGAGCTAGAATTAACCTAGAAGAGACATGGGGTCTCTCCCTTGGGACCACTCAGAGCCCAGGAAAATTTGCAAAGCACGGTTAGTGTCTCCATAAAGAAGGGGGCTGCTTTCATAGCATTCTAGATACCTAAGGATGCTCACTGAAGGATAAGCAAATAAATTTAAATGCCTGTCCCTCTCTATCTCTCTACCTCTATCAACATTAAAAATGTGAGCTATATTAAGCCCACTTTTGTGGTACACACCTGTAATCCCTACCCTAAGGAGACAGAGGCAGGAGGATCATAGGATCATCAGAAGTTAAAAGAATGCTAGGTGAGTACCTTACCTCTGAGCCATGCTCCCAGAGTGCCTCACTGGGGAATTCTAAGCAGGAGCTCTACCACTGAGCCAAACCCCCAGCCCCTCACTGGGGGATTCTAGGCAGGAGCTCTACCACTGAGCCACACTCCCAGCCCCTCACTGGGGAATTCTAGGCAGGTGTTCTACCACTGAGCCATACCCACAACCCCTCACTGGGGGATTCTAGGCAAGTACTATGCCCCCAGCCAGGGAGAAATTTGAACACTAGCCCACCTAGCCTGACCCTTTTTTTCCTCACATTCCATTAGGTGTTAAAAATTGAGGAGATAATCATCACAAACTCTTTTTTGCATGTATGTGTGTGTGGTATGCATGTGCATATATGAGTGTTCATGTGTGTGGCTGTACTTCTGTTGGGGGAGCAGATGCTCATGCATGTGTTTCTGAATGCATGTGGAGGCTCAGAGTTGACATCAGGTGTCTTGCTTAATCACTCTCCACTGTATTTATTGAGGCATAGTCTCCTATTGAACCTGCAGCTCACCAAGTCTTAGTCTAGCTAGGCAGCTTTCTCAGGGGAATCTCCTGTGTATGCCTGTTGAATGCTGGAGTTATAGGTGGCTGCCTGCCATTATGTGGGTACTGGGGATCAGAACTCCAGTGCACAACAACTGCATTTCCAATAAGCCAACTCTCCAACCCGTGTGTCAGGGACTTGACAGAAAAAGTAAGATTTTTTGTTGTTGTTTGATGTATGCATATATATGTGTGTGCATACTATATGTATATTCATGGGGGTTACACACATGTGTGCAGGTGCATATTCACATGTATGCACATGCAAATGGAGGCTAGAGGTCAACCTCCGGTGTGGTTCCTCAGGGTCTCTCCCTCACCAAGTAGGGCTAGGCTAGCTGGCCAGCAAATCCCAGGAATACACACTAGGTTTGCAGTCACAAGTCACTCACTGTACTCGACTTAATTTGTCAACCAGTGATTCTGGGGATAGAACTCGGGTTCACATGCTCACAAGGCACACACTTGAGTGACTGAGCAGCCCAGTACACTGCTTTTAAAATCAGGATGGTGACCCTCCCATGCTAGCACCTGCCGCCTTGCTGGAGTGCGTGTGAATGAGTTTATAATCAAACTAGTGTTACACGGGAGGATTGAAGACTGGAGTGGGTACCTGGCTCCAGAACACACGCTCTCTCAGCTGGACCCCAGAACTGAGCATTCCGGATCCCTGTCCCACAGGCATTGGACTAGGCAGCTTGCGGGCTCCTCTGAAAGAGAGAGGGAGGATGGGAGTCCTTGAAGAGGAATGTTCAGGCACCAGTTAAAGTAGGTACCCCAGCCTCTTGTCTTGCCTTCATAGTCACAAATGTTCGTTTCTTTCTCTCCCTCTCTTTCATTCTTGCTAGGGATGGTGACTGACAGATTAATATATGTCTAACTACATGTCTCAGAAATCAAAAGGAAGGTGCTGTCAGAATCACTTGTCAGAACATGAGATTAGGCACTTGTCGTTCGCAGAGGATTGCGGGTCTTTCAGAGATAAGGTTTCATTTAATGAGGGTAAAAAGCCTCCTTTCAAAAAAACAAAAAAGGAAAAAAGAAAGAAGAGGGAGTGAGGGCAAGGCAAGGAAAGGAATGATGATTCTCTCTGGCAGTGTCAGCCAAGTTTTATCACCAGCCCTCCATCCCAGAGCACCTGGTAGCCACTGATAATGGTCGACTGTCCTTCCCCACCTCCTCTGCATAGAGCCACTTCAAAACAGCTGCCTTTGCCTCTCCTTGGAAGCCAGAGAGCTTTCTCCTGTGGGAAGAAGGAACTAGGCTTGTACTCTGGGTTTCAAAGCAGGCTCCAGAAAGCTTGCAGCATAGAGGAAACCATATAGTGGTTCTTCTTGACACACAGGAATGGACACCCCCACCTCCACCCCAGCAAGTTCAGTGAGGTCTGGGGGCTTACGTGACTGCTGGCAAGGTGACTAATGAGAGACAGCATCCGATCCTGTTGCAGCCAGTTGTGTTTTGTTATAGGAAGTATTTATTAAGTTCCTTGGTGTGTGTTGATTTTCTTAACTGTGACATGCTGAAGTCCTCCTGGAATGGGCCTTACAGGGCGTTGTGTGCACCAACCAGCATTCTGGTGGAGGTTTCTACCACAGGAGTCAGATCTCTCTCCACTGTGTGGGATCCAGGGATAACACTCAGGCCTAACACAACCTAAGGGAGTCAGTTGGTTCTCTCCTTCTATGGTATGTTTTCCAGGGACCAAACTCAGGTAGTTAGGAAAGGTGGCAAGTACCCTTACCTGCTGAGCCACCCCTCTGGCCCCTGGCCATTTCTGACACTAGATTGCTTACTAGGCTGGACCTCATGTCCTTGGCTAGGCCTGATGGCCAGGAAACCTAGGGATACTCGTGTCTCCATATCCCTGCCACTGGAATTACACATGTACACTGTTGCAATCTGCTTCTGGGAACCAAACTCAGGTCCCCATACTTGGAGCCAAGCACTTTTCTGGCTCTCAGTATAAAGAAAACCATATAATGTCACTGAGTCCCCCAGTGTTGAACATTCGTATTGCACCTCATATATAATCTATGCAATGGAAATATCTCAGATTAACTTCTCCCATCCTTCATGATGGGTACCACCTCTGAAATGAACAGTGTTCGTATGGAGACTGCTCAGGGCAGAACAGAAAGGCTGTGTATAGCAAATGTCTACTCCAGCGTTCTGCTTTAGACTTAGTCTATAGGTAGAACAAAGCCCTTCAGGCTGAGGATGTGGCACAGTAGGTACAGAGCTTTCCTATCAAATGTGAAGGAATAGGTTCAATTCCCAGCACTGTATAAACCAGGAATGGTGTCTTATGCCAGCAACTCTGGTACTTCAGAGGTGGTGGCCAGAAGATCAGGAGTTCAAACTCATCCTCAGCTAAATATTAAGTTGTGGTCCAACCTGGGCTATGTGAGACCCTGTCCCAACAAAACATCTCAAAACTACTCTAACAAAGAGAGTCAACAGTATATACGGAGGAAAGGGATCTGAGGCTAGGAACTTTCCGGTCTGACAGATGTGGATGAGCCAGGAGAGAAGAGAAGAGGTGGAATTTGAGACATGTGGTACTTCTTAAGGCCGAGTTCAGCAGGCCCACAAGGCTAATTTAAAACCAAAGCTTTTCCCTGGATCCCATTCCTGTTCCTGTGACCCAGACTTTCCATTACCAAATTCTAAGGATTTAAATCCTGGTATTGTAGGCTAGCATCTGGAAGCCACTTTCGTCCGTTGATGATCTGTGTAACTCAGGCCAAGCGTGGCTGCACAATAGGGTCTTTGCAAGCCAAACTTTCAAGTCAGAATCAATCCTAGGAAGAAGGACTGTCTTCCCTTGAAGCCCAGTTCAGGCTGTTTGTGCTTTGATTTAATCATTATGGCGTCAGATGGGGCTCAGTCACTTCCCAGGGCAGCCTGCACTTTTCCTCAGGTAGGAATGTTCTGGTTAAGAGGCAGCAGAGACTGGAGAGATGACTCTGCAGTTGTTGGTCCGTTACAGAGTTTTGCTTCCCGCATAGGGCAGCTCAGGATACTTGAACTCCAGGGCATCAAGCACCTCTTCTGGCCTCTGCAGGCACTGCTCATGCACGCACTCATGTATACACACACATAAAATCTAACTGTAGCCAACTATACTGGTGTACATCTTTAATCCCAGCACTCAAAGAAGCGGAGTCAGGTGGATCTCTGTGAGTTGAAGGCCAGCCTGGTGTACAGGAGAGCCAGGAGTACCCAAGAAACCCTGTCTCAAAAACCACCCCACCCCAAACCCAACTACCCCAAAGAGTAACTGTAGTGTGGGTGCATGTACTTTCTTTCTGAAGTACTTCTCTCTTGGTTTTCAGATTAAAGAGTATGTGGTGACACATTGACCCTTTTGGTTTTGTTTTTAAAACACACAGCTGACAAATGTACTTAACAGGGGCCCAGAGTACTGTCTGACAGCTGCAGAGGCTGGAGGGTGCCTTGACTGTTTTGATAAGGAACTGCGTTTGTGCTTACCAGTTGGAAGGATTGAACACAAGCCACCCCATACTTCTAACACAGGAGCAGGAAATATCTAGCGGGATGCCTTGTGCAGAAATTCATTGTATAAATACTCTGAAAATAGAGGGAAATGGGATCTTCCTCTTCCTCCTTCTCCTCTTCCTTGTCTATTTTTTCTTCTTTCTCTTCTTCTTGTTTGTATGTGTTTTTTGTTTGTTTTTGTTTTGCATTGTTTATAGACAGAATCACTGTGTAGCTCTGGCTAACCTGGAATTCACTATGTAGACCAGGCTGGCCTCAAACAGAGATTCACTTCCCCCTGCCTCCTGAGTGCTGAGATTAAAAGTGTGTATCATTATCCCAGTCAGACTCCATCTATAAAGTATTAGATTGGAAGAAATCACAAGAGATCCAGGAGTGATATTTCCTTTGTTTAACACCAGCATTCAAGAGGCTGAGGCAAGATGATCAGGAGTTAAAGGCCAGCATGAATTAGTCCGCCTTAACTACATACTGAGATCCTGTCTCAAAAAGAAACAAAAAGAGAAAAGCCAGAGTAATGATTCAGCAAGTAAAGGCATTGTCCAGTAATTCTGAGCTGGGTTTGAGCCCTGGGACCTACACAGTGAAAGGAGAGAACTGATTTCCACAAGCTGCACTTTAACCTCCACAGAAGTGCTATGGCACTTCTATCTACATATGTACACACACACTCACACACACACTTACACACACACATGCATACTCACACATTCACACTCACACATACACACTCTCACTTGCACACACACACACACTCTCATGGTCACATATTCTCATTTTATCTTTTAGAGTCTCAAGTATGGAAGCCTAGCCTAGAAGCCCAGGCTAACCTTGAACTTTTGATCTCCCTGCCTCCACTTCCCAGATGCCAGATGACAGCAGGACACAGTACACAGTACGTTTCTGAAACACAATGGCGTCGCTCACTAATGAGATGAAGCCAGCCTCGAATCCCTGCATAGGCCAGTTATTTGCAGGCTGTTTGCTGGCCTTATACTGGACCCTCACACTCAGCCAGTCATCCACAAATGCATGGTGTCAGCTGTAAGTGAGCTCTGGTAACCCAGAGAAAATCCATCACCGCTGGTACTAATGAGGAACTACTCAGAGCACACTGCCTCGCCGAGAATGTTGTCCGCCACTTGGTCTTTGTAGAAGATGGACAACATCATAAATTAAAACAAAAGCTACCAGCCGACAACTGCTTTGTTTTCAAACCAATCTCTTCTTCTCCGAGAACACTCGTTGCCAGATAATAAATAGCTTTCTTTACCAGTAAAATTGTGTTCGTTATAGGCAAGTGGCTATTTGAAAGCCTGGCTACAAGTTTCCTGTTTGACTAACACTTGTAATTAAATCCATCAACTCGAAGATTCTTGTGTAAATACCAGATGCTCACTCTATTTTTTTTTTTTTAGTCTCCTAAAGAATGTGAAAAGTTGTACGATAACAGTAGAAGCTGAGCATGGCAAGGTACTGCCTGCCTTTGATCCCCATACTTAGGAGACAGAGTTTAAGGTCCTTGTTGGATGGGTGACACAGTGGGTTCAAGGCTAGCTTGGAATACAGGAGATGCTTCTGAAAGAGAGATGGGAAAGGAAAGTTGAAGGGGGGAGAGGAAGAGAGGGGAGAGAGAAAGGGAGGGTGGGAGAGGGGGAGAGAGAGAGGGAAGATGAATACTAAGAGACGGGAATATAGTTCAGCTGGCAGACTACCTGACTAGCATGTACAAAGTACAGAATTCCATCCCCAGCACTACATGAGTTGGATATGGTGTTATACTCCCAACTCTAGGAGAGGGGGCAGGAGAATCAGAAATTCAGGACCGTCCTCAACTCTGTAGGGTGTTTGAGGCCACCCTGGGCTACAGCAGAACCTATTTTAAAACAACAACAACAATGAAAAAACTAAGTTTCAAAAGGTGCAGGTGAGTAAAGCCTAATTTTCCACACTGGCGTCCTTGGGGATTTTTTTTTTTTTGTAATTTTCTAATTGGGACAGCCCACCCCAGTCACACAGCCTAGGCCCCTCCCCATCTCTAGCCTGAGTGGCTGCTGTTAACATCAGTGCCTAGTTCAGCAGCAGATGGTCAGGAGTGGAGCTTGGTTGTCGGGAGGATCCAGCAAGCCTGGGGGAAGCTCATGAAGAGAAGAGAAGAGGGCTGGCCCCTCACTCCCTATGGGGCTGCAGCCTGCTTTTCATGTGCTGTGGAGACGCCCCTGCCAGCTGTCACTTGGATTTATTCAGTGGATCATATGGGGAATCTGAGGAGGAGGTTTGGGATGGTGCTGGGTAAATCCACCTTCCCTCCTGGGGGTGAGAAAAATCTTCCAGCTTTTATTCTTCAAAGGTTGGAGGAGCGCCTGATCTATATTATCTGACCTGTGGCAGAGATAACTATTTAAAATTGTGTATTTGTTGTATGTGCATGTGTGTCATAGCTCCAGGTCAGGTGGCGACTTGCAATAGTTTGTCCTCTCCATCTACCATGTGCGATTCTGGGAATCAAACTCAGGTCATCAGCCTTGGCCACAAGCATATTGCCAGCTCACTCTAGGAAGGTTAACTGTTGATCCCCAACGTGATGTTTCAGCCACAGTCCAAACAACCCTCCCTTCTTTGTGCCTACAGAGAGGCTGTGTAGTTGTTACATCTCTGCTGACCTAAGCAAGAGACTGGGACACGACTTGGTAGTATATTCTTGGCATCTGTTGCTCAAAGCCTGGGAGAGGGCATTCTGCCTCCTCTCCCCCAAGCACTGTGTTAGCAGATTCTACCTGTGTATCTGGCTTTACCTTAAAATACCCAGCACCCCTGAAACCACTCACCAAGTACTGTCTGAGTGGAGTAGCCCCCAACCCTCTTGGCTGTTAACTAATCTTGCAGGATGGGTTGCCCTGTGGATATTCTCCCCCCCACCTTGAAGAGTCGAATGTAGCACAGGCTAACCTAGAATTTACTGTAGGGGTATCCCTGTGCATCCGGTCCCCCTGCCTCTACTTTTCCAGAGTTGGAATTATAGATTTGTGCCATCATGCCAGGTGACAAAATTAAGGCATTGGTGATAGAGCTAGAGAAAGGTAGTTACTGTTTCTGCATGTGTATATAAAGTATTGTATATAAATATAAACACATATACATGTATATATGTATATATGTGTGTGTATGTATGTACCTACACATACACACACACATACATGCACACACACATGGGGATAAAAAGGCCAAAAGAGTGTGTTATGTCTCTGGAGCTGGAGTTATAGGCTGTTGTAGCCACCCAACATGGATACTGGGAACTGAGTCTATGTTCTCTGCTAGAGCAGCAGGTACTCTTAACCACTGAGCCGTTTCTTCAACCCCATGGTTATTTGTTTTTTGAGATTGGGTCCTATGGGAACCTAGGTTGGCCAGGAACTCACTATCTGGGGGAGGATGACCTTGGACACCTGACCTTCCTGCCTCTGCCGACTGGGCACTGAGATTACAGGCCCACACCAGCATCCGTGGCTTCTGCAATGTGGGATGGAGCCAGCCCTTTGTGCATGCAAGGCAAGTATCCTACCAAATGAAGCACATCCCCAGACTCTCCAGGTTTGTTAGACCCTGTTCTCTCTTGAATATGTCGATGGGAGAAAAGCAGTAAAGCATGAAAGGTTGGAGACATGGCCCATGTCACCTCAGCTACTTTCAGTTTCTATTTGGGAAAAAAAAATCACAGCAGAGCTGTCAGATGGCAGCTGTACATTTGGTGGCAATGAGAATTCCAGATTTTATGCTAATTTGGTTTCAGGTTCCTTTGAACCTACAGTTTTATGGGGCTGTGCTTAAAACTGCAATCTGTTTCGGATAAAAGAAGGGATTACTGAAGACTTTTTAGTTTTGCAAACATTTCTAATCTCTAAAAGAAAGGGAGGAGGCAGATTTATTCCTTCATTAATATTGACATGTTACATTTCCTTGACTTTATTACAGGGAAAACCGCCTTATTAGAGTGAGATGGTTTTTTCTTTCTTTCTTCTTCTTCTTTCTTTTTGTTAACTCATATTGACTTCTGTTGCACTGTTCATAAACCCAAAATGTCCTCTCCCTTGCAGGCAGGTTTGTAGTCCATGTCCAGCTCTGGGTTTCTTCATCTTTTTTCCTCTGTCTTCTCTGTCTTGTTGGGACTGAGAGTCTGGTTCAGTGGTAGAGTACCAGCTTTGAATCCCCAGTGAGGGGCTGAGGGGTGCAGATCAGTGGTAGAGCAACTGCCCAGAATCCTCCAGTGAGGGGCAGGGGACTTAGATCACAAACGTGATGCTCAAGGCTGTGTGTGTTCACCTTTCCTTTCTTGGATTTGGCATGTACCCAGGTTGCTACTTCAGTTGCTGATTGCTTTGTAACAAGGCACAAATGTAATAACTTAAAATACAACAGTTATTTATTTGCATACAATGTTGTGATTTAGAAGCAGGCTGTGAAGACAAAGCTCTTCTAGCTCTTCCTAACATTAGATGGGAAGCACATTTAACCAGGGGTGGAGGAACCACACCAGGCTCCTAAGATGACTCAAGAGCCTGTGGATACAACTCTGCTCCTGAAGCACTTGCCATATAAATATGAGGAACACACACACACACACACACGCACACACTAGCTCAGTTGTTACTGAGACCTCAATTATGTCTCTGGTCCTGAGACCCCAGTGTTCTGTATGGGCCTGCTTGGGCTTCCTTACAGTACTGTGACTGAGTTCAAAGTATAGGAAGACAGAAGCTGCAGGCCTTTCTAATAACCAAGACTGGGGTTTCTAACACATCACTTCTTCCATGTTTGCTGGTCAAAAGAGACAGAAGTCTACCTCAGAAGCCAGGGCCTAAGTCCTATCTTCTCACTGGGAAAGCAGCTAGCAAATTTGAAATTATTTATGGTAAGGTTTAGGTTCTAACTGTCACATTTTCTAGCTAGTAATCATTTTCAGGAGAACTTACCTGTGTTCTGTTTTCAGTTTGTCTGTTTTATAGTCTGTGAAATTCCAAATGGGTGGCAATCAGCAGAAAGGACTTTTGCAGTGGGGTTTGTTGGAGATGATGTACTTGTTCTTTTAGGTTCTCATTGCTAGAGAGGTGTGATCATTTCCCTAGCATATTGATGTGAATACACCTCATGGACTCTCGCTGACATAGGAAACATCAGAGAATAGGAAAGGCTGGTGCATGTGTGTATTGCAGTACCAGTACTCTTATGATTGAATTAACAGACAAGAGCTGGGCACAGTGGCACCTGTTCACATAGCCTGTAAACCCAGGCATTGACCTCTAGCCTTCACACATGCACACATATGTATGTTTACATATATCCACGCATTCATGTGTACCCCCACACAACTTACACTACACATACACTGAGAGAGGGAGGGAGAGAGGGGGAGAAAAATGTGTCCTTTGGAGCAGCAGAAGAAATTTGTGCCACCAACATATGCAAATGGTAGTTACATTGGACCAAAGAGGAGGTGGCAGGTCACTACAAGAGCACACACCGGCTTATCTTGACCTCTGATCATCACTAGTATTTTTTTTGTATCACTTGGCCATTTATAAAGGATGTGTTTCTGGGGCAAGAGAGATGGCTCAGTGGGTTAAGGCATTTGCTTCCAAGCCTAGTGACCTGAGTTCAATTCCTAGGACCTATATTATGGAAGAAGAGAATCAACTCCTTCAAATTGTCTTCACCTCCCACCTAATCTCTCACACACACCACCACTAAATATGATTGAAATTCATGTTTTAAAGAATATGGGTCTGACTCATAAAGCCAGAGATGGAGGGTACATAGAAGTATGTTTAAGAGCCTCCTCCACCCCATCCTGATACCATAGAAGAGAAGGATAAAAGCTAAAGCCAGAACAAAAGTGAGAAGCCAGAAATGAGAATGCTTTTAGGAAATCTACTCTAAGGAAATTTTGTGATGTTTTAACTCCCCTCCTGCTTCTCCAGAAAATGTATGATTCACCAAAACAGTGGAAGCAAATACATCGTTCTTGCCTCACTGGGACCTCTGCAAGTGTTCAGTCATGAAGCCTCAAACAAAAGCTTCATTTATTTACATTGATAGAAGAGTAGAATTCTGAGAACCCCAAGGATTATTAACACTTCTAGGTAACTCATTTCCAAGGGAAGCTACTCAAGCTTTTGAGTGAAGGTGCTAGGGCAGACAGACCAGTGTTCAGTTAGCCTCCATTTCTCAGGATGTCCATCATCCTTCAAGCTGTAAAGCTGGGGTAGGTAAATGTTCTTGTTTGTTTTCTGTTGCTGCAATAAAATACTTAGACCAAAAGCAACTTACTTTAGATTACCTTTCTAGGTCATAATCAGTCATTGAGGGAAGCCCAGGCAGTAACTCTAGGCAAGAACCATGGAGGAATGCTGCTTTCTGTCTGCCAAGGAGAGTGCATCCCTCAGGGCTGTGCCCATTGTCATCAAGTAATAATCAAGACAGTTCCCAACAGACACACCCATAGTCCAATCTGTTCTAGGCAAATCCTCAATGAAGGCTTTTCTCTCAGATTGCTGTGGACTTTGTTAAAACTAAGGAGAGCAGTAAACCTCAAATATCCTCACAGTGTTCATAGGGCTAAGGCATGTTTACCATAACCTCTTAGACCTGGAAGGTTCTCTAGATTATAGACTTCAGAGCTAATTTTGAGGTGGGTGTTGTATAATCGCAGCACTCAGGAGAGAGAAACAGGAGGATCTTGAGTGGAGGCCAGGTTGGGCTACATAGAGAGGCACCATTTCAGTAAAGAACCTGTGAGGTACATACCTGTAATCCCAGCACTCAGAAGTTAGAGGCAGGGGCATCAGCAGTTGAAGGATTTTTTGGCTATGATAGAGAATTTGAGGCTGTCTTGGGTTAAAAAAATATATATTTTAAAGATTTGCTTTATTTCGTGTGTGTGTGTCTGTGTCTGTCTGTATGTGAGTCTGTACATGTAAGTGCAGGTGCCTGTAGAACCCAGAAAAGGGTGTACCAAACCGTGGAGCTGGAGTTACTGGGAGCCATTCCTGTCTTTTCTAAGAGCAGAAGTTGCTCTTAACTGCTGAGCCGTCTCTCCAGCCCTAGGATTTATTTTTTACTTCTGGGTTTGGCCAGGGAGTAAGAAAGTGAGATAGACTCCCCAAGAGTGTGGTAGAGCAGGAATGCATACAGAAGATGATAGTCACGCTTTGAAGAACCAACACTGTCATCTCAGCTCCATGCTAAGGTCTTTCTTGTACTTCCTGTATCCATTTTTCTTGTTTGGAAGTAGGACATTTGCCAATTTGTATATTTCCCTCTCAACAGTGATATAAGTGATGATATCATGGTAAACACTTTCAAGAAACATGCTACTACATGTATGAATGTTAGTTTCTTTAGTAGTGGTTCAATCTTGGAACCAGTAGAGGACACCATCATGTGTAATTTATTGCTTGTCCTATCCTCTTTTCATGACTGGAGTCCCTTAGTGAGGGGCTAGGCATGGCTCAGTGGTAGAGCACCTGCCTAGAATCCCCCAGTGAGGGGCTAGGCATGGCTCAGTGGTAGAGCACCTGCCTAGAATCTCCCAGTGAGGGGCTGGGGGGTATGGCTCAGTGGTAGAGCCCCTGCCTAGAATCTCCCAGTGAGGGGCTAGGCCTGGCTCAGTGGTAGAGCCCCTGCCTAGAATTCCCCAATGAGGGGCTAGGCATGGCTCAGTGGTAGAGCACCTGCCTAGAATCTCCCAGTGAGGGGCTGGGGGTGTGGCTCAGTGGTAGAGCACCTTCCTAGAATCTCCCAGCGAGGGGCTGGGGGGTATGACTCAGTGGTAGAGCACCTGCCTAGAATCCCCCAGTGAGGGGCTGGGGGTGTGGCTCAGTGGTAGAGTGCTGCTTGCTTGATGTGTATATACAAGACCCAGGGTTTCATCCCTAGCAACACAACAAAATGAAAAACAAATCAGATGAGGTACCTGTCGACAACTGGGTGACATGAATATAGATGGAATTTATTTTTAGTTTTTCACTGCCTTTCTTCTCTGGTGTCAGCCTTTGAATGTTAATATTTTAATGTAGATTTGGTGGCTAAGTAAGATATATTTTACATCCTTTCTTATATTCCCCTCCCCTTACTAGTTTATAGTCAACTCTGAAGTTTGAAAATAAAATTCTTTACCTTGACTTCCATACTTGGAAAATATTTATTCCCCCCTGCATCTCAATAGTATGCGCCATAAACTAACACAGTTCCATTTATTTACTTCCCTCTTGTTACAGCCGTGATCGATGGTAGGGACGGAGGCGTAGAGTGGTAGAGGGTTTTTGCTTTACAGCAATGGGAACGTGAGCCACAGCAGTCTCCTCTCTGCCTGACGAGTAATGATGCTTCCATTTCAAAATTTACCAGAAGGGCTGGAGACTGTGGAGACGGAAGGACTTTGGGGGTCAGCTGAAGCTGACTAGGCATGCATACAAAAGGAAGATGTCCTGATCTGTGGTTTAAAGGTATTGGCCTACCCAACAACATCCCGGACCCCAGGAAGAGTAGCTGTCTCCTGGGCATGGAATGTGAAAGGAAAGAGCTGGCAGGAATGAAGGGTAGACTGTGGCAAGAGATGGGCGTGCACCTCATTCCTGGCAGCCAGCAGCTTCTTTGTTCCCATTTTTCACACCAGGGCTCTTGATTGAGGGCCTAGTCCAGAGGTGGTAGCACACATCCTTAATCCCAGCCCTTGGGAGGCAGAGGCAGGCAGATCTCTGAGCTCGAAGCCAGCCTGGTCTACAGAGCAAGTTCCAGGACAGCCAGGGCTCCGCGGAGAAACCCTGTCTCAAACAAGCAAAAACAAACAACAACAAAAGCAAGTCTTACGCTGGGGATTGGCCTCAGTTTGGCACGGTGTTTGCCACCACCCATGGCATCTTGGATGGGCTCCTCAAGGCCTCGTAGACTGGGTCTAGCGGCAAGCCTGTAATCCTAGCCCTTGATAGGTAGTGGGAGATTTAAGGTTTAAGGTTATCTGCAGCTGCACAGCAAGTTCAGGGCTAGCATGGGATACATGAGACCCTGTCCCCCTCCCCCAAATAAAAAAATTAAGAAATGCAAGACTAAGTGACACCTACCCAAGGCTAGTTGGAGAAGGGACTAATGCACACTGTTACTTCCCTTCCATGCTCTTTTCAAACTGCTTAAGTGATTTAAAATGAAAGGTTTGAATAGATTTCTGTAAAGGCTTCCTCCTCCTTTAACTGTATCAGGAACCTCCCAGTATTACTCTGTTGGGGCCAGAGCTTCAAGCTCATTATGTTTTCCAAGGCTAAATACAAATATATTAATGGAACCTTCTCTATGCAAAACACTCAACCTAAAGCAGACTTTTAAAGAAATATTTTTTATAATATGGCCAGGTTAAGTCTGGTAACTTGTGATACCACTGAATACCATCTCAAATTTCAAATTGTCAGTTATTAACCCTTTATTAGATCAGTGGTTCTCAGCCTTTCAAATGCTGCAGCCCTTTATGACAGTTCCTCATGTTGTGGTGACCCCCAATCATAAAATTATTTTATTGCTACTTCATAAAATGTAATTTTGCTACTGTTACGTATTATAATGTAAATATCTGTGTTTTTCCAAGGTCTTTGATGACAACTGCTTAGAAAGGATCCTTTGACCCCCAAGGGTATCACAACCCACGGGATTTAGAATTATGTGTTTGTTTTGCTTTGCTTTTATTGATGTTTTGACAAAGGGTCTCATTATAGAGTCCAGACTGGCCTCAGAGTCATAATCCTTCTAACTCAGCTTTCCAAGTTAAAAAAAATTATTTGATTATATATATATATATGTATATATATATATGTATGTATATATATATATATATACTTGAGGAAGATGGCTTTTCCTTTTGCTTGGAAATTTTTGACTAAAAAAACTTGACTGAAGCCGGGCAGTGGTGGCACACACCTTTAATCCCAGAATTTGGGAGGCAGAGGCAGGCAGATCTCTGAGTTTGAGGTCAGCCTAGTCTATATAGTGAGTTCCAGGACAGTCAGGGCTACATGAAAAGTGCTGTCTTGATCCCCCTCTTCCCCCAAGAAACCCAACTTGACTAAAATCTTTGATCTTTAAAACTCTTATAATTTCATATGCACATACAATACACATGTTATATATATATATAGTGTTTGTCATGTTATCTGATCTTCTTCCTAATCCTACTGAACCCCTTCTTTCCAGCTGAGTCCCCTCCTGCTTTTATGTCAAGTAGCTAGCTTGTGCTACTTGAAACTCTAAAAAAACTGTATGTGTGTGTTACTCTGAGTTTAAGGATGAGTACTTGCAAGATCACAGATGCAGTGTTTTTCCTGGAACATTGGCAGTTTACCAGAGGCCACACCACTGAAAAGATTGACACTCTCTCCCACCATGTGGTCACATTTCACAAACTCTTCTGAAATAATTAATTTAACAGTAGGAAAACATTGGAGTCTATGCCTGGTTGTGCTTGGTTGGTTGATTAGGTCTTATGTAGCCCAGGCTGCCCCGGAACTCCTAAATCCTCCTGCCTCAGGTTGAGTCCATGTCTTGCTCATTGATGATCGTCTTTAGGTCTAGCTCAGGCTCTGAAAGTAATGTTAAGAAGGCAGAAATATTTTAGTGTATTAGACCACTGGAATGTAAAAGACATGATGGCTTCCAGCCTTGGACCAGAATCTTCCAAAATTGGGCCTTATTTAGTGGTAAATGTCTGTAATCCCAACATTGGGGAGGAAGGCAGCAGGAAGGTGGCCAGCTGCAGTAGAGATCTACCTGGGCTTCATAGTGAGATGCGGTTTCAGTAAAACAAAACAGAATGAAATGTCCAATTAGGAAGGCTAGGGAGGGGCTGAATTTCAGAGCTGTGCGAGAGGATCTGGCGATCAAGGTCACCCTTGGCTACATAGAGAGCCCTAGGCCTCCTGGAGCTACCGGTCACCTTTCCTCAAAGTAGATAGCTAAACCAACCCATTTCCCCAAACTTCATTGGCTGTATTTTTCCAAAGGACCAAACTGAAAGAGACCTCTGATTTCCAAAATTCTAGTTGTCAGACTTGGTGGCAAACACTTTTACAATGCTGAGGTTCGATTTGTTTATTTATTTATATTAAGATTTCTGACATCAGTGCTGGTGAAGTGACTTTAAAGAAAAGAGACATGTACATCTTATTATTGTTTTATTGATTCATTTTACTAAGACAGGTTTTTTACCACGTGCCCCAGACCATTGTGGAATTCACTCTCCTCTCCCCAAGTATTGGGGTTATAGACTTTTAGTGCTGTGTTGTAGAGATCTGGGCACCATCATTCCTTTAAAGCCCTTTCCTTGACATCTCTGTGGATTGCATCTCTTCAGAAGAGCTCTGCCCTTTGTCTTTTTTCTTCTCTAGTCACTTTTCCTGGGTCACAGTGGCATTTGAGAGAACTGGGTTCTCCCTCTTGCTTTCCACCCGCTGTGCATGCTGCAGCCCAGGCTGCTCTTGACTGCACACTGTGGTTCCTCCCCTTGGATTTTTGTTCCAAGGAGAGGCCTCACCAAACTGCAGGCATAGAATCAAAACTGCAAATGTAGTCAGCCTTTTGTCCCCCTGGCATGGCTCACTTCCTTCAAAGGGCCACTGATGTCGGGACAGGGTCAGAACACCTAAGGAAGGATGGCTCAGCTGTTCTTGCCAAAGGCTGGGGTTTGCTTTCCAGCAAGTCAGGTCACCCACAGCTCCAGGGGATCTGTCCTCCAGGGCACTGGGGCACAGATCACACACACACACACACACACACACACACACACAATGGGGTGGGAGGGAAGGAAAGAATCTTACACATAATTATAAATGAAGAGAGTGGCTGTGTGTTCTGGTAGGTGAGTGGCTTAGATGGCCGAGGGCCCCATTAATGATTATTCATTCATCCCTCCGTCTCCTCTCCAGAGTGTTGAGCTGGGCTTCAGGGGACATCTTGGTGATAGGTGATACAGTTACCACTCACAGAATGAAGCTTCGGCTTGGCTTTAACTTTCCACATTTGCTGGACAAAAGGGGAAGCATCCGTCACCACAAATGTGTACACAAGTCGGATAGTTTGAGGAATTGTGCGGAGGGAAAGATGTCTACATGGCCAGTTTGTGAAACCTACCGTGAGGCGTGGTTGGATCAAGACCTTTGTGTTCTAGACTCTGATCCCCTCCCCCTCCGTATCAAACAATTCAATGATTATTTTGTATAGTACACCCACTGTGTGCCCAAGATCTAACCCCCCCCTCCCAACCCTGGTCGTCCATACCCCTTTCAAAACCGGCTCCTCTCATGTGCAACTGGCCTAGAGGCAGTTCAACCCCAGGCTGCCGGCCTAGTAGCCTTTCCTTGGCTTAGCGCAAATCTCGGAAGCAGTAACTGCAAAGGGACTGAGCGTCGCGGTTCTTCCCCGCGGGGGAAAGACGCCCCGGGGACCTGGGGCCCGATCCGCTACCGGAGGCAGAATGTAGTGGGAGCCACAGCTGCCAGTGTGGCACCCTGGGACTGCGCCCCCGCGGGGCCAACCGGGCGCCAGGGTGGAGAGGAGGGGCGGCGAGGGGCGGGGCGCGCGGGGCGGGTCGGAGGAGGGGCGGTGGCACCGGCTGGCGGCTCCGGCTGGGCGCGCCGAGAAGTCCCGCTCCGAGAGCCGCGAGCGCCAGGAGTGAGGCGCGCTCGGTGCGATCCGGGGAGCGAAGTCCAAGCGCGAGAGCGAGGGCGGGAGAAAGAGGTGTCCCCGCGTCGCCACCAGGGACCCCCTTCCCTGCCACGATCCAGCCCCGGGTAGCCGGTGGCGCCGGCGGCAGGCCGCCGATGGAGTTCACTTGAGCCGGGAACAGGCGGGAGAGGCAGGCCGGAGCGGAGCTAGTCCCGCGCGCGCCCCTCAGCAGCTTCAAGCGCAGCTTCCCGCACCCAGGCGGGCGACACCCGCGGCCGACCGCGACTCCCGGAGCGTCTCGGTGCCCCGCCGCGGCGGGCCCAGGACCCGTCAGAGCAGCCCAGGGCGCTGCCGAGCAGGCGGCACCCGCCGTCGGGAGCCGGAGGCTGCCGCCGGGGAGCCGCTTTCGCGGCTGCCGCCGTACGCCCTCCTCCTCCCTCTCCCTCCTCCCTCCCTCCGCACATGGTCTCCTTTGTCCTGTCGCCGCTGCAGCCGCCTGGTTCTTAGCTCCGCGCACCGCGGCTGCGGCTCCCGGGCCGCCGCTCTTCAGCCCGGCCAGGTCCCCAGGGCGCACTAAGTTGAGCCCCCGGTTTGAGCCAGCCGGGCCCCCCGCGCGCCCCGCCGGAGCCACCAGGAGAGCGCGCGGGCCCGGCCCCCTCCCCGTCTCCCCGCCGCCCGCCCCGGACTTGGCTGCGTTGGATGTGCGCGCGCGGTGCTGACTCCCGGCTGCGGCGGAGGAGCCCGGTTCTGCTGCCGCCGCCGCTGCTGTTGCGGCTCCGGTTCGGATTTGATTCGCGTGCCTCGGCTTTGAGACTTTGGAGAGGAATTAGCAAAACACAGACTTGCGGACCTAAGCGGGCCGCCTGGAGTTGGGCGTTTTCTCTGCTGTGGGTTTTGGTTGCTCTCTCCTGGTGGTGTGTGCCCGTACACCCGGTGGAGGACTCAAGCCATGAACTTGGGGTTGACAAGACCGCCGAACCCCTGGCGACCAGGTAACGTTGTTCCCCCCCACCTCTGGGGGGTGGGGTGGGGTGGCCCGACCGCCTGCCACCCGCGGCTGCGGGGGAGGAGGCAGGGGTCGAGGGGTCTTTTGTTGCGGCCGCAGCCGGGCCAGGGTGGTAACAGGGGCGGGCTGCTGGCGTCTGGCGGGCCCGGCCTCCCTCCCCCGCCCCTCCCCCGCTCCCCTTTGTACTTTCCTGGCTCCCTTCGCTGGCTGGGCTCGGCCGGTGTGGCCATGAGCGCCTGCCCGGGAGCCCCTGGCGGACGGAAGCGAACCCACCTCCGGGAATGGATCCACGGCTTCCCGAGGAGATCACTAGACCCCTAGGCTGGGATGCCTGCGGCCGCCCTGGCTAGAAAGGGCTCCCTGGCGCGGAGCTGCCTGCTGACGGGTCACTGTCCCTGCGCCGAGCTGCGGGAGCCCGCCCTCCCGCTCGTGCGCACGCGGAGCCCGGGGAAGCGAAAGGCAAGCCGGCTGGTGCAGGAACTCACCCGCGCTTAAGTTTCCAAGAGGATTGTCTTGCTGTGCTCTAAGTCCCTCTTTCTGCGGGTGTGGCTTTGGAGAGCCACCTAAGCGGTCTGAGTTTTGAGGAAATCCCCTTGCAGCTCCAGACGTCTGGGACCCACCCGTGTGCTTGGACGTTTTTTTTTTTCTTCTTTATTTTTATTCAGTTTCTTCATTAGCCAAGCTGCTTCACTTAACTTTTCTTTCTACGCCAGCTACGGCGTCTAGACCATCGAAAGTATTTTTTACAAGGCAAATAACACGAACCCTCTCGTAAAATGCTCCAAAGGACTTGTTTCTCTGGGAATTTTAGATTCAGCCTCTAAGTGTCTAAAACTCATCAAAGCCAATCAAGGTGAGGAAACGAAATGGCAACTGATGCCATTACATTTCTGTGTGGCTAAAGGTACAGGGTGCCGGAGAGAAAGGGGAAGGCACCGGTATGTCTGCCTTTTGACTTACTGCATCTGCATTCATCGTTGCTAATTTATAAGGAAAAATTAGGTAGGCAAACGATCCAAGTTATAGAGGGAAATGCACATTTATTTTCCTTTTAAAAGCAACGAGATGAAAACGTCCCCACCATTAAGGAGCCCATCGATTTGTGCAGACGATTTTTAAAAATAAAAACATGTATGTACGTGGAGGGTCCATGAAAAAAAATCAGAGGACAACGGCCACCTTTATGTGGGTGTGGGGGCTCGAACTGGGGTCGTCGTGCTTGGAAACCCATTTTACCTGCTGAGCCATTCTGCCCACCCTGATTTTTAAAGGTGATGAGCGGAGGAAAGTTACTTGAGGAAAGTGGAAGGATCTACATAGAATTTGCAGCTATCAAGACTGCCTGGGAGACTCTTGAAGAATTTGGGTGAAGGTGGTCCACAAGGCCAGACAGGAGACCGAGGAAGCAGAAAGACTTTTTAAAAAATTTTTAACCAAGTCATGTAGGCACGTGTACATTTGCTGTTTTTGCTTTTCCTGAGGAGGCCTTTTGAAACATCCTTTCACTCGAAGGCACAAGAGACAATTCAACACTTTGTGACCAATGTCAGTAAATAGAAGGGCTCAAAAAGCTTCCATTAGAAGGCATTGCTCCAAGCGTCCTGAATGTCTGTCCTTTCTTGGTAACTGTTGGTCACAACATCATCAGGTCCTCAGGGTCACTTCTTTATCTACTTGAGCATGTACTCAGAGCCCAGTGGTACTCACAAAGGTGACAGAATCACAGGGACTAGCACCTAGAGCCTAACCAGTTCTGGCTCCTACACCCAGAGCAATGGAAAATGCAACCTGAAACAGTTGCTTCTCCTTAGCTATGCTTTTGCCATTTTGGAAGAGTAGTGATTTTTTTTTAAACCTATTTCTTTAGGCCCATAGGCTCACTGTAATTGAAAATTTCAAAATTTCAAGTGTTGTTTTAGTTCTGTACAATAATAGAAGAGATGGGGTGTTGCTCGTGTGTGTGTGTGTGTGTGTGTAGTTTTTTTTCCCTTTCAAAAATATTAACTCCATTTTAGCTTTGAAGCCATGACTTGTTAATGACTTTCTAAGAGCATTTCACACCATTGTAAGAGTGATGAAAACTCTTTGAATTGCTAAGCCTTAGACTGCGAAATTTACAAGCCTAGAAAGCTCATTAATATTTGGGTATAGTAACACCTCTGGTGCAGCCGGAACATTTCGCCCTTCGACCGAGCCACGCATCTCTGTGTGTACACTGTGCAGATCAGTAGGGCTTTCTAGCTTACTATTCTTGCACTCTTTGATGCTGAACACCCTTCGCAAGATGTGCTTTGTGGTCCATTTTTATGAAGTGCTACTATAATATAATTTTGTTTAGCATTACTTATGATATCAGGAAAGCTCTGTATGTATTTTAGTATTCTTACAAAAGTAGCGGAGGAATCTCTGTAGGATTTTTCACAAGTGAATGCAATTGAATACTTATTTTGTACATTTTTGTCTTTTGTCTTGGTCTTACTAATCCTCTGAACCACCCCATATAGAAGGAAGGTTAGAATTAAATGAGAACCAGCCATAATAAAAATAGGTTAGTGTATCCCCCCCCCCGTCTCTGGCCTTGTAAACTGAAACATTTCCCTCAGCAATAATTCATCTCCATCAGCGTAGCATTGAAAGACTACATAGAATATCTTCTTTGTCCCCCAAAGCCAGCCCAAGTTCCCTCGCCCCTATTCCCCATATTTCTTTCTTCCATATTTACTGAACATTCTGTGCCTTGCTTTGACAAATGTATGCGTCTCTGTATAAAACCTGAAAGAGGCGAGTTTTCTCAGAAGGGTTACAGGTCAAACACAGCATGAGTGTAGGTTGACCACTGACTTGTGAAAGAGATATCGTCAAATCAGAACAGTGAGCTTTCTTAATTTTATCTTTTTTTTTAAGTCCTAGAAATAAGCAGTAAATTTTCAACATTACCATCACTTTCACGAAACCAACTCACTGTTTATTTCCCGGAACATTAGTATGTAATTTAAATTGACTTTATAGTCTTGCTATTTAAACAGGCTTATTGACCTCCCTCATGTCAGTATCATAATTAGCAGACGTGTCCTCTGAAAAAACGTGGAAAGGAGATAACACTGGTGTGACACAGTGGCCAGTTGCAGCATGGCCAGTCTCATCTGAAACACTGAGGTTGGACTGGTTACTGTGACAAACCCTGAACATCAGGGTCGTCAGCTACATCTCTAAAAACAAATCGTTTTGTGGGTATGCTCGTTGGCACTTTAGTGAGGAAAAGATTAATGTCAAAAACTACGCATTCTTGATTTGTGGAAGAAAATTGAAAAACAGGAAATCTGGTGGCAAAAAAACCAAACCAAAACAAAATAATACATTTCTGAAATAATGATCTGTCAATGGAATTGGAAAATCATTTTGTGAATGAACTAAATTGCCTTGTGTACCATTTCATAGAAATATGTTTTGCACAGATAATATGTTTAATAAGGACACATTTTGAAAATCAGATTTTTTTTCTCCCTTCCATCAGCAAATAGCTGCAGTGCAGGCCTTTCTCCAACAGGCAACCAGCACCACCTGATGGAGGATTTGGGGAAATGACTGGCTTTTATATTTTTCCTAAAATATGGTCAATTGATTTAAAAATCATAGCACCTGATGATGCTGTGGGTGAGGGCCTTAACTGAGTTTTAACACTTTACCTTACTTCTTGTTTTTCAGGCATCAGATGCTGGCTCTGAAAAACTCTTCAACACTGTTTTTGTAAACAAAGGTAAGACGCCCTTTATTATTCTAAAGCTTATAAAAAATGCATGTCATTGCCATTGTCCAAGAAGAGAGGGAAAAGGAAAAATCCATGTGGTCTTTTTGTCTTTGCATTTTGTGCTTTTGCTTTGCTCAGGAATCTGGATGTTTTTGAGATGTGGGAGAAAAAGTTCATTTTGAAAGAATTTATGGATTCCTTGTTTAAAATGATCAGTGGTATTAATTTTATGTCAGATGCTGCAATAGAAAAGGATGTTTTTACAATGTCTTGATTGTTAGTCAACTTCCCAGCAGTCAAAGCTCTATAAATAGTGTGTTTGCCTCAGAGGGTAATAACTAGTGAGGTGTTTAGTACTCACAGCATTACAGCCACAGTCCAAGCCTTCTTCTGTTCTGGGCTCTCTGTAAGTTCATAAATGAGCAAGAGGACGGACGGCACTTAAACACGCCCTTCCCCATTTATTCCTTCCAAACCTTAGTCCATAAAGTAAGAGAGGTAATGATGCTGAGGTACATTTCGGAAAGGCTCACCCTAAATCACTGATGGTAGGTCTCTCGGCAATCTTCATTTGCAGACATGTCATTGGATATAATGAATTTTAGCTTCAGAAGGTGTGTAATCTGAAACATGCAAATTATATCAACTCACCTTTGTCTTCCTGCTGCAAAACCTGACTTAGAGGCTTGCAGGATAATTGCTAAATAAAGATGTGCTGGCTTGTGGTAACCTCTGTTCCACTAAGGATTTGTGGGAGCACTGGAAAAGCTTTGGACCAAGAGCGAGGCACCCACAGGGTGAACTGGGAGCCCGTTTCAGCAGTTTATTTCATTGTTAAATTTTTAAATTTTTATTCTTTTTGCTTACTAGTTAGTAAGGCATTTCCATGTGCAGTTATTTTATGCCCTCCAATTATTTTGACATTGAACCCACCTTGATTTTAAATAGTACATTATATTTAAAGTTGTCCCCGAGGGCTGTGTGCGTATACATTTTCTGGGACTCCCAGAATTAATGTCATATTGAATATGATCTTGTATTTTAATTTCATGACATGATTCCAGCTTTATACTTCATCATATTTTTAATGGCTGAGAAGTTTGTATAAATTTGTAATCCATAATGCTAAAAGCTCAATAAAAGCTGATGTGGGTGCTTGACAGCACATGTCCCTCTCGAGCAGGAGTGCATGGTTGTTTTCTGCTCCTGTCATCGAGAGAGGATCGGTGGGCCTTGGAGGCATCTTTGATTAAAAGAAAGGTAGCAGGGGAGCAAACGGAGGGAGGGCAGTTCCCTACCCAAAGCCTTTTCTATGGCTCTCCAGAACTTGGACACACACACACCTACAGCCGCCGCCTGGGACTGTGTCTTTCTCGTGCTAAGTTGCTTGGGCCCTTTCTAAGCTGGCTCTGGATTTGGCTCTGCTTTACAACTTGAAGAGGAGAAGACAGAAGAAAGATCTTTCTCTTTTTCCCATCCCACCCCAAGTTTCCAGCACGCCCCACATTCTTATTTTGTTTACTTACACTGAGTGGTGTGGGGCATCTCTGTGGCTGTGAACAGCCATGCCCCTGACCGGGTGCCTTTCTTCTTCGCTGCTTTTCTGAGAGAGTGAGGGGTGATTTCAGTTGCCTTGAAAGGATTAAGGTTTCTTTGTGTATACTAAAAATCAACACAGGCTTTTCTCCTAAGCTTTGCTTGGGAAACATACACAAATAAGCATTTTAGTTGATGACGGATTATTCCTTCGCCCCTTATTTCCATCAAAATGGCCCTTCTTTCCTCCCCTGGAGTTTCCCCTTAATGCCTTATGCTAATTCCTGTTGGTAAAGTGAATGACAAGCGCCTGAATCAGTGTGGAAGCACAGGTGTTGCTGAAGTGGCAGGCCCGGTGCTCAGTGCCCCTCCCTGGAGAAAGAGAGTGAAGGGTGAGGCGCTGGGGGGGCTCAAACGGCTTCAGGGTCGTTTTGTTAAAGGTCGTTAGTATTCACACTGCTAAATATTAATACAACTATCAAAAAAGTGTGTGTGCGTGTGTGTGTGTACCATGCGCAGCGCTGATGGCGGTTACTCCTGGGAGACAGGTGCAGTGAGCCTCACTAGGCACCTGTGGTTTGGCGTCTGTCTTTACTTCTGGTAGCAGCAGCAGTGCTTTCTGGTTGACAGGCCCTTCAGCTGTCATCTTTCCTCACATCAGGTTCAAGACACTCTGAAAAGCTGGCTTGCTTGCCTGAAAGTCAGTCAGGTCTCTCCGTCTCTCTCTGTCTCCGTCTCTCTCTTTCTGTGTGTGTGCATGCATATCTGTGTATCATGCACACACATATATACACACATATATGTGCACGATATACAGATGTATATCGCACACTCAGACGCGCACACACACAGTTTTAAAGCTTTGCAAGAAAGTACCGGTTTATATCAGGTGACACACGGCTGGGAAGCTCTTCAAGGGCTTCTCTTAGTGAACAGTCTTAACAAGAGTGTAAGGGAGTTCCACATTGGCACCGCTGAGAGCCAGATGTGCAAGACCACATATCACCCCTGTCCCTCGCAGGAGCCTGGCAATCTTCTGGTGTCAGAGTAGCAGGCTTAGCTGGGAAGGTTATGCCTCCGAGCCTGGTGGTCTGGTGGGTGTGCAGATTTGGTCCATAAAATTTCACTGTTGGAGGGCAGTGCTAAACCCGAGAGCCAACTGGGGCAGGGGCTGGGGACTTGGCAGCTTCGATGCTGGCCTGCTTAGCTTGGAGACAGAGCCCCAGGCTGTAACAGCAAGGGGCCATGGCTCCAGTCCATCACTCTGCTTGTGAGCTTGAGCAAGCTGCTTAGCCTCTGCAGGTCAGAATTTTCAGTCCTAAGCAAACCTCATTCTGGGGCAGCTTCTCTGGTTGGGATAAAATAGTTAATTGGCAAGGGGCAAGGGTTGGAGCAACAAGGGTGAGATGAGTACGTTTTCTGTAACTTACCGATTGATTTTTATTTAGATGTTGCAGACTCGGTCCAGTTCAGTGGCGTAAGGCCTGCATAGGGGTTCCAAAATGTTGCTTCTTTTGATGCCTCTTTTATTTCCAGTTTTACAGCAAGTTAATCAGGTGGTGTGTGCTTGCTTATATACACAGCATACCCAATGAGAGAGGAGCCTTTCAAGAGAGGCATGAAATTTGAGCCTGCAAATTAGAGGGATTATCGCTCTAGACTTAAAAAAAATGTCTCAACTTTAATCAAGGTCATGGTTGCCTTTATCTAATCTTGATGTGTTTAAATGTTTACAGGATGTTCATGTGAATTTTATGAATCCTTCTGTCTTTGTGATTCAACCATCTGCCAAAGGAAAAATTGGTTTTCCCACTGAGACAGAAGCCGAGAGAGACTGACTGACTTACAGTCCCTGTGTTGTGAGCTGAACAGCTATGGGAGCAACAGGCTCTATATATAATTCCCCAATTTCTGGAGCACATTGTGCTCAGAGAGCTTCTAGGAGCTGGGGCGATGTCTCAGTAGGTAAAGTCCTTGCCTTGCAAGTGTGAGGGCCTGAACTCGGATCTGATTTGGAGTGGTGGCCAACTCTTGCAATCCCAGCAATGGGGAGCAGAGGCAGGAAGATCCTGGGGGCTCCAGCCTAGCTAGTTGACAAGTGTCAGGCAAGTGAGAGACCCTGTCTCAAAAAAAAATCCCCAAAATACAGGGCTTGTGAGATGATTTGGTGGGTAAAGGTACTTTCCACAAGTCTAGCAACCTGAAGTCAGTGCCTTGAACCCATGAAAAGATGGAAGTAGAGAACCAGTTCCATAAAGTTGTCCTCTACAAGTCTGCTGTGACACAGCCACACATGCTCCGAAGCACACACTACATCCACACACTAATAGCAATAACAACAAGATGAGTAGAGATGGAGAAAGACACCCGATATCAACTTTAGGTCTCTGCACACATAGACTAAACACACACACACAAATTTTTCAGTTGATTCAGCATAGTCATTGTTAGCCTTTGTTTTTCTTTTTTGAGATTTACTTTTTATTTTTAATTATCTGTCTGTGTAAGGGTTTATGTACATGGGTGCAGGACCCAAAGAGGTCAGAAGAGGGCATCAGATTGCCTGTAGCTGGGAAGTTAGTTACAGGTGGTTTTGAACTGCCTGAGGTAGGTTCTAGGAGTCAAAATCAGGCCCTCTAAAGTTTGGTATGCACTGATTTGTGGTTGAGCTGTCTCTCCGATCCCTATTATCCTTTGAATCCCATAGACTGTCCTCCACAGTTTGGTAGACAAGTGTATACATATCTATCGTGCTGAGATAACTGACCTTTTCTAAAGCCCATAGGTTGTTGTAGAACAGAACTGCCTAAGGAGGAAAGGAAGCCTTGCAGGCAAGGGAGGAGAGCTGACGATTCTTGCCTCTTCCAACCTGCCTGACTGCCTGTTTGTGGGTCCTATCTCAGCCAGGAGAGAACTGCTACCCCCTTTGAGCCTCAGAATCCCCTTCCCTGGACACCTCCTGAAGCCGAGGCAGGCTGTAGGGAGAAGATCTTCTGACTTTTCCCACCCCCCTGTCCACCTCTGTCCCTGCTCCATTAACTCCTCCTGGGGTGACAAAATGAGTAACTGTCCACACCATGTAGGGCACCAGCCACTGACCAGGGGAGTGAATGATGTCGCAGAGTCCCACTTGGTGAGCTAATTAGTGTTTCAGACTTACAGAGCACAGAGGAGTAGTGAATGTGACCCCAAAGCAGCTGCCTCACTGTGAAGTTCCATCACGGATGGTGGCTTAGCAGGAGCTGTGCTGTAGAGTCCCTCTTTGGTTACTGTTTTACTACATATGTTCTCTAGAACCCCCAGGATGCAGCTGAGGGGAGGGGATGCGAGGAATGGCTAAACTCCTGGATGAGGTCCTTTGACCCTATCTTCCTGCCAACGGTATTAATAGCTCTTTTATAATTACCATAAGACCTAGCTACCACTGTATATTGTTCTGCTCAGTAAGTTGCCATGGCTACCAGGCCAAGGTAATCTATTCCAAACTGGATGTGGGATGATCCTGTTATGTCCGGAGGGTTTTTTGTTTGTTTTATTTGCCATAATACAACAGTCCCATAATGTTGACTTAGATCCTGCCAACAGAATATACCCTACATTGTGAGGTTGGTGGTAGGGGATGGGAATAATCTAGAGAAGACGGAAACCTTCAAATCCTGTGGTGAACACAGCTTGTCTTCAGGAAAGTGAAGGAGCAGGGAGCCCTCACCTGCAAGCTAGGCAGAATCTTGTTCCATTTCCAATACCAACCATGGGGGATTCTCATGGACATTGTGTGACCTCAAGAAGTACCAGGTAGAATCCTTGGCCTCCTGAGCTCCTGATGACTTTATCAAGGCCTCTCCCTCCTGATTACAGGGATATACTTGAGCTTTTGTGGGATTCGTGGAAACAGAATTTCCAGAGGGATAGGCAAGGTTGGGTCCTGCAGTGGTTTCAATGAGAAGTACCCCTACTTTAATAGTTGGTCCTCAGTTGGTGGCCCTCTTTAGGGAGACAAAAGGTGTGTGGCCTTGATACAGGAACTACATCATGGTAGGCCTATGAGATTAAAAGCCTAGCTAGTACCATTTCTAGTTCCGGCTGTCTTGTTTCAAACTTGTAGTAAAGGATGCGATCTCTTAACATTATGCTTCAACCACCAAGCTGGTTGCTTGCAGCCATGCCTCTCCACCCAAGGTGACTCTCAGCCTTCTAGAATCCTAAATCCAAATAAACTCGTCTTTAAAATGGCCTTGGTCATGGTGTTTTATCATAGCAACAAAAAAGTAACTAATACAGGTTTGTTGAGTGTTTGGGCACTGTGCCTTTTTGTCAACATCATACAGAGAGAACCTGGCTACTACACTGTCAGATCTGAGATAGGATAAGAAAGCCGTTACCCAGACAGATTGCTGGGATGGGGCTTCGTGGGAGCTGTGCTTATGTAGTGTGCAGGAAGCCCTGCTTTCTATGCATGGCTCTGTGTAAACAGATGTGGTGGCTCATACTGTAATCCCAGCACTCTAGAGTTTGCAGAGGCAGGAGGATCTGAAGGCTAAGGTCACCCTCTGGGTTATAATGAGTACACAGTAAGATCAAAGCCAGCCAGAGGTCCTCTCTCAAAAACAGAAAATACAAAGGTACTGCAGGCAGCTTCAGGTCTAGTGAGTTGTTTAATAGCAACAATGTTAACTGTAGTTGTTAGCTTTGAAGGGACAGGATTTCTTGGTCTGAATACAAAGAAGGCAATACTGAATACAAAAAAGGTAACATTATGTCTTAAGAAAAGTCTCTCTTAAAGTAGTTCCACACCTAGAAATAATGCAGTTGACTGTGGTATAGCTGAAATGTGGTTTAGACTTAGTATCCCTTATCATAAACACAGGAACCCATTTTACAGCCCCTTGTGGTGTCTTGGGCTTAGAGTAAGGAAGACACAGACCAGAGAGGTGACATGGAAAACTGAGCCAATTTTAGCCTCTGCAAATTAGATCTGTTTTTATCCACTCTCTTTATCCCAGATAAGGAAAAGGTAGAATATTGTTCATGTTTGTATTTCTTCCTCCAGGAGTGTGTGTGTGTGTGTGTGCGCGCGCGCGCGCGTGCGTGTCTGCACATGCATGCTATTTTAGAGCTGGCTTTCTTGGGGTTTTGAGAGATAGAAATGTCTTACATGTGGAGAATTAAATGGTATTGAAGGTAATTGGTGCTTGGTGTGAGACAAAGGAGTTAGAAGTAGTTCATTCTTCACCCACCCCATACCACAAATAGCACGCAATCAGACCCCCTTTGTCATGGAAATTGGCCTTCCAATTCCCATGGAAATCTGACTCTCACATACAGAAGCTGTTGTATAGAATTATTCCTGGAGAATTCTGGGAAACAGATGCCTTGTCCTATGAGTGTAAAATTGCCAGCAGAGACCAGAACTATTCCACATGGTGAGAAAGTGCTTCTCTCTGGATACACAAGTGTTTGTACACATGTGGAAGCCAGATATCCTTGCTGTGTGTCTTCCTTGACCATTCTCCCCCTCATTGTGTGAGATTGGCTTTCTCCCTGACCCTGGAGCTCATCCATTTAAGCTTGCTGGCTGGGGCTGCTCTCCTGGGATTACAGGCTTGCATGTAGATTGCCATGAATAGTGGTTTTGAGGCTGCTGGGGATCAGCTATGGCTGTCATCTCCAGCCTCCTTACTGGAGACGTTTATTCTGTGGCCTTGTGGGGGACACATGTTGGGGAAGTAGAGGTAGGAGTTGGATCCCACCACAGCATTTAGTGGTAAGATGTTGAGAGCATTTGAAATGATCATAGTCATATTTGGGGCTCTTCATTGGCCATCTTGTCACTTTCCAGTAAAAAGACCGAAGGCCATTTCTCCAGATCCTGAGTGTCCCCATGACCACTGTAAACCGGTTACTATGTAATGCGTTATGTGTCTGTGAATATACACAAAGCATATGGGCACCTGAGTGTAAAGGCCAGAGCTTGATTGATGTCCAGTGTTTTCTCAGTTGCTCTCCACCATATTTTTTGAGGCATGGTCTCTCACTGAACCTGGTTGCGTTGACTGGTCAGTGAATCACAGGAATCCAGCAGTCTCTGCCTCCCCCGTGCTAGGATTATAGATAACTTCACCACACTTACCTTTTTAATTAGGTGCTAGGTCTGAACTCTGGTCTCTGTTTGCCTATGTAACAAACACTTTAACGACTCTCTCCAGCTCCCAACAGATTCCTTTTGAGGATGTTCAGATACTCTGGTTTATTTTTGAGCCCACTAGGAAGCCCTGCATTTCCTTTATTGGGTGATCCCTGTATCCTTTGTCTGAGAGAGCTTTCCTTATGCCCAGGGGTTTTGACAGAAAAGCTTGAATGCTCTTTGGCCCCTTTAAGCCTATTTACAGATAAGGGTATACAGTGTTTCCTTTAGACACTGGTGTGGTGTCTGGTTGTCTGAGAGAGGAATATACTCATAATAGACCACTGTGATAATAATTATTGCAATTAAAACATCAAGCCTGTGTTTCATACTTGCGATGAAAGAAAGATGTTAGGGACCAAAGCCTCCTTCCTCTTTAGTGAGATTTTCTAACACATCCTTCAGCTCCAGGCGTGGGGCCTTCCTGCAGGAAGCCCTTGGGCTATCCCATGCTTCTGGGTTATTTCTAGTTTCTGACAACTACAGAAGAAAAAAAAAAGTTGTTTTCTCCCAAAAATGTATGTTTATTTAACTAGGTTTCTTTTTCTGCGTCACAATCTGGATTCCATTCAGTCAGTTACCACTCCAATTAACTAACAATTATTTAACATTAACAGTAATTACAGACGCCAGTTAAGCGCCTACAGATGTCAACTGTTAGCTTTGTACCTAATCACTCAATGAAACGGAGAAAGTTCAACAAACATCAATTAGCCCAGCAATTAGTGTGAGTTAGCAAAGAGCGCGTTATCATGTGTGTGCTGATTCCATTTATTTTATTTTGGCAGTAAAATACATGCATACACGCTCCCACACACTCAGACACACACACACATGCACTCACCCACGCACTCGCTCACGCACAAACACACACCCAGTGAGTTCCTCAGATAAGATAGAACTATTGTTTTACAGCTTACGTAAGGATCCTTGCCTTGCCTAGGCCTAAGTCAGAGTACTCTTGCCTGGAATTTCTTTAGCAAACAAAATTGGTCTCGGTGACTCCAAAAATCCATCGCTGTTCGGGCCGAGGAAGCAACTTTGGTGAACTAGGAATCCAGTAAATATACTGTGAAAGAAAATGCTAGAAGGCGTCAGTGGAGAAAATGATTGATTCACACTTGAGTAGGCCTTTCTGTGCATCACAGATTTCTCCCGATTTATTCCTGAACCTGCAATAGAGAGGGTGCAACGGTGATTTTTATTAATTTCATGGTGCCTGAACTTTCACTCAGCTGTCTTTTATTTAGCCCGGAGCGAACATCAAGCTATTTTTACCTACTTGTCCCAGTGTATGCTTTAAGAAGTAGGAACTATTCTCGTTTGAAGAGAATTCAATTCTTGAATCCACCAGGGAGAACCTGGGCCGGAATTGTCACATTTTCAATTTGTGCATGTGTACCTGCACTGTGTGTGTGTGTGTGTGTGTGTGTGTGTGTGTGAAGCAGGGGTTGGGGTATGATTATCACATCTTTGAGAGTGTCATGTGATATGTGCTAGTAAGGGGACAGCCTCAGGTGTCAGATCTTTTACCTTCCACTTTAGTTTGTCAGTTCAGACATCAGGCCAGCTGCTCAGGAGCTTTCAGAGAGTCTCCTGTCTCTGCCTCCCATCTTACCAGGAAGGCCCCAAGGTTATAGACACATGCTACCACATCTATTTTTACATGAGTTCTGGAGATCCAAATCAGGTCCTCGTACTTGCTGGATGAGCATTTTACCCACCCAGCCATATTCCCAACCCTACCTCGTTTTTGAGTCAAGGCCTCTCACTAGTACCTGGCGCTTGTGGCAGACTACGCTAGTCTGACTGGCCAGTTGGCCCCAGGGACTCAGCTGCCTTCACTGCCTCAGTACTGTGACCACATGCCCATATATATATATATATATATATATATATATATATATATATATATATATATTTATTTATTTATATATATAAATATATATATTTATTTATTTATAATTTTTTTTTCTAAAGGGTCCAGGAGAAAACTCAGCTCTGGATACTTCAAGGCAAGCACTTTACCAACTGAGCCATCTCCTCAGAGAGCTCTCCCTTTTTCTATGACTTCTCCTAAGCCCCCTCTATCTCCATTTATACTGAGGTGAACTTCAGGGGTTTGCCCAGTTTTGCTGAATTTACCAGGAGATGGCATTCCAAGGCCCAGCCCACAAGTTGGTGTTTGCAGAACCTAAGAAGCTGTGTGCCTATCACTCCTCCTGGAAATGATTTTCCACCAACCCCTGAAGCCTGCAGATAGGAGTCCCTTGTGCAACCCTCTCTCGGGTCTCTGTGGGTCTATTGTAGCAAAACTTTCCATCTGAGCAAACCTTCCAGTGTCAGCCAGGTCCTGTTCTGAACTCTCCTTGGCTCCCTAGTCTTTTGAGATCCCCATAGTAGAAAGAATTCAGAGGAGACTCCTAGAGCCCTAGTATGGAAGATGCACAGTTTTTTATAGAGGAATGGAAGATATCCTCTCAGGGATGAGAGTGGTGTGGAAGCAGTGAGACCCTTGTACAGATACACACTGAAGGCAGGTTTCCTACTATTTGTGAAACGTCTGGATAGTTTTCCTGAGGGGCATATTCTTGTGCAGTTAATTAATTGTCCTTCGTGGACCATCTCTTACAAAAGTGGGTAATGGGAAATTCTTTTTTAACTTTAAGTGTTGTCTAGCTAATGACCATAAATGTTCAGGCCTTCTGAAACTAGGTTTAGATATTCAACAGTTAACGGGCCTTCCAGGCTCAGGATACCATGTTTCCAGGGACAGGAATACTATGACTCAGATCCCATTGGTCTAATGACTAAGTAGAGTGCTATAGTTCTGGCCCTTGTTTTTACTGTTGTTTATCAGGGAACAGCCCAGCCCTCTTGTCCTCCAGTCCTGCTGATACCTATGTAGCAATATGTGTCAATTACTTCCTTGTTGCTACAACAAAAGACATAGCCTTAGTTAGGGTTATTATTGTTGTGATGAAACATTATGACCAAAAATAACTTGGGGAGGAAAGAGTTTATTTTTCCATATACTTTCAGGTGACAGTCTATCACAGAGGGAAGTCAGGACAGGAACTCAGGGCAGGAATCTGGAGGCAGGAGCTGATGCAGAGGCCATGGGAGGGTGCTGCTTACTAGCTTCCTCCTCATGGCTTGCTCACCCTGCTTTCTTATAGAATCCAGGACCACCAGCCCACAATGGGCTGAGCCCTCCCCCATCAATCACTAATTGAGAAAATGCCTTACTTGTGGATCTCATGGTGACATTGTCTCAACTGAGGTTCCTTCCTTCCAAATGACTCTAGCTTGTATCAAGTTGACATAAAACTAGACAGGACAGACCCAATAAAAGCAGCTTAAGGGAGGCCTCACAATTCAAGAGTACAGTCCATTGTGGTGGTTCCAGAAGGCACGGGAGAGCATAAGGCAGCTGGTTGCACTGCACTTGCAGTTGGGAAGCAGAGAGAGATGAATGCTCTCTTTTTAAAAAATTACAATTATTTATTTACTTATATTTTGTGTGTTTATATGTATTGATGTGGATTGAACTCAGGTTGTCAGGGTTAGCACCAAGCACTTCTACCCACCTTGTCAGCCCTCTTCCTTTCCTTTCCTTTCTTCACCCCCTTTCTCCCTTTCTTCTTTTCTTCTCTTTTCTTCCTTTTTATTTTTAATTCAGTCTTGAACCCCAGTCTGTGGGATGGTTCCATACACTTTCAGGGTAGGTCATCCCACCTCAATACCTAATCTGGAAACTCCGTCACAGCCATGCCCAGAAGTTTGTTTCCTAGGTGATTCTCGTCAAGTTGACGACCAATATTAATCATCAAGCTGTAGAACACAGTATAGACTGAACCTAGTAGTTGGAAAATAGAGGTATCCTTGTTACTGGCGACTTAAGGCAGAAACCTCCATGATAGACATCTGTGTCGAAGCTGTTCATTAGGACACAATAGCTGCACTGTATCAGTCCTCACTCTTCACCTCCATTCTAGCAGCTCCAGCAGCCTGTTCTGGTACAAACAAAACAGGTTAGAGGCTCATAGGCTCAAACCAGCTGAGATCCTCCTGTCTTAGTTCCGAGCCTGGCCTGTAGAGCAAGCCCCTTTGTGACACTTAGACACATCTAGAACGTTTCTAGACACACCCTCAAGTTTCAGTTTACATGGGGATGTTTTGCTCTTTCACATATTTCATTGGCCAAAGCAGGTGACTACCTGGCCAGCCCTGTCGGGAGTAATGTCCTCCCAGAGGGGTGGGTATGTGGGAGGGAACACAGAGATGGGCTTTAGGAGAAAGGACAGCAAATATTGACTTGGCTGTGCAGCCAGGCCCAGGAAGCTGGCACTGGGGTGTGTGTGTGAATGCAGTGCCACAGGGACAGAAACAGGGTGTTGGTTCCCCTGGAGCTGAAGTTATAGTTGATTGTGAGCTGAAGAGTATTAAGCTGTCCTGCCCACTTGGCAATATCTCTGGCTGGCTTTTTGGGTGACTGCAAATAGATGGGTGTAGATTGCATAGACTTGGGGACAAAGCCAAGAGGCTCTTCTGGAGGAGATAGGTTCCTCTATAGCCACTTGCCTGATTCCTATTAGGCTTAAGCCCATTGAGTCCTCATAAAATGAATTGCTTCCTTGTATTTACCCAATTTCACTTAATGCTGGTTTCTTTACTTCTGTTAAATTCTTTTGATAATTTTTTTTGTCAGAGAAATGGATTTCCTTAGATTTTTTTTTTTTTGTCTACTTAACTTTTTAAAAATTACACTTATTTGTGTGTGTGCCTGCACTTGCACCAGGGCACTACCGTGGGTGTCAAAGGACAACTTGCAGGAGCAGGTTCTTTCCTACTGTACGGATCAGGCGATCTTGGGTCGTCAGCCTGACAGCAAGCACGTGCACCTGCTGAACCATCTCATTGGTGAGATATAGCCTCGGTTGATCTGCAGCAAGGACGACTCTGAGCCCCTGACCCTCCCTTTGCTCTTCTCAGGTGTTGGTGTTACACCCAGTTTATGCAGAACTCAGGGCCTTGCGCATGTCTGTGAGCACTGTGTCCACTGGACTACCTTCTCAGCCCCAGCACCGCGGCATTTTCATGCACACTTAACGTTTCACTTTCTGCCTCCTCGCCCGCCTCTCCAGTTGGTGGTGTTTTTCCTCCCCCCAGATAGTCTCCCATTCTGCTTTTGTATCGGATGAATTCCATGTGACGCTCTTGTTTCCCCTCCTCTCACAGGCCATCTTCTCTATGCCCCCAACCCCAGTCTGACTTTGAGGGTCTAAGAGAAGAGGTGTTCGGATGCAGGCATGACCTCCAGGTTTTTAGAGAATTGTTGGTAGACTGACCATACTCTACAGAATTAATATGGGGAAGCTTGGTCTGGCAAATTTAAATGCAGAGAAGCCAGAGTGCAAACCTGGCAGCAGGGTAGGAGGCCCTGTGGTGCCCAGGCCATGATGGAATGTGGGCTTGTACTGGAGACTCGCAGGGACATGAGTTGATTCCCAGCTCCAACACTTAACAGAAGAGGGAATCATTTTCTTTCTATAAAATGGGAATAATCAAACCTGTCTCACAGAGCTATTGTGGTAATTATGTATGAAATGCCCCAGCCCGTCATCTACTTTGATCTTATTATGTACTGGCTAAAGCATTTTATGTGAATGACACCATCCAGACTTCCTGCCCAGAAAATAAAGGCAGTGCATGCCCGTCATCTCAGCACTTGGGAGACGAAGACAGGAGGATTGACAGGCTCCATTGTAAGGCTCTGTCTCAGACAATGCAAAATACCTAGGCATAGGGGCAAACACCTGTAATCCCAGCACTTGAGAGGCTGCGGCAGAAGGATTGACACAAGTTCCAGATCAGCCTTTCTCAAAAGAAAAAAATAAAAATTATGAGGAGAAAGAGAGGGGGAGGGGAACAGGAAGGAAGGCAGCTAATCCCACTTAGAGATGAAGGAGGTTAAGTACAGTAGGCATAGATGGCACTTACTAAGGACTTGCTTTTTTTTTATTGTTAAATTTTGTTTTGTTGTCTTGTATGCCATAGTGTGTCTGGGGGTCAGAGGACGACTTGAGGGAGTGAGTCCTTCAAACTCAGGTCGTAAGGCTTGGTAGCAAGTGCCTTTGCAATCTAGGCCAACTTGCCAGGCCTGACGAGTTGCTTTTGTCCTCAACAAACTAAGCTTCATGAAAAGTCCTCATTTGTCAAATGAGGAAGCTGAGATTCGGAAAAGCAAAGTGGCTTAAAGTGACAGAGCTGTTAAGAAATGGGTCCACCTGGTTCCAAGGCATATGCTTTTGAGACTCGAATTTTGGCAGGCCCTGGCATTGTGGCAGAAAATCAAATATGGAAGGTGAGTGTTTTCCCTTCAGGCAGTACAGAACAGAGTGGTCAGGGCTGAAAGCCCTGGGAGAACTGGATAATCTGAGAGGACATCGGTCAGGACCCTGTCCCGGAGAGGTTATCCATTTTTGTTTTCCTCCCACGTCTTCCCAAGATGTTTGATATTCCCTGTGATTAGTAGACACGTGAACCTGATAGAGTCGCTCTTGGGATTTCCCATCACCACCAGCTGACTAATCATTATCTGATCAAGGGTGGCCGTATTATCATCTCAACCTAAGGTATCTCCAGTCACCTCACTCTTAGGAAGATAGGTTCAGAGAGGTTCTGTTGTAGCCCAGGATGCCCTTGAGCACACTATTTAGCCAAGGCTGGCCTTAAACCACTGATTCTCCTGCCTCAGCCTCTCAAGCGTTGGGATAGAGGAGTCCCACTACACCTGGGCTCACTTTCTAAATTACTGTTCTAGTTTCATTCTATTCCTATGATTAAAATAATAATAATAATAAAAAATCTGAAGACGAAAGGGCTTATTTGGCTTATAATTCCAGGTTCTAGTCCAACCTTGCAAGAAAACAAGCTGTACATACAGGTCATATCATACCCACAATCAGGAGCAGAGAGAAAAGGACCTGTGCAGCCTGCTGGCTTTCAGGCAGCCTCCTCGTCTATTTATATATCGCAGGATCTCTTGCCCAGGGAATGGTGCCACCCATAGTGGGCTGAGTCAAATTAACAAGCAAGACGGTCTCTTCAGACATACCACAGGCCAACCTGATCTAGGCAATCCCTCAACTAATACTCCCTTCTTGTGTGATTCTAGGTTGTCACAAGGCTGACAGTTAAAACTCAGCACAGTGACCTAGCATTTTCATATGTCTTTTACTTGTGAGCATCCCTTTGCAACTTGTGCCCTGGTCTACTTTTCAGCCAGATCTTATTAGTAAATGAGCTAGTATTTTCCAACAGGGGCATTTCTATAGCAACCAGTGATATAAGCAGTAAGCTAGACGCCCAGTTCTTTGCCAGGCGGGAGGAAGTGGTGGCATTCTACCCGTGCACATGCTGCAGACCTGCTTGCCTGCCCTCAAAAGACTACTCCTACAACGGAGGAGGCTGGGAGCACACTATTGCTTTTTCTGAGAGTCCTTTTGAAGAGGACGATGTCTCAAGTGCTCCCCTTAATAGACTGATGTGGGAAGCGGTTATATTTGGCTGCCTTTAAAAGCCACTTGGAAAACATTTTCGCCCCCTTATCTGTCACCTTTCACATCTTTCAACAGAGTAACACTAAAACCTAATTTTAGCCCCGATGACATCATTTTCTCATTATCTGCCTGGAGCAGGGAAAAGGGTTTCCCAGAGGAAATCTCCTGGTCCTGAGAGCCCTACTCCTGATGGGCAGCTCAAGCTGCTGTCTTAGGCTTCTTTATCCATAATGTTCATCCGGAAGCATGTTTGACATGGAGTCCTCTGAAATCAGATCTGTCAGCTTTTAAACAAATAATGTCGGTAGGTGAGAGCTGGGGAGAGATCTTGGCTAATAACTTACTTGCCATGCAAGCATGAGGACCTGAGTTCAATCATCATAACCTAAGTTAAAAAATAAAGCAATGCTCGCTCCTCAAAGAAAACCAACCAAACAACAATTAAAAAAATAGGTATGATACTGTGCATTTGTAATCTCAGTGCTGGAGGTAGAGGCAAGCAGACCCCTGGGCTTGTGGCCAGCCAGCCTAGATGAATCAGTGAGTTCCAGGTTTAGCGAGAAGTCCTGCCTCAAAAGAATAAGATGGAGGGTCTGGAGAGAGGGTTCAATGGATATGAGCAGTTGCTACACAGTCATGATGTCCAGATTTCAAAATCAAATGCCTCTATAACAATCAAGGTAGCCAACATATGCCTGTAAGTGCAGCATCAAATAATCTAGTAGCCATTTCTGGCCTCAGTGTGTTCCAAGGCACTTGCACCCCCCACCCCAGACAGACAAGTAATGAATATTGGGTAAGGTGGAGAGTATATGATACCCTATTTTGACCTCTGGCCCTCTATACACATTAGCACACACATACACACATGTACACGTAATCAGTGGCGTTAAATTGTTGCCAGTATTTGAGGGAGCAGCATAAGGATCTGCATATCTCACTGCAGAGCTGTAGTGAGGGAACTCTGTCACCCCCGGCACCCTTGATATGAATGCTTGCATATCAGGCACAGAGCCCTGGTTTGAGGCTCAAGAATCACAGAAACTGGGTGAAGTGCCACACTTCTGATCCTGGCACTAGGAAGTTGGAAGCAGGAATCGAAAGTTCAAGGTCAGTCTCAACGTAAGAGTTTGAGGCATCTTGGGCTACATGAGAACTAGTGTATATGAGAACCCCACCTCCAAAGCAAGCAAACTGAGAGACTTTTCTAGATCTAAAGGCCAGACTTTGTGATAGAAGGTTCTAGGTTCCCAGAGTCTAAAGCTTCTGCAGAAAGCATTTTACCTGAGGAGTACAAATGAAATCATCAGTAACCTGAACTGGAAAGAACTGGATGCTGTTAACCGCTGCTCTGACTTCAGTCTTGAACTGATGAGGACTTACACAGAAAATTAGACCTCTCAAGAGAAGGTTGCATCTTGGGATTTTTTTGAGACAGAGTCTCCTTATGTAGCCTTGGCTGGTGTGAAACTCACTATGGAGACCAGACTTGCCCAGGCCAAGTTCTGACTTAAACTCTTTGGTGCTGGTGTGAACTCCATGTTTATAAGAAAGATCTTACAGATCAGGTGAGATTGGATGAGCCTTAGAAGTCATGAAAGGGGGGGGGGGGAGATGGCATAGTTAGTAAAGTGTTTGGTGGACCAGAATCCACTTAAAAAGACTTTTGCGACAGATGGGTCCCTGGGGTTCCCTGGCCAGTCAGTCTAGCTTACTTGGCGAGTGAGATCCTGTCTCAATAAAGAAAAAAGGTGGAGCGGATGAAATGGTCCAGCACTTGCTGCCAAGCCTGAAGGCTTGATCCCTTGGGTTTCCATGGTGGAAGTAGAGAACCGACCCCCTTGAGTAGTCCTTTGACCTCCACGCTTGTACTGTGTCCTGTGTGTCCTCCCCCAATAACTATAGTTTCTAAGAATGAAAAAGGTGGGTGGTGCCTGCAGAACAATGGCAAGCAAGAGATTGTTCTCTGGATTCCACACCCATGCACACATGTGTACATGATACATAATCTCACACACACACACACACACACACACACACACACACACACAGAGAGAGAGAGAGAGAGAGAGAGAGAGAGAGAGAGAGAGAGACAGAGACACAGAGAGAGACAGAGACACAGAGAGAGAGAGACAAAGAGAGAGAAGGAAGTGGGTGGGAGAAGAGGGCAGAGATTCTGCATAGGAATCCCAGCTGTTAGTCCTTAGCCTTTTGAATAGGAATAACATTGCAGTGTCCTGCCTGCTTCTCTGTTGGATGGTGTTAAAGGAAGCATTTTATCAGTTTACAAATATTTACAGAACCCCACTGTATATAAAAGTACTTAGGTGCAGACTTCCTTCTATACTTGAGTTCTTAAGGGGAGGACTGTCCTGCCTGAGGCCTTTTCCTGGGCTGGGCTCCCTCCCTTCTAGACTGGGAATGAGTGGGGGAGCCACAGGGTGTATGCTGGGGATTAGATGGTAGAGAAAGCTCTGCCTAAGAGCACCCCAGGGGCCATGGCTAGGCAGCTTCTGTTTCCAGGAGTGACTCATGAGGCCAGGCAGGGGCTGTCCAGGATCAGGGGAAGAATGTCACCACTTCCATCCACCAGGAGTTGGCAGCACACCTCAGGCACCAGGCCAACCAGCAGAACCCTGAGTCCTCCAGAATTAAGCCAGGTCCGATGGCTAAATAATCCTACTTTTCTGTTGCTCAACTGTAGTGCTGACTTCAGTCTTTCCATGCTGCATCCACCATGAGTAAGACTTTAGCTTGCTCATAGTTGTCTTATAGCTACTCTATTAGGGGAAAGTTTTAAGTAAAATCCTGGGCTGGACAGTCATAGAGCATTTGTCGAGCATGCTTAAGATCACAGGTTCATGTCCCAGTGCTACACAAATAAATGTATTAATGAAAGGATATATAAAAACGAAATTCTACTTTGAGGGGTGTTTGCTTGTTTTGTTTTTAAAGATTGTTGTTGTTGAGACAAGATCTCACTGTGTAGCCCTGGTTAGCCTAGAACTGACCTGGAGATCAGGCAGAAAAATCTCCCTCTGCCTCCTGATTTCTGGATTAAAGGTATGCTCCACTACACCCAGCAAAATATTTATTTTTATTACTTTTTAAAATGTGTGTGTGTGTGTGTGTGTGTGAGTGTGTGAATGAGTGAATGGCATGTGTATTGAGTGCCCTTTGAAAGCCAGAAGAAGGTGTCAGATCCTCTGTCTTTTCCCTTTTCCCATTTTTCATATGTTCCTCATGCATATGTATGTATGTGTATTTTGATATTTGGGGGCCACTAAGTTTGTGTGTGCCTCGTGTGCATGGGTTCTGGAGCTGCCTGATGTGGGTGCTGGGAACACAACTCTGGTCCTCTGGAAGAGCATCAAGTGTGCCTACCCACTGAGCCATCTCTCCAGCCCCCTTTTCTGTTTTCTGTTGTGATAGGGTCTCCTTACGTAGCTTAAGCAGTCCTCAAGCTCCATCGTCCTGCTTCAGCCTCATAGGCGTTGGAATTACAGGCCTCAGGCTTCTTTGAATTTTTATTGTTTGTTTGTTGTTATTGCTTGGTTTTGGTTGTTTTGAAACAGGTTCTCTCATGTAGCCCAGGTTATCCTCCAACTCAGTACATAGCCAAGAGCTGACTCATGCAGCCTGTCCTCTGAAGTCTTTATTTTCTTGCCTCCACCTCCGAAGTGCTGGGATTACAGGCAGATGTCATTACTCCCAAGTGCTTTGAATTTCTTGACAGTGTCCTGGAGAACACAAACTAAAGCCATGACTGAATTAAAGGAGACACTGGTCTTTCTCTGTGCCTCTTCTCTGGACTGCACTCCTTATTCTCCTTTCCCCCCCTTTTCTGATGTGGGTGGTATGCACGTGTGGCTGGCTATGCTTGCTTTCATGTGTGTGGACACGTGCATGTGTGGATGCTCATGCACACTGATACAAGCTATCCTGTGGAGATCTGAGGGTGATGCTAGGAATTGTTCTCAGTTCTTCCACTTTATGCATCAAGGACAGTCCTCATCGAAACCTTGAGTGTGCATGTGCTGGTATCATTAGCCAGCTTGCTGGTTCTTTACTCTCTAGGGCTAGACTTGCAGGCCAGCTGCCACACCCATCTGTCATTTATGTGGTATGTTGTAGTAAATAAAAATGAATGTGGGGCTGTATAGTATTATTAGCCCTAAGATCATCACGGCACTGTTGTTTAACCTGCTACCACAAATGAGACACAGACAGCTGTTAGGTTTATGATGGCTTTATTTACCTTGGGCTGGGCAGATATTTCACTTACACTGTCTCAATTTCCTCACCATTCATCTCCCAGCCCCCATCCAATGCCATCCACCCTAATCCTCCTCAATTGGACTACCTTTCATCCATAATTCTTCTTCTGGGCTTTTTCATGCCATTATTGGAGTCCATCCTCGGCCCACGTGGTGTTTTCTCCAGGCTAATCCATCCTGGCATCCTCCTCGTTCCTCTCTTCCCATCTGTCTGTCTTTCCTATGATTCCTTGTGGGATCCTCCAAAGCCCAGGAACCTTAGCCACAACTACCCCATTCTGCCTGCCCAGGTATAGGCTGTTTAGTTAGCCAATCAGGTATAATGACTTAGGCAGGTATACACAGAGGGCCAGTAATTAGCATCAGAACAACCTCTAGCAGTGGTATTGGGGGATCCAGACTTCATCCTCATGGTTTTCTCACATGCAGTTAATCACTGGGCCAGCCCCCCCCCCGCTGAGAATCATGGGAAAGAATATCATGGATAAGACAGTGAGAACTCAGGGAGACAAATTTCTGTGCTAGGAGCCAGAACACTGCTGCCCATGGGCTATGGCGGTATACTACACTATAAACAAAGTTGTTGTTTTTTGTTAACATCTTGTTGTATTTCTTTGTGTGTGTGTGTTTGCGGGAGGTCAGAGGATAACTTGTATGAGTCAGTTCTCTTCTTTGTCATGTCGGTCTCAGAGGTCCAACTCAGGTCCTCAGGCTTGGAGGCAAGTGCCTTTACCTTTTTCCTCCAACGCTCCCGCCTGGGTCCTGCTGGCACCTGCTTCTAGCCTCTCTTCTGAAGACCCTTAGTTGACTTAGTTGAGACAAGACAGCCTACCCCTCACACCAACTCCATCTGTGTCAGCTGCCAGACCAACTTGAAAACTGCCTATGCTTAGGGGTTTTTTTTTTTTTTTTTTAGGCATTTGAAAAGTTAAGGCCAACTTCTTGAGCCTTCTCAGCATCCTGCCTGGCTCCCTTATCTTATTCAAATAGTCTAATTGATACTCAAGCTTCTCCCCAGCACATCATCCCAGCACCTCACTGACAGAACAGACCTTTACCTGAGGGCCTCATTATACTCGATGCCTGTACATTGGGCCAAAAATACCTCCCTGATCCCCTCTCAACATCCGGGGCTTCCGAATGACAAACAAATAATTGGGTGAAACAAACTCTGGGTGCTGAGCAGCTGCCATGGTTGTCGCAGCATGGAAGAGGCCTCGGCAGGAACAGTCACGGTGCTGCCTGGCTCATGTCAGAGCAGATCTTTGAACAGCGGGTTGCCCTGACACCAGAGAATGACAGCTTTAGAAATGGCTTGCTAGTTACCTCACTGAGGGAGCCCTCTCATGGGGAGTATGACAAGCGGCTGTCATTTCCACACAGCTGAACAACTGACACTCCAAGATGAGGAAGGAGGAGGCTGTGGGAGGCTGTGTTTGACAGCAGGTGAGATGGGGTTGTGGGGAGGGGTCCCAGATACTAGTGACTATTGAGTTTGTGGCAGAAACCATCCTTATGCACAGGTGCGCACACACGTACGTACCTACCTACCTACACCTAAATTATCCGCTCTGCGCATTTGTATTACTTTCCTCACAGTTAGGAACAATTAGCGGACAAAAGCAACTTAAGGGAGGAAAGGTTACTTTGGCTCACAGTTGGAGGTACACAGTCCATCATGGTGGGGAAGGCATGGCGGCAGGAGCGTGAGGCAGTAGGTCACATGGCACCCACACCCAGGAAGCAGAGAGAGAAGATGCTGGTGGTCAGCTCACTTTGTCCTTTTTGTTCAGTCCATGGCCCCTGGAATGGTGCTGTCAATATTCAGGGTAGGTATTCTCACCTCACTTAGCCCAACCTAGAAACTCCCTCACAGATGTGCCCAGAAGCTTGTCCCCTAAGTGATTCTAGGTGTTGCCAATTTGGCAATCAATATGAACTACTGTGCCATCTTTCTATCTCCATCTTAGTTAATAATTCAGGGCTGAGGAAGGATGTATAAATTCCTCCCGTCTTGCAATATAGTTTGTCATTCAGGCCTGTGTCTTTCATTCACAGTGTATCATTGTCAGGAGTCTTTGTAGTTAGGTTAAGGTACTAGATATGGACTCTCAAAAGCCTGGGCCTTCAGTAAGGGAGAAGACATACTCTGGGGCTGGGGAGCTGTCTCAGTAGGTAAAATGCTTGCCTCATATGCATGAGGACTTGAGTTTGCGTTTCCAGAATCACGTAAAGCCATGCGCAGTGGCACATACCTGTAATTTCAGCATTTCTGTAGCAAGATGGGAAGAGGAGGCAGGAGAAGTCCCAGAGGCTTGCACACCATCTAGTTTGGCCAACAAAAACACCTGTCTTAAACAGTGTGGAAGGTGAGGAGACACATCCGAGGTTTTACTCTGACCGCCTCATATCACATGTGTCATGGCATGAACGCGCCTGCACTCACATAGGAACATTTGAATGTATATATCTCTCACACACATACACGAAGACACCAGATGTGTCTAATCTGCTAGGAGTGACATTGCACCTAGTGACACAGTCTCCCTTCCACTATGGCTTTCCTGTCCTAGTTTTGTGTGGCCACGTGAAGAGGCCTACTCATGCACAGGGTAGTTGGCACACTGAGCCCGTCGTGAAGGGTACACTAGCCTGAGTGAGGCTCGGATGTGTGACCTTGGCACACTGTTACACTTTGCTTACCCTTTGGATGGCTTCTCAAGACTGGCTGTTCTGCTCATTTCCCTGTTGGCAGACACTGCAGTGCATGAAAGGTTAGCACAGCACAGCACCCCCCCCCCAATCAAATGGGCCACGATGAGCAGTAACTGCTTTGTAAACGAGGCACTGCCCTGTGCTGATTCTTTATGAGCATCCACCACATATAACTGTGGACGAGTGGACAGCAGTGGCTTCAGATAATTGTTTCTTCCCTGAAATATTTCAGCAAGTTCAAGGCTATAAAAGTATAGGCTGAGTTTTTCTCCCAATATATCATTAATACCCAAAGAAGTTTCAGCGAGTCATCTAGTGTTTTGAAACAGTCTCACTCTGTAGTACAAGCTGGCCTGGAAGTCACAATCCTCCACATCCTGTGTGCTGTGATTACAGGTGTATATCAGTGTACAGCACTAATAGATACACCTTTTTAGATGTTCTTCAGCATCTAAAACATCATCCAAGGCTCACTGTGTTAAAAAAACCAGTACTTGAGCTGGGTATGTTGCTTAGTTGGTGGAATGCTTGACCAGCATGTAGGAAGCCTTGGGTTCCATCCCAAGCATTCCATGAAGCCAGAATGACTAGTACATATACCTCTTGAGAGGTAAAGGCAGGAAGATCAGAAGTTCAGGGTTAATGTTGGCTACATAAAGAATTTAGAAGCCAGCCTGAGCTATATGACACCCTAATCTCAAAAATTAAATAATAAAGAGGCTGGAGTGATGCCTCAATGTTGCAAGTCAGTGGCTGCTCTTGTAGAGGACCTGGGTTTAGTCCCCAGCACCGGCATGGCCCGGAACACCCATATGTAACTCCAGAGGGGATTCAGTGCCCTCTTCTGGTTGCTATGGGCACTGCACACACATGTGCACACACATACATTCGGGCAAAACAACTCATACACATAAAATAAATTAATATATTTTATTTAAAAGTTAAAATGGTGGTTCTCAGACTCAGGCTGCATTGGAATATTTTGCTAGAGACACACATGACTATGTGTCATCCACAGATAGGTCTGACCCAGAGACTCCAGAGGAGAACTTATCAACTTCCATATCTAACAAGTCAACCTGCTAAGAGTGACATTTCTGGTCCCCTGAGAGGATCCTGAGACTCTTATGTGTCCAGAGTTTTTTCCAATTTAAATGTGTTTTTCTCTACAGGGAATATCTGAACTGAATGTTGGCTAAAACTATGTAAGAATCTCTCACATGTGCGCGCACTTGTGTGTGCGTGTGCATGTGTGTGTGTGATGATTAAAGATAGAAAAGTCAGTTTTACCAGCAACAGAAGCTTCTCAAAAAGGTAGACTTTCAAACTCCTGATCCTATTGTGACTACCTCCCAAGTGCTGGAATCATAGGTGTGTACCACCACATTCTTACATACTAAGATTTTGGCACAGTTACATTTAGGCGAGGTGTCTCAGTCGGTGAAAGAGATTGGCATAAAAGTCTAGAAATCTTAGTTTGATCTCTGCAAGATGGAAGAAGAACCAACCCCTCAAAGTTGCCCTCTGACCTCTACACCGGTGCCCTCACACATAACTCCTCCCTCCTCTGTCTCTCTCCCCCTCTCCCGCTGCTCTCTCATACACACACACACACACACACACACACACACACACACACACACACACACACAGAGACACTAATGGAAGGAGGGAAAGGGAGGAGAGAGTGGAAAGGAAGGAAGATATCTATTTAAGTGTTTGGTTCTCACTCCTTGGAGCACCTGTCTCCTGAGGTCAGCATTTCTGAGTCCTGAGCAGATTTTCCAAATGTCAGCCTGATGAAGGCATGCACACAGTGGACCTGAGTATCACTTTTCAAAGTGTTTAGGCTTGCGTAGCTATGAAGGCCTGATTCATGGGTAAAATACTTCATCCTTTCCTCAAACAGCAAAGAGGGCCTATCAAGGAATGTCCTCTAAAACACAAAGTTCCAAACCTAACAAATAGAAAAATCAAGACTGTTCTTTCCCTTTCTCTCCTTCTCCCTTCTCTTTCTTTGTTTGTTCGTTTCTGGTGATTTTGTGTGTTTGCTTCTGTGCTTGCTGCTTTGGTTTGCAAAGGGTTTTACTATGTAACCCTGACTGGCCTTAGCCTCAGATCTGTGAAGATCCTCCTGCCTCTGTCTCCAAGTGCTGGGATTACAGGGTGTGTACCACCATGCCTGGCTTATGTGATGCTGGCAACTAAACCCTGGGCTTAATGCAGGCTAGGCAGGCACTGAGCACTTCACCAACCAAGCCACCAAGCCACGTCCCCGGCCCCCTTTGCCTTTTCTTTTTTTTCTTTTTTTTTTTTTTTTTCAGTATTCTACTGATTTTTTTTTAAAAATCATTCCCACTGTTTTCTCATCCCAGAAGTAATTTAAGGCAGTATTTCCTGAGACTTCAAGTGATTTTAGTAGTGAACTATCATATCATAAAATGCTTTTTAAAATTGTGTTCTTTTTGCATGGCTGTTTGGTTTAGTTCACATAGAAAATATTGGGCTTCATCTCTGACCTTTTTATATTGTACTTTGCTCTTATACATTCCCAGGTACTTACTTACATACATACATACTTACCTTCTTACTTACAAATACTTCATTTAAACAAAGATTTTAAATCTATGTTCTACATAGAAAAGAAAACATCTCCTAGTCTGGCATGTTTCTTTCAGTGCCACCATCTCTACCTCTGTCCCTTTGCCTGCACATGTTAAACTCTAAAGTTCTTGATCTTTCTGGTAAATGGGATGTATACCTTAAAAGCACATGCCCCGTTTCTTAAGAGTTCAGCCCTCTCCTGGGCCATCGTACACTGTCCTGTTTACCCTTGGTCTTTGCAGGACTGGTCTTTTCCTCTTCATTTAAAATGTGCCTGAAAGGCTGGATGAATGATTCGCTTGCTTCTCCTGAGAGAACCTGTGTTCGGTTACCAGCACCAGCATTAGGCGGCTCACAACTGCCTATAATTGGCTCCAGGGCATCTGCTGCCCAGCTCTGGGGGTCCTCATTTATAAGCTTAGGGACTAAGCTTCCTCCACTCCCCACCCCCAAGTCAGGCTAACCGGAAGGACTGAAGAATTGATTCAGGGCTACACTTGCTCTGTTTGCCTCTGGAGTTGAAGGAAGTGGTGAGCGCTCCTGCTGTCATGGCAAATACTGTGAGGTCCAGAACATCAAGCTACTCACAGTGTTCCAGAGGTCACAGGCCAGGGAAGCCCAGGTCCATCTGTGGAGGATTCCCTGGGGACCAGTGCCTGTCAACCAAGAGAGCTTTTCACACACACCGCTCCAGGCAAAGGGCTCTATTGGTCACCTCCACAACAAAGGGACAATGCTCAGCAGGAATCCTCTTATCACACTTTTTTTCTTTTTTTGGTTGGTTAATTGACTGGCTATTTTAGACTCCTGTCATCCCAGCTGACCTCAGACTTGCTAGACAGCAAATTTCAGTCTCTGTCTCAAAACACCAAGGAAGGGACTGGAGAGTGTTTAAGAGAGCATACTACTTTTCCAGAGGACCCGAGTTCAGTTCCCAGGACCCCACAGTGGGCAGCTGACAAATGCCTGAAACTCTCTGCTCCATAGTGAACATCGCATTGAACACCTTTTATCTTTGTTGCTTGGTTGCCTTTGGGTTGTTAGTTTTTAAAAATATTTATTGGTATTATTTTTAGTTAGTGTGTGTGAATGCATATTCATATAAGGGCAGATGGCTGCAATGGCCCTGAAGAATAGGGCATTGGATCTCTGTGGAGCTGAGAGTTTGTTAGTCCTGGGGAAGTCCAGTTCTTTGGGGCCCATTTTTGCAATAGCCTGATAGCCAAAGGGAAGGGCTTTGAGGCCAAAGGTCAATGTTTAGATTCTTTCTCTATAACATTCCATTACTCTTTTTATTCCTTACTCTTCTTTTTTGGTTTGGTTTTTAAAGACAGGGTTTCTCTGTGTAGTCCTGGCTGTCCTGGACCTGCCTTGTAGAACAGACTGCCTTCAAACTCACAGAGATCCACCTGCCTCTGCCTCCCAGAGCGCTGGGATTATAGGTGTGCTCCACAGCACCTGGCTTCCGCCTCACTCTTAAGAAACAGTCCTGTTGAACCTAGAGCTCCCTGATGGCTAGACAGGCTGGCCAGGAAGTACTAGGAATCCCCCTGCCTCCACCTCCCAGTGCTGGGGATTATAAACACATACCACCACACCTGGCTTTTAATTTAGGTGTTGGGAATCTGAACTCAGATCCGCATGCCTGTATGGGAACTACTTTACCAAGTAAGCCTTCTTCTACCCTGACATTGCATTTCATATGCTATTGGATGGGTGCAGTTCAGAGGTCATTGAGAGCTCCAGATTCCGTTTGAATTTAAGAGCCCCTGCCCCTTTGTCAAGATTAGTGTATTTTGTGCAAGTAGCCTTGAAACTGGCAAACAGCTCAAGGTACTATTGTCTAATTAGATTGGAGTAGCAGGTTGAAAGATTAATTGGTAAGGGTAGTGGGGCTCAGAACCCTTAAGCTGTGAGTATCCAAAAGTTTTAAATCTTGCTATGTCTGTGAGAACACTGTGTTTAATAGTATTTATTTACTCTTATATTGCATTATATTTGTTTATTTGTGTGTGCCAGTGGTGTGCATGTGGAGGTCAGAGGACAACTTGTAGGAGTCAGTTCTCTCCTTCAACCCTGTGAGTACCAGTGATCAGGTGTTGAAGTGTGGCTGTAAGTGCATTTACACATTAAGCCACCTCAAGAGCCCCATGTACCTCATTCTGTTTTCAGTAACTACCTTCATAAATACCGGAAGACCCTCCCACTTACCAGGTATGAAAGTTCTAAGTAGTACTCATATGTTTTACATCTTTTTTTGAAAAAATATTTTAAATTATGTGCATATTTGTTTGTCTATAGGTGGGTATGTGCTTGTGGGCGTAGTTCCTGAAGAGACAAGAAGAGGGCGATGTGTGCGTGTGTGGGTCTTCTGTTTGACTGAAGACTTGGATTACGTTTGCTCACTAGGGACATGCTTTCCCCTGGCCGAATCTGATTTTAATCACATGCATGTCCAGTTATGTAGAGGCATAAGTTGAGAAATAAAATTTTTTTTCTAGTTCATTTTTCAGACATATGCTCTGCCTGCCTGGTTGGCTAGCAGTGCTTTATGGGCGGGGATGCTCCCAGAAGGTGAGCCTTACCCCCATTTCAGCATCCTTTATTCTGAGAGTACCAGGAAAGTGCTCAAGAGTCAGTTCTGGGCTCAGCAGGACCATGGTGCTCCTGCTTGAGCCACAAGTCAGTAGCTTCAGCTGTGGGTAGACATATTTGTCTCGCTTGCCCTATTTGCCTCCTCCCCAAGGGCTGGAAGCCACAATCTGAGGCTGGCTGGAGGTGCAGGCTCCTCCCACAAGCCTAGCACTATGGCTCTTCCGTATGGCGTATCAACTCACATTTCAAAAGCCCATCTACCTAAAACAGAGGTGTATAGACCTTTTTAGGACCAGAGCGAGGAAGTTAGGCCTTCCAGTGAAACAGAAAAAATGACCTTCCCTTTAGGATGCTGATAAATTAAATTGGACTCTTAAGAACAGCTTATTCATGTCCTCTGAGGTAGATCTTGGAAGTGAGTGCTCCAGCTGAACAGAGGGAAGGTCCTTTGTCAGCACCCTAAAGGCCCATTTGAAATGTCATCAGCTTGGAACCGTCCATCATCAGAGACTATCAACAGCCCGTTTAAAAGAATGCCTTGGGTCAAATGAAAATAGATGGCAGGCCCTTAATTCATTATGATAAGGGCAACTGTAAAAGAAAATTACGTAGTAAGAATTAATGAGATCTAGGGTGACTCTGAAGCCCCTGTCCTGTGACCGTCCACACCAAATACCTGTTCTTTTTGCATATGCCTCAGGATCTTAACAAACTTACCTGACATGAAGAGTGCAGTGACATTCAGGAATGCTTGAACTCCATTTGGAAAATTTGCCAGTAGTGATTGATATATCTGATCCCCCATACACATACCTTTAGGATGATGAGGACCTAACCTAGAGTCTTGTGCCATACAACTGGGCCCTTCCTGCAGGTTTCTAGGCAGGATCTCTACCACTGAGCCACACTCCAGCCCCTCACTGGGGAACTCTAGGCAGGTGCTCTACCACTGAGCCACACCCCCAGCCCCTCACTGGGGGATTTCATGCAGTTATTCTACTTAGCCATGCCTGTAGTTTCCCACTAGAAGATCCTGGGCAAGTATTCTACCATTCTCTTTTTAAATTTTGAGACAGGGTCTCACTATGTTACCTCAACTGGCCTTAAACACACTCTTTGACCAGGCAGGCCTTAAACTTGCTTCAGCCTCAGAGTAGCTGGGATCATATATCTGATTTTAAATTTTTGAGAGTTATGTCAAATTTTAAAATGAATGTTCTTCAGTTTAGTGTCATTTTGTCATGATAGAGAATCTGAAAGCTCAGATGTAACCCTATTTCCCCCATTGTGGAGAATCTGGACTTAGTCTTAAGGTAAGGCATCTGGGAGAAGGAAGAAAGGTAGCCTGGATATATTTTAACAGGAGTCAGTATCTGAAATGTTTGGTGTGCAAGGTGTGAATTTAGAATTATAAATTTAGAATTATTTTCACATTGGGGAGTGTTTGTGACACGGTCTCCCTATGTAGCTCAGGCTGGACTGGAACTCGGCTGTGTAGCGAAGACTGCAGTTTTCCTGCCTCTGCCTCCCAAGTGGAATGCTGGGAGTCTATGTGTCTTGCCGAGCCCCGCCAGGTGCATGTCTGGGGTGATCCACTGTACCTGGGGCCAGAGGACAACCATAGCTGTTGTTTCTCAGGTGCCGTTTGGTTTGGGTTTTGGTTTTTTCTTTGAGACAGTTCCTGGCTGGGAACTTTCCAAGTGGGCTAGCACTGATCTGTGTCTTCAGTGCTGAGATTATGCTTGCACGTCCCCACTTCCCTTTAACGTGGTGCTGGGAATCAAACGTGGGTTCTCATATTTGCATGGCAAGCACTTGATAGACTGAGCCATGTCTCTAGCACTTAGCTCCTCCTCCTCTTACTCTCCAACCCCCAAGGCTTTACAAAGAGATAATTGATGTGTTTATTAGAAATGTTTGTTTACTGGTAAAGGAATATTTTGATACACAGAGAGAGAAAGAGAGAGAGGGAGCACATTAAGAAATGTTGACTCACCCCCTGTGTATGACTTGCTGAATTGCTGTGTGGGAACACACTGGACCACTGTTAAACAATCCATCATGCCATATAATTACTTTTTACGTATTTTGGTGGTTCCTATCAACGTGGTGTCTGCCCTTGGCCTTCTTAAATTTCTGTGGCTTGCAACAGCAGTTGGAGGAACATAAACAGATACACACACAAAAGCACCCAGGAACTCGACTCTAAGTGAAAATTCCACCACACACACAAATCTTGTAGACTTTAAGTCCTTGAGTTTTAGAGCAGAGAAGATGAAAAAATTTAAGTAACAGAAGACTTAAGACCCTTTAAAGAGCTAATTTAGAGGAATTTCTTGTACCCAATTCTTACTAAATTTTTATTTATTTGTATTTATGTATATATGTCTGTTTGTGGGTATTCAGATGTGTGAGTGCAGGTAACCAAGGATACCACAGATGTCAGATGCTCTGAACTGGTTTATGAACCAGCTGATATGGGTGTTGGAAACTCTGCAAGAATAGTGTATGCTCCTAACCACTGAGGATTTTTTTTCAGTGCTTGCATATGTGCGTAGAGGTTACACCTTGGGTTTTGTTCCTCGGTTTCATCTACCTCCTGTGACACTAAAGACACATGGTTCACCTAGAGCCCCACATGTAAGCTAGGTGGCTGGTTAGAGAGTCCCAGGAATCCCCGTTACTCCCTCCGCAGCATGTGCAATTTCAAATGAGTTCCGAGGATCAAACTCAGGCCATCACACGTGTAAGGCAAGTACTCTACCCACTGAGCTCTATATGAGAGTATTTTTAAAAATTAAATTAAAATGTAATTGCATCGTTTCTCAGTCTCTACCTCCCAAACAGTCCCTTCTAAGTCATCTCCCACACCATTCCACCTGCTTCCTCTCAAATCAATGGCTTTCTTCCTGATTTTTGTTACATATACATCTATCTATCCATACATATATGCAGATAAACATAGAAAATGCAAGATTATAGAATGTTACTGTCAAGGTGGAGAGGTTTACTGTGTAATATCCTCTGAGCCAGTTGCTCCTCGCTGAGGACGGATCTTGTATGTTTGTTCTTTTGAGAGGTGAGTATAGAGGGTAATAAGGGGATCCTCTTATTTACACTCTTTTCCAGTCAGTCCCGGCCCCTCTCCTTCATCAGGTACACTGTGAAGTGGAGCTCCTAGGAAGGCTGGATAGACATTTGTTTTCCATTGTCTGTGCCAAGTTCCTGTCATCATCCTCCCCTTCAGCTAGCGCTAATAAAGTCTGGGAGGCTAATGAGAATTCTGGGAGGCCTAGTGATGACCTGGCCCTGGAGGTAGCTGACTCTTAACCTGTGCAAGGCTAAAGGAGAAAGGTTATTTCCACCCCACCATTAGGGAATACAGAAGTACCACTCTGATTCTGAACAGATTAGACAGTCCCACTGGGGCCAGCATGTGGCTCCTGCAACAGTAATTGTGCCCAGGTGGGTATTTAAATTTCAAATTTTTGTCAGAGCAAGCCAACACTGTTCATTACAGAGCTGTTTGTAAAACTTAAGTCTCAGAGTTTTTTTTGTTTGTTTGTTTGTTTTTTTTATTGTGTGTCAAGATTGGAGAAATTGTTTGGGCTTGGTGTCACATGCTTTTAGTCTTTTGTTTGTTTTGGTTTTGGTTTTGGTTTTTCAAGACAGGGTTTTTCTGTGTAGCCCTGGCTATCCTGGACTTTCTAAACCAGGCTGGCCTTGAACTCACAGAGATCCACCCGCCTCTGCCTCCCTGAGTTCTGGGATTACAGGGGTAGACTACATTAAAAGCCAGACATGTGTTTTTAATCATAGTGTGCTGGAAGCTGAGTCAGGAGGATTGTTGCAAGTGCCAGGCCAGCCATGGTTGCATAAGAACGCGCTCTTCAAAAAACCAGGCTGATCATGTTAGTACATACTTGTGATCCAAGCCCTGGAAATCGGATGTAGGAGGGGCAGCCATGTAAGGCTAGACTTAGCTACATAAGTGAGTTTCCGCTCTGCCTGGCTATATGAGAAACAGCAGCAGCAACAAACACAGGGTAAGGAGATGACTCTAAGAAGCCAGCTGTGCACCCGAGGACTTGGATTTGGAGGCCTGATGCTGTGGCGCCTGTCTACAACCCTAGTGCTTCAGCGAGATGGGAGAGACAGGAGACCCCCTGGATAGGCGGGAGTGCTCTGCACAGGGTCAGACAGCCCCTTCCTCACAAGGTGGAAGTCAGGTCTTTGAAATGGACTTGACCTGATGACCTGACTTCTACCCCTTTAACTTACACGGAGGGAGGACAGAACTGACTCCTGCCAATTTTCCCTCTGATCTCCACACACCCAGAAATACACCCAGAAGTAATAAAAAGAAAGAAAAGTGAAACAGGCAAATAAACAAAAGGACAAGGACCTTTCCCTTAATCATGTTAAAGCTATGTTTGGCTTTGCAAAACGAGTTATCAGCGGACTCCTACACCTTGGGCCCCGCCCCTTCCGGAGCCTGGGGTAGACGTGAACACACTGGAAGGAAGTGGGGCTCAGGTATACTGGGGAGCATGGGAACATCTGGGAAGATTTAAACAGCAGAGAGTGAATCAGTCGTTCTGTAACACAGTACTTGTAACACGGTGCCCATTAATCTCTTCCAGAGATGGAAGCTAGTGCCTTAGCAAACAAAGCGAGAATAAAAGAAAAATCAGGTCAGACAAAACCCACACAGAGGTGGTTGGGAAGATGAGAGTGGCCATTTTCGCTTGTTTCCGTTTCCTTTGGAAAACTCACACTGTGAAGATAGCTTGGTACAGCAGGAGAAACCTTCCAGAACATTGCACACTTTTCTTGATTTAATTTGTAAATTCATTTCATCTTTAAGGAGGGATTAGGTAATGTTTTTTTTTCCTGTTTTCTTTTGTTTCTTGGTTTTTGCTTTTTGGTGTTTGCTTTGACAGTATCTCATGTAGCCCAGATTGATCTCGAACTCACTAAATAGCTGAGGATGACTTTGAACTTCCGACCCTCCTACCTCTGCCACCTGAGTGCTGAGATTACAGGCATAGGTTGACATCCAGTTTATATGGTATGCTGGGCATGGAATCCAGGGCTTCCTGTGTGCTAGAGAAACCCTCCACCTTCAAAGCTACTGCTGTAGCCCAGGTTTTTGGTGGTTGCTGTTGGTATTGTTTTGGGACAGGTCTCACTCTGTAGCCTAGACTGGCCTGGAAATTGCTATGGAACCCAGGCTAGCCTAAAATGCACAGACAATCTGAGTCAGCCTCCAGAATTCTGGTTTCATGAGCATGGACTACCACATCTTTAAGATGTTTTACTTTAAAAAAAATTTTTTTATTAATTACACTTTATTCACTTTGTATCCCCCCTGTAGTTCCCTCCCTCCTCCTCTCCCAATTCCTCCCTTTCTCCCCCTTCTCCATGCTTGCCCCTCCCCAAGTCCACTGATAGGGGAGGTCTTCCTTTCCTTCCTTCTGATCCTAGCTGTTGGAGCTGAGGTACACCCCAAAGGTTGCAGGGTTGACCTGGAAACACCACAGTGCTGTCTCTGACCATTTCCCATAAAGTCATTTCACCTGAAAGATAAGTTTATTTTATTTTATGTTTCTATTTTGTTTTGTTTTGTTTGTGCCGGGAATGAGGACTGCTGGGGTATTCTGTAACCTTAATTGACCCATTACCTTTCTCTGGAACACAGTGTCGGACGCAGTGATTTAAAAAGTCCCCGCCTAGTCATTCCATAAACTACTCTTTCTCCCAAGGAGTTTCCATGAAAGGAAATCCTATACCCAGCCTGGGGCAGCTTCAGCCACCAGTGAAGAGAAACTGCTTTCTTTCTTTCCTTTGTGAGAGGGAAAGGCCAGACATGTTTGACCATTGGTGACAATCAGCCTGGCTTTTCCACCCCACCCCTGAGGTGCACTTGGACTCCTGAGTGATTCCTGGCACCCACCTTTCCTGAGCAGCACGGCTTTCCTGCTCCGCCTCTGCACCTCCTCAGGCCTGGTCCCTTCCTGGCTTGGACGGCTCCCTATTTCCTCTTTGGAGTGGCTCCTCTCCTGATCCTGGCTTTCTAGGGCATACCTTCTGCCCAGGGAGAGGGGGTGGGAGGAGTGCCCAATACCAGCAGAGCACTTACCTTTGAATTTTACCATTTTGTTTATTTAAACCTGCCCCTCCCCCCCCATGTGGGTTGTGCATGAATGTATATAAGTAGGGGCCAGAGGACAACTTGGATGGCAGGCTACGGTGTCCTTGGGTGCCATCCACCTGTTTTTATTAAAAGTTTTAATTAATTAATTATTATTGTTTGTGAGTATGTGTGCGCGAACGTTATAGGCAATAATGTTGTGAAGCCTCTCTCTTTCCGCCTTAACTCGTGATCTAAGTGTTGAACTCAGGTCACCAGGCCAGAGCAGCAAGCACTTTACCCAGTGACCCAACTTGTCAGTCCCCAACTTGTTTTTTTGAGACGGTTTTCCACCGGCACCTGCAGCTGGTTGATTAAGCCATGTGCTGGCCTGGAAGAACCAAGGATCTGCCTGTCTCCATCTCCCCTAATCTGGGATTACAAGCATAGCCCATCATGTTGGATGCTGGGAATCGAACTCACGTCCTTACTCTTGTTCAGCAAGTGCTTTATCTACTGAGCTATCTCTAGACTCCATGTTTTAATTGTTCTTTCAGTAAGTTGTAGGCTCCTTCAGGGCAGGACCCAGTTCTTTTCGTTCTTTGGAGACAGGGCCTCATGTAGCCCAGGGTGGTTTTGAACTGACTACATAGCAAATAATGACTTTGAATTCCTGATTCCTTCCTGATCCTCCTGGTCCCAGCACTTGGGAAGATTGCTTAGAGTTCTTAGCCAGTATAGGCCACTTGAGACCTTGTCTCACTCAGAAAAAATAAATAAGTAAGAGCAGGATTGACTGAGATGAATGGGCATAGAGGGAAGGGCATATGTTGTGGCCTTTGAAGGACCACCAGGCAGTGCCACACTGTGGCTAGGGAAGCGCGCCACCTTGCCCTCTTCCCGGCTTCTGTTTCTCAGTACAGTGGGTGTGGTTGCGACTTCTGTCTCCCTGACCACTAGTGATGTTGAACATCTTTCCCTTTGCTCCTGAGATGTTTGTGTATGTCCTCTTTGAAGAAGTGCCTATGCAAATCCTTTGCCCGTTTTAAAAATTCGTTTCTGTCACATTTATTTGTATTTGCACAGCTTGGCCGTCGAGGTTAGAGGGCAGCTTGGTGGGAGTCCCTTCTTTCCTTCTTCCCTGTGAGTTCAGAGAATTAGATCACCAAGCTTGGCAGCAAGCACCCTGATTCACTGAGCCATCTGAGAAGCTCCTTTGCTCACTTTTTAAATAGGTTGTTTGTTGGGTTTTGTGGATTTGGAATCATTCTTTTTATACGTTGGACCCCTAGACCATTATCATACAGGATTTGCAAATGTAGCCTTTTGTTCTTGAAGCTTCCTCTTTTTTTCTGGATGAGGATCTTTCTTTATAGCTCACGCTGGGCTTGAACTTGTAGTCTTCCAGCATCTGCCTCCTAAATGCTAGCTAGGCATCCACCACATAGCAGGCAGCATGTGCCACTTCTTTAAATGTGTTCTTTGAAAATCTCATTCATATACATACGTATCTTGATTAGGGTCACCCCTGCCTCCTCCCTCCAGCTTCCCTGGGTTCCACCAAACAGTATCTCCCTCCTAACCTCATGTTTTGGGGTGTTTCTTTGTTTGTTTTTACAAATAATCCACCAAGACCAGTTACTGCTGTCCCAGTATGCATGGTATTGAGTCATACTTCAGGTATGGACAACCTACTAGTAGCCACTTCTCCCAGTGAAGAGTGACTCTTTTTCCCACAAGCAGCCATCACCTGCTGGTATCTCTCAGCTAGAGGTGGCTTGGTGTGCTGGTCTCCTTTAGGTCCCCACTTCCTGTGTGCAACAGCCATGCCACGCCCAGACGACACAGCGTTTCCCAGTTTCCCAGCTTTTCTCCCTGGTCTCTGAGTCTTAAATGCTCCTTTACACTCTAGGATGTCCTCTGGGAGGTGAGAACTGACAGAGGCTTGCCATGGTTGCCTGAGCACTCACAGCCACATATTCTGAAAATGGAGTTACCGCTCTCTGAGGGGTTTGGTGTGGGAGGCCCCAGAGGACTCCACAACCATGCAGCCTGTTGTCATTGCTCCTGATGGTTGGAGAGGGTCAGACCCAGTCGATAAAGGTACCTTTGCTTGGGTTGTGGGACAGAGCTATGATACTGACCCAGGCATGCACTGATTTTTAAAAGAAGTTGAAGACGAGTCAGAGCGCTCTCGTTGTGGAAGTGTGTTGTGCACTGTGCTTTTCAAAATGTTTCTCTCTCTCTCTCCTGCTAATTGTAATTGTAGTTATCTGCTTTCTTAGCTAACACTTGAGGTACACATGACATGGGCAGTTGCCCTTCTGTCCATGAGGGAGCTGTGGCATAGGCTCACAGAAACACACACCTGGCCTCTCCAATTTTGTATCTTACTCAGCTTCTACAGGCCCTCTAATTCTAATCAGCTGGCTAATTAGATCTCAGCTTTGCCTGCTTGGTAGAATCACTTTATGCACCATTCAAGAATAATAAACATCCACACCCTAGGCTTTTAATGGTCCTAAGCAGTGGAGGAGTGTGTAAAAAGGTTTGCCTCTTGGGGGCTTGGCTTTGCAAAAGAGGGAATGTGTCTGCAGAGAAAACAGCTGCTCAGGGGTGTCTTATTAGAGCTGGGGTACTGCTTGGATTCTTGGAGACAGAGAGCAAGCAGTACTTAATAACTTAATGATCACAGCTTGGAATTTGGGATGAGGCTAAGTAGTAAACAGTCTGTGATGTAGATAGAGCATCTGCCTAAACTCCGGGTGAGGAGCTGGGGCGTGGCTCAGTAATAGAATGCCTGTCTAGAATTCCTCAGTGAAGGGGCTGGGGTTGTGGCTCAGTGATAGAGCACCTGCCTAGAATCCCCAGTGAGGGGCTGGGGGCATGGCTCAGTAATAGAATCCCTGCCTAGACTATGCAGTGAAAGGCTAGGGCATGGTTCAGCAAGGTCAAGGAGGCATAAACATCAAACAGCTACTCACAGTATGTCGACAGTCAAGAGCAGAGAGAAGTGAATGCATACATACCTCTTTTGCTCAGTTCCTTCTCTACCCTTATCTAGTCCAGGACACTAAACAAGGGAATTGTGGCCACTCGTATTCAGGTTGGGCATTTCCACCTCAATTGACCTAATTAAGAACATCACCCACAGGAGACTGGAAAAATGGCTCAGCAGTTAAGAGTGCCTGCTGTTTTGGCAGTGGACCCAAGTTCAATTCCCAACACCTACATTGAGTGGCTCACAATTGCCTGTGACTCCAGTTTCAAGGAATTCTATACCCTTTTTTAGCCTACACACACACATACATAAAAACAAAATAAAAAAATTAAAGAAAATCACAAATATGGCTCATAGGCAGACAGTCCCTCACTGAGACTTTCTTAGGTGATTCTGATTGTGTAAAGTTGTATAAAACTGACTGTCACAAATGGCTCCATTATACTCATTGCTACTGAATTGTTATATGTAAATGAATCAAGTGTTAATTCTATGGGAACTAGAATCAGGTCAAGAGGGATTTACCTCCCCAGGTTGTGTGATGAAGGAAACTCTTGAGCTGTTGCTTGGGCAATGGCCAGTGGGTAAAGTGTTCACCTAGAATGCAGGAAGCCCGGGGTTCAGGTCCCTGTAGAAGAGTTTTAATTCAGAACATGGCTGCTCTGGCAGGAGATCACATCCAAAGACCTTCTAGGTCTGTGTGATCCAGCTGGAATACAATCACGATTTAATCCACAAGCAAGCAGACAGAAGCAAGCAGATCTGAGTTCAAGGCCAGCTTGGAAAGACAAGCTTACGTCCAGGAGTAGTGGTACATGCCTTTAATCCCAAACAATGAAGGCAAAATTAGTTTGTAGAAGGAAGCGCCCATGTTTGAAAGTGATGTTTGAGCACAGAAAAAGTGAATCAGAGAAAGACTTGACAGAATAGAATACACTCAATTCTCAACAAGGAGAGAGAAGAAAGGGAAGCTGCTTAAGGGGCAATGCAGAGAGAGAGGGGAGGCAATTTTACCAGGAGGGTTTTACAGAGAGAGAGGTTGAAAGCAGAACGAGCCAGAGAATAAGAAGGAGCCAGATGATTATAGAGCAGATTGCTGGAGTTAGTTTGAGGCCAAGCAGAGCAATTCAGGGGCTGAGAAAGAAGCCAGATTGAATAAGTCAGCTGGGAGAGGAGTTTGAGCCAGAACCAGCCAGCCCAGAGCTCAGTAAGAACAAGAAAGGGTAAGCTTATTAAGCAGTAAGTCTCAGAGGCTGAAAACACTCTAGGCCTCAGTTGACTCTACAGAGGCTAGAAGCTTCTAGGTTAGCAGACAGAGGCAACAAACCTCCGAGACAATAGTTGAAGCAGGCAAATAAAAGTTCGTTCTACAGATCCCAGCATGTACCCTTACACAGCTTGACCCTGTGTACCTTCAGCATCCTATAGGAGCATGTGGGGTAGTGAAGTCTCTAGGATAGGGAGAGATGTGTTCCAGAGCCCTGGGGACTCAGGGTTCACCTTGACACAGAGAAGAGTCCTTGCCTGTTTTATTGAGGTTTTAATTAGCAATGAAATACAGTATAGATTCATTATTAGGTTGTAGCCAATTAGTAATAAACATATTAATATGCAAATTAATTAAATTAAATTTTTGGCATTGGAATTGACAGAGCCCTCTGTTGAAGGCTCCTAGTGTGCTTGTGCTCGTATGTGTGTGTGTATTATAAACTTTGTTTTGTGGGTTTATTTACTTATTTTTTTTGGTTTGTTTTGTTGTTGGATTTTTGTTGTTGTTTGTTTGTCTTTTTCAAGACAGGGTTCCTCTGTGTAACAGCCTTAGCTGCCCTGGAACTCACTTTGTAGACCAACCTGGTCTCAAACTCACAGAGATCCAACTGTCTGTTCCTCCCTAGTGCTGGGAATAAAGGTGTAAGCCACCATGCCTGGCTGTAAATTTTTAAGTAACATCATGCACTCCTCATAAGGGTTCCCAACAACACACCAAAGTTTACCCTGGGGAAACCAGTGAGTTTGCTCACAGCATGGGTGATGGGTAATTGACTGTAGTGTGTAACTGCAAAACAGCCTCACTGGAAAGTCTTCATCAGCAGGAACAATGGTTGGGTTCAGTGTAACCAAATAGATGGGGTCCCTTTTTCAGCCTATATACTCTAGTACCTCAGAGTCCCTCAGGCCCCAGGCCAGGTGCAGTTAGGGCAGAACTTTGTAGAGATAGCTGGGCGTAGTGGATGGCTGGGATCTCTGTTGAGGGTCTAATGACCTTTCCTGCCACCACCCCTGATACATGAATTACAGGGCAGTGCAACAGGTCTGGTACAAGGAAGTTTATTCTGGAAAGGTCGGGGGGGGGGGGCGGGGAGAGGCGTGACAGTCTGAGTGAGCCATTAGGGTGGAGCGAGAAAGGGCCAGACAGTGTGGGAGAGCGTAGGAGAGAAAAGAGTACAGTGGGGGCTGGGGAGGCCAACAGAGACAAGCAGAGAGTGCAGAAGAGAGAGAAGCAGGGTGGCGGGAGGGTTATAGCCTGCACATCTGGCACACCTGGCACAGATGACATAGGACATTGTCAGGACCCTAAAGGCCCCTGAGGGCAGGCCAGTTGAATTACTTACACACCAACATAGTGTCCCCCCTCTCTCCCCCCAAGCCCAGGAGGGAATGTCAACCTTCAACAGGCTGGATCCTGATTGATGCTTGCGCTGGCACAACTGATGTGATAAAGAAGCTGTTTTCCTGGGAGGACTGAGGTCTATAACACATTACTTGTCTCCCTCTAAGCACCTAGCTTATAATATGCTTATTATATTTTGTGCAAGGAGCAAGTCAGGAACATTAGATCACCCTAGTTCTGCATACTAATAAGCTAATTACCATGTTGAGGAAGACAGTGCTGAGATGCCTTTTGCAACACATTGGAGGTTGGCCCACACACTGATCCATTCCTTAGAGCCTGGAACCGAAGGCTCTTTCCAGCATGAGTTCACCGATGTGTGGGTGCTTCTGCCATATGTGCATTCTGTGTGTAGAGACGTAGTGCAAAGTGCGGGCCTGGAGGGACACAGCATCTCAACACTGACAGACTGAAAAGTCCACGATGAAGGGCTGGGCATGTGGCTTAGCTGGTAGAGGCTTGCTTCTATGCGTGGAATGCTGGGTCCATCCAAACACTGCCTGATCCAGGAGAGGTGGTACACAGCCCCTAGGAAGTGGAGGCAGAAGGATCAAGACCATCTTCGGTTACACAGGAGCCGGAGGCTGGCTGGGTGACGTGACACCGTCGTTTTAGAAAATTTAATAGGCATGTATGTGCTATTTGTCAAGTCACTAAGGGAGATTGAGTGAGTGTGTGGGAGGGGGTGGGGGGTGAGCATGCACACCAGTTCATTCCAGTGGAGGTTAGAAGAAAACCACAATGGTGTTGCTCAGAAGCTATCGACTCTGAGACAGGGTCTCTTACTGGCTTGGATCTCACTTATTGGGCGAGGCTGTCAAGACAGGGAGCCCCAGGGGCTGAGGAGATAGCTTACCAGACCCAAGTTCAGTTCCCAGTACTCACCCATGTTGAGTGATTCATGCTACTTGAAATCCCAAATCCAGGGGACTGGCCTCTGCAGCTATCCAAACGCATATGGCATGCACCCTGACAGACACATATAAATTTATGTAGTTCGCTTCTTAGGACATGTTCCGAGTCCTTTTTGCTATGCTAAATATAAATTGGTTAATTTATTATGGGGTGTGTGCTCTTACATATGTGAGGGTCAAAGGACAGCTTGCTAGAGTTGGCTCTCTCTTTTCATCATGTAGATCCTAGGAATCAAATTCAAGTCATCAGGCTTAGCAGCAAGCACCTTTCCCCATGAGCCATGCTCTTGCCTCCGATGCCGGAGACTTCTGCTGTGTTTAGACCAAACCTGTTTCTTTTCCATGAAAGGGAAGTACGCACTTGCAGCCGCTCCCTGGGGATTCTAGGCAACCCTCCACTGCTGCCCTGCATCTCAAGCCTACTTTATTGTCTTTGAGATAGGGTCTCATTTTGTTGCCCAACCTGTCCTAAGCTCATTGAGGTCTGCCTGCCACCATATCTTTTCAAACAGCGCCTTTTGCTCAATGATTGAGGCGACTGGGAGGCTAGAGACTTCGGTGAGCCTGCGTGTCCTGGGGTTCCCTGCACTAGGGTGGTCATGCACACCCATGACCACATCCTCTGTTTACTTTGGGGTGTAGACTGGGCAAGCTTATTTGTATGGATGATACGACAGAGCTCGCAGGCAAGCCTGTCGTCTCCTCCCTCCGCTGGGCTTGAAGGGTCAAGCTCAGGTCTCCAGGCTTAGCTACAAGCGCCTCTACCCGCAGAGCCATCCACATTGAGTGGCCTGCAGGTAACTCCAAAACCCTCTTCTGGCTTCCAGGTGCCTACACACTGTGCATATTACCATCACCAATCCATATACACAAGTGGAAATAAACTTAAAAAACAGTTGGAGACAGGGCCACACTGTAGAGCCAGGCTGTCCTAGAACTCCCAGAGATCCACCTGTGCTGTGAGCAAAGGCACGAGCCACCAGGTCTGGCTATGAATCAGTCTTCTAAAAAGTAAGAACTGAAGAAGACTCCCCTCTTCTCCCACACATTTGCACACATGCACAGACACAAACAACACTCATATACACTTCAACAATAAATAGCTAAAAAGAAAATAAAGCGCACAGACAGGAACGTGCTGTGGTACTCCCCATGTCCACTCCTGGTGTGGCACTGTTTGTCTTTTTATTTACTTTTCTTTCTCTCTGTTTGTGTTCACATCTGTAAGCTGACGGTGGGGTCCGTGTGCGCGCACACCACGGACACATGCCAGCAGGGCCCCACCCATCCCTGGTTATTAAAAAGCTCTATGCTTTTGATTGCCCTCCTTTTTTACCCCCTTGTAATACAGAAATAACCAAGCTATTAGGATCCTTTATGATTCAAACCAGAACATTAGTTTTATTATATATGGAAAATGCATCCTTAACCATCAAAATGACATCTAATTATTTCCCATTGGCTTGTATTATATGCTATTATTTTATTGCAAGTATACTGTCCAATTACAGAAACGACTCCAAAGAGGCATAATTTTTCTGGCTTAATGTGTAATTGTTTATTGAGTGTTTTCTCATTATGGTGATTTTTTTTCCTTTTAGAATTGCTCTTATAAAGAAACTTGCTTAGATTTTTGTAAATTGATTATTATGTAGTTAAAGAAATCAGGCACTGAGGCTATGTGTGGCGCTGTGTTCAGAACTGAAGGAAGTGTAGGCTTTAAAGAGACCCTTCCTTCTTTAGAAAACAGAGGTGAGATGGCTCTGCCCTTAAGAGTTCGTGTGGCTCTTACAGAGGACCCGAGTCAGTTCCCAGCACCAATGTCAGGCAGCTCAAAACCACCTCTAGCTCCAGGGGATTTGACACCCTTTTCTAGCCTCTGAAGGCATCTACACACACACACACACACACACACACATGTATACATGTAAGTAAGTTCAAGGCTCCCCTGGGCAACTTAGCAAGAATCGTCCCTGAATTTAAACACTCCTTTAAGTGCTGGGATGTGGTTTAAACATAGAACATGTGCCTAATATCGTCCAGTGAGGGGTTGGTGCAGGGCTTCTCATACTGCAGCTCCCTAGAAAGCCACCGCACAAGGGACTGACAGGAAGCACCACAGGAGAGTGCAGGCTGGTGAGGAAGATTGGTGATATAACTGGGCGTTTACAGTGAGGCTGGTCCAGCCAGAAGTGAGCTGGGAGGGGATGAGACGTCAGCCATGTTTGGCTGCAGTACGGGGCAGCTGGGCCGGACAGACACAGCCTTCAGCTGTGGAAGTAGACAAATGGCACAGTCCCCTCTGGCAGACTTGGCTGCAAGCTTCTCTGAAGGATGACAGCCTGCCTGAGAGCATCAGTCAAGCCCCAAATCCACGTCTACTGTGACTTGAACCATCTGTTGCAAGGACGGGTGACATGTCTACTACTTGGGCTCCAGACACTGACCTGTAGCATCGTGTCAGAAAGGTTATTTCTGAGGACTTTATCATACCCTGCCCTTGGGGAGACTCGTAACTTCAAAGTTCGTATCGGAGAGTGTTCCTTTCTCTTATGACACATTGAAGGACAAGAAAACTAAAGCAGATGAAAATGGCAAGAGATACTATTTTTGTACAAAGAATTTATCACATAGATGGACTGTAAAACATTCAATGTGAGGGGGCTGGTGAGATGGCTTAGTAGGTAAGAGTGTGTAGTATGCAAGCATGAGGACCTAAGTTCAAATCCCTAGCACTCCATGGTGTATGCCTACAATCCCAACAGTGAGGGTAATATGGAGACAGGAACATCATTGGCACTTTCTGGGTCACAGCCTAGCTCCAGGTTCAGGAAGAGACCCTGTCTCAAAGAAATAAGGTAGATTGTGACAGAACAGGATACCCAGAGTCCCAGGCTTCCATGTTCGCACACAGGCACACATACCCCCACAAATAGACATGTACATAAGCCACACATTTTCATACAAACCAAAAGTTGATTTAATGATTAGCAGACCAATCCTTTAAAAAGGAAAGCCGGGGATGTGACTCAATTGGTTGAGTGTGTGTGTCTGGCATTCAGGAAGCCTGGTGTTGGATCCCCAGAACTGCATATACCAGGCATTGTGGTGCACCCCTGTAATCTCCTAATGAAGGGAGTATTAGTAGCAGGGAATCTGAAGTTCTAGGTCTTCCTTGGCTGCAAACAGAATTGCCAGCCTGGGGGGTGTTACACTCTGTCTCAAAAACAGAGGAAAAGAAACACTAGGCTTAGTGGTACACTGGTATAATGGTGGGCTCCTACCAGGCTTGAACATGATATTCACATGACCACATTGGAATGTTGAAATTGTAGGGTACACTGGGAGATGACGGAATCCAAAACTTAACTGAGAAAAAAAAATGAAAAAATTTCCTTTACCTACTCTTTCTTTAACTAAACATTCAAAGGCTTAGTTTAGTTCCATTTCTATCACCCTTAGAGATTGTGACCCATTCCAGAAGCTTCCGTGGTGCTCATACGTAAACCACTGAGACAATTGTAGCGGGTTAGCTGCTGTCAGTCCCCGAGTGGGCCGTAGCAGGTGGTGTGAACAGATTGGGGAGCAGCTTCATCACTGTCCCTTGTGAATATATACAGGATGCATTTGTCAAAATTAGAACTTACCTCCAGAGGGGAAGCCCGGGTCTCACAGTGAACCCTGGGAATAGCACAGGAGTGTGACGCAGGGCTCTGAAGGCATAGCTTCTTCCTGTACCACCCCACACGAGAGGGCTCTGGAAACTCAGTGAAAATTTGGTGCTGGCAGAGGCTCAGCTGATAGTGTGCTCGCTCCGTAAGCAGGGAGACCAGAGTTCAGAGTCCCAGGCCGGATATGCCAAAATCTGGCTGTGGCCACACACTCTTGCAATCCCTCGGGAGGTGGGAACAGGACGGGAAAGGTACATGGGAGTTGCATAGTGTAGGTCACTTCCTTTTGAAGAGGGACTTGCAGGTGTTTGGCCTGTGAAGTCTATAGTGATCCAGATATGCTTAGGTGGCATAGTCTCATGTTCTCAGTGCTGGGCATATGACGAGACTCAAAACTGCCTGGTCTTTTTTCTGGTATATACCAACCAGCTTGAGGAGTGTGTGTGAAGTTGGGATTTGGGAGTTCTTAAACACTCTTGAAAACATTTAGCCCTGGCCTCAGTAAATACCAGGCCAAGATCAAATACTCAAGTGACAACACATGCTGGAGAGGATGTAGAGAAAGGGGAACCCTCCTCCATTGCTGGTGGGAATGTAAGCTTGTACAACCACTTCGGAAATCAATCTAATGCTTTCTCAGACAATTAGGAATAGTGCTACCTCAAGATCCAGCTTTACCACTCCTAGGCATATATCCAAAAGATGCTCAAGTATACAACAAGGACATTTGCTCAACCATGTTCATGTCAGCTTTATTCATAATAGCCAGAATCTGGAAACAACCCAGGTATCCTTCAACTGAGGAATAGATACAGAAATTGTGGTATATTTACACAATGGAATACTACTCAGCAATTAAAAAACAAGGAAATCATGAAATTTGCAGGCAAAAGGTGGAAACTAGAAAAGATTGTCCTGAGTGAGGTATCCCAGAAGCAGAGAGACACACATGGTATATACTCACTTATAATTGGATATAAGACGTATAGTATAGGATAAACATACTAAAATCTATACATCTAAAGAAGCTAAGCAAGAAGGAGGACCCTGGGTAAGATGTTCAATCCTCATTCAGAAAGTCAAATGGGATAGACATCAGAAGAGGGAGAAAACAGGGAACAGGACAAGAGACTACCACAGAGGGCCTCTGAAAGACTTTACCCAGCAGGGTATGGAAGTAGATGCTGAGACTCATAGCCAAACTTTGGGCAGAGTGCAGGGAGTCTTATGAAGGGGAAGATGAAAGACCTGGAGAGGACAGGAGCTCCACAGGAGAGCAACAGAACCAAAAAACCTGGGCCCAGGGGTCTTTTCTGATACTGATACTCCAACCAAGGACCATTCATGGAGATAACCTAGAACCCCTGCACAGAGGTAGCCCATGGCAGCTCAGTATCCAAGTAGGTTCCCTAGTAAGGGTAACAGGGCTGTTTCTGACATGAACTCAGTGGCTGGCTCTTTGTTCACCTCCCCCTGAGGGGCAGGGAAGGGGCGAGGTAGCCTTACCAGGTCACAGAGGAAGACAGTGCAGCTGGTTGTGATGAGACCTGATAGGCTAGGGACAGAGGGAAGGGGAGGAGGACCTCCCCTATGAGTGGACTGGGGGAGAGGCATGGGAAGAGATGAGCGGGGGAAGTGGACTTGGGAGGGGGCTACAGCTGGGATATAAAGTAAATAAATTGTAATAAATTAAAAAAAGAAAACTTTAAAAATCTTTAAAAAATTATATTTTGTGTATGTACATGTGTTCAAGCACCCATGTGGAAGCCAGATGACAGTTTGGCTCGAGTTGTTGTTCTTCAACATACGGGTTTGAGGGCTCACACTCATCATCAGGCCTCGCAGGAAGTGAGTATATCACAGGTCCCATAGCTCTTATTTTCCAGAAGCTACAAAGGAACTACCTCCAGAGGGGAAGCAGTCAAGGATGTTTAGCAGTCAAGGATGATCATGAAAGGCTCTTTGTCCTGTAGGAAAGCCAGGTCATACAGAACATTTGTTACTGTTCTGGCTGAGAACAAATACCTACAGAAACAGCTTAAGGAAGGAAGATAAGTACATCGTGGCAGGGAAGGCACAGTGGCAGGAGCAGAAGCTGTTCTGTCTCGTGACCTCGTCCACGGTCAGGAAATACAGAGTAATGAATGCTGGCTAGCTCTCTCTTCTCCATGCAGAGCAGGACCCCATCCTCTGGATAGCCAATGTCGCCCTCCTTCAGGGTGGGTCCTCTCACCTCAGTTTAACTTATACAGCAACTCCATCGTGGACACACCCAGAGACGTGTTTCCATGGTGATTTTGTCACGTTGACAGTAAAGATTTACCCTCACAGGCGGCCGCCATCAAACTGGCGACAGACGGGTCTCTTTGGTAGATCACTGATGTTGAGGCATCGGGAGTACTGGGCACAGCCTTCAGCACTGATGCTTTATCAGTGTGAGGGCTGGGTGGAGGGAAGTGTGAAACAGGTGTGAATATTCTGGATCTTGGAATGCACTGGCTGTGCTGCCACCTGGGTATGTTCAGTAAACCTCCCACAGGAGGAGATTAACCCACCCTGGGTATGTTCAGTAAACCTCCCACAGCCGCCTGTTACGTTCATTTGTTTGCTTGTATTGTGTGTGTGTGTCCTTTTTATTTTTATTTTTGCCATGCATGTCACATCATGCATGGTGGTGGTCAAGGCAACTTGTAGGTGTTGGTTATCTCTTACCACGTAGATCCAGGGGATCAAATTCAGGCTCGGTGGCATGCGCTTTTTACCTACTGAGCCATCTTTTTTGAAAAAAACATTCACTAGGTGACAATTTTAAAAGACTTGGGGCAGTGAGTGCTGTGAGGGTGTAGGAACTCATTATAAAATGTAACACCTCTCTTCCTTTCTTGCCTGGCCATATATTTTCGTGATAGAAACATTGAGAAGTTTAGAAAAAAAAAATCACAGGCTCAGAGCAGTGTTTGGCTATGTAGTTTTGTCAATCTATGTACATGTTTACACTGGTGATTTTCCTCCCTGAGACAAAACTGACCATATATTTTATTTTCCTTAGTGTAACTTTGTCCAAGGAGTTTTTGTTTGCTTCCTTGTTTGATTTAGAGAATCCCATGCCTCTGAGGCCGGCCTCAGACTCCCTGTGTAGCCAAGGCTGGCTCTGAACTCCGGATCCTCTTGCCTTTGCCTTCCAAGTGATGAGATCACATGTGTGTGCCACCACCCATGCCTCTGCCCTCTCGCTGCAGCTGTTATGGAAACACCAAGCCCTCACTGAGTGGTGTAGGCTATGGGAAGAACTCACAGGACTTAGCACATCTTCACAGAATGCTTGCAGGTAGTTACTGTGTTTGAGCATCCGGTGCTGGATTTGGGGACATGCTGCAGTTTATCACAGCATCAAAACTCACCGTTTACCAACCCAAGTTCGATTTTATATGCTACAATAAAGATTTTGTGCTAGGCAGTGGTGGTGCATGTCTTTAATCCTAGCACTCGGGAGGCACGTGGATCCCCGAGTTCAAGGCCAGCGTGGTCCACAGAGCGAGTTCTAGGTCAGCCAAGCCTACATAGAGAAACCCTATTTCAAAAACACCCCTGCCCCCCCCAAAAGATTTTGTATCAAATATAATCTATACTACACTGTCCATGTAATTTACAAGTATACAAGCCATAATGAAAAACAAAGGAGAAATTAGTGAGAAGTCATTTTTTATAATGGCATAATAGGCTTGGAAGCATAGAAATGCTTGCTTAATAATAAAATAGTTAGGTGTAGGCCAGCAGGATAGCTCAGTGGATATAGGTGCTTGCTAGCCAAGCTTGATAGTCTGAATTTCATGCTCAAGACGTTCATGGTGAAATCATGTCGGTCTCTGGAGAACCAATTCCCTGAAGTTGTTCTCGACCTCCACATGCACAGTAGTTTTGCACCCTTCCACATACACAAAATTAATAAATGTAAATTTTAAAAAAAGGATTCGATCAGTGGTTTCTCAACATGTGGGGAGTGTCCCATTTGCGGTAGAATGACCCTTTCACAGGGGTCACCTGAGACCATCAGAAAACACGGATATTTACAGTACAATTCATAATAGTAGCAAAGTCACAGTTAGGAAGTGGCAATGAAAATAGCTTTATGGTCAGGAGTCACCACAACACAAGGAACTGTGTTAAAGGGCTGCAGCATCAGAAAGCTTGAGAACCACTAGGTTAGACTAACTATGGACCGAGACAAATGCAACCTTTTCTTTTTTTGTGTGTGGGCCTGTTTGTTTTGGACTATTTTTGCTTGGATTTAGTTTCTCTGTGTGGCACTGGATGACCTCAAACTCATTTTCAGCCAGGCTATCTCTACACAGCTGTGACTGTTGCAGAACTCACTCTGTAGACCAGGCTGGTCTGGAACTCACAGAGATAAGCCTGCCTCTGCCTCCTGAGAGCTATGGTTAAAGACATGTACCACCACCTCCATGAAGGCTCCAAACTCGTAACCATCAGTCTGTATTAGTTCCTTTTCATCTCTGTGACAAAATACCCAAGTGGAAGCAACTTGAGGAAGGAAAGGTTGATTTTGGTGCATGGTTCAACGATACAGTCCGTCAAGATGGAGAGGCATGGCAGCAGCAGTGTGAGGCAGCTGGTCGCATTGCAACTGCAGAGAGCAGCGGGTGCTTACTTCTCCCCTTCATCCAGCCTGCAGTCTCAGCCTATTGGATAGCTCTGGCAGAACCTTTTTAACTCAATTTAGATGGTGGATTCTTTTTAACCTAATCTATAAAGTTCCTTCACAGCCATGCCAAGAGGCTTGTTTGCACAGTGGTTCTAAGTCCAGTGGTCTTGGTGATTGAGGTTAACCATCACAGATACCATGATTAGCCTTCCTGTTTTATTATTATGATCTGCTCCAAGTACTGAACAGCTCCTGCTGAAGTTCTAAGTATAAAATTCAAAGATCAAGAATAGTGGTACCTGCCAGTAATTGGAGCACTTAGGGGCCTGAGGCAGGGGGATGGCTGAGTTTGAGGCCAGTAAGGGCTACAAAGAAGTATGGTATTAAAAAACAAACAACCTTGTAGAACTCCGTGTACCTCAAAAGTGGTGGAGAATAGGAGATCATGACAAAACACAGTGATTCAATTTGCAGAAATTCTATGTAAATAAAACCATGCAAATCAGATTCTGGGTCTTATAGTCAAATGATACCCAGTGAGATTTAGAAAGCTAACGGAAGCAGTGCACATCCTTGTTCCTCTCCTCTTTGTAAATCTGATAGATTGATAGATTGAAATGCCAATAGTAGGGACCTAAAGATAGTGGCTAAGAGTCTGAGCCACTGCTCTTGCAGAGGACCAGAGTTCAGTTCCCGAGTATCCATGTCTGAAGGCTCACAACAGTTTGTCAGTCTAGCTCCAGGAGACGTGACAGCCTCTTCTGGCTGCGGCAGTTGTGTTCACACAGGCACACATACACACACATAAATAAAAATTAAATTCATTTTTAAAAGAGCCAACAATGCTCTCCTAGAGGAGTGGCATTCTCTATTGAGAACTTCTTATATACTTGACCCCTCTCTCTCTCTCCCCCTCTCCTCCCTAATTTTGCTTATTTGTAGTTTCTGCATAATAAGCACCCTATAAAAATTTAGAATACATTACTGAAAATTTACAGGCCCTATAATTTTTTTCTAACAAGAAATTTTCCAAGTATTACAATACTTGTTATTGCAAAAGGAATCCTTGTTTTTATTTTTTATTTTTTGTCATTTGGAGCTCTTGGTTTCTGCTTGGGATAGGCCTGGGGCCTTGTACATGCAAGGCGAGTGCTCTTTCATGGAGTCATGGCCCTAGTGTAGCTATCCTGAAAGAACAGGCTTTGGATCTATGACATAGTTACAACCACAAACTTAGTTATCAAATGGTCCAGTGACTAGAGCAAGCTACTTCTTTCCCCTCCATCCTCATGTTTTGTTGTTTGGTTTGTTGAGTGGTGCTCAGGGTAGAACTTCATGCACACTAGGATACACCCTCAGCCCTTCAATAGGGGGCCCCAGACAGGTGCTCTATATTGAAGAAGACCCCTGGCCCCTAGTTGGGATGTGGGGTGGCATTCTAGACAAGAGCTGTACCCCTGAGTCACTTCTTTAGCTCCTCACTGGAGACAGTGTAATCACTGATTCCTTCTCCACACACATACAAAAGTCCTTCTTCACACAGTATCTTTCTTTAAAACTATTTATGTTATGTTTTAGGGTGTTTTAAATTTTCATGTCTATTTTTATTCACATGGTGTTTTCCCCACATGTATGTATGAAAACCACATTTGTGCCTGGTACCCTTAGAGATCAGAAAAGGGCATTGGAACCCAGAGAACTGAAGTTACAAATGGTGTACATTCCCTAAGCTATGGGGATTGGGCCGCTGGGTGGCAGATTCAGGGACTCGCTGAGAATGTTTGATGCATTATACAGTTTGCTTGTCCTCTGTGTCCCTTGCTTTCTTTCACACATCCTTCCTGTTTTTGTCTCTTTTCTCTCTCATACAGATCCAGAATTAGGTGTGGGCACGCTATCTGAACACGACAACCAAGATGCAGGGCCAATTGTCCCCAAGATCTCGGGTCTAGAGAGAAGCCAGGAGAAGAGCCAGGACTGTTGCAAAGAGCCCGTCTTTGAACCCGTGGTGCTCAAAGACCCACATCCTCAGCTCCCCCAGCTACCGTCCCAGCCCCAGACGGAGCCCCAGCTCCAAGTTCCCTCTCCAGACCCAGACTTGGTCCAGCGCACAGAAGCTCCATCCCAGTTTCCTCCTCCAAGTACACAGCCAGCCCAAGGACCCCCAGAAGCCCAGCTGCAGCCCGCCCCGCTGCCCCAGGTGCAGCGGCCACCCCGGCCACAGTCCCCCAGCCACCTGCTCCAGCAGCCCCTTCCGCCTGTGCAGCCACATCCCTCTTCCCAGAGCCTCTCGCAGCAGCCACTGTCTGCTTACAACAGCAGCAGCCTGAGCCTCAACAGCTTAAGGTGAGTGACCCCTGATCTTCCACACAGCTGGGGTCACTGAGCAGGACCTCCCACAGACTAGTGTGTCTCTTTGCCACTTGTTCGGCATCTTAATTGGTGAGACTGAAAGACAGGGAAAGAAGCTGTTGAGAGAGAGTGGCTCTCTTGGGTTGGGTGTTGAGGACATCGGTGGTGGGTAGCGTTGGAATAAAATTCCTTCAGGGACTTGAGGTAATACAAGGAGGGAAAGGGGATTTCGAAGGAAGGAAGGAAGTTGGAAGAGCAGGCATGATGGCATATGGCACCTTTAGACCCAGCACTCAGGAGGCATAGGCAGACTGATCTCTGAGTTCAAGACCAGCCTGGTCTACATAGTGAATTTCAGGACATCCAGGACTATCCAGAGAAATCCTTTCTTAATACAAACAAACAACAGTAACCCCCCCCCCCAAAAAAAAGAAAAAAAACTATCCCAAAGTTGGAGGCTGTACCAGAGCACCTGGGTGGAGGGCAGCCAGGTAGGGCAGGCATACTAAGGCACACCTGAAGATTTTCCATGGGGAGAGTCTGAGACAGGAGGCTCTGTGCCTCTGGTGAGAGCCTTTTAGAAAGCCGTGCTGGACTACCAAAGGAAAAATACAAAAGCAACCCAACCACAAATCTTTTGATCTACAGTGATGCCCTGTCTGCAACATATGGTAGGGCAATGGTAGCACAACACTTGTGGGATTGTCCAACCCCACAATATCTGATTTGACTTAAGACCCTCTCCATAAGATGGAACCCAAACTTGGCATTGCTTGGGTGACCAAGAACCAGAGACTGGATAGCCCATGGACCTAGGGTAAAACCAAACAATACTGTTCTAAATAAATAAACTAACAATAAAAATGAAAAGAAAGCTGTGCTGGTATTTGCAGAGGCCCGGGACCCTGGGAATTTGAGCTTCTTTTGTTAGGAGGCTCTTTCTCTGCTTTGCAGCACTCAGCTCTGTTGAAAGTAAGAGAGAATCCCCACATGGAGAGCCAACCTCCGTTTTGACTTTCTCAGGCCTTACAAGGGAAAGTTGACAGAGTTGCTCAAATGATGTCTGCAAAGAAGAGGACCTAGATCCAGCACTATTCCCAGACTCAAAAGTTACTGAATTCCTTTTGGAAGGCAGATGACTTCAAGGGTTTTGGGATACATTTGTTTCCTGGGTACCTTTTCCACAGGGTCAGGTCCATCTCATGATCCTCTGATTCAGAAGAGTGATATGTTAGCTGCTTCAGTTGTTGTTTTGACAAAATACCTGACAGAAATAATTTAAAGAAAGAAGGGTTTATTTTGGCTTGCAGTTTGAGGGCACACAGTCTATCATGGAGGGGAAGGCATGGTGGTAGGAACAGGAGGCAGCTGGTATCCACAGTCAGGGAGCAGAGAGATGAATGCTGGTATTCAGCTTGCCCAGCCCCACCCCCCTTCAGTCCAGAACCTTATTCCATGATATGGTGCTGCCTATGCTAAGGGTGGTTCTTACTACTCAATAAACCTAATCTGGATGAACTCTCACCTATATACCCAGGGGCTATCTCACAGGGGATGAAGCCCTGTCTAACCCTGACCCCTCACTTGTGCTGCCTTCTCACCCAAGGTGACAGCGGCAAGCCAGCAGTGCTCAGAAAATCATTTGATTCCATTTTCTTAACTCAGCCGCTAGTGTGGCTACTGGAAGGTGGGAAGGCTGGGTCCCTGCTAAGGTGGAGGTGAAATTTTTTTGCAGCAGAAGTAAGAGGGGTCTTGAGGTTGAGTCAAGAGGAGCCACCTGAACAGGCTGTGAGGGTGCATCTGGAAATGGAGCAGTAGCTCCTAGATGCTTCTTTGTATAGTAGCCAGGGTAGTGCACAGCTATCTGTGGTTCCCAAGGCTGCTGAATGCCGGGAACATTGATGAAGAAGAGGGGGGTAAGGCAGCCATGTTTAATGGCTTCTAGGCAGGGAGATGGGATTCTTAAAAATACATACATATACATTATTTGCGTGTGTTTGTGTTTGTATGTGTGGTCACATACATGTCAGATAAGGAGATCAGAGGTCCACTTGTAGGATTCAGTTCTCTCCTTCCATCATGTAGGTCTCAGAGATTGAACTCTGGCCATCAGACTTGCCAGCGAGAGCCGTGAGCCATCTCACTAGCCCAGGATTTACTTCCTTCCTAAAAAGTAAAGCTGGGCTACAGCTCATTTGATAGAATGCTTATCTAGTGGGCATGAGATCTTAGGTTCCATCCCCAGCACCATATAAACTGGACATGGCAGTACGCAGCTGTAATGTCCAGCACTGAGGAAATGGGTGGCTGAGGGTCATGAGTTCAAGGTCACCCTCTGTTATATAGTGAGATGGAGGCCAGCCCGAGCTGTGTGAAACCCTGTCTCAAAAAAACCCAAAAAGCCTTCCATTGTAATAAAGAAAAAAAATAATTGAGCAGCAACAACAACATAAAAGGAATCACTGACCTTTTTCCTTTTCTCTTTTTATTCTGGCAGCAGCAGCAGAAGCAGCACCCCAGCCAAAACCCAGCCCGCCCCTCCTCACATCTCCCACCACCCCTCTGCCTCTCCCTTCCCACTCTCTCTTCCCAATCACAGCCCCCTACACAGCTTTACGCCCACCCTCCAACCTCCTGCACACTCACATCACCCCAATATGTTTGCCCCTCCCACGGCTCTGCCTCCTCCCCCGCCGCTGACATCTGGAAGTCTACAGGTGCCCGGGCATCCAGCAGGGAGTACTTACTCAGGTAAGTTGAGGCAGTCTCATTGGCACACCCATACTTAGTGTCCCTCACTAGTCACCTCACCACCAGACTACATTACGTAAGAATTTTCACTGTCTTGGATGTGTTCTTTGAGTCTTCTTTGAATCTTTCATGGCCGAGGTTCAGCACACAAATGTACAGAATTTATAAAAGTAAATAAAATGCCTCTAAATTGCCCAGCAAGGCCCTGGGGAATTTGATGCTGACCAAGAAACTCGAGTGCCTGACCCATACCTTTTTTATGACTTCACTGTTGAGTGAGCTTAGATGGTACATGCTCTGTGACACCCGTCGGCTCTGCAGCAACAATTCCAGGCCAGTATCTGTTTCACTCTAGGATCTTAGGTTGTGCGGTGTGTGTTTCTGTGTATGTGTGCATATGTGTAGGAAACCAAAAAGGCCAGAAGACGGCATCAGATCCCCTGGAGATACAGCTACAAGTGATTGTGGTGCTCAAGACCAAACTCAGGCCCTCTAAAAAAAGTAACAATATGTACTCTTAACTGCTGAGCCATCTCTCCAGTGGACTAGGGCCCTCTCTGTCTTCTGTTGAGGTGACAGTGTACCTTAGAATTTTAAAGACAGACATGTTGAGGCGAGGGAGAAGGCTCAGTGTAGGACTTGCCTTGCAAGCCTGAGGTCCTGAGTTCATCTCCTAAATCCCACTTACAAAAGACAGGGACGGTGGTACACATTTGTGATCCCAGCACTGGGAAGATAAGACAGGAGGAATCTGGGGCTCACTGGGCAGCCAGTCTAGTCACCTTGGTGAGGTACAGGCCAGTGAGACTGTCATAAAAAACAAGGTAATGTCAGTGAGATGGCTCAGTAGGTAATGACACTTGCCACAATGGCTGACCACCTGACTTCCAACCCTAGGGCCCAAGTGGTGAAAGAGAACAAGCTCCCCCAACTTTTCCTCTGACCCCCAACATGTGGTGATGTCCCCATATATTAATTAATTAATTAACTATTAGAAATAAACATCTGTTTAACGAAAAATATGGACCCTGACCTGAGGTTGACATTTGGCCTCCCACCCACATGCAAATGTGAACGCGTGCAACACACACAAACACACACACACACACACACACGCATGCACACAGATGAATGACCTAGTGTTGGATTTTAGTGTTCTTTTCTCCTGGCTGTATTAACTAAGCCTGTGTGCTGCTGATGATATAGTCTAGCCATGTTACACTTCGTAGAGTCCTTGAAGAAGGCATGGGAACCTGATAGTATTAACACATGACTGACTGCTGTGTCTCGCTGTACCACAGTACTTAAGTGTGTGTGTGTGTGTGTACACGTGTGTTTACATGAGGGCAGAAGTAAGAATGTTGACTGTGGTGTTATTATTCAGGGCACAGTCACTCATCCTGTTTTTGTTGTTGTTTTTATGGGGCTTTGTGTGAATGCTTGTGTTTCTTTCACTGGCCCAGACCTCCCTAGACAGGCTGGGAGTGGCTGAGCTTGCTTTTAGACGTGGGACTGAGAGACTAGGTATTGAAGTTAACATGAGCTGAGAGCCAGCCTTGCTATGGTCTATTCTACTTGTTGTCCCCTTTTCTCCAGGGCCTGGCTCCACCCCTGTGTGCCCAAGTACTGTGTTTTTATCTCTGCATCCTCCATTCATTGCATGGCACATTGCCTAGTGTCGTTATTGATGTTGCCCGGCTTTTTACATTATGAGATCACATTGTCATCTACAGAGTTCACACTAGAGAATCACACAGTCAAGTGTTATACACACACACACAGACTCATTATGGAGGCTATTGTTGTAGCTCAGTTGGTAGAGTGCTTTCCCAGCATGCACATGGCCCTGGGTTCTATCCTTACAGAAAATTATGTCTGGTGGTACATGCCTGTTCCAGAACTCAGGAGGCAGAAGCAGGAGGATCAGGAATTCTAGGTCATTTTCTGCTGTGTAGGGAGTTCACGGGCATTCTGGGTTACAGGAGACTCTTCCTCAGTTTAAAACAAAACAAGAACCTCATAATGTGTTAAATAAGTTCATGATTCTGTGTCAGGCCACATCCATAGGTCTACTGTGCTGCATTGGCATGTCGTATGCACACCAGCCATGCCTATACCCAGGGTGTCCTATTCTTAAAGAAAAGGTGTCGCCACCATGATCTCCCTCTCCTTCTTTTCTAGAACAAGATATCTTGAGGCAGGAACTGAACACCCGTTTCCTGGCCTCTCAGAGCGCTGATCGAGGGGCCTCTCTGGGCCCTCCACCCTACCTGCGGACCGAGTTCCATCAACACCAGCACCAGCACCAGCACACGCATCAGCACACGCACCAGCACACCTTCACACCGTTCCCCCACGCCATCCCACCCACCGCCATCATGCCGACGCCAGCACCTCCCATGGTGCGTACCCCAGGCAGAAATGTGAGGATAAGTAGAGCATGCAGCTTGGCTCGGGGGTTGGTGTGGGCATTGGGAGACACAGGAGAGCGGGGTGGGAAGTGGGAACTCGGTAGGGGTTGGGGGCACCCCTTAGGTCTTGTCCCTCTTTGCCAACGAATTCTGGTTCTAGAGCACTGGAGTTGGGGCATTTTTCTAGATGGCTAAAACTAGCACTGTGGCTAGATTTCATCCCGGTGCCTTCATAACGCTCAAATGAAGCCTTGATACGTCCTTAAAGGGTTGCTGTGTTTGCTCGTGCATGCTGGGTGGTTGTCTCCAGAGGTAAAAATGTTTAATAACACTATAGAAATACTTAGAAAAGATTGGGGGTGAAGAGAAGAGAAACGAGGGTCCGATTGGGAGGGTGCCCACTCTGGGTACTGCCTCTCCCTTGGTCATAATTTCCCCTAACCCTGCTTTTCTAGAACTACTGTACTTATTATTCTAGGACACAGGGCCCTAATCTTATATTATGTCTGATGTCAAGCAGGCAGCAGGGACAGATGTGCCCCACAGAGACACAGTTTAGCAGTTGACTCAGCCTTGCTTGTCCTGTCTGGGGACTGGCACATGTGTGGAGAGTTAGGGTATTTTAGAGACAAGGAATACTAATGAATGGTGCTGTAGTAGGATTCTGTATATATTAAAGAGAGAGGTCTGCACATTGCAATGACTAATCTTCAGTATTTAAGGAAATTTTTGAGGCTGGAGAAATGGCGAAGTAGTTAAGAGCATTGCTGCTCTTCCAGAAGATCAGAATTCATTTCCCAGCCTTCATGTTGTACAGCTACAACCACCTATAACTGTAGTTTCAGGAGATCCAGCTCCCTTTTCTGGCCTCCTTAAGTACCTGAATACTTGTGCACATACCCACACACAGGCACACACACATATACGTTTTTCCTTCCCTTTTTTTTTTTTTTTTTTGTGTGTGTGTGTGTGTGTGTTCAGAGACAAGCTCCAAGACCTACCCCAAAATCACTCAGTATTTTGGGCTATAATATATTTCACTGAGATAGTAGTATTTGTACTTTTCCTGCCACAGAAAAGAGGAAAACACAGGGAGTTAGTTCTTAGCATTAGTTAGATATTGTCTTAGGGTGATGAAACACTATGGCCAAAACAACTTGGGGTGGGGTGGGGGAGGAAAGGGTTTATTTGACTTACATATCCAGAATCACAGTCCACTGAAGGAAACCAGGCCAGGAACCTGGAGGCAGGAGCTGATGCAGAGGCCATGGAGGGTGCTGCTTACTGGCTTGTTCCCCATGGCTTGCTCAGCCTGCTTTTTTATAACACCCAGGACCGCCAGGCCCAGGATGGCACCACCCACAATGGGCTAGGTGCTCCCACATCAGTCACTAATTGAGAAAATGCTCCGAGGCTTTCTGACAGCCCATCTTCTAGAGGTATTTTCTCAGTTGAGGCTCCCTCCTCTCAGATGGCTCTAGCTTGTGTCAAGTAGACATAGAATTAGCCAGTGCAGATGGGGTGCCTGTTTGTCTGGTTTATCTGGATGATTGCCTATTTTCTCCACTTTGGATCTTTGCCTTGTGCCAGTCCCCAAACATAGCATCAAGGGGTCCTGAGGAGTGGGGCACAGTAGGTGGGCTTATCACTTTGCATTTACATTCTGGATGCTTCTTGTTGGATGCTCAGACTTGCTTTTTGTGCACCTTGAGGTTGACATGAAGCTTGTCTAGTGGGTCATCTCCCCTGGAGGGTCGAACAAAACATGCAGCTAAAAGTAACTAGCTTTTGCTTTGATCCCTTTGCAGTTTGACAAATACCCTACCAAAGTTGACCCATTCTACCGGCATAGTGTGAGTCATACTGCTGTGCTACCCATTTGTTGTAACGCCTTTTCCATCCAGTACTCTTGCCACCGATGAGTAAGCGCCTGCCAGCCTTCCCTGTCATCTGTGCAAGAGTCTTCCCCATCGCTCCTTTATCATTTGGGGTGCTTGCTTGTGTGCCATTTTTGCTTTGGGTGGGCGATGCAGTATCATCTTCCGAATCAAAAGATCATCAGCAAGCCTGCCAGTGGTTCAGCTTGTTAGCTGGGAACTAGAGAAATGAAGGCAGGAGGCTCAGGAGTGAAGGTTATCCTTGCTGCATAGTGAGTTCAAAGACAGCCTGGGCTATGTGAGATCTTGTTTCACAAAAGCAAAACAATAAATCATTAGCCTTGCTCCATTTCAGAACTTTCTGAAACCACACAGCTATTTAAAAGTGGGTGAGCTGTCAGTAAAATTATTGTCTTAGGAGAGTATGAAATCACAGATTTTAGTCATCATTTGAAATGCTAGGAACCCAGAACTCTTGGAATTCAGTTCAAATTCTTTCCTATAAATAAACCATCCCTTTTATTTTGACTCATGCCTCTCCAAAGAGTGGATTTTTCTTCTTTTCTAGAATAAATACAAAACCCCTTTCCACATAGGCAGATTGCTAACCAGACCTTGCTTCGACTGGACAATAAAAGTGTCAGTTAATTTTAAAAGTTCTTAGCTAGACATGGCAGCGTACACCTGTTATCACAGCTTCTGGGAAAAGGCAGGAGGATCCAGAATTTAAAGCCAGCCTTGGGCTACCTGAGATTGGCTCTCAGAAAAACAAAACAAACAAAAAGCCTTAAATGGAAAAAGAGAGCTATTTTTCTCTTTAGACTCACTCTTGTTTATTTGAGAAGCAGTTCTGCTTTATGTAATTTTAAGTATGCATTCCTAGGATATAAATTGGTACTGATCTGAGTTGTATGTTGAGCTGTATAAGGGACAAGAACCTCTCTATACAGAGATATGACTACTTACTGTGATATTTTGATTATGGGATGAATACTGCATCATTTCGATCTGAAACTCCTCTGGTTTCTTTGCATAAGGGTTAATTTGTATCTTGAAAGCAAAGACAAGAGACATTAGCAATTGTAGTCATGTTGATCTCATGCGCTGGCCTTGTTGCTTTATGACACAGCACTCTCTTAACACTGTAGTTGTACTGCTCCTTAGAACACCAGTCAAGGCTGAGTCCATTCCAGCCTGAAAGAAACACGTGCACACTGCTTACTATGCAAGACCATAGCTGAGACAGCACTAGAAACCAGTTAGAACGGTCTACTCTCTAGAGGCGTTCAGGACTGACCCAAGGAAGGGCTCCTGGGATTGAAGGGGACTGGAAATATAGAGCAGTCTCCTAGTATGCACGAAGCCCTGGGATTCATGCTCAACACTGAGTGTAACCAGGCATGGTAGTGCATGCCTATATCCCCGGAAGTTGGAGGTTGAGACAAGAGGAATTGGGAGTTCAAGGTCATCCTCAGCTACATAGGGAACTTGAGGTTAGATATAACCCTCAGACAGGTTAGTGGTTAAGAGTCCTTGCTGTTCTTGCAAAGGACCAGAGTTCAATTCCCAGAACTCAGGCAGGATGGCTCATAATTGTCTCTAGCTCCAGAGGTTACAATGCTCTCTTCTGGACCCCTCAAGCACTACAGTCATGCATGTACATGTACACTCAAAAACACAGAAAAAAAATTTTAAATAATATAAGTAGTAGGTGGAGAGAAAAAAATTTAGGTTACTCAATCGCCATGTGATCCATTCTGAACTGCTGAGCACTAGGGCACAAAAGCATTTCAGCAATGACAATGAGAAGTCAAAATCTATGGGTTTCCTCTTTGAGTGTGTCTCACACACGGTATTTGGTGCTTTATAGATTTAAATGAACAGTCGTGGGTTGGAGAGATGGCTTAGTCCTTTACAAGCATGAGGTTCTGAGTTCAGCCCCCAAGTGAAAAAGCCTGCCATGATGGTGCACACTCATAATCCCAGCACTGCGGAGGTGGAGACAGGAGGATTCCTGGCATTCAGTAACCCGCCAGCCTAGCCTAATTGGCCAGCCCCACATCCCGGTGAGAGACAAGCTAAGGAGATGGCTTAGTGAGTGAAGGTGTTTGCCACACAAGCCTGGAGACCTGAGTTCAATCCCTAGGACCCACGTAAAGATAGAAAGAGAACTAATTTATCACATCCTGACACCCACACGCCCCCTACACATATCATGCCCACACTACTGCGCCCACCACCACTAATAATAATAATAACAATAATACATTTCTGAAAAAAACAAGATAGACAGGATATCTCTTGACGAGTACATTACACACACCCAAACACAAATAGATCTTAAAAACAAACCAGTGAAATAATGCTAAAAAGTGAAATGATGAAATAATGCAGAAAAATACAAAGGTTGTATGCTCAGCAGGTGGCCCGGCTGGCTTCAAGAGGCCAGAGTGCCAGTGCCTTTCTAGGCACACAGGGTCCTGGGTAAAGGGGGAGGAGCACTCTGGTGACCCAAGTGTCTTTGAGGTCTGCTTTCTGACTCAGACACCTCAGGCTTTTAGACAAGGGGCAGGAGCAGCCATGTTCCATTCTAAGAGGTCTGTAGCATAGGGAAGGAGAGGGGACCGGGCCTTCCATTTTTCTCTTTTAATTGTAACCATTAGAGAGGAAAGGACCACTTGGAGGCAGAGTCATAGAAATTTGAGCATTTTAATACCGCATGTATTTAATTACTCCACTTTCTGCAGCGTACTGGGGGAGAGTTATTTCATAATATTAGCGATAGTGGCTAATCTATGAAGTAGTCTCCCCTGCTTTGGGGATTAAGAACATTATAAGGCAAATTAAGATGCAGTGCGCTCAAGTAGCTGAAACACAATTTTAGACTTAAAAGTAGTTTTAAATGAGGGTACTTGGCTGGCAATCACTGTTTAAGTGGATTTAGTTCAATATCAATTAGTCTGGAAAACTTCTTGGTATCTTTGCAGAGAGCAAAAAGAAACAGAGCAACAGAAAGCATCACATGCTCTGTGAAGATAGGATTGCAGGGTGTGAATTTTAGTCATGACCAAAACCAGCTAGCCTAGAGTGTTATTAAGGGAAGCTTGTTATTGTATTTCTTAACTTACCAGAGAGCAATGAGGCTGGGGAGTTGCTTAAATACCATATGTCAGCTTAATCATGGAGTCAGAGAAATAAGATTTTTGTAAGGACTGAGATACATTTCTGTAGCCTTTGGTTGCATTGAATGTCTGGTTTGTTTGTTTGTTTTGTTTGCCCAGCTATTGTTTATGCTTTGTAAGCTGTTGAGTCCAGAAGACTCACAGTCTGTTAGAAACCATCTTTGTGCCTGAGTGGTCAGAATCACATAGGCGGCTCAGGCCCCTTCCCATAGCCTCCAACACGTCTGTTCCCTGAGCAGCCTACAGTGGAAAGTGGCCAGAACCTGCAATCTGGGGCAGAAGGAGCTTCAAATTAAGACATGCTATCCCAGACTCCACTCTGACCTCCTCCATTGCTTTCCGTGATCAGTGGTGGGAGATAATAGTAGACTAGTCTTTTTAGACTTTCTACAAAAATTGGCAGTTCCATTTAAAATGTAGACTGAGTCATTTAACCCTGCACAAATATCCATCATCATTTTAGATGAGGAGATTAAATTGTCCTCTAGAAATGCCCCTTCTAGAACAACCCAATGAAGCAAGGATTGTGAATAGTCCCTTTCCTCAAACCACCAAACATCTAAATTCATTTAAAAGTCATCAAGTTTCAACAATATAAAATCTTGGCCCTCATCAAGACCTTCTCTTCTTCCTCTTGGTTTTCCTTTTTTTCCTAATTCACTTGTAATTTTCTGGGCGTCTTATTGGGCTTAGCATCCCCTCCTGTTTTCGATATGCATGGAGGGCTTCTATGTGATTTCTTGATTAATAATTAGCAAAGCTCTCTCTCTCTAATGATGTTCTCATCGGGGACGTCATTTGTTGGCCGATTGATTCTGAACTACTTTTTAACTTTTTTCGTTAAACATTCATGGCGCATCTGTGTGTTCATCTCATCATAGCTTGGCTAATGGCATCATACTGAGATTGGCTGGCTTGCTAATGTCGATGTCTTTCTATGGGAATTGGGACATATCACGTGCCCCCTACTAAAACCCCCCTCCTTTTTTTTTAAATCCCTCCCTTTCTTTGGCTACAGCTCTTCCACTCCTATCCTCCTGCAGTCTCGGGCATACCCCCCATGATCCCACCCACGGGCCCTTTCGGTTCACTCCAAGGAGCATTCCAGCCGAAGGTAAGAACCTCAGAGTGAAGACATGGGCACCTACCTTAGCGGAGGACCAGGCGAGGCATGCAAGGGGGTTGGACACCTGCTTGTCTGCAGCGATGAGTTCACACACCCAAAGGGACCACAGGGAGTAGAATGAGACTTCTTTTTCTAGTCCATTTAGTTTTAAACCCAAATAGAAATGTAACTTTCAGTTGCTAGGACCCGTGAAGTCTCGGTTAAGTTTTCTTTACTCTTCAAAACATGCAGAAAAGGGGCTGGAGGGATGGCTGAGTGGGGTAAGTACCATGTGCTCCTGTGGAGGGCACAAGTTCAGTTGCCAGCACCCACATGAGGCAGCTCACAACCTCCTGTAACTCCAGCTCCAGGGGATCCAGTGTCTACTTCTGGCCTCTGTGAGCACTCATGTACACAGGGCGTGTATGCATGCAAGCGCAGAGACACACAAATAAAATAAAAATACAGCAAAGTCTGAAAAAATATGCAGAATTTATACAATATAGGCATATTTGATATCTCTTTCTTCCTACTACTACAGATGGTTCTCTTTTTTTTCAAATTTCCCAACTGTAAGCAACAATGGGTTTCATTATGACCTTCCCGTACATATAATACCTATAATATACTTTGACACATTTATCTCTTGTCCTTTTCTTCCTCCCACTCATACTCTCTCCTTGGTTTTAACCAATACAAAGAACATAGGTGAGGGGTCACTGTGGAAAAGAGCAGGCTGCACCACTGAAGGAGAGGATTTTTCTTTGGGGGAATTCTGCTCAACAGTAAATGTCTAGTAGAAAATGCCAAGTTACCTTTGAGGTGTACATTATGAACAAACATACAAAGTTGGGGTGTTGGTTGATTTTAGTGGTAAAGGGGATGAAGGTTCCCAGACTAAAGTTGTTTTCTGTTCCTTTTATCTGAGAAAGATTTTTCTGTTTCCTCTCTGTCCTTCACTGTACCAACCATTTGTCTGTACCCAGGTCCGTCTGCTGGTGGCAAGGCAAAGGCTTACCTCACTTGTGTTTTCTCTTTCTGCTCGTCTTAGACCTAGCTGAACACTGTTCCCACCCCACCACCAGCCCCAAAACCTGGATCTGTTCTTTGTTTCTGATACGCTACTTTGAAAGATCACCTTTTTGATTGTTTTTTAGATTTTATTTTATGTATATGAGTATTTTACCTACATGTATGTATGTGTACCATGTGCCTGGTTGGTGCTCCTTTAGGAGAGGGGGTCAGACCTCTTAGAACTGGAGTTATGAATGGTTGTGAGCCAACGTGTGGGTGCTAGGAGTCTAACGAGGTCCTCTGCAAGAGTAACAGTTGCTCTTCCACACCAAGCCATCATTCTAGCCCTTGAAACTCATTCATCTTTTATTCTTAGTAAGAATTAAATTATTTTTTACCTAGTGAATAATATGCAGGTGAAAACAACCTCTGTTTTCTATAAAGGTCAATATTCAAAAATAATTTTGCCTTTGAAAGAATCTGCTGCGGTAGAGCAGAGATGTGGTCCAACAGTAGAGCACCTCCCTAGAGGTGAGGGGCTGAGACCATTCTCAGACAGACCGCTCTTCTAACCATGCACAGGTGCCTAGGTTCACTCACAACAACATCAGAAGAATACAAAATAATATTTAAACCCCTTACTTTCCTTAAGTACTAATTTTTAAAGTGAAGTATGCTTCTCCCATGGCTAACCACACACAGCTGTGATATCATGCTATGTGTGGTTTGGTTTCTGCCTCCCATTCCCCACCTCTTATTCCCATTCTTAAAGCACCAGTTTGGGACCCGGGTCTCCTGTATTGAACACATGCATTTTCAAAGGTGTGTTGCCGTAAAAACCAGAAACATGGAAGGGAAAGAAATTTAAAAGGCATTAGGGGTTGGGTGCTACTCTTTGAAATCACCTTCGTGTTCATGGAACTGTAGCTTAAATGCCAGGGTCTACATACACAGGGCTTTTTCAGTGACCACAGCAAGTGGTGATTTTCAGTCTCCTTTCCCTGTTTTTCAGTAATCCCTCAGACCCTGGTCTGTCCCCACTAGGTTGAGATAAATCTCCAGTGCGTCCCCAAGCAGACTGGTAGGTCATTTAATAAATTAGACTATTTCCCTCACTTGCAATTATCCAATCACGCCACAAACTACATCTGGGCAAGAAAGTGTCTCTTGGTGTTGAAATAAGCCTTTCCAGGCCATCTTCCTGATTGAATATGTAGATTGCTGTTCATTAGCAGAGTTCTTCATATGTATGCAAATCAGGCTGTTAACAACTGCAGCTTAATTGTTAGTTGTACAGCAGCTGATTGCTTTTCTTCCATTCTCTCTCTCTCTTTTTTTTTCTTTCTCCACTTCTCCTTGTAGGCAAGCTTCATGCCTAAACTTGAGTGTCATGCCCCGACTCCAGTGTGAGGGGTCCATACAGAGTACAACTTCTTAAAGAATATAAGGACCAGACCGTGGCTCAGTGGGGAAAGGCACTTGCCACCAACCCTGAGTTAGATCCCCAAAACCTATGTGTTGGAAGGAGAGACTCGGCTTTTACAAGTTGTCCTCTGACCTCCACCTGTGTGACTTGTAACATCTGTACACACACACACACACAAATACACACACACACACACACACACTCACAAGTAAGTAAGTTTCAAAAGCTATCAGAAGCAGTTTAGGAGGTAAAGGTACATGCCACCAGGCCTGGGGAACTGAGCTGGATCCTGGTGAGCCACAAGACAGAAGAAGAAAAATAACTCTTAAAAGATGGCCTCTGATCTCCACCCATGTGCGCACACACACAGACAGGCAGACACAGTCCTACATACACACAGGCAAATAAATACATTGTAATATATATAATATATACATTTTAATTTTTAAAAGAAAAGAAAATATCTACTCCAGCTCCGCATGGTAGTATATAACTTCAATCCCAGTACTTGAGAGGCAGGCAGATGTCTGAGTTCAAGGATAGCCTGGTCTACACAGCAAACTTTAGGCCAGCCAGGGCTACATAGTAAGAGTCCTTATCTCAAAAGAAAACAATCAGAAACAAACAACAACAGCAAGAAACCTACAATTTTTTTTTTTAATCTTCCCACAAGACATTAGTAACTATTCCCTTTTTCGTTGTTTTGGTTTGGTTTTTTTGGAGGAGGTTTTTTGTTATTGTTGATTCAAAAAGACAAAAAAGGTCTAGCAATGCAGTTAATACTATTACTAATATTTACGAATGGTGTTGGGAATTGGAAGAATAGCAGCAGTTTTAGTAGTAAATCTTATGTCACCCCTAAATTAGGCTCTCTTATCCCATTTCCTCCATCGCTGATGAGTGATCACAGAGTGTGATTTCTTGTTGTTACCTACCAGTTAAGATTTTAGGTAGCTTAGTGTCTCTACAACACCGTCAGCCCTCCTGAAAGATGCAGCTCGTGCAGACATTATAATGGTTGTGCATTTAAATGTTTCTTTCAGTGTTGGGGGTAGTTTAAAGAAGGAAAAAAAAATGAGAATGATAAGTGAAAAGCAGTGGGAATTTGTGGTGTGGGTCAACAGGAAAGAGGGTTTGAGGGAGAAAGTTGCCTCTGCAGCTTCTTAGATCATGTAGAGGGATCACCTGCATCTTACTTCTTATCTAGCACCTCTCCAAGCTGCTGAGTTCCTAGCACCCCTCTGGGTAGGGTGACACAATAGGATTAGTGTCCTGAATTATCGCTTTTTTTTTTTTTTAACTTGTGTGTCTCTGTATATGTGCATGTCAGTCAGACCTCTCTGGAGATAGGGTTCTAGGCAGTTGTGAGCCTGCTGATGTGGGTGTTGGGGACCGAACCAGCTCACCTCCAAGAGCAGCAAGGGCTCTTAACTGCTGAGCCACTTCTCCAGTCCAAAATTAGAGGCATAGATCCTCTGAAGCACCTTTACTGATGCACTAAACTCACATACAGGCCCGGCGCCTGTAACCTCAGACACTCCTCCCCTAATATCTGTGTATAACCATCTCCTTTGTTATGTGGGTTGCAATTGGGTCCTCTAGCCCAGCTTTCTACCCCATCCTCACCCCTAGTCCAGCGATGTACTTTTGTAGTCCCAGCTTTATGGAGACTGAGAAAAAAGGATCTCCAATGCTTCAGGTTAACCAGCCAAGTTTCTCCAGGTTCAGAGAGATCCTGTCTCACAAAAACAAGGGGGTGGGGGTGGAAGGCAATTGAGGAAGACACCAGATGTCAATCTCCGGCTTCAACATGCATGCATGTGCACCTTCATGCACAAACACAGATTAAAAAAAGAAAAGAAAAGAAAAGGTCACAATTCAGAACAAGATAAGGGAGATAATGCTTCATTTCTGCTATTCTCTAAGAAGGATAAAGCTTGCTTTTTTTGTGCATCCTAAGCTGTGGTCTAATTTATTTGTAGACATCCAACCCTATTGATGTGGCTGCTCGGCCTGGAACAGTCCCACACACTCTGCTCCAAAAGGACCCAAGGGTACGTGCAAAGTCAGGCTCAGTCACAGGTAATACCAGGGGCGTTTGCAAAGGATGACAGCCCGTGCTTCCAGCTTTCCTGTCAGAAAATGCCTGTCCCTTATAGAAGTCACAGTCTCCTCAGTTGCGTGCATGACACAGGGTAATGACTTGGCTAGGATAACAAAGAAAAAAAAAAAAGACTCTGAGCCCAGAAATTGAATGCCATCAGTATGTCTACTTTCCATCTGATGGGTCATCTGTCTATAGCTGCTTACATCCATCTCTCTTTGCTTAAAAGAAATAGCCATAGGATCCCCTGAATAGAAAAGCACACACATACACACACACACACACCCCTTCTTGCTTTCAGTCAGGAAGTTCCCGACCACTCTGCTCTTACAGATGGAGCATGCTCTAGAGCCAAATAAAATATCTATTATGCCTCAGTTTTGTTATTTATTCATAACTGATGCTATCCTTGCCTCTAAAACAAAAGGCAAAGCTGCACAATAGAGAGGCGCCCGTTGACTGTTGTTTATAACTCTACCCCTTGAGCAGTTTTCATTGAAGTGGCCTTTTTTGCAAGAGCTTAAGCCCTTCAGGTAGCCCAAACTCAATGATGCCAGGATGTTGTAAGGACAACCTGGGTCTACAGGGTCTGGACAAGACAAGACATTCCCAGATAACCCCTCCATGTCACCCTTCATTTTATCGTCTGAGCCCCACACAGTGGCCTGTGACCGAGCCAGTCAAAATGGGGACCCTTATGGTGCATGTTACATGCAAGTCATGCTGGCACAGGGCACATCTCTGCTGGTGAAACTTGTATGGGGTGGAGGGCTTGTCATTGTGCTCCTGAGCTGGGGGAGGGGACACTTGGTACTTTTTGATGGTGTGAAAATGGGTTAATTATTCTCTAAAAGGGCTTCATTTAAAAGTAAAATTCTAACATTTTAATTTCCCCTCCTAATGAAGCACTACAAATTTGTTAATTAGGGCAATTGTTTGAGTGACAGGCATGTAACCAAGTTGTCATTTTCTCTTCACAGTTGACAGATCCTTTCAGACCTATGTTAAGGGTAAGAAGAGCTTCTTCTAGAACTGTCTCTGCAACCTCTGACTCTCTGTGGGTTAAAAACACAAGTCAGTTTCAGGGACTGCGCTGGAGACACGCCAGAGTGGATGTCAGTGGGAAGAGCTAACACTGGCTGCTTTTGCAGGCAGGGGGATGGGAAGTGGCCTCAATATTTTTTTTTCCTTTGGAGTGCTGGAGGAAGCTAAGCCACTGGGTTTTCATTAATACAATTGACAAGGGGCTAAAGAGATAGCTCTCAAGTTAAGAGCACTTGCTGCTCTTGTATGAGATCCAAGTGTGGTTCCTGGTGCCCATATTGGGTAGCTAATAACCTTCCCTAACTCCAGCTTCAGGGCATCCAACGCCCTCCTTTGGCCTCTGTGGGTACTGCACACATATATACCCCTCCTCCCCAAACACACATATAATTTGAAAGAAATTAATCAGTCTTTAAAAAATTGTGATGAGGCAAGGTCTTGCTTTTCCTCTGTATCCCAGGCTGGCTTTGAACTTGTGAGCTACGTGACTCAGCCACCCATCCCTGCTACACTGGGATAACAGGCAAGGGGGAAAGGCAAGCCATAGGCCGGCTGTGGTTAGTTGCTCTTGGATCTGTTTATTTTGCCCAGAGAAGTCAATGCTAAGTATGTATGCCTGCCTCATTTAAGCTACCTCCCAGGGAGTGATGGAAGGTTGCTATAGACATAGGCAGGATGTTCCCCATGGCTGGAGTCTGGCCAGCAGGTGACCTCTAGATACATAATGACTTATATGGCACAGAGCTGGGGCAGAAAACAGATGGAAGACAGTGGCTGAATGATCGAGTTCCTGCTGTTGACTGTCACAAAGTCCCCTTCTTGGATATTTTTCTTTTTGCTATAACACAATACCTGACCGACTTCAGGAAGAATGTATTCTGACTCACAGTTCACGGTTGTAGGGCCCCACAGCAGGGAGGTCTAGGTGGCAGGAACCTGAGGCTGTGGGTAAGAGGCAGAGGGAGATGGGTGTTGATATTCAGCTTGCTTTCCCCTGATCATTAGTAAAAGACCCCAGTCCCCTGAATAGCGCCATCCTTATTCAGAGTGGGCTTTCCCACCTCAGTCAGTGAAACAGCTAAGCACGCCTGGAGGCTAACTTCATCTACATAATCTCTCACTGGTGTGTGCCTGGAATCTTGTCTCTTAGGTGATTCTATGTCCTGTCACACCCTGTACAGTCTTAGCCTTCATGATCCCCTCTCTACTTGCCTGAAATGGGTGTGTTCTTTGTGGTCACAAACAACCCATAATTCAATTCTAGGAGAGCAGACTGGGTGTCAGACTTGGGTCTAAGTCAGGAGCAGCCCCCTCCTTCTACAGAAACCAGGTGCTTCTATCTTGCTGTCGCAGTCAGGCAGGACTTTCTCACCCTTATGGTACTTGTCTGGTGAGGGTGCACACGGAGAGCTAAGCAGAAAGGAAGCAGGAAGAGTTGGCCCTCTGTTGCACTGTACAGATTGACTCTTGTCCCTCAGAAGGCAGAAGAGAAACTTGATCCTTTCAGGAAGGAAGGAATCCATTTCTTCTCAGCTCCTCATTCTGTTTTTTCTCTTTTTTTGACTAGAAGAGAATAAAGCGCTACACACACACGTACACACACACACAGAGGCATGTAGGTTAGTGGCATGTAGGTTTGAGGTTACCAGACTGTAATAAAAAATGTTACAAATTTCTGTGTAGCGCTTTGAAAGCCCAGTCCCCTCTCTTGTTTTGATTCGATCCACAGACATTCCCTAATTAGCTCTTCTGGATGGCTGATGTGCCTGTTAGCTTGACAGCATTTGTTAGGTAGGGCTTGCTACTCACCAGGCCCGCCTGCTGGCATTAGAGAAGACAGGCTGCACAAAGAGACTCAGGTCTTTGCCATATTGTCCTTGGCAGAGATCTGCTTTGTAAAGGAGCCGTTGTCTCAGACCCACACGGGATGGGGGGATGCCAATTCTGCCTTCCTCGTGACTGCACTTGGAAGAGCTGCTTATGGAAGCATTTGCTTGACACAGAGCTTGCCTGTTTTAAGGAAAGAAGTCTCCGTAGCTAGATCTGCAGGGAGCTTGGGGCAAAGGAAACGTGGGCTTTCTGATATGTCTTCCTGTCTGACAGTGACATTCTTTTTTCTTCCAGAAACCAGGAAAGTGGTGCGCCATGCACGTGCACATTGCCTGGCAGATTTACCACCACCAACAGAAAGTCAAGGTCAGTATGACCTTCCCTGTGCAGAGCTGGGTGGGGCTGGGCTCAGGAGTGTGAGAGCCAAGGCAGGAAGGGTTTGTTTGATTACTGTTCCGGTTGTTTTGAAACAGTCTCAGGTAGTCTAGGCAGGAATAGGACTCCGTTTGTAGCTGAGGATGACCTTGATCTTCACAGACGAGAAGGGTCAAGGGCCAGTCCATTTTCCAACCAGTACTCAGAAATATCTTTGTCACCCAGAGAAACGAGAGAAACCACAAGCACTAAAGCAAGTGTCACCTTCCCCCACCCCCAGTGTCCTTTTCCTTTTTGATGAGTTGGTCTTACGAATGGAAAGGATGTAAAAATGGACTAACTCATAAAATAACGCTTCTGGAAATCTATACAGAACTACTATATCACAAGAATGAAATCTAGACAAAAACCTCAGAAGAGCCAACAGGGAATGTTTCAGGGTTTGGGATTTTGGGGGGTTTTGCTTTTACATTTATGTATTCATTGTGTGCATGCGCGTGCGTGAGTGTGTGTGTGTGTGTGTGTAGATTAAAGGACAACTTTTAGGAGTCCGTTCTCTCTACCATGTAAGCCTCAGGGATCAACCTTGGGTCGTCAGGCTTGCGGGTGGCTGCCTTTTCTAGCCTAGCCATTTTTGTTTGTTTGTTGAAGGGCTACGGAGAAGGCTCATCCGTTAAGAGTACTGACTGCTCTTGTGGAAGACCCAAGCTGTGTTCTCAGTGCCCATATCAGGCAGCTTACAGCCATCTGTATCTTCAACTACAGAGAGTCCAGTGCACTCTTGCAGTTTCCAACGGCACCCCCTCCCCCCATGGGCATACCCATGTGCACACACTCAGACACAAATGCACAGAAATTTTAAACATTTTAAAAAATAGTTAAAAAGATTCTTTTTCGTGTTATGGATGTGGAAAAGTGATCATTTCTACCCCGCAAGAAGTCGAAGGTACTGAGTGCTCTTTGGCTGTGTATGTAATAATAGACAATATTAAACTCTTCTGGCCATAGCATCAGTCCTTCTGGAGGTTAGAATATACTACATCCTCACCAGGACCACTTTCTGGCCAGGTATTTACTGTACCTGTCTGTAGATGAGATCTTGTATCAATAAAAGAGGGGATCTGGCCAGATGGCTCAGTAGGTAAAGGTACTTGCCACCAAGCCTGACGACCTGAGTTTGATTCCCCAGCACTGACCTGATAGAGGGAGAGAGCCAACTTCTACGGCATGTCCTCCAGTCTCCAATGCTTTGATGGATGCAATTCTTCAAAAGCAGAGAGGGAGTGGGAGAGGGAGGGGTGATGGAAGGAAAGGAGAAAGGAAGGGAGGAAGGGGAGAAACAGAAAGGGCTTATTAAGCCCCAGGGAAGAGAAGCACTCTTTGAAGGTTACAATGATTTAGAGCAGGAGGGTGAAGCTAAACAGTAGTTCCACCAGCTGATATGCCAGCAGAGATGGGGGAATCTCAAAGGCCTCCCCACAGATGAAGAGCTATAAGCAGTTAGTGATGGCTGAGAGAGGGTGAGTTGGGTTAGGTTGTGGCTCCCTGACTGGTTATCCAATACCAAGTGAGTAATCCTGAAAACATGGACTCCGCAGGTTCATTTATATGTTTATATGTACATACAATAATTATTAAAAAACAAGAGGGCGAAATGACTCAACAGGTAAGGGCACTTGCTGCCAACCCTGAGTCCCTGAGTTCGATTCCCAGGCCCACATGATGGAAAGCGAAACTGACTCCTGAAAATTATCCTCTGAGTTTCACACACACAGTGGCATGAACTCGCACAAACACAAATAAATAAGTAAGAGCTAATGAGAAGAAAATGATGTTCACCTCCTACTTGAGGAAGGAAGACATCTCTTCGTTTCCCAGGCACCTGAGCTCCCTCACACCCCATCAGTGAATCTTGCTCACTTTTACCTTATTACCAGGCAAGGCACAATTAGAGCCCTCACAGTTCAGCTCAGCTAGGAAATGGGTGTAGTTTGAGGAGCTAACTAGGCTTCCACGATGACTTCAATTCGCTCTGGGTTCTGGTGACAGGAGTGAAGCAGCAGGTAAGCCCTATCTTCCTTTTAAATCCTGAGTTTAAAGGGATGAAAGATGGCAGAGAGGCAGCTCTTAGCAACTTCTGTTCCATGAAAATGCCCCTGGTGACTTGACTTTCATTATCCCAATTCAATTAGCTAGGCCTCTCGCTCATGGATGACTTGGTTCATCTCCCTCTCCCAGCAAACGCTTTCTAATCCCCAGGCCCCATTCTGCCTGTTGGACCTGATTCGCACTTAATGAGTCCATGCCATCTACCATGCAATATTAGCACTAAATAATTTGGCAACTAAATTAAAGGAGGTGCTCGGAAGATTTTTATAGATTTACAGAGAATTAGAAGCTCGGTTTGGGGGTTTGGCTGTTCCTTGATAGTGAGGTGTTTATTGTGGCATTCCCCATAGACTGGAGCAGAAATTGCATTGCTCTTTCTCTTCCTCCTGAATGTACATTTACTCATTCTCTTAGTCACTCATGGATTATCTGTGGAGACCTGAGGCCTACAGGCTGTTTCCTTCCACAGGCTTAGGACACTGATCTTCCTGTGTTCAATATTGAGCCACCCCACCCCCGTGGGGTGTGTGTGTTTGTGTGTATGTGTATATATTTAAGTAAAAGGTAATGGGCTGGGGAAATGGCTCAGTTAGTAAAATGCTTGCCTTGCAAGTTTGCCAACCCGAGTTCAACCCTCAGAAACTACCAAAAAAGCTGCTCACAGAGGCTTACACTCATAGTTCCAGAGTGGAAGAAGTGAAAACAGATGGACCCCTGGGGCTTGCTGGCCATGCCCTCCTAGCCTGGTGGGCTGAGACAGTTTCCAAATGAGGATGAGCAGTGTTTGACAACCACACCTAAAGATGTCCTCTGTCCTCCAGTGTCACATGCAGTGTTACATGGCAAAGGTTCTGTTTGTTGCATGAGTTGCATGGCTAGGTTTCACCTTCAGAGAGGGTTGATGGATGAGAGAGGGTTGCCTTATCTTCCCTCACCTGAGATTTTCACACCCAGGTCAATGCAGGTACCTCTCCCACCACTACATAGCAGGGAGCAGGTTCTCCCGAATAGGAGAGAGTTTTAGACAGGACGAGAATAGGGTCAAGATGGCTGAGATCATCTGAGCAGCCCAGGAGATTGCAAGAGCCAAATAGAAGTAGGCGCAGGGCAGTGAATGAGCCAGAGAATAGCATGAAGAGCAGCTGGGAGCTAGTAGACAGTGTGACTCTGGGAAGGCAGGAAGCTGACCGTCAGAACTCAAGAAGATGGGCAGATTTAGTGCCCTGTAGTTCAAAGGGATATCAACCTCCAGGATGATGCTAGGTTGGGGCAGAGGAAAGGATGGTAGGCTATCTGTATAGCCATTGAGGGGCGCAGCTAAGGTAGCAAAGGAGAAGATGGAGTGAAGTTATGGATAGTAAAGATTTCACGTACAGAACCTGTGCACAGCTCACAGTTTGACCTCCCTACTCCAAGTAATGAAGGATTTAAACTGGAAAGGAAAAGATACCTGTTAATTAAAAATATACTACTGTGTGTATGTGAGATGAAGGTTCATGTGCACATCTCTACATACAAGTGTGTATACTTGTGTGTGGAGGCCAAATGTCACTCCTCAGCAGCCATCTACCTTGCTTGTTGGGATAGAGCCTCTCGTTGGCCTGCAGCTCATAAAGCTAGGCTGGCTGATCGGGAGCCCCAGGGCTGGGATTAGAAGCATGCATAACTATGCTTAGCTTTTTTTTTTTTAAGTGTGTTCTAGGGATCAAAGTCAGATCCTTTGGCTTGCCTGGGAAGTACTATACTCACTGACTTCCTCCCCCGGCTTCTGTGTTGTTGTTTATAAATATACAGCAGTGGTTCAATTAATGTGTTGTGCTATATCAGACTATGACAAAGAGCCGTTAGGCAATTAATTTTATACATTAGATCTTGCAGGATTCCTAGTGTAATGAGCTTTAAAATGCTATAGTTTTGACTTGCAGGCGGAGGGGCTGGCTAGGTGGTGTAGCCGTTAAGAGCATTTTCTGTTTGTCTTTATTTGTGATGATCACATGACCAAAGGCAACTTGGGGAGGAATGGCTTACACTTCTGTGTCAGGGGCCACTATTGAGGGAAGTCAGGGCAGGAACCATGGCACCACACATGGTGCCTGAGCCCTCCCACACCTTCATTAATCAAGAAGTGCCCCACAGGCCTGTTCACAGGCCAGTCTGATGGGGGCACTTTTCAATTGAAGTTCCTCTTTCCAGGTGACCCTAGCCTCTGTCAAGTTGACAAAAAACAGACAGACAAACAAACATCAACAAAACCCCACTAATCATCATGTTGCTCTTCCAGAGGAACTGACTTTGCTTCTAAGAAACTGTCTGGGTAGCTCACAAGCTCTTGCAACTCTAGCTCCTTGTAACTGCTTGAGGGGATCTGTTGCCCTTTCCTAGACTCTGTGTGTACTTTACAGACATGTCTCTTCTCTCAAACATACACCCCCTTCCTGTCCCCACTATACAGAAATAAAATAATATTTTGTGAGGGGACCTGCATTCAGACATGGTGGTACATACTATAGTCTCAGCACCAGAAAGCTGGAGGCAGAAAGGTTAGGAGTTTAAGGACATCCTCAAGTACATAACAAGTTTGAGGGCAGCCTGGGCTACGTGATGCTCTGCTTCAAAACAAGAAACAAACAAAAAGAACCCAGTCTAGGGATGTTTCTCAGTTGGGTAGGGTGCTTCCTTCCATGCAAGGAGTCCTGGGTTTCATTTGTAATACCACAGAAGGCATAATGGTGCACTCCTGTAGGGGTAGAGGCAGGAGGATACGGACTTCATGGTCATCCTCAGTTACATAGTTAGCTTAAGTCTTGGCCAGTCTGGGCTATGTAAGATGGAGAGGTAGGAAAAGAACCTGCAGACTCGGCCTTTATGACAAAGTGATGACCTGTGTGGAGAATGGCATGTTTTTGGATAAATAGGACCTGACTGGACCCTCAAACTGGACTTGGCAATCCTGCTTCTGCCATTACACATTTCTGATGTAGGAAGCAGGTGCCACCATTTAGCAGAATCCATGCAAGGCCAGGCTGTTTTCCTGGCATTTGAAGGCTTTGTTCTCACATTGTCCACAGCATTGGCCAGCCCCCTCATGCCCACACACCACTCCTGAGTTGTTCGCTAATATCTCTTGTTGCCTGCTGTTCTCCTGGTTTCACCCTCCCTCCTTCCTCTTGCTTTAGAAACAGATGCAGTCAGACCCACACAAGCTGGACTTTGGGCTGAAACCTGAGTTCCTGAGCCGTCCTCCAGGCCCTAGTCTCTTTGGAGCCATCCACCACCCCCACGATCTGGCACGACCTTCCACTTTGTTCTCTGCCGCTGGTGAGTTCAGAGGGTGGGGTGGTGCAGAGAGCTGACAAAAGTGATGCTTGGACTCCCTGTGCTGATAACCAACGAAGAGAGTTTATGCCAGCTCAGGGGGTGGTACCCCACATGGCTAGGAGGGTGGGCCCTGCTTCGTTGATATAGCTGTTTCATGCAATAAGGACGAAGGGAGGATCAAGCTGATGAGGTGGCACATACTTGTAATTACAGCAGCGGGGAAGCAGAGACAGGCCAGACCGGGGGATCACTGGCCAGATGGCCTAGCTGTGTTGGCGAATCCCAAGCTAATTAGAGACCCTGTCTCAAAGAACAAGGTGGTAGCAAGTGTGGTGGCCCATGCCTTTAATCCCACACTTGGGGTGTAGAGGCAGGCAGATCTTTCTGAGTTTGAGGCTACAAAGCAAGTTCCAGGACAGCCAGGGCTACAAAATGAGACCCTGCCTCAAGAAACTAAAAACAAGCAAGGTGGACAACAGTGAGGAATAATGTCTAAGTTGACCTCTGGCCTTTATACATGTGTACACGTGTGCACATGTACCTGCACACACATGAATGCATACACACACATGAAGAGATCATCTTTGCCTTGTAACATTTGCATGGCTTTAGCTAGTCATTTGTTCCCATGTTAAATGAACACAACTCAAAGGCATGTGAAAAGCTATTGAAGAAGATTAGAAAGCTTGCCAAGGCAGATTGGAAGGGCAATAAATCCAGGGATTCTGTAAGGACACCCTCAGCCTCACACTTTTGTTGCCTACAGAACAATTAGTGAGTGTTTCCTCACTGTGGCAATCACACTGCCTTTTGGGGGTCCGAGGATAGATTAAGCATGCAGTCAAGACAGGTGGCTTCATGTGTTCGGTGGCTCAGATCTGTTGTGCCAGCACTTGGGAAGCAGGATCAGGATAAGTACAACAATTCAGAGCAAGCCTGGGCTACACAGTGAGTTTTAGCACAGCCCGGGCCACGGTTTCTCAAGACAAACAAGCAGGGTTAGGGATATAGCTCAGTGGATAGAGAACTTGCCTAGTTAGCAGCTCGACCCGGGTTCCACCTGCAGCACGGAATACATTGAGCATGGTAGTGCACATCTATAACCCCAGTGTTTAGGAGACTGAGACAGTCAAATCAGGAGTTCAAAGTCATCCTCAGTACATAGTGAGTTCAAAGCCAGACTAGCCTACACAAGCCTCTGTCTCAAAAAATAAGAGGACTGTCCCTTTCCACTTAAGGTACACACAGGGAAAATATAGTGGTTTTATGGAATGTCTGGGTAATGTCATAGTTTATTTCTATGCTATAGCAAATGCTCTGACCAAACAAACAACTAAAAAAGCAACTCAGGGGAGGAAATGGTTCATTTGGCTTACACTTCCAAGTTGCAGTTTCTCATTGAAGAGAAGTCAAGGCAAAACCCAAAGCAATTGGTCATAATACATCTACAGTAAAGAGAGAATTACCACATCCTAGCTGCTCACCCTCAAAGTCTGGTCTGATGTAGCCTAAACTGGCCTTGACTCAGGGCCCTGACTAGGGAATGGTGTTGCCCACAGTGGGCCAGGTCAATTAACAGTCAAGTCAAGACATTTCCTCACAGACATACCCGCAGGCCAACCTGATCTAGAAAACTCCTCAGTTGAAATTTTCTAGCAGGTAGTTCTAGGTTGCAGTAAGTTGACAATTAAAAGTGACCATGATAGGACTGGCTGTGTGACTCACTGAGTAAAGGCAATTACTGGAACTCTTCGTCGTTAGTTTGATTCCCTGGGACTCATGGTGGAAGGAGAGAACTAATTCTTGAAAGTTGTCCTTTGACCTCTGCACATGGGCTGCAGTATATGTCCCATACACATATCCACACATAATCAGCCAGCATAAGTCCTATCAGTACCAAGTGCCCTTAATAACTTGGTGTTTTCTTTCCTTTTCTGAGACCTGGAGCTCACTGTGTAGAGCTAGCTGACCTTGAGCTTAGTCTCCTTCAGACTTCTGAGTACTAAGATGACAGTTCTACATCACACCTAGCCACTGTTCCGTCTTTTTGATTTTCAAGACAGGGTTTCTCTGTGTAGCCCTGGCTGTCCCGGACTCTGTAGACCAGGCTGGCCTTGAATTCAGAGATCCTGTCTCTGCCTTGAGAGTGCTGGGAGTATGTCCACCACATCTGGCTTTGAGGCAGTGTGTGATGTAGCTGAAGCTGGCCTTGAACTCTCTGTGTATCCCAGGCTGATCTTAAACTTCCGGTCCTCCTGTCTGGATCACAGGCCATGTGCCACCACCACACCTAGTTTATGTAGTGCTAGGGATTGAAGCCAGGTCTTTGTGTGTGCTGGGAAAGCACTTTACCAAACGAGCTACATCTCCAGCCCACTTAGTATACACACACACACATATTAAGATTTATTTATTATGTATACAATGTTTTGTGTGCATGTGTGCCTGCAGGCCAGAAGAGGGCACCAGACCTCATTATAGATGGTTGTGAGGCACCATGTGGTTGCTGGGAATTGAGCCCAGGTCTTCTGGAAGAGCAGCCTGTGCTCTTAACCTCAGAGCCATCTCTCCAGCATCACCTCCCACCCCCACCCTCACACACACATTCAGTATATCTTAAAGCAGCTCTAGGTGTTCATTTTTGGCCACAGAGCTTAGTAAATAGTTAAGAGTAGTAATACTCTGGTCGCTGTAGTAACAAGCACTGTGGCTTCGTGTGCTCACTGAATGAGTCTGAATTTACCCTCAGGAACAAAAGCAGTGAAGGAGTCCGCCATTTCTGACCCCTAGGGAACATGCTCCACATCCATCCTGCCTGCTGCCTTCTCAGGCTCTGGTCCGAGATTCGAGTTTGGTAGGCCCATTGACTCTTACACTGGCCAGCAGAGAAGTATGGACATCAGCGCAGTAGCCCTGTGGTCAGAGAAAATAAATCACCCCTGGGATGGATGGAATTGTCAGCGTCCCAGGGTTTCCTCCTGGGTTTTGCTTGGGGAATGTATTTGAAGGCTCTGTTTCCATGGTACCCTGCTCAGAGACAAGGATACATGGAGAGCAATTTGGGGAGAGAAATAGAGAGATTTCTCCCTGGATTTCATTGCAGCCAAATGGATGAATTGGCTTCTTTTGCTTCAATAATCCTGGAACTGTGGGTGTCCCCAGGGTCCTGGGTTTTTGTCAGAGCATTAACTAGCATGTACTACACAGTATGTGGCCCACACTTTATTTGGCTGGCAGCACTGCTGGTGACTAATGAAGGCTCTGGAATATGTTCACTTTGTGCAGATGAGAAGTTTGTTTTTACTTCTCAGTACCACGCAGATAGATAGCCCCATAGGTGCCTTCAAATCCCGAGTTTCTAGCGCTTGTCCAGTGTGCTGAGCCTTACCCTGCAAACCCAGGCCCACAGGACCCTTGGGGTCTCCGGGGATGCAGAAGAGACATGCAGGGCTGGAGAGATGGTTCAGTATAAAAGTGTTGGTCATGCAGGTGTGAGGACCAGAGTTTGAATCCCCAGAGCCTGGGACTAGTGTCTGAAATAAGCCCCCCCCTTAAGCCTGCTTCCGACACCCTTGGTGAGGTTTGACAGCCAGACCTACTTTCCCAGCCTCCTCGGGTCAGCCTTCCCAGCTAGCGTTAACAAGTTACGCTTGAGCGTGAAGCTTTTAGAAATACTGACCTTCCCCAGTTCATACACACACTCACGAATGCATGCATGCTTGTGCATGTCCTCTGTTCTTTCCTCCCGTTCTCTCCCAGCTTCCTGCAGGAAAGGGAGCTAAAGTATTTCAAAATTAAGGGACTGGAAAGATGGTTCAGTAGTTAAGAACATTTACTACTATTGGAGAGGACCTGGGTTTGATTCCCAACACTCATTACGTGGTGGCCTAAAACTGTTTGTTACTTCACTTCCAGGGAATCTTAACACCTTCTGACCTCTGCAGGAACCAGGAACATGTGTTGTACATATGTGTACATGCAGGCAAAATACTCGTACATATAAAACATTTTTAATAATAATAATTGGGGCCAGAAGTAAAGGTGTTTGCCACCAAACCTATCAACTGAGTTCAATCCCTGGGCTCCACATGGTGGAAGGAGAGAACCAATTCCCTTAAGTGGTTCTTTGGCCTCCATACACTTCACTCATACTTGCATGTACTTCACTCATATACATACATACATGCTAAGTATATAAATGTAATTTAAAAATTCAAATTGACCAAATAGAAAAAGAAGATGTAGTCACTGTGGCATGCATATACTTCTCTCTCTCTCTCTCTCTCTCTCTCTCTCTCTCTCTCTCTCTCTCTCTCTCTCTCTCACACACACACACACACACACACACTAGGTAAATGTAATGTAGAGACTATTAAAGCCAGTTGCTGGATCCTTGGTGTTCTACTTTGGTGGCAAAGTCTCACAGAGCTCAGGCTGACCTTGAACTCCTGCTCCTCCAGCCTCTCTTGAAGTGCTGGTATGTGGCGTGTGCTACCACAGTTTATGCAGTGCTAGGGAATGGAACCTAGGGCTTTCTGCTTACTTGGCACGCACCCTACCAACTGAGCCACACTGAGGATTTGGGGATTCAAAAACAGGAATAAAGTATCTTTTCCTGGCTCTGTCATCCAAAGGCTTAGCCTCCCGTCATGTAGAGTCGGCTCCCAGCAGTGCAGTTGGTGGTGCTGTGCCTTGTAAGAACCTTTAAACCCCCACACCCCTCAGGAGTAAGGACTTGGCAAGAGACTCCTTAGTGCAGCACTGTCTGCAGCTTCAGGGCTACCAATGAAGTGAAAAACGTGCTGATGTGCTGAAGGAGGAAGCCCTTGACCCGCTACTCTACTTCAGAGGTGCCTGAGAAGTCCTCCAGGGGTGAACTCACTGCAGTGTCTGCAGGCCTGCCGTCGCTGCAGACAGACTTGGTTATGGAAACTTCCTGTGTCCCGGCTTTACCCCACCCCACTAACCAGGCCAAAGGCTTGTGTCATCAACTTCACACAGAGATCCTTTGGGGGCTGCAGTCAGCTGGTGAAGGGCTCACCGCAGAGCTGAGGACCTGGACCCATATAGCTAGGCATGGCAGTGCACATTTATGAGCCCAGAGCTGGGGACATGGAGCCAGAATCAGTAAGAATCCCCAGGTTCAGGGATACGCTTTGTCTCAAAAAAAAAAAAAAGAAAAAAATTAAGGTAGAGAGTGACTGACTCCACAGACATATATGCACACGTATGTGCACACACATATGCAGCACCACATGAATATACTTGCATATATGCACATGTATGTGTATACACACATGCAGCAAATGCCTTTTCTCAGGGTGGCCAGCCATTTTAGTTTGCTTTCTACTGCTGCGATAACATCCCAACCAAAAGCAGCTTGGGGAAGCAATTGTTTATTTCAGCATACAGTATCATGAAAAGAAGTCAGGGCAGGAACTGAAGCAGAGATCATGGAGGGTCATCAACTACTGGCTTGCTCTACAGGCCCTCATTCACTGACCCTTTCTTAGACCACCCAGGACCACCTGCCCAGGAATGACACCGCCCACAGTGGGCTGGGCCACTCCTACATCTATTATTAATGGAGAAAATGTCCCAACGGCCTTGCCTACAGACCAAGCTGTTTGGGGCATCTTCGCAATCAAAGTTTCCTCTTCCCAGATGACTCCAGCTTGGTGTTCAGCAACAACTAGGCAGGCTACCAGTCCAGCTGGGAAAGATGGGAGGGGTGCCTTTATTTTGTCCCCCATGGTCTTTTACCCAGTTGTGCCTGCAGGAGCTGGGAATGCACTGAAATTAGACTTTAACCCTTTTTCTTTGGTCCCCCTAGAACGGGCTTTCTCTAAAACTCTGACTTCACTCTGACTTTGTCTTTGCAGGTGCTGCGCATCCTACAGGGACCCCTTTTGGGCCACCACCTCATCACAGTAACTTTCTCAATCCTGCCGCTCACCTAGGTGAGTCAGAAAGATGGAGGGATCCGTCCTTCAGCCTAGTCATGGCACCTGCTAAGCCTTCCATTTGAGGGATCCCAGTGAGGGTGAGGCATGGCGGCAGCAGTGTGAGGCAGCTGGTCACAGTGTGCACTCAGGAAGCAGAGAGAGATGGGTGCTGGCTCAGCTCACTTTCTCCTCTGTACTCACTTCAGTGCTCTACCCTATGGGCTGCTACCACCACACTGAGGGTGGGTCGTTCCATCTCAGCCCAATCTAGACACCTCCTCACAGCTGTGCCCAGGGCTTGTCTTCCAGGTAGTTCTAGAGCCAGTTACTTAGGCTTTCAGTGTTAGTCATCACAAGGGGCTTGGGGCAGGGAAGTGTTCCAGAGCATGTGTGTTCAGGGTGGATTCCTCCTGCCTGACCCCACACTTCAGGGTCCTTCTAATAGCTAGAAAGATACAATGAGTGTTGTAAGAGAGCTGCATCAGAGGGCTTCACTCTTTGCTTTGGCTTCTTCACACCTTATTGTTACTGTGCCTCTTCTTAGTTTACACCTCCGTGGCTTTCTGTTATTTCCAGGAAGTATGTAGTCAGTCAGTTATAGGCAGCGGTTCCTGGTGGGAAATATATAGGAGGATTATATATCTGTGACTTCTTTATTTTGAGACAAGGTCTTTTTACATATCCATGAATGTCCTGTAGACCAGGCTGGCCTCAAACTCAACAGAGATCCACCTGCTTCTGCCTCCTGAGTGCTGGGATTATAGGTGTGTATCACCATGCCTGACTTTTATTCCTTATTTTTATTTTACATGTATTAGTGTTTTGTCTGTGCTTGTGCCTGTATTGCCCTCAGGGGCTAGAGGTGGGTGTCAGGTTCCCTGGAACTGGAGTTAAAGACTGTTGTGAGCTCTCATGCAGGGGTGCTGGGAATCAAGCCCCAGGTGGTTTCTGTAGCCCAATAGCATCTCATTTTTGTTCACGAATGTAATCTCAGCACTCAGGAAGCAGAAATAGAGCAGGAGCATCAGTTCAGGACTAGCCTTGACTTACATCAAGTTTGAAGGCAACCTGAGTTAAATGAGGTAAATAAAAAATGAGAGAAAGAGAGACTGAAACAGAGACAGGAACATTTCACAGGCTTAGAGCACTGAGTCCTGAGTTTGCTCAGTGCCATCCCAAGTGTAAAGCTAAAATCAGGCAAAGGATGACACTCTGGAAAATGACTCTCCTAGAATTCTTGCTAACCAGGTGCCTAAGTCCAGACGCAGAAATAGTTCATCAGGAGAGTCAAGGTGCAGCAGAGAGGGTCTGTCGCTTTCCCAGCTCCCAAGACACGCGTGTTCCTCACTCACAAGTGCCTAACCACCATCTCTTCCTTCCTGATCTCATCGGCAGAGCCTTTTAACCGGCCGTCTACGTTCACGGGCCTCGCCGCAGTGGGTGGCAACGCCTTCGGAGGACTTGGAAACCCTTCAGTTAGTGAGTACCTCTCGATTTTTATGTCTCCCTTCTGCAATTTCTCTGACCCATATATGGCTTTAGACCTTTTGAAGACAAGGGAAACTTTGTTTTGGGAAAACTAAGCTGAGTATATGGGTCAGTGACAGAGCACTTGTCTAAACTCCTCCCAGTGAGGGCATGGCTCGGTGATAAAGAGCTTGCCTAGCATGGGCAACGTCCCGAGTTCCCTCCCCAACACCACCAAAAATCATTTAGAAACAGAGGGAAGGAAAAAAAATGAAACAGAGGGAAGGGGCAGGTGTGGAGGTGCACGCCTTTAATCCCAGCCCTGAGGAGGCAGAGACAGGCGGGTCTCTGAGTTTTGAGGCTAACCTGGTCTATAGAGAGAGTTCCAGGCCAGCCAGAGCTGCATAGTGAGACCCTATTGAAACCAAAATGAAAATGAAGGTACCATGAAAGGATAGCGTCACTTCCATAGAGAGATGGGGCTGAGTGGGTTGGAGCACTTGCTGCTCTTCCAGAGGACCTGGGCTTGGGGCTCAGTACCCACATGACAACTCAGAACTATCTGCAGCTCCCACTCCAGGGCATCTGACGCCTTCTTCTGGCCTCTGTAGGCTGAGCACAAGGCACACACATGGCACACATATAACCACGCAGGCAAAAACCTATACACACAAAGTAAAAATAAATATCTGTGTATGGTATTATTATTATCTGCTGCTGAAACAAATTTGGGTTAGAGCATCCCCAAAACAGGTCTAACAGTGAAGTTGGGTGTGAGCCCCATTGTAAGCAGAGCACGCTGCTGATAGTCTGTGAATCGGGAACAAACGGTGACAGGCTGGGTCACTACAAGAAGTTTGCTTTGGTTACAGCTCAAAAGGAAAATATTTAATTTTACTTTTGAGGTAACAAGGTTGAAAAAAGTACCATGGGGAGTAAAGAGCCTAGGGATGTGACTCAGTGGGTAGAGCGCCTGCCTTCCACGCGGCAGGTTTTCTATCCCCAGAACTACATGAGCAGAGTGAGATGCACGAGCCTGTGATCACAGCACTTGGGAAGGTGGAGGCAGTGGCACCGTCCTTAGCTATATAGGGAGTTTGGGACCAGCCAGGATCCGTAGATCTGTTCTTGAAAAGAAACGACAGAGCAAGAGAGAGAGCGCGCCCACGCATGTGGACCTGTGCATTGTTTAGGACGAAATCCTGCATGGTCTTTTTGGATTCATTTTACCCACCGCTGGAAGGGAGTAGCACTCAGCAGGGTGTGGTAGGCAGAGGACCAGTGGATCCTGTGAATTGACCTGTTCATCTGTCATACGGTCATAACGCACCTCTCTGCATGCCTGGAACTTTTGCATGCCCACACATACCTGACGGGGTATCCGCATACCTGCTCGGTACCGTCTCACTTTTTCCTCTTCGTTGACTTTTTTTTAAGCTGTGAGCTGCCTCTGCAGTGTGGGACAAGTGTTCCTCTAATGAGTGTGTTGATCTCCTTTCCTTTTCCAGCTGCCAATAACATGTATTCATTTTAACTCTGAATGCTGTTAAAGTTTTTGGTAAGTACCTTCACTACAGCAGGTTTCTATTGAGATTTCTCTGAAACCTTTTTTGTTCTCCACTTCACCATTTCAGCACCCAACTCAGTGTTCGGCCACAAGGATAGCCCCAGTGTGCAGAACTTTAGCAATCCTCACGAACCCTGGAACCGGCTGCACCGAACGCCTCCGTCGTTCCCGACCCCTCCGCCCTGGCTGAAGCCAGGGGAGTTGGAGCGCAGTGCGTCCGCTGCAGCCCATGACAGAGATAGAGATGTAGATAAACGAGACTCCTCCGTTAGTAAAGATGACAAGGAAAGGTACGAAAAGAAACCGCTCTCGAGTCCCACTGGGGGAGCCCGCCCTGTGCCACACGTCAGTCAGAACCAGCCACCTCCCCCTGCCCTGCCCCAGCCTCTGTCCCAGCCTCGCGCTTAAGACCTCTAGCTCCCCGGTCCCTTTCCAGTCAGTACCTGCAGCCCTCCCTTGCACTCCATGGTACAGAGCAGATGGTGACCGTAGCTTATCACTAGGAAATAGGGCCAGGAGCCTGTCTCAGAAGCAGTGAGACATACACGCCACCCAAAATCCCTGAAACATTAGCTTGTCCAAGTAGACATCTTCCTGTAGACAAGCAGTCGGAGCTCGGAGCCAGACACACACACACACACACACATACATACACACAGCATGAATCTGCCATGTTTGCTTTTGAGTCGTGAAGTCCATCCAGTCACCCATAGGTTTTCAGTTTTTGTTTTTGCTCTTGTTTTTCTCTTCATTTGCTTCTAGTAAGTCATGTTTACATTACCTCATCCTATTTTTCTCAAGTGTCATCCAAACTTGAAACCCTGGGGCTCATAGACAATCAGTAGTTTTGGTTTTTATTTTTGTTTTTTTGTTTTTTTTTTTAAACTAACCTGAAGTTAGACAGCAGCAAAGAAGCTTTGCTTTGCTTCTCCAGGGAATTATTAATTTTACTAACCATTACTGTCTGCGTACTAGGCCTTTTCTAAAACCATCTTAAAAGAAGAAACATCTCAATATTTTTATGCAGAAGGCTGCTGGCATTCTATTTCTTTTTTTGAGGCTGTTTACATTTTGAATGAGCTGATACATCATGGCTATATACACTTGGCAACAGAACAAAACAAAGCCCAAAACCCTGATGGTCACTCTTTTTTAATTTTTTTTGTATTTAGGATTGAAATTTGAGGCTGGGGAGATGGCTCAGTATTTTCCTTAGGCTAAGTACTAACTTAATGTATTTGCCCTGAAAGTGTGGGAACCTGAGTTCAGATCCCCAGCATCTGTGCAGAGCTGGACACAGTGTGTGTTTTGTGTGTGTGTAATCCCAGAGACCTTGCCCCACCTTGCCTTTGTGTCTGACCCCCAAGGCTGACCTGCACAATCACTTAATGGCATGCATCTGCAGGCACACACACAAACACACAGACACACAGGAAAATTCAGATTTACTCAGCTCTTTAATTTTCTTTTACTGTGTATATTGTGCAGGTATGTGCCCTAGTAATTTATAAAGAAATCAACTATTCCAGTTCTAAATATGACCAGTAACATGGCATATGCCTTGAATCCCAGCACTCCAGATGTAGAGGAAGGTGCATCTCTGTGAGTTCGAGGCCAGCCTAGTCTACATAGGCCAGCCAGGGATACCTAGAGAAACCCTGTCTCAAAAACAAAGCAAAACAACCACAACAAAAAACTGATAAGGTGTCTTTCATAAACTGTCAAGCTATGTTGGTTGGTTTCTTGTGGGAGAAAAAGACAAATTGCCATATAAGAAAGTTGTAATTAAAAAAAAAATCTTTCAACCTGTAGGGGTTCTAAAGTACTAAAAGGGGCCACACCCATAGAACATGGGGGTTCTGAATAATTTATTATTGAGTAAGAGTACAGGCTTGCTTTGGTTTTTCTTGATGGAGTCAGAATGGCCTCTTGTATTGAAGTTGGGGAAACTTGAAAGATGTTTTTATTCCCCTTTAAAGTTGTTCTTTGTCAGTCTCTGTATGTTAGCAGGAAGTGGAATTTATAGGACAGCTTACCTAATAATGACCCCCCCTGCACCCCCACTGTGGTTCCCTGGACTCTGATCTCCACCACTTCTCTGTCCACATAACCTCCGGCTTCCCCCCCTCATCTTTCCCACATCAGTCCTGAGATGCGATACATCTTCTCCCTCTTACCTCTGAGGTTGAACTGTTTTATCTCCTGTTATTCTTCCTTTTATCGGTAGACACATCCTGCCCAAGCCAGGCCCCTGAATGTTTCCTTTTACAGTCTCTTCATAGGTCCTCTCTGATGGGGACCTCAATCGCGAGGTTTCACACTCTGACCACAGCCCAGCCCAGTCTGAACACACCAGATTGGAGCTTTCTGGCATTCCATTCATCTGGGGAGTGGGGCTGCCTTCCCAGCTACCCTTATCCTGTATCTGCACCAGTGGATCATCTCAGTCTTCCTCATGCCGTGACACCCCCAAAGAGAAAATTATTTTCGTTGCTGCCTCATAACTGTAATTTTGCTTCTGTTGTGAATCATGATGTAAACATTCGCGTTTTCCGATAGTCTTAGGCGACCTCTGTAAAAGGGTCCTTCATCCCCCCAGAAAGGGTTATGATCCACAGGTTGAGAACCACTGATCTCCATCCTTCAACCTGAGGTAATGCCTTTGTCCTGAGAGCCAGCTGCTGGGAAGCCCTCTCGCCCCTCCCCACCTCAGTTCGTGTCTAGAGGCTGAAGAAGTCTTAATTTGTGATTTGGCCCTTGCGTTCTTAACCTAAAGCTATCCTGAGATGCTAAACAGGTGGGCTGTCCTTTGGCCTTCCTCAGTGACCACACTAGTCCACAGTGGCTCTCCATGCACTTCCTTTGTGACTTTGGTCAAGGCAGGTGCCGGGGACCCCCACTCACCCTCATCTGTAGGCCTTCACCCATGAAGCTGCCTCTGGAATCTCGATTAGAGCAGGTGTCTTTGCCCAGAAGCAAGGCACGCCCACTGCCTGGGTGATCTAACCTGTGCTCACGCCAACCATCTCATCGACCTCTCCTTGCCTGGCCGGCAAGCCCATTTCATTTTTTTTCCCCTCTTCCCCTCACAGGGAAAGCGTTGAGAAAAGGCACCCCAACCATCCTTCCCCAGCACCTCCCGTCCCGGTGAGCGCCCTGGGCCATAACCGCAGCTCCACTGATCCGACTACCAGGGGTCATTTGAATACTGAGGCTCGTGAGAAAGATAAACCAAAAGAGAGAGAGAGAGACCACTCGGGATCCCGAAAGGACCTGACCACCGAAGAGCACAAAGCCAAGGAAGGCCATGTGCCCGAGAGAGATGGGCATAGCCACGAGGGACGTGCAGCAGGCGAGGAACCCAAGCAGCTGTCCCGGGTGCCATCGCCCTACGTGAGAACACCAGGCGTGGATAGCACCAGGCCTAACAGCACCTCTAGCCGGGAAGCCGAGCCACGCAAGGGTGAGCCGGCCTACGAGAACCCCAAGAAGAGCGCCGAGGTCAAGGTCAAAGAGGAGCGCAAGGAAGACCACGACCTACCTACGGAGGCCCCACAGGCCCACAGGACCTCAGAGGCACCTCCGCCCAGCTCCTCAGCCAGCGCCAGTGTGCACCCGGGGCCTCTGGCATCCATGCCCATGACCGTGGGAGTGACTGGCATCCATGCCATGAACAGTATCGGTAGTCTGGACAGGACACGTATGATGACCCCGTTTATGGGCCTCAGTCCGATCCCGGGGGGAGAACGCTTCCCGTACCCCTCTTTCCACTGGGACCCCATGCGGGACCCCTTGAGGGATCCTTACCGTGACTTGGACATGCACCGAAGGGACCCTCTGGGCAGGGACTTCCTGCTTAGGAATGACCCCCTGCACCGGCTCTCCACACCCCGGCTGTACGAAGCAGACCGCTCCTTCCGGGACAGGGAGCCTCATGACTACAGCCACCACCACCACCACCACCACCACCCGCTGGCTGTGGACCCTCGACGGGAGCATGAACGGGGTGGACACTTGGACGAACGCGAGCGGCTGCACGTGCTTCGGGAGGACTACGAACACCCACGGTTGCACCCTGTGCACCCCGCTTCTCTGGACGGACACCTCCCACACCCGAGCCTGCTCACGCCAGGCCTGCCTAGTATGCACTACCCTCGCATCAGCCCTACTGCGGGCCACCAGAATGGACTGCTCAACAAGACCCCGCCCACCGCAGCTCTCAGCGCCCCGCCTCCGCTCATCTCCACGCTGGGGGGCCGGCCGGGGTCCCCCCGGAGGACTACACCACTGTCGGCTGAAATCCGAGAGAGGCCACCGTCCCACACACTGAAGGACATCGAAGCTCGATAAGCCAGGAGGATGAGGCGACCCTCGGAATGGGGGAGAAACCCCAGAGACACGCCCCAAGACTCAAGAGACAACTCCTGCACCCCCAAAACTTGAGAGGTGCAGAGTTCCAACTCTTCCCCTAAAAAAAAAAAAAGGACGGAGACTCCGTTTGGATGTTGAAATGTTTTTGTATATTAATGTTGGAATATTTCCGACCTTTTAGACAGGTCCTGTTTGTTCTTACATTTCCTTACCTTTTCGTTGTTGTTCCTTGCATAATACTTTGATTTGAACCAAAACGGTGAAGGTAATGAGACACAAGGATCTGATGATATTGGGGCGGGGCATCCATCCATCACCCAGAGCTGTCTCGGAGGAGGAGGCATGTACATAGAGTGTAAAAAGAGATTGCTTCATGAGCTGACGGTTCATATATGCAAAAGATAAAGAAGAAAGCTTTACTTGTACAGATGTAAATAGGTAAAGATTAAGTAACATAATACACTAATACTTCTTCAAATGTGCTATTTACAAGTCTAATATCAGCGAACTCCGCCCTCGGAGGAGGCCGGGTTCCCATCTGCTAAACCCTTCAACTATGCAATGAATACCAGGGCTTTTTCCCGAAGCCCATCTAACTCAAAGGAGCCTTTTCAAATCCATTTACAACATACTTAAGGTCATATTTTCCCTGAACAAGCGCTAACCTGAGACATTAGACAACTGTTTATCTTTTTAGTTTTGTTTTTTTCAAATGGAGAGCCCCCCACCACACACACACAGTTGGTTTTGTTTTGTTTTGTTTTTAATCTGGAACCCAGGCTTGAACTTTGTATCTGAAGTTGCTGCTTGTGGTCTTCTGGGGAGACATGAGGAAAGGTACACCCCTAGAAAGTGTATCTAAGAGCTGAAGCAGCTTTGCCTAGGGAAGATGGGTTGTTCTGCCGATAATCAGGGCAGATGGGCTGTGTCTGCCAGCACAAACAGGTCACCGGAGTTTCTGGTCACCTCTGATGCGGTACTATTGCTGGCAACTTCACAAGGGAGCCATGCCTGATTCCCCGCCACCCCCGTGTCCTGTCTCATAACATGTACACACTTTCTTGTTCCACAGTATGATTTAAGGACACTCACACAGGTCCTGAAAGAAAGCTGTAGGGGTTTCTCAGATGATGAATATGCTTTCACAGTAACTGAGGGATTGAAGGTACATGGAGCCCAGTGTGAACCATTTATATTCCTATAGGAAATGGAAGCCTGGGAAGGAGCTGAACAGGTGGATCTTGTAAGAACCATCAGGAATTACCGAGGGCGTAAAGTGGCAAAGGTGTGGTGTGTGTGTGTATGGATGTGTGTGTGTATGTGTCGAGTTTTCATCAGTCTTGATGTCTTCATGACACTTTTATAAGGACATTAACCCTCTTGTCTACATATTTGGAGAGAATATGACTTTACTAGCCGAGAAAATACAATATATCTTGTCTACTGGCCTGTAAAATACATGTAAGAAATAAAAATTAGTCCCATTTGGTCCTCTAGTATATTAAAGTGCTATCTGACATTGTTATTCTGTTTTTTTTTTTTGAAAGAAAAATGTAAACTACAGACCATTGTTTCTAAAAGCAGAGAGATCTATTTTAGTAGTCAACTGAAGGTTTAGTTGTGGATTCCAATTTTGTGGACACCAGACGTGTGCAGTGTTTTGTTTTCTTTCTTTCTTTTTTTCTGTTTTGTTTTGTTTTTTAAAACAATAACTAAAAAAAAAAAAAATCCCAGGATTCTGTGCACTGGAACTGTAGTGGTAGCTATCAGCATTGTAAAGAGATTGTTCTTGTACAGGCCTTTTTGCTGTTTCTCTTGTATGTAAAAAAAAGAAAAAAGAAGAAAAAAAGGAAAAAAAAAAAGAAAGAAAAAAAAAGTCCTTCCCAGATCCTACCCGAACAGGAAGGGAAGCAGCGGGGTCTTCAGCATGTCTCATTGGAGGAGCCTTCTTGTGTAATGTAAATGTGCCATGTTATTAAAAAATGTGAACCAAGCTTCCAGACGCTTCTTTGTACGAGGTGTTCCTCTAGACCAGGTTCTAGAAAAGACACCCCACCCACCCCGACCACCAGCCGTGCAACCCCCAGGGCCGGAGCAGTAAGGCCCACAGCGGCCAGTCATCTGGGTGGTGGCCGTTAGCTGGTCCAGCACCTTTTGGCATTGATGTATTTGTTTATGTTTTCATTTTTCTACGCACTGAACAAAGTCAACTTCCCCAGGGAACTGGCTGTAACAGCTGGTAGAGCCTTCACCTAGTCTGCACAGAGCCCTCTGAGTTCCACCCCCAGCACCACAGAAAGCCCCCCAGGACTTGGGAGGTCGAGGCAGAAGGATCAGAAGTTAAAAGTCATGACTCAGCAGGATAAAGCATTTGCCCCCAAGCCTGACAAACTTTTCATCACTGGGACCCACATGGTGGAAGAACTGAAGGTTGTTTCTCTGCCCTGTGAGTGTGTGTGCGTTCTTACAGTTCAGATCATTCTTAAGGCCAGCATGGCTTACATGAGACCCAGTCTGGAAGAAAGGGGTAAGGTATATTTTCTTGTTTTGGACTGATAAAGTTGGGATAGAGAGCTAGCTGGAGGGCAGGGTAAAGCCACATGCTGCTGAGCTGGACTCGAGGAGTTCTGTCCTCACATAGTAGGTCTAGACCGTAGAAAAAGAACTGGCTGCCACAAGTTGCCCTCTGACCTACAGGTGTGTATCCCTACATATATTTGTGTATACATGCACAAACATACAAATATTAATATAATGCTAATTTTTATTTTAAAACTGCGAACTTCACTATTTGCATTAAGGTTTGTATCTCACTAGGGGTGGAAAACCAGCAATCAAGGTCAGTTGGATCAAGGTGGCTTTAGGCCAGAAATCATGGCTGCTGTATGGACATCTGAGGCTCTGTGGAGCTCCTAAAAAAGTATAGGGACATGTGACAAGATTCCTGGTTGAGGATAAGGGCACAAGGAAAGCTCACAGACTTTAAAAACAAACAAACTGATCTGGAAGACTGGAGAGATGACCCAGTGGTTCTCAACCTTCCTAATGCTGCGACCCTTTAATACAGTTCCTTATATTGTGGTGACCCCCCCCCACCATAAAATTTTCATTGCTGCTTCATAATTGTCAGTTTGTTGGTGTTAGGAATTGTAATGTAAATGTATGTTTTCCAGTGGGTCTTAAGTGACACCCAAGGGGGTCACAACCCACAGGTTGAGAACAGCTGGGCTAAGAGTACTTGCTCATCTTCCAAGGCCAGAGTTTGGTTCCCAGCACCCAGGACAGTTTGCTCACATTCACCTTTAACTCCAGCTCCCAGGGATCAACACGCTCTTCTCACCTCAGAGAGCAAATGTTCTTACATGCGCACACAAATAAAAAAATTCGATAAATCTAAAACAAACTTGGGGATGCATCGCAGCAGGGAAGGAAAAAACAACAACAAAAAAACCCTAAACCTAAAATGGTTGAGCAAAAGCCCGCTTGGCTTAGTACCGCTTTATAGCTAGAGGAACTACCAGACTAGAAAGAACAACAACAGGGGAAGAAAAGAAAACCAGTGGGCTGGAAAATACACCAAATCCTGGGCTTTGCTAAATCCAGTGTCACTGATGTCACAGATGCTCTTTGACATGCTATTTCTGGCAGATCTCACTGCCGCTTAAACTGTACTCCTATTTCAGTATCTCCATCTGCAGTGTTAGATTCTGGAAGAACCACTCTCCAATCAGTCATGGTGGCTAGTCCCTGTGGGCTTCGATTCATCTCCACCTTTGCATATTTCCCCTCTAATTACATTGGGCGCCTTAGCATTGCTGGATACCGGCACCGATTTGATTTCCTGCTAACCTATAGATGCTCTAATTATCTCCACAATCTGACTGACAATGATCTTGTTACCTTCTAATGGTACATGACAAGTGAAAAAGCGAATATAATGATGTGATAATTACCGCTCTGGATGGATATTTGTGACGGCGCTGGCTGTGCTGCATCTTTTCTCTGCCACAATCAAGGCAGAGGAGAAAATAAGATTCGATTGTTGATGGTCTATGTGTATGGTGCATAAAGAGAGGAGGGAGACGGCATTCTGTCGCGATGTTAGCCAAGACTTCTCCCCTGTTTGACTCTGAAAAACAAGTTAGGCAATAATGAAGTGAAAGAGAAGGGACCGGAAGCAAAGTGCACCTTTTGTGTGTGTGTTTTTCTACTCTTGACATTTTTTTGGTGCATTTCTGAAAAAAATATATTAAATGTGGGACATTTGCCAGAATGCAATTGGTTCTTGATCAGAGAGAAGTTTGGAGGTTGGAGATGCAGCTCTGTTAGCAGCTTGTCTCGAATGCATGGAGCCCTATGTTCCATCTGCAGCACCGAATGAACACGGAGTGGTGCAGCATGCCCACCGTCTCAGGACTCTGGAGGCTGAGGCAGGAGGGTCAGAAGTTAAAAGTGTCCTCAACTACATATCGAGTTTGAGGCCACCCTGGGCTACATGAGAACCTTTCTGAAAGGAAGGAATGAAGAGGGAAGGAAGGATAAGGTCTTGCTGTTTATTCTACAGAATGAAGTTGCTGTGTGTGTGTGTTTTTTTAAGATTTATTTATGTATTAGTATTTATACAGCGTTCTGCCTGCATGTGTGCCTGTGCACCAGAAGAGGGCACCAGATCTCACTATAGATGGTTATAAGCTACCATGTGGTTGCTGGGAATTGAACTCAGGACCTTTGGAAGAACAGGCTCTTATCCTCTGAGCCATCTCTCCAGTCCCCCTCCTTTCTTTCTTTTCTTCCTTCCTTCCTTTCTTTCTTTCTATAAATGAGATTGTAGGGTGTGCAGGCGTACTTAAAAAAAAAAACTATTTTCTTTATGTTTCTTATATATCTTCCTCCCTTCTCAACCCCAATCCCTTCCAACACCTCAGTACCAGGTAGGAGAAAAAAGAAGGTTAGTGGGGAAAGGGGTCATAATTCTCTTGGGCTACTTCCTGCTGGTCAGGGTGGTTGGGCTTCTTGGGCCAAGTCCAGTCTTCATTTTGGAATACCTTTAACTTCTCATCCAACTGCATCACCAGCCACCAAGAGCAGCAAGGGGAGCAGCAGCAGCCTTCTTCCTGAGAGTCCCCTCAACACTATGCGCTCTGACATTTATTCTCTCTCCAGAGTCCTCAGATTTAAACTATCTGCAGCTGGCAAGAGCTCCTCTTCAGGGCAAACATTTTGCTGCTGTGGAAAATCTGAATCAGTCCTATATCCCACACCTGGGATTAAAACACAATCATATTACATATCACAAACCAAAACTTCCACAACAAGGGTGTACATTGCAAGCTGATAAGAACCTGGGTCATAGCCGGGTGGTGGTGGAGATGCTTTCAATCAAGAGGCAGAGGCAGGTGGATCTCTGTGAGTTCGAGGCCAGCCTGATCTATAGAGTGAGTTCCAAGACATTCCAAGACATACACAGAAACGCTGTCTCAGAAAAAAGTAAAAGAGAGGAAGGAAGGAAGAAAGGAAGGAAGAAAAAAGAAAGGAAAGGAAAGGGTCCTGGACCACAGGGGTTAAGACACGTGTTATTCTACATGGGAATTCTTGTGAGATCCTAACACTTTGCAGGCTTGTAGCCAAGAAAGGAAAAGGCTCCTGGGGAAGGCTATTTGTATGCAGGCCCATTCTGTATGGTCTGAAGAACAATCCATGCTAGTGTGCTTTTGATTTTTTAATGAGAGTTTATTAAGTATATGGCAAGCAAAAGGAACAGACTAAATTTGAACAGATAGAAGTACACAGATACGAAACAACATCAGATCAGGTGCTGGCAACCTCCAGCAGAGATGACTGGAGTAGGAGAGGAAACAAAGCAGGAGCTTATGAATATTCCACAGAAATTGACTGGGTAAGGTGTATTGACGCAGCCAGCTGGAGTCCTGGTCAAGATCCTCAGGGTGGAACAAAATGGTCCCTGAAGTGAAGCTTTCAAGAAACACAGAAGTATCAGTAGATAGAGAGCTGTGCAGAGCCAGCACATGTATTCATTGTGAGCAGCAAGCTCTTTTATCTGTCTATCTGTCTGTCTGTCTGTCTGTCTATCTACCTACCTACCATGTGTCTATCTATCTATTGTTTATCCATCTATGATCTGTCTAGCCATCTATCATCCATCCATCCATTATCTATCTAGCATCTATCTATCCATCTGTATCTATTCATGTATCTGCATCTATCTATCCCTCTATCCCTCTATCTATCTATCTATCTATCTATCTATCTATCTATCTATCTATCTATCTATCTATCTAT
>CM053766.1:97394343-97494701 GCA_028658305.1 Pachyuromys duprasi
CTGTAGCAAACTATCCAACCTCTGCTGAACCAACTGAAAACATACTAAGAAAATGGGAGGAATAATTATCTCCTTAAAGACACGTCTCTAGAAGACCCTCTCTCACTGAGCTCCCTCACTGCCTAGCCTGAGTTCTAACTCAAAAAGTGTAACTTTTCTTTTTCTCTTTCCAGTCTTTTTTCCCCTCAAATACCAGCCAAATACTAAGCATGCTAATATTTGAGCTTTTTTGTCTCTCTGAAGACTCCCCTACAGCTGACTGAAGACTTCCATTGCTAGCCCTGACGCAGAATGCTGTAACTTTCTGTCCACTTCTGCACCGTATGCTCTCAGCACCTGCTGGGATCCTGTCGCGCTCTCGCAATTTCTCCTCTCTCTCTCCCCATCTCATGCTAACAAAATCCTCAAACTTCATTCTGAGTCAAATTTTAATTTCATTCATCATGAGACCAAGAACTTGCGAAACTGAGCCCTAAATCCTCCATAGCAAAGGGGCTTGGATTGAGTTATGGTCTTCCTCTAAGCAGAGACAGGAAGCACCCTGGCCTCCTGTTATTGCGTGTTATGGACACCAGAGGGAGCCATGAGAACATAGTTTAGCTGAACCTGGCAGGTGGCCCCCATGCGAGGGTGAGTAGACAAACTTGAAAATCCTGGACAGGAAAGATGCCGTTCTGAAGCTGAGGATGCCTCTGGGCTCTCTCCAAAGGTCAGGCCAACTGGTGCGAACACCCGACTCACCAAACTCCTGCTGTGACCTGCTTCGTTCCTCTGTCCTCTGTCTTTTTACTTCTCTTAGTATTTGGCCCCTTCTTCGCCTTCCTATCTAGTTTGAAGACCCAGGTCTCTACCTTGTTTGCTTTCTCTAAATTGGAGGTGTTGATATATGTAAAAGGGCCTATAAGGACCCCTTAAAGGGGGGAAGGAGGGAAGTATGTCTTCGCATATTGCCAGGCCATCTCCTCTGTCGTCTGTGGAAGGGAAAAGGTGTTGTGCCCTTTGCACTGCGGTATCAGGGGCTGGGCCTGAGGCTCCCACTGCTGGCTAGCGTAGCATCAGCCAGGCGGAGTCCTGCTGGGCGCTCACGGAAATATCTTGAGCTCAGAGGGCTCCCTTGCAACTTCCCTGTAGGAGATCGCTGCGCACCCTCCAGCAACCGTCGCCCTGTGTGATCCCGAGAGGGTGTTGAGAGCCGCTGCCAAACCTCCTGGCCGCACTCCAGCCCCCGCCCCACGCACACACATAGCGCCTCTACAGCATTCCCCTCAGCCTGCGCCCAGAGCCACCGGCCTCTGCTTCCCACTCTCACAGATGTCTCAGCCACGAAGCGGGCCCCAGCCTCCTCTACCTGTCCCTGGACACTGGGAGAGATGCAGACGTTATTCTGTCTAATTGATTTGAAGAAGCACACACAAGGGATTTGGGAAAGGCATCAAGCCAGGTCTCTGCATGTATGGAAATGCCACAGTGAATTTTACTGAACTGTACAGTTAACAGGAGTTGAATACAATGTTAAGATTCAGAGAGTTTAGCTATTATTGCAGCGCAGTGCTGGTGGTGGAACCCAGAGCCTTACTCTAGGCCCCTCACCGGGGGATTTTAGGAAGGTGCTCTATCAGTGAGCCACACCCCCTACCCCTCACTGGAGATTCTAGGTAGGGGCTCTACCACTGAACCACAACCCATCCCCTTACTGGAGAATTCTAGGCAGATGATGTACCACTGAGCCATACTCCCGAGCCCTCACTGGGGGATTTTAGGCAGGTGCTCTACCACTGAGCCACACCCCAGCCTCTCAGTGGGAAGATTCTAGGCAGAAGTTCTACCACCTTCAGCTCCTCACTGGGTAGATTATAAGTATGTGCTCTACTGTTGTATCATGCTTTCCATCCCTAAAAAAATCTTGCCCAGGATGGGATAACTCAGTTGAGATGAGAACAGAGCCAGTTCAGGACATAAAGGGCATGAACATTTTGAAGTAAGTAGAGCAGAGAGACCAGGCAGAGAGGTCAGGAAGGGAGGCAAAAAAAAAAAAAAAAAGATGGGTATATTAGCCAGGGTCTGTCCTCTAGAGGAACAGAACTGATGGAATGAATATATATGAGGGATATATTAGAATGGCTTACAGGCTATGGTCCAACTAGGTAGTGGCTGTCTCCCAATAGAAAGTCCAAGAATCCAGTAGTTGTTCACCGCACAAGGCTGGATGTCTCAGCTGGTCTTCAGCATCCACCAGAATCCTGAAGAAGGAGGCTCTAATGTGGGTGAAGGAATGGACCTTCACCATTGCTGGGGGCAGTAAGTAAGCAAAAAAAAAAAAAAGCCTTCTTCTTCCATGTGGCCCCAATTAAAGATCATTCCATCTCATAACACTCAGGTTAGAAGTGGGCCTTCCCATTTTTCTTTTTTATTAAGAAAATTCCCTCACAAGTGTAGTTCATTCTGGCTGTAATGAGGTTGACAATCAATAATAGCCATCACAGTGTGGGCAGGGCTGTCCTGGATGCCTAGGGAGGAGACAGTTTAAACAGGAGGAAAAGAAGAAAGGAAGAGAGCAAAGGAGAGGGAGATCAATGCAGGGTTAGAAGCCAAGAGCAAGGAGCCTGTCTTTTCAGCTCTGAAGCCCAGCTGCTCAGTTTCAGTCAGGAACACCTAGAGCAAAGCAAGTCTTTGGACACCAGGGGACGCTCTGGACCAGCCGTCTGAACAATTTCCACAGACAGTAGGTATTCTGTTTTGTTTTTTAGTTTCTTCCACCTCTTTCTCCTCCTTCTCCCCCGCCACCCTCCTCTTCCTCCTTTTTCTTTTGGTGGAGACTGCTTTGTTTTTTAGATGAGGTCTCCCTGTGTACCCAGGCTGTTCTGAAACTCACTAGGAAACCCTCTCTGGTCTCAAGCTCCCCATTCTCGTACCCCTGCGGGCATGGCAGGGTGTTCCATACCTGGCTCTCCTGGGTTCACAGAGGTTCCTGCACACTGAATACAGCTGTGGGTTGGCTCCATGCTCTGCTGTATCGTGTACCGTTAGAGAAAAACTGATGTTTTAAAGACAGTTAGAACATGTAGAATGAGTTAGTTGTGAAGATGGGAGAGAGAGGGGAATTTAGGTGAAACCAAAAAGGCATGAGCTGTATGTATCTAGTTATGTCACTAACTGTATCAGCAGGCTGTATCACTTCCCTGGATAAACATAAAGGTCCAACACACATTTCCGTGTCTGGCAAAGACTTGCTGTATGCTTCATACATGGTGCCTTCTTGCTGTGTCCTCCCTTAGTGGGAGAGGAAGTCAGAGTCTGCATTAAAAGGGCACTAATTTCCTGTTGTAGAGCCCCAAGCTCATGGACACAGTCACCCCTGAAGAACTGAACTCTCAATACTGTCAAACTGAAGATTAAATATCCATTTAGACAGAGACAGAGACAGCAAGTCTGAACCTCTTTGTTCTTTCCAATGTGGCCACATCAAATCACCCCGTTTCTCTGCTTTTCACTATTGTTGTCTGTTTAATTGGCTTACTCAGGACTGGTGACAGAGCCTGGCTTGTTAGAGCTGCTAGGTCCCAGGGTTTGACCCTAATAATGCCAGTAACAACCGGGTCTCATGTCAGCCCTCCTACCCCAGCTCCCTGGGTGCCACTGTGCCAGCTTCTTGCCTTTTTGTTAGTTAATGATGGAACCTAAAGTCTTGTGCATTCTGTGGAGGAAGTCCCAGTCCCAGTTCCTATTGAATACAATGTCAGGGTATAAAAGCTCTGGCCTCCCAATTAAATGTCGTTTAAACAATCTCTTTAAAACTCTGCAGACCTTCTGGATCTCTTCTGTGGAGAAGACACATGTGTTAATTGCAGTTGCCTCTGGTTCCCAGGGCTGTTGCAAGTCAAAGTGGTTTGAAAAACCAGGCTGTCTTGAGTTTTGTGGAAGCTGCCATTCACATCACACAATTGCTTCTCCTCTTAGAGCCATATTTTGAGCCTTTCAAAGCCCAGGAAACAGCCTTGAAATGCAAGAAGGTGGGTAGGAAATGAAGGAATGCAAACTACACAAGAGATCCTTCTGAGGAGAGCCAGACGTGTTTTAGGCCACAGTGGTTCACAGCTGGGGTGACCCTTTCCCTAGCTCTTAAAAGGTAGGTGTGGCCTGCGGACATAGTTCAGCTGTTGGAGCATTTGCTGAGCTTGCACAAAGCCCTGATTTCCATCCACAGCACCACACAAACTAGGCTTGGTTGTCGTTTCTGTAATCCTAGCACTCAGGGGGTGGAGGCAGGAGGCTTCACTTTTTGCCTGTTTGGTGTTTGCCTTTGCTGGCAAGTCCATCTGCTTTGTTGCTGCAGCTGCGGATTGTTTCACCGATGTTAGAACCAATCTCTGCAGTGTGGACTGAAGACCAGAGGCAACCAGAAATTCTCCCAGCCTGTAGACTGCTGTGGTACCCAGCCCCTCTGGTGTTGAAGACACCATTGGGTGACTCTGAAGGTAGCATGTAAACCAATCTAACGAATCCCTTGTAATGTGAATTTATGCTATTGATTCTATTCCTAGGGAACCTTGACTAATACCACATCTGAAGTTATTTTTACTATAGAAGACCACCTCTAGAGATGCTGGGGTACATAATTTCTTGTTTCTTACTGCTTGTTATTTACTACCTATTTATTTTTGAAACAAGGTCTTGATGATCCTTATTGCTATGCAGCCCAGGTTAGCCTTGAACTTGCAATCCTCCTGCCCCAGCTTCCCCAGTTTTAGGAGTATAGTCACACATCACCATGCTTAGCTTTATTTATGTGTATTTGGCTATCTTAAGTTTATGTTTTAAATTAATCTTTAGCTTGTATATGTATATGTTATATATGTGTGTGCTTATGTATGCATTCATGTGTGTGAGTGTGGATACACACCTCCCACAGCGTATGTGTGGAAGCCAGAGGAGGACCTCCACCTTGTTTGAGACAGGGTCTCTTACTGTTAACACCTGTGTTCACTTCTGGACTCCAGGTATGCTGGCTACTCTTATGTCACCCTGACACAGGCTAGAGTTAGCCAAAAGGAGGGAACCTCAATTGAGAAAATGCCTCTATAAGATCTGGCTGTAGGGCACTTTCTGAGTTAGTGATTGATAGGGGAAAGTCCAGCCCACTGTGGGTGGTGCCATCCCTAGGCTGGCAGTCCTGGGTTCTACAGGAAAGCAGGCTGAGCAAACCATGAGGCGCAAGCCAGTGAGCAGCACCCCTCTATGGCCTCTGCATCAGCTTCTGCCTCCAGGTTCCTCTCCTGTTTGAAGTCCTTCCTTGATTTCCTTCAGTGATGGGCTATGATATGGAAGTTTAAGCCAAGTAAAGCCTTTCCTCCCCAACTTGCTTTTGGTCATGGTGTTTCATCACAGTAATAGAAACCCTAACTAAGATATGTGCCAATAAGCCAAGACACCAGGCTAGCTGGCTCTTGACCTTCTGGGGATTTACCTGCCTCCACGGGTGATGGGATCTGTGAGAAACAATTTTTAATATCAAAGGCAGCTAGCTAGTCCACTGAGGGCCAGTATTCTGTAGCACCCAGTCCTGTTTGCAACGTGCCTGGTCACACAGCTCCTGAGACTTGAATATCAAACCCTTCCCCTTTGTGCAGGTTAGGTAACCCTGTCAGACTGTGACGGGAAGCCTCCCCATTGGGATGAGACAACTTGGGTTTTTGTTTTTTCCGGGTTTTTTTTCTTGCCTTAGAGTGAAACCTAAGTGTACTTTCTGCCCTGGTGTGCTTGTTAGCACAGCTTGAGTCACGACTCACTCTTTTTGCCTTTCTGAGTTACTTTTTGCTTTATGTGTTTCTTTTTTATTTGATTAATTTTACATCCTGATCGTCGGCCCCTCCCTCCCTTCCTGCCCATTCCACCCTCCCTCCCTCTTCCCTGTCCTTGCAACACTGAGAATACTCTTTCCTAACACATCTCCCCAAAGGAGTGCTTGTATTACAGACAGGTGCTACCACATCTGGATTTATGTGGGTCCTGGGGATTTGAACTTGGGTCTTCACACTTGCTCAGCAACTGCTTTAGCCACTAAACCAGCTCCCTGATATGTTGCTAGCATATACTTACTAAGCAGAGAGAGGATTTTTGTGTGTGTGTGACATTTCCATTCATGGGAGTAAGGTAAAAGGAAGAGTTATTTACCATGAATAGGGAAGAAAGCTGAAATCAGTGGTAGATGCCATCATACCCAGCTTGGAGAAGGAATTATGCTATGAACAAGAACTGTCTCACTGGCCACTAAGGACAGAGATTTTATGACCTAATCAGCCAATGGCCTCATCTTGTAGCACTGTGTTATGGGTCTTAGTTCTAGTATGTGAATTCTGGGGAAGGGGAAAGGAGACATATATTCACCCCCCCCCCCAGTGTGGGTGACATCATTCCAATGGCTGTCCTTGACTAAAGGAAAAGGAGAAATGAAACAAAGGACACTGTCATCACAGCCTCTGCACATCAGAAAACCAGCCAGGGCCGTAGCAAACGCCAGTTGATGCAGACCTCTGCCCCGCTGTCACATTCCCTACAGAGCAAGCAGCTGGTGGGGGCAGAAGAGCAGAGAGAGGAGCCATGATCTGCCCTGGTGGACTGGAAAGAATGGATTGCACAGGACTCTGGGGCTTTTAATCAAATACGAAATTGATATATATATATATATATATATATATATATATATATATACACATATGTGTGTGTGTGTATAATTGCACACACACACATTTGGAGTTTTGAGACAGGGTTTCTCTGTGTAGCCCTGGCTGTCCTGGAACTCATTTTGTAGATCAAACTGGCCTCGACCTCAGAGATCTGCATGCCTCTGCCTCCCAAGTAATGAAACTGAAATCTTAAACTGAGCATCAAAGCTCATGTAGCCAATCAGGTAAATTATAGAATCAAGCCATCATGGTGAGACGTAGCATATACTCATATTCCAAGCCCTGTTCTCAGGAGAGTGAAACCTTGTCATGTTTACACACCGAAGAGACAAGTCTTAGGGGACTTGAGTTTCCATGGCTGAGTCACTTGGGATTTTATTTCTGTTGCTCTGCAGAGGATGCTCAGTCCCCATATCTGTGTTGATAGTCCTCAACTGTTCTTCCCTCTCTGGGCTTTGAACCTTTTGTTGTCTTGGACCATTCTGAAAGAGGATGAGAGTCTATTCTCCCAAAATCTTGTCCACTTTGAGGGGGGGGGTACCTGTGTTCATGTGTGCGCACACACACACACACACACACATATATACATATATATATACATATATATATATACGCATGCATAGGACAGAGATTCGTATTGTTTTGCTCAGTTAATCTCTCCCTTATTTAAATGTCTTTAAAATATTTTAATTAATTAAATGTGTGTGTGTGTGTGTGTCCATGTATGGATTTGAGTGTGAGTGCAGTGTCTGCAGAGGCCAGGAGAGGGCAGTGGACCCATTTGAGCTGGAGTTACAGATGGTTGGGAGCCTGGGGTGCTGTGGTCTGAGCTCACATCCTCTGCAAGAGCCATGCATGCTCCTCACTTCTGTGCCATCTCTCCAGCACCTTAATTTTTTGTTTTTTAGTTTATCCTTTGAGAATGGATGAAAAATACATAGACTACATGTATGCTTTGTTGATCATATCCATTCTCCTCCTCTCCTCCAATTCCTCCCAGACTCCCCCTCTTGTACCCCTTTCAACTGCATAACTTCTTATTTTTTATTATTATTAATTGTTACTATTATTATAACTCACTGAATCCAAGATGGATGCAGGAGCAATACTATCAGCCTACCAGTGACCCTGAAGAAAATTGAGCCACCCTGTGCCAGCAGCTGTCAACTTCCAGAAGCCCCTCAGCTATGCCCCACACTGAAGTTCTGGCTGGCTTGACTTTGTTCATAAATGCAACAGCCCTCTTGTGTCCAGAAGACACTGCTTCCTAGCAGAATCCCTGACCTCTGGCTCTGAAGGTCTTCTCCCCTTCCCCCTCTCTGAGGTGTCTCCTGGCCTTGGGATTGGGTGTGATATAGAATGTAGACATCCCACTTGCGGCTGAACACTTCACAGACTTTTGTTCTCTGCATGTTGACAAGTTGTGAGTCTCTGTATTGACCACCTTCTGCTTCAAGAACTGAGAGCCGGTCTGCTCTGGTCCCTGGCAAGAAGGGATAAGCCATGTGTTATTTTTTTTTTTGAGGCAAAGTCTCTCATTGGACCTTGAACTCACTTGTTCAGCTAGCTGGCTGGCTTGTCCCTCCCTGTGCCCATTAGAGACTGAGCCATCTCCCCAGCCTCTGAATGCTGCCCCATTTTTGTTCTTATTGTTTTGGGCTTCAAATTCCTTAGAATTAAGATCAATTATGCAGTAGATCCAGTATTAAGATGTATGAAGTTGTGTTTTCCTAAGAAAGTAGAATTTACAGTATCCATGGGAACGGTGATCATCAAGTACTTAATGGTTTTATAAAAAGAAAATGTAACCAAACGCATATATAAAAGATGGTACCTTTTAAAATTAGCTGAAGAGAGAGATGCTGCCTTCACCATGTCCAGCGAGGCTTTCAATCAAGCAGGAACGGCAACCTTAGTGTCCTTACAAATCAGAATCTTATCTGAATCCTTAACCTTCTTAGAGAAGAGGGAAACATTGGAAGTAAGTTCAAATAAAAATGTATTTCATAAAGTAATCATTACTTGCTTTAAGGTGCGGTTCAGTCTCTTTTATTTTTCTTCTGCTAATGAAGATGGTGCTGGAAGCCTGGGGTGGAGGGCCGCATCTGTAATCCAAGCCCTTAGGCCAAGGCAACAAGAGTTTGAGCCCCTGAAAAACCAGCCTGCCTCCATCTCATACTTAAAAACCATCTTACAGTAAAGACGAACTAGGCTCATTCCTGTTTATCATTAAACCTCTGTTTCTCAATGATTGGGCTATGCCCCACTTGTAACCTTTACGGAGGGTTCTGGACTGCCTGTTCCAGGAATGGCAACCATGTCTTAGTTTCAACCACTGTTTATAACCATCTTGCAACCCTACCTTTGTTTACCTCATGACTAACTTGCAATCATGTCTTCATTTTAGGAGGTCCTTATGTTAAGGCAAACTGGTTATGCTTCTGCTCTGCTCCTGTAATCCTGCCTATTTTGTCCACCAAATCCCCCATTTGGAAGCCCCCTACCCCTGAGCTATAAAAGCCTTGTCTTCCTCACATCCAATGCTGACCGCTCAAACCCCACCTTAGGGAGAGGCAGCCCATGTACATGAATACAAAAAAGTTTGCTTTAATAAATTTGACCATGATGATTTGAGTCAGTGCTCTTTCTCCTCCCATCTCTGAATTATCTCCTTGCCTAAGCTGCATAACAAAGCCCTGCGCCAGGGGCTGGAAAGATGGCTCCTTTGGCAAAGCACTTTCTGAACAAGCAAGAGGACCTGACTATAATCCCCTACTCATGTAAAAGCCACACATGGCAGAGTGAACCCTGAGGAGTCAGCAGCAGGAGGCTCCCTGGAGGTCGCTGGCCAGACCGCCTCGCCTAATTGGTGACCTCCAGGTTCAGTGAGAGGCCCTGCCTCTAAATAAATGAAGAAACAAACAAACAGATAAATAAAATAAGGTGGAGAGCAGCTGAAGAAGACACCTGCATCAGTATTTGGTCTCTAGCCATAGCGGTGCTCACATGCTCGTATGCTTGCCTGGATTCTCCTGTCTCCATCTCCCGTCTTCCCATAGAGCGGAGTGCCCAGAGTCACAAGCCGGAGACGTGAACTCAGGCTCGTGTGGTTCTATGGTGGATGTTTTACCACGTTGCCAGTCCGAACTCCTCTTCTTGAGTTACAGGCCCATTCCACCACGCCTGACTCCTTTTCTGATTTTTAACCAAAATCCATTTTGAGTTGTTGTTCATTGAGACAGAGTTTTGTCCTGCAGCCCAGGTTGGCTTCAAACACACAGCAATTCTCCTGCTTCAGGCTCCCAGGTGCTGAGATTACAAGCATGAGCCACCATGCTTAGTTTAAATATTTGCACTAATAAATCAGAACTGTGGACATAAAAGCTTTCCCGAGTTCTAGGAAAACCATTAAGTCTGAGGGGGCTTGGGAGTTCTTTGACCAAGAATGCACAGAGACTGGGGTCTCCTGTCCTGTATCTTGTCTGAGCTAACAGGGAAATGAGTTGTGTCCAGCTGAGGGCTTCCTTGCCTAGTTTTTTGTTTGGAAATATATATAACCTGATCAATTAGCCTATTTATGCATTCCTCTTCATTAATCCCTAATCAATTCCTCAGAACTCAGAAAAAGCACGTATGCAATTTCCTTTTCCCTCCAGCTTCCGACAGCCCTCATAATTTGGAGGCGATTTTGTCCTGTTATAAAAGGCACACACAAAAGAATTCAATCATCTTTCTGCCTGATAAATCTCTGTTCTCCTTGAGGACATAAATGCTACTTGCTGCCCATGCTGCACTCCTCCAGTGTCTGGCTCTTTCCTCAGTAGGATGTGGAAGGCTCAGGCATTCCAGCTTCTATTCTGGGCGTCTGAGAGGATGGAGAGGAGATTGAAAGGAGAAAAGGAAAGAAAATATTTACAGGGGAGCAGGGGGTGTGATACAGTTGGCAAAGTTCTTGCTTATAATGCAGGAGGCTGGATTTCAATCCCTATGCCCGCATGCCTGCACAAGCGAGCACACACACGCGCACACACACACATGCATGCATGCAGATGTTGAGAGAAAGGAACTATGTTATGCGCTGTTGCTGCTGTTGAGGTGTTTGTTGGGGCTTAGTAATATATAACCAGAGCTCCAGGACAAAAGCCTCAGCTCTGTGAGTCCTGATGTCTAAGCTCAGTAAATATAGCCACACAAGCTAAGAAGACAGATGAGTAATGGGTGAGACGGAGAGATGACAGAGAGAGACACACACAGTCACAAATGCACACTCACACATTCACACACATGCACATATGAGTACAGAGTCTGTGGAGGCCAGAGTCTGTCAGACCCTGTGAAGATGGTGTTACAGTTATGAGCTACCCAGTATGGACACTGGAAAGCAAACCTAGTTTCTGTTCAAGGGTGATCTGTGCTCTTAGGCACTGAGCTGCTTCTTCAGCCAAGAGAGCAGTAGGGAGGAAGGGAGAGTTGAAGGGGGAGAGAGAAAGAGGGTGTGAGAGAGATTTCATCAAGGTGCACTGGGAAGAGGAAGTTGCAAAGGGTCCAGCGACTCCAATCCCATCTTCAGGGTCTGGCATGAGCTTTAGCCTTAAGTAGAGGAAGAATTTGGCAAGCAGGGGCAGTCCCATGAGCTTGTGTGTGTGTGTGCACACACATATGTGGGGGTCATGTAGAGGTGAGAGTCCAACCTTGCCAATCATTCCTACAATGCCATCTACCTTGGTTTTTGTTTGATTGTTTGTTTGTTTGCTTGTTTGTTTGAGACAAGGCATCTTGTTGGCTCAGAGCTCACAGAGTAGACTAAGTTGGCTGACCAACAAGACCTAGAGTCCCTTACATTCTTGCTTCTCTAGGGTAGGGATAACCACATGCAGCTTTTATGTGGGTTCCTGGAGCTGAACTCAGGTCATGCTTGCACCACAAGCACTTTACTGAAACTCTAAGACTCATCTTTATAAACCAAAGCATCCTGAGAGGTTGGAGCCTGTTGTCTGGGAACTTTTTTCTGGCTGCTGAGAACACTCAGGCCCTGGCAGCACCACTTTAGGGCTGAGGCCATCGCACGGCCTTGCCAGAACATAATGCTTGTTCACACCCACCCCGATGGATGATGACTTCTGGCTTCTCCCCAGTGCTGAGGCTGGGGCCAGTTGGGGGATTGCTGATTCCGGTATCTGCCTTGGAAATGAAGAGGGAACATTTCCAGCTGGGGTTTAAAGGTATCAATTCCCAAATGGAGCTTGGCTCTCCCACTATTCAGTAGGCACTTCACAGAGCAATAGCTCTGAAAGAGAGAGAGATTACTTTCCCATTAGCCTGGCTTAGAAAAATGCATTGTTATTCAAAAGAGAGTCAGAAGGAATTTGGGAGCTTTCACAGTTTAGCTGAGCCATTCTTCTGGAAGCTGGGGCTCACAAGTGGACAGAGACCTCCAAAAGTGATGAACATTGGTTTCCATTTCCTAACAATTCCCAAACCTTTTAGCACCGGGGCATACAGGGATGAGCACCCAGCACCTCTCTCAGGGGTGCTCCACTCCAAGCCTGACTCCTGACCTGGCTTGTGTCATTTCTCCCTGCTAGGACCACTTAAGAGTTTTCTGGCCAGATGGTGGTGGCACACGCCCTTAATCCCAGCCCTTGGAGTTGGGGGAGGGTGGGAGAGGGTGAGAGACACAGGCGGGCAGACCTCTGTGAGGCCAGACTGGTCTACAGAGCGAGTTCCAGGACAGACAAGGCTACACAGAGAAGCCCTGTCTAGAAAAACCAAAACCAACCCCGTCTCCAACCCCACTAAAAAGTTTTTTTTGACGGATCAACTTACAACTTCTAGAGAAGTGGCCCAGACAGACTGTATCCTCCCTGCCACTGAGCCACGTGATTACCTGTTCTTCTTGAATGTGAGAGAGAATTTCTCTTGCTTTGTATTTGGTGTTGGGATGGCAGAGGGTGGGCCATGTGAGGATGGGGAGTGAAAGGGATGCCCACTGGGCTGGAGTGGATGTAGCTACTGGCTGCATTAAACAAGATACCCGGGCCTACCCAAACAGTGAAGACACAAGGTCACCTCACTCAGCTCGGTCCAACACTTCCTGAAAACGGTATCTACATGTCATCAGCCTTGCAAATCAGGTGCTCCCATCATGCATATGTTGCTATGACGTACCTGAAAAAAAAAATCACAGGATAGCAAAGGAGGTAAACCCTATTCCTGAAATGTCATGAGACATTATTGGAGTTCTTCACCTTTCCCCCAAATAACTCCTTAATGTTCTTCCTCTCCATTGAAGTTTGCCCCCAAAAAGAGTTACCCAAGAATCTCCCATGGTGCAATTCTTTTTTTTTTATATTTCAAATCTCTGAGGGCTTTCTTTCTTTCTTTCTTTCTTTTTTATATCAATCAGAGGTTAGGTACTTTGCATCCCCGGTGTAGCCCCCTCCCTCTTTCCCTCCCACTCTCCCCATCCCTCCCCCATCTCCTCCCCGCCCACTCCAAGTCCACCTACAGGGGAGGATCTCCTCAGGGCTGGCTACAATGTCCTCCCCTGGGATCTAGCCAGGCTGTTACTCCCTGGCGTGTATGGGGGAGAGTCAAAGAGCCAGCCATCGAGTTCATGTCTAAACCAGTCCCTGTTCCCCTTACTAGGGTCTTCAGTTGGATACTGAGCTACTATGGGCCACTTCTGAGCAGGGGTTCTAGGACATATCCATACATGGTCCTTGGTTGGAGAAACTGTCCCATAGAAGACCCCTGTGCCCTGCTCAGTTTGGTCTTTGTGGAGCTCTTGTTCTCCACAAGTCTTATTAACTTCCCCTATTTTTATTATTATTTCCCGCCCTCTGCGGAAGGCTTGGTTGTGAGTCTTAATATCTGCTTTGATACATTGCTATATTGATTCTTTCAGAGGCCCTCTTTGGTATGCTCCTGTCCTGTTGCTTGTTTTATTCTCTATTCAATGTCCATCCCATTGGTTCATCTAAATGAGCATTGATCATACCAACCTGGGGTCCTTCTTCTTATATATCTTCCCTAGGTGTATAGATTTCAGCATGACCTTCCTATCCTATAGGACTATATAAGTGAGTATTTTGAGAAGCCCATATTCAGTCCTTGAGTATATACTTTTGCCCTATAGAAAAGGTACCCCGATTACTTGCTTCATCTCTGAATTCCTTCTTTGAAGGCAGTGATAACTTGGAAACCCGGTTGTTCTAGTCTGTTTCTCTGTTGCTGTGATGAGCCACATGATCAAAAGCAACTTGGAAAGGGAGAGCTTTATTTCACCTTAAAGTCCCTCATGGAGAAAGTCACGGCAGAAACTCAAGGCAGGAACCGAAGTGTTGGTGACTGTACTGGCTTTCTCCCCTGGCTTGTTCAGTTCCCTTCCTTGTACGGCCCCAGACCTGCCTGCCCAAGTGTGGGGCTGTGGCCTGAGCCCTTGCACATCAGTCAGCAATCAAGAAAATGTCTCCATAGAAATGCCTGCAGGACAATCTGCTAGAGGCAATTCCCTAACTGAGAGGCCTTCTTCCTAGGTGTGTGTACACATGTGTGTGCGCCATACCCTTTTCAGTTCTTGCCCCCAAGGTTTCATGTTAGTATCACAACATAAAGTTCAGCCCAACTTTTAAAAGTCTCACTGTCTTTAAACAATTCAACGCTTTGAAAGTTCAAAGTCTCTTTAAAATATTCAATGTCTTTTAACTATGGGGGTACTGTAAAATCTCAAGTTAAACACTTTCTTACTCCCAAAGGGGAGAACCAGGCCATAAAAAAAAAAATAATCAAAATTGAAGCAAAATCAAAGTCCAGTGTGTAAATAACTCAGCACTTGCTCGTTCCCTTCTGGGCTTCAGAGAGCTTGGGTAGCCCCCCGCATGACTTGCCTCAGGCTCAGGCCAGCTTCATCCACAGTTGCTGTCATTTGAGAGTCATCCCACAATCCTGGCACCCTCGGTCTTCTGAATCTATACAACTGAGGTTGCATCTTCCCCTGTGGCCTCAGGGGGCCTTTCTTCAGGGACTCCAGCCCTGTTTATGATGCCATGCCTCAGCTGCCCTCTGTGACCCCTTCACTCCTGGAACCACCACCACAATTGAGGGTGCACCATCACCAACAGTGTCAAGCCCTTCCTCGGCACCAAGCCAGAGCTTCTTCCCCAAACCCTCCAGTCCTGAAGCTTGTGCTATACCAAACCCAGTACCACTGTGAGAGACAACTTCCTTATTACCACCCTTGCCTGCTGCTTTGAGATGCAGCCTAGGCCCACTCAGGACTACAGTTTCTTGGTGCCCACATAGAGGAAATACTCCCAGGAGATTTGGCAATTTCACTCCCACGGATTCTTAACTCAACTATATCTACAGGAACAGCCTTCCCACAGTCTTTCTTGGCCCCTGAAACTTGATAAGCTAGACCTCCGCATTCTACTTTGATGTCAGCGTCATCTTCTCAGTTTACATAACAGCTTGGTACGCACTGAATACTCAGTGGCTTTCCGAGCCTGAATTTCTAAAGTTCCACCCACCTTTTCCCCATAAACAGTCCAAGGCCTAAAGCCAGGTGATGGGGTCCATCCGTCCCTATGCCCCCGGCAGAGGTCTAATCTTCCCCCTTTGTCTTTGAGACCTGCCCAGCCTTTCTGCTGTGGGAACAGTAGGAAAAGAGTTCACACACCTTAGCAGCAAATTTTCATGTTTCTCCTTATGAGCAAGTAAGGCCTTTTATTGGACTGTGACATATTTCATAATTTATGTGGAGGCATGTCATGTGTTTTAGGCAAGTCTGGCTTGTTTGCCATGGTCTCAGCCTGGCTCCATTTGCTGTAGCCACTGAGACACCTCCCCAGACCAAGCTGTATGCTTTAGGGTCAATAGCTTTACCATTCTGTTGGTCCCTTGTTCTTCTGTTTTCTTAACTTAATCATTTATTTTTAAAATTTAATCTGTGTTTTTTTTTTGGGTGTGTGTGTGTGTATACATGATGCTATAGTGTATGTGCAAAGGTCAGAGGGCACTCCCAGGAATAGATTTTCTTCTTTCACAATAATAGGTTCTGACTGAAATTCAGGCTGTCTGGCTGGCATAGCAAGTGTCTTTACCCACTGGACCATCCTACCAGCCCATTTGCTTTGATTTTTAGGGCTCATCTAGACTTTTGAACCTCTGATTCTTGGTGCTAGACAGACAACACATGAGATCACCATTTTCTAATTTTTCAAAAAACAGAATTATATGTAGCTTAGGGTGGTCTTGAACTTGCCCAGGATAACCTTGAACTTTTGATCTTTCTGCTTCCATCCCATCACCAATTTCTGGGGTTATGGATCTCCATCTGCCTAGATCTTCTCTCTCTCTCTCTCTCTCTCTCTCTCTCTCTCTCTCTCTCTCTCTCTCTCTCTCTCTCTCTCTCTCACACACACACACACACACACACACATACACACACACATATTTCTCAGCTTCTGACATATAAATGTCTTAGTCTAGAGAGGCTACTATCCTCAATGTCATGGGCCAGTTTGATGTCACAGGCCCAGCAAGTCCTTAAAAGTGTGAGGGGTCATGTGTAACTTATGAGAAGGATTATTGCACTAAAAGGAAGCCCCACTCCACCCCCCAAAAAACCCTAAAATAAAACATCACTTCTAGGCTTGTGAGGTAGCTCAGTGGTTTGTGTAGTTAGTTAACTGATTTTTTTTTTTGAGACACTCTCTCACAAGTTTTTAGTGAGCTTGGGTTGTATCATTGTATTTTGTCTGTAGAAAAACAAAACAGCAACAACAACAAAACCATCAAACACGTAAACAAACAAAGCCAGTGATGTATTCAACCACTGGAAAAGTCCCAGAAAGTAATGAGTGAATGTTCAAGAGAACGATGGTGTATTTCTACCTCATGCCGTGGATGGCTCACTGGAGAACATCTAGGATAATGCCCAGGCTTTGCTTGTGATGGCTAAAGCTGCTGTAAACATTTATGTGTGAATTTTCCTGTGTGCTTAGCTCTCCATACATCTGGGACACATGCTTAGAGAGCTTGCGTCATATTTGGCCTGTTTCACCTTTGGGTCCCTTCCACCATTATCTCACAGTTTCAGTGTTCATTCCCGCCCACGTTCCCTAGATTTCCAACTGTACAGCTGGAAAACAATAGTTTGCTGTTCAATTATTTCTCTCTGTCTCTGTCTCTGTCTTTGTCTGTCTCTGTTTCTGTCTGGTGTTCTCTCTCTCTCTCTCTCTCTCTGTGTGTGTGTGTGTGTGTGTGTGTAAGCTATGATGTGCATATGGAACTCAGAGGACAATTTTGTGGAGTTATTCTCTCCTCTCATCTTTACGTGGGCTCCAGGAATCAACACTGCTGGTCCAGTCTCCCAGTAGCAGAGGCCAGTGCTGACCTCCTGGTCTGCAACCATATCTAATCTGGCACACAGTGACATATATGATGGCAGCTTGGCTGTATTTGACTGTTATCATGAAGTCAGCTTTCAGAATGCCCGAGCCAGTGTGATGCTATCCCACACAACATGCTATTCCACAGCACACATGAGTGGGCGTTGAACTTGGCCATATACTTTGTCTTCATCGGTTTAGGTGATGATCATGCCTCTTTCCCCCTCCTTCTCTTCATGTGGTCTATCACAATTATTGATTATTGTAGATTGAATCACCTTCGCATCACAAGAATATATACCACATGGCCATGTGGTATTGGCCTTTTAATGCACTGTACATTCAGTTTGTTTGTGTGGGAGTGGGGTGGGGTGGGGGTGTCTATGTGTCTGAGTGTGTGGTGTAATTTCTTCATCAGTATTCATTGGGGATGTTGGTCTTCAATTTCCTTAGAGTGTTTTTTGGCTTTTGTGTCATAAAAATGCTGAAATCATCAAATACCTTTGGAAGCGTTCCTAGTGTTCCTTGCTCATTGATTTTTTTTGGAAGCATTTGAGAAAAATTGGCACTAATTCTTCTTTAAATGTTGAATAGAATTCTCCAGTAGAGGCATCTGGCCTTTGGGGCTTCTTTGTGGGGAGGTTTTAAAAGTCTGATTTAATTCCTTTACTAGGGATATGTCTAATCATATTTTCTATTTCTTGATGATTAAGATTTACACTTAGATTGCATATTTCTAGGAATTCATCTGTTTCTTCTATATTATCCAATATGTTGCATATTTTTCTTCACAGCCATAGTGTCTTAGTTTTCATTAATAATTTTAGCTATCTGAGTCTTGTTTTTCTCTTTTTTATTACACTATATTTTTCCAAGTTTCCTTCAATATTCTTTATCATTTAAGAGCTGAGACATTTCACAATCTGCTGTCTGCAGATCTGAACTAGGCAGGCTTCTGGAATAGTAAGCTAGAAACAGGGATTCTTATGGGAATAAGAGGCAATAGATTCACATGTTCTTAATTCACAAGCCTTGTACATCTAGAGTTTCTCCCCTCTCTTGTTGACAGTGCATGCAACATGTCTGTCCCTCACTACCTTATCCCAAGAGAAAGAACCTACCAGGAACAGAATAATGTTAGAATGTCTCCAAGAACAAACTGGTTACTACATCTATACACACACACATATATATTAAGATTTACTTCGTTTTAAATTATGTGTATATGTGTCTGTCTATGCACGTGAATGTAGGTGTCCACAGAGGCCAGAAAAGGGCATCAGATCTCCTTGAGCTGGGGTCACAGGAGGTTGTAATCCACTTGATGAGGGTACTAAGACTCAAATTCAGATCTTTGGAAGACCAGCAAGCACTTGCACTGCTGAGCCATGGCTCCAGCCCCAATTATCTGTACCATCATGGTAAACCCCTCTTAAACCATGAGGGAGAGGTTTCTTTAAAAACAAGCAAACAAATGAACATGGCCTGGTAACCCAGCAGGGGAATTAGTGGTCCACATACTTTGGTGGTAACCAGCAGTTCTTTAATTGGACTTTAATCAACTCAACAAGAAGGGGTTCTATCCCTGGAACTCAAAATCTAGCAAACTATTCAGTGCTAGTTGTTATGGTTATTGGAGGACAATCTATAACCACTAATTTACTAAACCAGCATAATTCCTAACAACAATCTGTAAACACTTGCCCTAACACCCACAGATAAGTGTAGTCTTCATCCCTCATCAAGGAAACCTCTCTTTGCAAGAGATAGGGACCCTACAGAAAGTCACAACCAATTAAAATACAGAGTTGTGGAGCCCAATCCCGATGGATACATCTATAAAACATTCTTACCCAAGGCTAATCAGACATTGGGTGTGAAATTATTTCAAAGCCAGAAAACCAGGGTGTTTGCTGTAATAGTGTGTTTCCTAGTAACATAAGAAGCTATACACATAAAGTCTCAACAACATGACCACCCAAACATGAGCTGAACAAGAAGGACATCAGTGAACATGCTAAACAGCATGGGGGAAAGCCCACAGGCCTCAACTGCACCCAAAGAAATACCTGCATCTGAGTAAAGCTGGAAGCTGGAGAGGTGGCCCTCCCCAGGGAAGAGCACATCCGCTGCCTATCACATTCAGCAAGAATCTCAGACTGAAGATTGGGGAGATGGGGAGGGGTTTTCCATAGAGGATCTCAAAGAGAGTGAGACCCAAAGCATAATGGGCATTTCTAGCTTTGTACAATGCATATGGAAGGAGGGCCAACCAGTCACCACCAGTTTCAAGGGTCAATTTAGTTAGCACCTCCTTTAGTGTCCAATTCATTCTCTCTACCTGACCTGAACTTTGGGGACGATAAGCACGATGATGTTTCCAATTTATCCCCAATATATTTATTAGTCCCTGGATTACCTTAGCAACGTAGACCAGTCCATGTGTGACCCTTTGAGAGAGGGCAATCCATACCTGGGTATGCTTTCTTCCAGCATCTTCTTAGCCACTACACTGGCAGTTTTCTTCTTGGTGGAGATAGCTTCTACCCATCCCATGAAGGTATCTATAAAGACTAACAAATACTCATAGCCATGCATTCCCAGCTTTATTTAGACTCTTGTGGATAATGTGTTGAGTGAAGTCTTTAAACTCCAACTGCCCAATGTCTGCGATCCACTCGAGATCTTCTGGACTTCTCCAAAGGGCTCTGGTCACGTCTCCAGACCTGCCCTCTGCAGTACGCACAGCTTGTCCTCAGGCTCCAGCTGGCTTCACCCCACCGCTGCTGCTGTTTTGGTGGCCATGTCTTGGTACTGGCATCTCCAAATCTGGGGCAGCTGGGCTGCGCTTTCACCAATAGCCTCTCATAGGCTCTCTTCCTGACTCTGAGGAAACACTTCCCAGGAGATTTTACCTCGGTGATGCTGGTCTCTTAAGGCCTGGTGCTGTCCCAGGCAAAGCGCTCCATTGTTGCAGGACAGAGCAGATCATGCTGGAGAGTCATATGGGCATCCAGCACAAGGGTGGCTGTGTTATCAGGTATTGGCTAAGAAAGTCCAACTTTGCCCTAAGGAGCCCATTGTCAGCACTCAGCCCAGCCAGTTCTTGCTGCACGTCAAGGTAGCGTGACCAAAGGTATACAGATCTAAAGCAGCCACTAGGAAGTTATCCACATACTGTAAAAGACTAGTGTTAGGTGGGCACGCCTGTACTCACCCAACTCCTCATGTAATGCTTCATCAAAGATGGTGGGCAAATTCTTGACCACTTGTGTCAGCCTGGTCCAAGCCAGTTGTTCGTTGAAGCTTTTTGCGTATATCCGGTGCAGACTGGTTGACAAAGTCAATGGTGATGGCAGTCTGGTTCTCTTGAGCAGCAAGGTCAAAGGGTGTATAGATGTGGTACGCCTTCTGCAATGTTTCCAGGAGGGTGCCAGTGGTCAGTCGTGAAAACATACATTCAGGTACTATTGTGTGGAATCAGCAGGTTATATTCAGGAATATATGGGTGCACAAAAATACACTTATACATTAATGAAAAAAGAGCCCATTACTTTGAAGGATAGTGGAAAGAGGTATTGGGGAGGTTTGAAGGGAGGAAAGGGGGAAATAATGTAATTAATTGGTCATAATTAAATTTTGACTGCCAGGTGGTGGCACACGCCTTTAATCCCAGCACTCAGAGGCAGGCAGATCTCTGAGTTCAAGGCCATCTTGCTCTACAGAACAAGTTCCAGGACAAACCAGGGCTGCATAGTGAAACCCTATCTCAACAACAGCAAAAACAAATAACCAAACAAGCAACAACAAATCACCATAGTGGTGTGCATACCTTGGGAAGCTGAGGAAGGGGGGCAGTCTAGATTATAGGGTGAGTTCCAGGCTAGCTGAAACACAGAAGCTAGCAAGCATCAAAGGTGAATCTTTAGTAAACAGCATACATGAGTTACTATTGTTAAGAGTTCGGTAGTGCTCAAGGGGCACACGCGTCCTGCCGGTAAGTCAGTGTGCTTATTTATGGGCAAAATCGACATGTTATTTCCTGCTCTCTCTTCTATGTACCTTTGCCAATAGTGGCCGCAGCATCAGGGTATAAATACCGCTGTGGCACATGCATGGCAGAAATTACTTCGGGGGTGTTGAGGTTGCTCCGTGGTTCTTGTAGAGGACCCAGGTTCAGTTCCCAGCACTCACATTGGGCGGCACATAACCACCAGCTTCAGGGGATCCAATGCACTCTTCTGGGCTCTTCGGGTAGCTGCACAGATGTGGTGTTCACTTACACAGGCAAAGACATAAATAAAAATGCATAGAAAAGAGAGAGTGTGAGGATTTAAGGTTGCACATAAGGATTTAAGGTGTGTTCAGGCTCACTGTCTGAAGATGTAGGCTGTCATAGCGGAAAGGCAGGCCAGGCCTTGTTGTGACTACAGTGAAGAAGCAGAGAGTGAGTGGATGCTGGTGCTCAGCTGTCCTATTTTCTCCTCTTTATTGAGTTTTGGACCCCAGCCCATGGGACAGTGCTGCTCATACCCAATGTGGGTCTTACCTCCTGTGCTAAACCCCTGGAAGCAACCTCACAGACAACCCAGATATGTGTGTCTTAGGTGATTCCAAGTCCAGTCACACTAAGCACAAAGAATAACCACCACATAGAATACAGGTATTTTGTTTTGTTGTCTTTTTCTAGTTATATCTCCCAGGCTGACCTTGAATGAATAGTCTGATCTTCCTGCTTCAGCCTCCCAAGTGTTGGGATGAAAAGCATGTACCGTCAGCTTTATAGTGTGTATCTGAGAGAATGAGGTCTGTGGCTCCCTCTTCTACCGTCTTCCTGATGTCATGCTTTCTCATTACCTTTTAATTATTTTTATTATGTGTGTGTGTGCGTGTACACATGCCTGCATACGCACATTGAGGCCAGAGGAGGATGTCCTGTGTCCTGTTCTATCACCCACCGCTTGATTCTCTCACTGAACCTGAAGCCAGAATGGCAAGCCCCAGCAATCTTCTTGCCTCTGCCTCCAACAGCCCTAGGGTTAGGGGCATGTGTAACTATGCCTGGCTGTTATGTGGGTGCTGCAATCTGAACCCATGTTCTCTCGCTTGTACACTAAGCTCTTATCCACAGAGCCATCTCTCCAGTCAAGAATTTGAGTTTTAATAAGACTAGAATTTTTTTTTAATCACACCAAAAATTGGTAAGCAGCGATGGACCTGGTCCTGAATCTAACCCCTGGGAACTCCCAAGTTGGCTGAGCAGATATCAAAAAAGGGTCCTACCTGAGGTCCATGTTGGTGACCCACTCTCACGTTAAATGCTTTACAAAGTGCTCATTTTGCATTTTCCTCTGACCCAAATCCTCAATTAGTTAGCTAAGTCTCCTGAGTTTCCAGATTAAATGGTTCTCTTCTTGAGAAAGGTTCAATATTTGCTCGTTCAAATTAACCCGGCTTTTGCTTTTCCTCGGAGCAGCTCTCCCATGGCCGTCATTGCCTTTCTTAATGTAGCTTAAAAAGAGCCTCTCAGAATACTGTCACTTCCTGGACAGCTGGAGAAAGGAATCGATCTTTCCTCACATTCGAAGGTTTTAATTACCTCCAATTGGTGTTCGAAGGCCATCTCAGTAACACAATTAATTTTAATCAGGAGTCTAAGTTTGCCATTCAACCCAATTACTCTCGATTAAGTGATTCTGTGTTTCTCTTCATTATCAATTGATTGTGATTACTTATTATCAAGTAAACTCAATACGTTTATGATGATTTCATTAATCAGACAATACCTGCTGTTCAAAAGCATGGTGATTTGATTCAGGAGCCTGTACTTGTGCACCTTGAAATGCTATAAAATCAATGCAAACGAGACATGTTTATTAAAAATGTGCATGTCTGGCTTGGATTACGGGTGTTAGGAGAAAAGAAAATGTGAAAGACAAAATGCTGTTCTCAAGACTCTGGCTTTGGGCAGGGCTGTAGTTTATTTGGGATGGTGTTTGACTAGCAGGTGTGAAGGCCTGGGTTCCATCATCTGGACTGCACAAACTAGGCACAGTGGTGTGCACCTGTAATCCCAGCATGACTACCAGAAGTTCAAGGTCAAAGAGAGTTAGAGGCTAGCCTGAGTGAAGGAAACAGGATTCCTGTCCTAGGAGGCAGTGACGCACAGATACCTTGAGTGAGGCTAACAGCTGCTGGCATAGCTGAGGCGCTCCTCAGGGGTGTGCACTCAGGGACCCCCAGTACCGCCAGGACACTCGACCTGAAAACCACTCTTTAGTGAGATGATTCATGTGGAGGACAACAGGAGTGCACACAATATCTAAGCCCACCACAAGCCACCAACTCGGTAAGGACTGTCCTGCTCACATTCCCCAAACATATGCCATAGCGCACCAGCCAAAATTGGGGTGTAGTGTGGTTATGACACACTAGACACAACACTCCCAGTCTTCACGCAGTAGCCCTATGGTCTTAGATAAACTAGCAGTTTCTTGAAAAGTCTTTCTCGACTTTAAAATGGGAATAAAATGAGCTACTGTGATGAATAAGTGATTAAACACACCCACTGCTAAGCCTGAGTGTCTGAGTTCAAGTTCGAAGGCCCAGACTGTGGAAGGAGAGAAGTGATACCTTCAAGTTGTCTTCTGACCTACAGATAGAAACACACACACATACACAAAGTAGATAAGTATAAAGATTTATTGTAAGTGTGTGCGTATGCCTGTATGCAGGTGCATCTGTGTGTCAGAGGCCAGAGGTTTCAGATCCCTGGAGCTGGAGTTACAACTGTTGGGCATCTCTGAGTGGATGCTGAGAACCAAAGCCAGGTCATGAGGAGTAGTACATGTTCTTAAGCACCAAGCCATCTCTTAAAACCTCCTTACAAAGACATTTTCCATGGAAATATAATGCTTGCCCCCCCCCCCCACACAGTTCAGTTGTAGAACTGAATCTGTTTGCAAGAGTGCAGTGTGGGGGTGTAACCGGCCTTCCAAACTAGTAACTCAAGCAATGGGGCAAAGAGAAGAATGTTGTATATGGGCACATTATTAATTTAAGTGAAGCAGCCAGGGAGTTTCAGAGGCCCAGGGTGACAGCATGGAGGAAGTCCGGGGACAAACCAGGCAGGTTGTCCAGGACCTCCCAGCGCAGAGCATGACAGTTAATGATGCTCATGTGAGAACAGAGTTTACGTCACAATGTAAGGGTGCACAGCGGGGACAGTGGCATCAGACGGCGTGGGGCTGTGGCACTGACCTCTGTCCTTGCCATGTGGAGAGGGCTTTTCACTTTCACCCAGTGCCTGTGAGAAGAGCCTGGTGCCTTTAGGGGGTCTGGTTATTGCTCCACCTTGTCTCAGGTGGAGCAGACACTTAGCGGATGTCTGTGGCTTCGTTTTCTATTGCTGAGATAAAACACCCCAAGAAAAGTAACTTAAGGTTTATTTGGCTCACAGTTCCAGGCCACCGTCCATCACTGAAGGGAACTGACAAGTCACATTCACAGACAAGAGCAGAGAGGGGATGGATATCTTCGTGACGATGCTCATCAGATCACTCTCTCCACTCTTACCCAGGTCACAATCCCCTGCCTAAGGAATGGTGCCACCCACAGTGGGTGAATCCTCTATTTCATTGAACATAACTGAGAGCCCACCCTCCCGGCTGGTATGCCCACAGGGCAACCTGATCTAGACAATCCTTCACTGAGCTCTTCCTAGTAGTAACACTTTGAATGAGAAATGTCCCCTGTTGGTTCATGTATTTGAACACTTGGTCCTCAACTGTTTGAGGAGGTGATGAAACCTGTCGGCGGTGCAGTTTTGCTGGAAAGAGTACATGGGGGTGGGCTTTGTACCCCACTTCCGGTTCACCCTCTCTGCTGTATTTGTGGTTAGGGATGTGACCTGTTCCTACCTGCTCCTGGCCAGCTGCTTCCGTTCCTCCCCTACCACCATGGACTCTCTCTGGAGCAGCATGTCCATGCGTTTGTGTACATATGGCTAGACTGGTCAAGCTGACAAAACTAACCATCATAGTGGGGAAAGAGAAATCTAAATGGAGGGAAAGAATCTCAAAAGAGATTCAGTTTTGCTCCCAGGACCCAGTTTTGTCAGGTGTTGGCACTGCCCAAATATAGGAGCCAATAAATCTTCCCTTTGGCTTTCACTTGGCAGAGGTGTGCTTCGGTCAGTTACAAAGGAATAAGTTCTGGTGAAGATCTCATTCTTTCTCTCATTGGTCTTTTTACTCAAACTGGGACTTTTTGAAGCACTCAGATACTCAGTAAATATTTGTGGAGCGAATGAATGTATGTGCGAATAAAACTGTGAACCATATATAAGTTTGTCTTGGAACTATGATATCTGAGTGTCCTTCTGGGAAAAGGACAAACCCACTGTGTCTGTTAATTCCTCCATATCTCACTCTGTGTTTTGTCACTTGTTTTTGTTGAGCTTTTTTGTCTGTCTGTCTGTCTAAGAAGGGTCTTGCGTAGCCAAGGCTGGCCTCAACCTTTCTGTGTAATTGATAGTAAGTCTCCTGCCTCGACCTCCTGCATGCTGGGATTACGGGTATATAGCACATTGCTGTATTTACATGGTACAGAACCTCATGCATGCCAGCCAAGTGGTCTACCCACTGAGCTTCATTCCCTGCTCCAGTCCCTCCTGGAGATCCTGGGGCCAAAAATGACTCTCTTGAGAGTCTTTCATCTCCATTTTGGTCTCTCTTTTCCCACTGTGATGTTGACTTTTGTCAACTTGACATGGTCTAGAATTACTTGGTGTATCAGTTGCTTTTGGTTGCAGTGCTATAAAACTTATGGGAGAAAGAGTTTATTTTAGTGTATTGCTCCAGAAATAGAGAGAGAGAGAGAGAGAGAGAGAGAGAGAGAGAGAGAGAGTTCATGATGGTGAAGGAGGCATGGCAGCAGGTAGCCAGAGCAGGAAGCTAAAAAGTCACTACAAATACATAGCAGAGAGAGTATCTGGTCCCCACTTTTGCAAACCTCAGTCTATGTGAAGGACAATACAAAGATCAAGAACGTGGTGGTGGTGATGGTAGAGGAGGAGGAGGCTGCACCTAAGACCGAGGAGGTTAGGAACAAGTGGGTGACTTGTAGATATCTTAAAAGCTGAGCACTGGGCAGCGTTCTGCAGGGTTTCAGGGATCTTGAGGTACAGTCCCCCACAAGCCATATTTGTCATTCCCCCACCCCCGCCTCAGTGGCCTCTGCTATCTAACAAGTCCTGACAGGTTTTTTAATGGCAGCTCACAACAATGAATTGGGTTACAAGAATTTGACAGCAAGCAGATAGCCCTGTCTAAGACTTCAATTCTAGTGAGAGGTTGAGAATCACTGCAGAGAACCTTTGGGAGGGAAAATATTTGGGGGATGGGCTAATCCATGTCACTGTGGGCCACCTCCTAAGAGTCTGTCTTCCTTTCCTATAAGTTCTGGCCACTTTTATTTTGTATGATGTCATTGTCTTTCTCCCGGTTCTTTAGGCTAAGTCACTGCCATCTTGTGGGACTTTGTCATGCTGTAGACATGTCCTACCATCTAGAAAAGCCTCAAAGAGATCTCTGTCACTGACAGAAGGTTCAAGGCCTGCCTGGATTACAGTGTTCAGAGCTAGCCTGAGAACCTTATAAATAAAAGTAAAAAGAGGGCTGAGGATGTATCTCAGTGGTAGAGCTCCTGCCTAGAATCCCGCAATGAGGGGCTGTGGTTGGGCTAAGTGGTAGAGCCCCTGCTTAGAATCCCTCAGTGAGGGGCTGGAAGTGTGGCTTAGTGGTAGAACACTTGCTTAGAATCTCCCAGTGAGGGGCTGGAAGTGTGGCCCAGTGATAGAGCCCCTGCCTAGAATCCCCAGGGAGGGGCTGGGAGTGTGGGTCAGTGGTAGAGAGCTTGCCTAGAATTGCAAAGCCCTAGATTCAATCTCTACTACTGCAAAAAGAGGGCAGGGGAGAAAAATGGAGACTTACTTATACCACACAGCCCCTAGGACACCTTCTTTAATGATATCTATTGGTATCCCTATTTCCCAGAGAAAACAGATACTGAATTGTGTTCTCAGCCTTTAAGTTTTCTTTAGTTTTAGCTAATGTTAAATAACAGTTTGCCTCCCCCATCTCTCTCTCTCGTGTGTGTATGTGATATATATATATATATATATATATATATATATATATATATATATGTATGTATTTAAATGGAGTCTGATGTAGCCCAGTCTGGCCCTTAAGCCTTCATGTACCCAGGATGGTGATTCTCTGACCCTCTTGCTTTCATCTCCAGCGCTGGGATGACAGGTGTACATACACCATTATGCTCTCTGGGCAAGTTTGAGTGTGACTTCTGACGCTTACTTCTTTTACTTGATGCTGTGTTTTTTGAGACTGCCTTATGTAGACCAGTGGGAAATGGGCATTTCTTTTATTTCATCGTAGGGTTTTGCAGTAGTCACACATGGCCAGTTATTCCGTCCAGCACCTGCTCTATCCATCCAGTGCTGACAGACATTTGGAGTGTGTCCAGCCGGGGCTTTTGTAAATAATGCTGCTAAAGCCTTGCTGGAGAGCACCTCCGAGCCTGTGTGGGAAAGCCTCCCACACACTGTATACAAGAAGTAGTACCTCTGGATCACACGTAAAAGCCACACATTGTAATGGTTTTTCAAAATATCTGAAACATTTTAAATTTAATTTCTTTTATGTGCATGGGTCTTTTGCCTGCCTGCATGTCTCTATACCATGTGCATGCAGTGCCTGTGGAGGCCAGAGAAGGCATCAGATTCCCTGGAACTGGAGTTACAGTCAGCTGTGGGCTAACATGTGGGGCTGGGACTTGAACTCAGGTCCTCTGGAAGAGCAACCACTGCTCTTAACCACTGAGCTACCTCTCTAGCTTCATGCGGTGATAATTATAGTTGTCAACTTGATAGAATCTAGAATCACTATGAAGAGGGCCTCCACAAGGGACTGTGTAGGTCAGGTTAGCCTGTAGGCAGCTATTGAGAAATGGACTTGATTGCCTTAATTGAGGGGGGCTGCCCCAGCCCGTGGTGGGTGGCACCTTTCCCTGTTAGGGCATTGAACTGTGTACAGATGGATAAAGAGAACTGAGCACCAATGAGCATGCATGCATTCACTTCTCTCTGCTCTCGACTAATGTGATGTCATGAGGTGCTTCACGTTCCTGCCTTGACTTCCCCATAATGACAGATTGAAATTCCAGGTTATCTTTTCCCCCTAAGTTGCTTTTTGTCAGGGTGTTTTATCACAGCAACAGAAAAAAAAAAAACTGGACATATATTCAGGGCAATAGTTTGAAACTGAAAAGTAGCCACTGCCCCGCCAAACAGGCTCTTGTTTTGAGTACTTGGTCCTCGGCTGGTGGAGCTGTCCTGAGGGCAGACGTCCTGTAGGGGCAGGGCATGGAAGGCTAGACCCAGATCAGCTTTCAGCCTGCTTTGTCAGCTTCCTTATCGGTTCTGTGAGGACAAACCGCTGCTCCTTGCTCATCAACCCTAGATAGAATTGCTCTATCATGCCTTTCCTGGACATGGTAGATGGAGACATTCTGAAGCCACAAGCCAAAGCAACAATGTATTCCTTTAAGCTGTTTTTGCCAGGCATGTGGATGTGGTGGCCATGCTTGCAAACCTCAGTACTAGGAGGCTGAGGCAGCAGGATTGCTACGCTGAGTTCAAAGACAGCCTGTGCTAAATATTGTCTCTAAATATTGCTGATGCTAGACTTCTGCCATCAAGACAAGAAAAATTTTTAAAAAATTTACTTTTCTCCCACCCTTCCTCCTCCTCTCCCTCTCTTAATGGAATTAAGGACAGAGCCGAAGGTTTCACACATACTGGTCAAGCATTCAACTATTGAGCCTTGTCTCCTCTTCTTCCTCCTTCACCCTCCCCTTCCTCCTGCATCTCTCCTCCTCTTCTGACAGGGTGTGTTGCTTAGGCTGACCTTGAACTTCTGGGTCTGCCTCCCAAGTGCCATTACTATTCACCACCACACCTGGTTTTTATGGTGCAGGGGCTCAAACCAGCACACTGGACAAACACCAACTGAACTCCATACTCAACTCAGCCTTCATCTTTCAGGACGCTCTTAGCATCCTTGAACCTCTGGAATGCCAGCCAATAGGAAGACATGGATCGTTGCCCCGAGGGATGCAGAGGCTCACGGGATGCAAAGTGCCTCCGCTGGCACTAGAAGAGAATGGCAATGCAGGCTTCTTTGCCTGAAAGTGCCTCACAATGAGGCCTCAAAAGCCATGCAGAGCAGTCTGGGCACCTGACCCCACCGGATAGGCCTATTCTGTGACCCATGGTGTGAGTCATCTGCTAAGATGACCAGACTGGACTGTGCCCTTCTGCCCCAGTGGAGAGGTTGAGGGCCTCCTGTGACAGCCGCTAGTCACTGTTACTTCTTCTTCTAAAGGGCATGGGTCCCCACATCTCCCCCCCCTGGTAGAGTTAAGCTGCCAAATGTCAGCAACAGCAAGGATATATGTAGGTCTCTCCTCTCTGAGACAACTTTCATCTTAAATTTAAAATTAAGCTACCAGAGTAGGGCTGAGGGTCAGCCAAGAAGAAATCTATTGCATGGCCCCAATTTCCCATTTCTGCCCTGCCGCAGACAGGCTGCTGATATCAGCCATATTCCCTTGAGCCAGAGACCATCTGAACTCTCCCCTTTCTGCCCCAGAGCCTGGTTTCTGATGCGCATGCTCATGGCATGAGACAGTCCTGCTGAACTGCAAAGTCTGCACTGTCTCTTTCCCCGAAGGGTGGAAGAGAGGCAGACCATAGCAGACTCCGGGTAGGGAGTTTGATTGCAAAACTAGCTCAACATCCCAGCCTTATACCCCCCTTTCTATTTTCAGTGGCTAAAAATAATGCAAGCAAACCCTAAAGCTAATGACACGGGAGGATTCAGAACCATGGGTTCTGCTGTGACGCTCTGTGGTCAGTGGTCCTTTGAGGTGTGCTTTCCCTCCCTGCCAGAATGCTGAGCGGATGAGGAGGGTCCAGCATGAGGAACAAGCGAAGGAGTTCCTCCTCCAGAGGTGGCTCACACAGAGTGTCTGTGTGGAGGAATATGGAGTGTGAAATCAGCAGAATCTGCATCATTGAAAGATGATCCTCCCGGCTCGTAGTCCCCCGCACCCCATTCTGATCCCTCCTCTTCATCTTCTTCCTAAAGTCACAGCTGAGGCATTGGTGCCTCGATGCTCAGATGGAGGATTTCTCAGACCCCATTCTCTGCGGGTGACAACCTTGTTGGGGGCCATGCGCTATCAGTACACTGATTTCCTCCAAATATGGATTCTAGGCTGCACCTTGAGTCATGGGCTTCGTTTCTTTTGCTTGTGTGTGTGTGTGTGTACGTACAATGCATATGCATGTGTGTGTGGGGAGTATATACATCCGTGTGCACACAAGAAGGTCGGATGATGCTGACTGTCCTGCCCCATCATCCTCAGTCTTGAGACAGTCTGTCAGTGGTCTGGGAGCTGGGCTGATGGCCAGCAAGCCCCAGTGATCCTCCTGTCTTTGTCTTTACCTCATAGTTCTCTCCCCTTCTCCTGCTTTTGTCCCCTCCCTCCCTTCCCTTCTTTCCCTTTCCCTCTCCTCTCCTCCCTCCTTTCCTTTTCCCTCTCCTCTCCTCCCCTCTGTCCTCTCCTCTCCTCCCTCCCTTCCTTTTTCTTTCCCTCTCCTCTCCTCCTCTCCCTTCCTTTTCCCTCTTCTCTCCCCCTCCACCCTTTCCTCTCCTCCTCCTTCCTTTCATTCCCCTCCCTCCTCTCTATTCTTCTTCTCTCCTCCTCTTCCTCTTTTCTCATCATCTTTTATTTTCTTTTTTACAAGGTATGTGGCTCAGGCTGCTTGAACTCCTGATTCCCCTGCCTTTGCCCTCCAAGCACTTGGCTAACAGTTGTGTACCGACAGGCCTGGCATATACAGCATTATAGAGCAAAATGCTGTAGAGAGGCTGGCACACTGCCAGGTAAGCCCCATCCCCTGGCCTGAAACAGTGTGCCATGAGCTTTTTCCTGTTTGACAGAAAGGCTTCCCCAGATTTTGTCTGGCTCATTGCCTAAATAAGCATGTGAATGTGGCCACCTTTGGCTCCCATAGAGCCCAAATGTGAATATCTGCCATGGAGGCACGTTAGGATCTGTCTCCATGTGGTTGACTAAGCAATCATGGTCAGCAAAAGAAGAAGTTGGGACTGTGGCTTCACCCTTTCTGCCACAGTGGTTAGAGGAGATTTATTTCCAACTGCTAAAGAGCAGGTGGGTAACTGTGTCTTCCAACAGAAAGTAAGTGACTGAGGGTCTTTCCAGAGATACTGGTAAATGTGGGAACAACCATTTACTGTGAGGCACTTTTGTCTACACCTTTTCCATGACTGTCTTAGTATGGGATGGACTTTCACAAACTTATTTGGCTTCAATACTGACAGAACAGAGAGAGAGAAGAGCATCTGGGCCAAGCCATGGCTTCAACTTGTGTCTTACCACCTTGGGTAAGGGTTTTGAACAAAGAAATAACTGTGAGTATGGCTTATAGGTAGTTTTCTTCCCTAGTATTCCCTCAGTAAAAGGATACACTGAGGACATGGCTCAGTGTACAATATCTGCCTAGAATCCCCCAGTGAGGGGCTAGGGTGTGGCTCAATGGTAGAGCACCTGCCTAGAATCCCCCAGAGAGGGGCTGGGATTATTGCTTAGCAATACAATGCTTGTCTAACATACATAAAACCCTGGATTTGATCCCCAGTGCTATAACAAACAAACAGAGAACAAAATCCAAATATAAAATGAAATTCGTACTGACTAGTATAAACCCTGGGGACCCTATTGGGTCAAATATAAAACTGCTCTTTAGATATTCTTCCACAGTCCAATTGTCCTGGAGATGCACATGGAAAGTGTGTGTCTTCACCAGTGAGGTGGATGTAATAACAGGAAGTCAGAGGAAACTGCTTATAATTTACATGAAAGAGAGAAAGTTGAAACTGAATTTCACTAGTTTTCCAGGAACTGGAAATGAAAGAATACTTTTGAAAGAATTATCTAATAGACACATTTTCTTTTTAAAGTGTGTGTGTATGTGTGTGCGCTATAGTCTACTTGTGGTCATCAGGGAACAACCTGTAGTAATCAGATCTCTCTGTCTTCTTCTACAGGGGCTCTGGGCATTGAACTCAGGATGCCAGGCTTAGTGGCAATTGAATTTACCCTCTGAGCCATAGTGCTGGCCCATGGGTATATTTACAGTTGTTAAAATGGGTAACAAGGGTTGGAGAGACAGCTTGGTGGCTAAGACAGCATGTTGTTTTTTCTCCTACGAGTTTGTGCCAGCACGTGTGCTGGCATCTTGAAGCTGCCTGAGCTACTCAGGCAATTGCATCCATGTGCACAGACACCCCCCCCATGTAATCAAACATTTAAAAGAATTTGGTAATGATATATACACACATATATAGGGAACACACACAGTGTCTTTGTTAGGGATTCTATTTTTGTAATAAAGCAGCATGGCCAAAAACAACTTGGGGAGGAAAGAGTTTTTTCCAGTTAATACTTTCTCACCACAGCCCATCACTATGGGAAGTCAGGGCAGGAACGTAAAGGCAGGATCATGGAGGCAGGAGCTGATGCAGAGGTCATGGAGGGGTGCTGCTTACTGGCTTGTTTGCCACAGCTTGCTTGGCCTGTTTGTTTGTTTGTTTATTATAGGCATAAGGTTATTGTGTAATTCAAATGCTTTTTTCTGTACTCTTCATGTCTGGCTGCACTCCATGTTCTAAGAATCTCCTGTCTCAATGTGTGTAAACACTGTTCCCCAATTGACCCCTGGAATAGCAATAAAGCAGCTTATAGCCAATTTGTGACAGGGGAGAGAATAGGGCTGTACTTCCTGCCAGCCAGGGGAGGAGGAATTAGGGAAGGAAGTAGGGGATTGAGCCACCAGAGAGGTTGAAAGGAAGTCAGTGGAGAGGATCTGGAGCAGAAAAGCTAAAGAGTGCAAGTATCTCTGGGATGTATTCTGGGAGGAAGCCAAATTAGCTTAGAGGGTGAAGAATATATTAATAACAGCTCAGTTCTTGTGCTGTGAGGCTTGTTAAAATAATACACTCCTGTCTCAATTATTTGTGTGATAGCCAGGATAAGAGAGTAACTGAGAAACAAACACAGTTTTATAAAATTAACAATTCATATAGTTCCTATGACCATGATACTAGCCTGGGACTGGGACTGCCCGCAGTGATCTGGGCCATCCCACATTAATCCTGAAAATGCGCCACAGGCTTGCCTACAGGCCAATCACATTGGTGCATTTTCTCAAAGTTCCCTCTCCCCGAAGGACTCTAGCTTGCGTCAGGCTTACATAAAAGTATCCAATACATACAGATACACACATACATGTACGTTCAATAAAACTTTCTAGAGAAAGAGTCGCTTTGATTCTTATCCCTTCACATGTGACATAATGTTCCCACCCACCAGATGTGAATGTGCCGGAGTGAGAATGTATCAGTTATTTGTCCATCGCTATGATAAAATATCTGACAGAAACAACTTTAAGTGTGTATGGGTGTGTGTGTGGCGGTGGAGGTTTCTTTGGCCATGCTGTTGCAGAGAGTCTCAGTCCATCTGGCAGAGAAGGTATGGTGGAGTTCATGTTTGTTGTTGTTGTTGTTGGGGCTCCTTTACAATATGGCTGATAAAAATAGAGAGCAATTCCAGAGCTAAGGACTGCCTTTAGTGAGCTCTGAAGGCTCCGTAGACATTTTCAGAGCGCCACCTACTGGAGAACTAGCTTCAGCGCACGCTCATGTTGTGGACTCCTGGTAACAGTGTCTAATTAGGGAAACTATGGGTTGTGTTGGTTAGCAGCACTGAGTGGTCCCTTGAATGAGAAACGTCCTGCATAGGCTCATGTGTTTGAACGCTTGGTCCCCAGTTGATGCGGCTCTTTGAGAAGGTTATGGACCACTTAGGAGGCAGAACTTTGCTGGAGAAAGTAAATCACTGAGGGGAACACACTGAGGACTTTATAGTCCCGCCCTGCTTCCTGTTCTGACGGTGGGCTTCCTGTACATGATGCAAGGTGATCAGCCAGCTTCCACCTCCTGCCATGAGCCTTTCCAGCCTGTTACTGTGTCTTCCCCACCATGGTAGATTCTATCCCCCTGAGGCTGTAAGCCAAAAGACCCCTTTTCCTGAGTTGCCAGAATATTTTACCATAACAACATAAAAGTAACTAAGAGACACACCCCACACCTCCTCAGGAAACCGGCTTGTTCTGTGACCTGCAGGAAGCCTTCATTCCAGAGGCATCCCTCGCAGATCATAGATACCTAAAGCAGGTCACAATGCATACAGCAGCTTTTATGTGGCTCATTCCTCCTGACCCAAAACCGTTTAGCTGTTTTTCTGGTAAAGATCCAAGGCAGCAGATTTGAAAAGGACCACCCCACCCACCTCCTTCTGCCCAGAATGCACTCAGTGTGCATATCCATCAATATTTCAGACTTGCTGTTCAGTTATTGATGGAGTGAAATGAAAGAGAATTCCTTAGCCTTCTCCCTTTCTCCGTGGCCTGAAAATAATCCCAGGCAGCAGCCCGGCTTGTGTGGCAGTGGTGTGGTGATTTGGAATGCCAAGGAGCTGAGGATGGATTTCTCTTCTGACCTTCTTGGAAGAAAGAAGACACTAGACCCTTGTGTTGAGGCCCCTGAGATGCTGGAGAGAGAGGCCTCAGCTGCTAAAGGGTCAAGTATACAAACACGAGGAGCTATGTTCATTCCCCAGAACCCATGTGGAACAGAAAAGAAAGCATGGCGGTATATGTTTCTAGTACAAGTATTGGGGGAGGCAGAGACAGGAGGATACCTGGGACACCTTGGCCAGCCAGCACAGCCAAATCAGTGAGCTCCAGGTCCCTGTGAGAGACACTGTCCCAGAAACAAGTTAACAGAGGAAGCTTCCTGAATTCGATATCTGAAACAAACACACAGATATAGACACACACACAGACATACACACACACATACCCAGAGAGAGGAGAAACAGAGATAGAGAGAGAGTTATTCTTTCTCCAGTCCCCCAGGATGAGGTTTGAATGCTGTCCTCAACTGTCATCCCCACTCATTGCTTGGGGAAGGCACAGGATATGCTCCCATGGAATGTTCACCTTCTTTGAAGCAGCCTCAGGAACCTTTCTCCCATTTGGAGTGACCACCTGTCTATCAGATGCTCTAACTATGTCACCTGATTCTCTGGGAGCAGTTTGTCACATGGTTGTCTTATTTCTTTCCTCTTGTCCCCACATCCTTTCTTACTGCTATGGAAACATGCTTCAGTTGGTTCTCCATCATTAACCCACCCCCTGATCCCCAGTTCCAGAGTCACAGCAGCCAGGAGGAACCAGACTTTTCCAGGAGAGGAAGCAGGAACAATGGTTGCTCTCCAGATTCCTTTCTATTTGGAACACAATACAACTCAGAAAGCTAAGGCAGAACGCTGAAGGAAGCAATTACACCACACAGCGATTTTAGGTGAGACATTGTCATCACAGTAGCTAGTTGCAAATGGTCTCTTAAAATAGTACCTGTGCTCTGTAAGAAGAGGCTGGAGCTTCAAGATGGTCAGCAAAGATGAACGCTCACTAGGACGATGCTCAGTTTCCCGTGGGACTGTTACTCTGCTCAGCTCTGGGAGAAAGCTAATTTCTACACGGAAGAGACTGAGGCCCCCACCTCTGGGCCATGACCGCAGGGGCTCGCTCACAGATACCTCTTCAGCTCACTAACAGAGTCTTGCTGAACTGTGGCACACTTGCACTCATACATGTGTGCATAATGCACACACAGCACAATAAAAAGAGATACATTCTCTTAAGTGGTTAAGACCAGGTCCTGTGTTGGGATGCAGCTCATCTTAGCACTTAAGTAGCTGAAGCAGGGGCATCGTGAGTTTGAAGTCATAGCGAGATGGTTTTATTTTCATTTCTCTTGCTGTGATAAAATACCCTGACAAGAAGCAATGCATAAAGGGTTTATTTTAGCTCACAGTTTCAGGTTTCCAGTCATCATAGCAAGGAAGTTAAGGCAGTTTGACATGAAACACACCATCTTCGCTGCCAAGAGCAGTAAGAAATGAATGGATGCATGCTTAGTGCTCAACATACTCTCTACGTTCACACAGTCCGTGATTATCTGCCCAGGGAATGGTGATGCCCACAGTGGGCTGTGTGTTCCCACGTCAGTTAATGTAATCATCACAGTCCTCCACAGGCCAACCTGATGTAGACAATCCCTCACTGAGACTTTCTTCCCAGGTGATCCTAGGTTGATGGAAATTGACAAAATGGTCACAGAGCTCATATCTCAGAAAGAAACTAGCTGCAAATGCACCAAGTGCTAGCTTCTTGTAATAACTCAGGTGAGAGGTGATGATGGCTTGGTTAGGGTGATGGCCGAGAAGCAAGGGGGAATGCATGATCTGTAAACTAATTTGGACAAAGGTCTAACGTATTGGGTGGAGACTGACTTCTAGGCTCTAGTCTGCATGGCCATGTGGAGCTGGTGTCATTTTCTCAAAGGGGGTGTGATAGAGTCACTCTCCATTGTCAGCCTGACTAGGTTTGGAATCACCTGGGAGACACACCTCTGCTCACATCTATGAAGGAGTTTCTAGATTGAGTTGATAGAGTAGAGAAGACCCACCCTGAATGTAGGGTAGGCTGGTCCTGGACTAAATACGAAGGTAAAAGTGAGTGACAATAAGGTTCATCTGTCTCTGCTTCATGACCGTGGGCGGATGCAATGTAAGCAGCTGCCCCATGCCCCTGCCACAATGACGGACTGTAGACTTTAAAAAGCTGAGTCAGAATTAATTAGTCGTTAAGTTGCTTTCACTGAGAAAAGTAAAAGCAAGGGACACCCAGGTGGGTGGGACTTTAGTATCTCCCAGATCAGGGGGATGCAAGACAGGGTTTGTACATTTGGTCTGTGTACGCACACATGAAAGGCAAGGACTGTGGTTGCACACTCCGGTACTGTGGGGGAAAGATGCAAGGGGTTCTAGGGGAAGATGGTTTCTGTGTGCTGTCAGAGGACAGCCTTTGAGTAGCAAGTGAGCCCAAGATGAGAAAGAAACTGCTAGAGGTAACATCTGAAAAAAAAAAATGCCGTCAGAGACGTGCTGTATCCTCAAGCAAGTTCTGCACAGATTCAGGTGAGGTTGTTTACGCACTGTGAACTGGAGTTCTGAGGTGGAAGCCCCTTTGGAGCATCAAGTTCAGACCATGGCACCAGGTGGCTGGGTCAGAAGCCTCAGCACACTGAGCCCCACCCGGGTCCCTGCTTAGGGCCTGAGACTCAGGCAGTACTGTGTAGCTTCCAGCTCCGTCCATTCCTGTGTCCTCTGGCACTGGGCTCCTTCTCAGGACTGGAGCTGATGACATTTTGACAAATGACATAGCCCTGCAGGAAAAAAAAAATCATTATTCCAACTCGACAGCCGCAGGCTTCCCCACGGCTGAACACATTTCCACAAGTTTGCCCATGAGCGGATAGGAAACCAGTTACAGATTCCAACCAGGAGAAACGATATTTTATTTTCTTATAATGAAATTTAATTTTTCTTTCCTTCCTTTTCCCCTTCTTTCCATCTTTCCTTTCTTTTTGATAGGATCTCAAACTAGGTAGCCTAGGGTGACTTTGAAATATTCATCCTACTCCTTCAGCCTCCCCAGAACTGAGAGGACTGGCGTGCATCTCCATGCCTGCCTGGGTGTTCCATCCCTATCCAAAGCAGCGGACAGCTTCATTTATGTCTAGCTGGAGTCTCTTGTTTCCAAGGTCCAGGGCTACAAAGAAGGGAGGTGGCAGGAGGCCAGGCATCTTGGACCCCACCTCATCTGTATCTCTTAAATCTTAAGTCCATGTGGGTGGTCCTGCATTCTTCTCTGGCTGCAAGACTCCCTATGGTACACTGGCCTCCAGTTCTGAGTTATCCTTGAGCATGTGGGAGACCTGCTGTACTCCGCTTTCTGGGCCTGGGAACTTCTACTCCTCACCCCTCCTCATTCATGGATACAGTTGCAGATGGGGGATCTCCAGAGAGACCCGGGTTGATTTGGAAGCTTGCAGGGCTAGAGGGACGGCTCAGCCAGTGCAGTGATTGACGTGCAAGCATGAACACCTGAATTCATTCTCCTGAACCCACTGTCAGAAAAAGCATATACATGTAACATCAGTTAATAAAGAGGTCAAAATTTGAGGAAGAGCATGGAGAGGTATATGGAGGAGGTTGGGTGGGAGAAAAGGGAAGGGAGAATTGATGCAATTACATAATAATCTCAAAAAAAGAAAAGAATTTTTAAAAACCCATGAGAGTGGTAGTTTGTGTATGTATCCCAGCACTGGGAAGGTGGAGATGGGAGGACCCCTGGGGACCCCTGGCCAACTATCCTAGTTCACACAGGGAGCTCCAGGCCAACGAGAGACCCTGTGCTGGCTAGATTTACATCAACTTGACATAAGCCGGACTTACCAGAGAGAGCTTGCTTCATTTGAGGAGATGCCTCTTTAAAAGATGGCTGCAGGCAAGCCTGTAGAGCATTTTCTTAATTAGTGACTGATGGGGGTGGGGTGGGGTGGGGTGGGGGGAAGGAAGACCTAGCCCAGTGTAGGTGGGGACACCTCTGGGTTTGAGGTCCTGGGTGCTATAAGAAAGCAGGCTGAGCAAGCCACGAGGAGCAGGCCAGTAAGTAGCACCCTCCATGGCCTCTGCATCAGCTCCTGCCTCCATGTTCCTGCCCTGTTTGAGTTCCTGTCCCGACTTCCTTCGATGATGAACATTGATATGGAAGTACAAGCAGAATAAACCCTTTCCTCCCCAATGTGCTTTTTGGTCATGGTGTTTCATCACAGCAAATAGAAACCCTAAGAAATACCCTGTCTCGAAAAGCCAAGTGGATGACTCCTGTAAAACAGCACCTGGATGTTGTCCTCTGGCTTCTACATGTACACACACACATACACACACATACATAGATATATGTGTGCACACATGCCCGCATGCACACACACACACACACACACACACACACACACACACACACACACACAAAGTTTCCTTACGCTTGTCTTACTAGTGACAAAGAATCTGAATAAAACATCTAAGGAGGTGTTTGTTGGCATCTGTCTTAAGAAGTGATACAGTCCATCATGGCAGGGAAGGCGTGACAGCAGAAGCATGGCACAGCTGGCCAAAGTGTCTGCAGTTAGGATGCAGAGAGAACACAGGAAGTGGGTGGGGCTATAAGACCTCAAGGGCTGCCCTCAGTGACTCACTTCCTCCAGTGAGGCTCTACCTTCTGATGGTTACACAGCCTTTGAAAACAGTGCCACCTGCTTGGGGGCCAAGTGTTAAAACACAGGAGCCTGTGGTGGGCACTTTGGGACCTAAGTCATGTGGTTTGAATGCCAACCTCTAAAAGGCAGTGACTATAGAAGAATTGATGACAGCATTCCTCACAGACATGGAACAGGTTTCTGCCTGACAGAAAGGACGACTTCCCTTAGCACATACCTGTGGTCACATATCAGAGCCCGCCCTAACTACCAGCTTCCTCCAGTCTCTATGAACATGCACCTGTTATGGGCATCACAGCCCCGTGCTAGCCTTCTGGCCCTTCTCACCCTGCTCCACTATGATAGGCCTCAGGCCCTTCCAGCTTCCCTTCCCCCACCCTGCAGCTACCTGATTCTTTTCATAATGGCCAGCCCTTTCCCTCACCACCCCCCTCTTCTCTCTCCACTGTCCTCTTCTTCCTGAGAGATACCCTGGCTATGAACCATCCGCTTCCCTTGCCGCCTAGCGTCCTGTTGGGCTCTCCCAGGGTGTCCTGGCTTTCCTGCCCTTCATACTTACAATAAGCCTTTTCTTTCAATGACACCCACAGAGCGGTCATTTCAGCAGTTTTATATGCCTCATTTACAGTGCCATGCTTCGCTCTGAGGTTGGTTGGGATGATACATGTGTGTCCACAGGCTGTTTCTGAAGATGCCTCTATGCCCAATTTCTAGTTGAAAATGAGTCCAACAAGAGGAATTTTTTCCCCTTCTTGCAACTGTTGTTTTTCATGTTGACTCTATCTTATAATAACAAGGGTAGTGACCACATTATTCCAACACAATAATTCACTGTTGTGCAAAAGCCTTGTAAGCTGTATTGTGCTTTACTACCTACATTCCCATTTGAGAGTCAGAAACACCTTGAGAACGAGGCAGGGTACATAGTAGCTATCCCTAAGAACTGAAACTCCTGCCTTCAGTCAGCAGACCTTCACTTTCTCAGTGTTTGAGTTCCACCAATAATTCTTTTCTAGTTTTGCAGTATATGGTCATGTGATTTTGTGGGTGTAGCCAGTTGGACTCTGGATAGCTGGGAAATGGATGCTGTCCCTCGTGCCCTTCAGTTCCAGGGCAAATCCTTCTTGAACATTCCTTGCCAGGTCATGGACATGTGAAAGGTATTCCAGTACCCAGAGTGACGGTCAATTTCACCATGTATCAGAGTCAGTGAGGAGCTTTTAAAGAATGATATATGTGACAACACAGAGAATTGCTTAATGATTGGTTTATTTTAATTAATTGGTTTTCATTTATTACTATTTCTGTTGTATTATTGTTGCTGTTATTATTATAGTGCATGTGTGTGTGCGCATGCCGCATACACTTGCCTACATACCTTTTGGGTCAGATGACAGCTCAGACGACAACTCTCAAGTGCAGGTCCTCTTCCTCTTTGTTGACGCAGGTTCTCTCTTGTTTCTGTGTCCTCCAGCCTAGCCGGCCAATAAGCTCTGAGTTGCTTCTATTGTCTCCAGCCTCTAGAAGTGCTGGGATTACAGATGCATGTCAACACATCCACCCAACCCTGGTCATCACACTTGTGTGGCAAGCACTTTTACCTGCTGAGCCATCTCCTTGGTCCCATTGATGTTATTTTTAAGCTCTGCAGGAGATGCTTCCGCATAGATAGTGTGGTGATTTATCTTGGCAGTCAGCTTGATGGGATCTGGAACCAACTAAGAGGCATGCCTCTGGGAGAGTCTGAGGGCATTTCCAGGAAGGGTGAAGTGAGGCAAGAAAACCTCGATGGTAGAGCAGCTGCCAAGAATGCCCCACTGAGGGGCTGGGGTGTGGCTCAGTGGTAGAGCACCTGCCTAGAATCCCCCAGTGAGGGGCTGGGGTGTGGCTCAGTGGTAGAGCATCTTCCTAGAATCTTCCAGGGAGGGACTGAGGGCATTGTTCAACAGTAGAGCACTTGCTGTGAAAACCTCCAATGAGAGTCTGGGGCCTGCTCAGTGGTGAACTTCTCTCCCAACAAATATGAGTCAGCTCCATCTCTAGCACTGGAAAATATGTATATTTCTACCTTGAAAAAGCTCAACAAATTTGAATCAATAATGTTCAGTATTTGTGAATGAAATCTACTAAAATTCTGCAAATGAATTATTTGTGCAGTTTTCCATATAGAGGACAATAATCTTTTGTTAGATTCTCGTTTGAATCCTATTTAGATTTTGTTTTTTGGTCCAGTGGGAAGCAGACACTAATGATCTTTTAGAGAGCAGGTTAATAATTCAATATGATGCCTCATGGACACACCCATACAAATGCATCATTGTCAATATTTTATAAGGTTTAGAGAGGGAAATGACACACAGCATTTTTTTTTTTCGCCATCATGTCGTCTGGAGAAGGCAAAGGCTCTTTACCTAATCAAGAAAGCCACTGGAGCTTTCTGTAGATTATACTGAAGCATAACTACTCAATACAGACAGCCTCGTGTTTTCTCTGTTGGGTTTCTCGTCTTCAATGGGCTTAAAGACACATTTGCATTTCACTGGATGTGTACAAAATTATGCTGATGTTGCTGCTGCAGCCAAACATAAAGTGTCATATATTTGAAATCTTTGATGCTTTTAGAAATGAAATTCATCAGAAAATGATTGATTCAAACTCAATTGAGAACTTCAGACTAATTTTGGATTTTTCTGCTCACCAAGGAAAACAGTAAGAGAGAAAGAGTGACTCTCGGTTTCCTGCCTTGGGAAATTCAGTGGATGGAGTGGGAAGACAATGAGTTTGGTCAGGGAGTCTAGAATTTCTGGTGTTTGCATGCATTTACAGAGAGAATTTGAGGCTAAGAAAGGTGTGGATATAGTCAGAGAGTGGTTCACACTTGTAATCCCAGTGCTTAAGAGGTGAAGTATGAGAATCAGGAGTTAAGGTCATCCTATATAGCAAGTTCCACAAGGCCAGTCTAGGCTATATGAGACCTTGTCTCACAGAAAAGGATGAGATGGATTTGTTTTGTAGCTAAGTCCTCTGAATTGAAACATGGCCTCCTAAGGCATGGAGGGAAACTCACATGACTAAGGAAATTTGCAAAGCTCAGGAAATTCATGAAACTTACAAGAGTCACAAAGATCCTCCTCAAGAGTATATAAGCAATAAACCATTGTTAAGGAGAAAAATCTTTCATGAAGCTACCTGAAAATTGTGCAGAGAGTTCCAGGGATGCAGCTTTTGTGGGTTGTCACCTATTCTGGGGTGGGTCTTCTGGTGATGCAACTGCCTTTGACTCACTCATGTCCCTGTAAATCACACCAACACACTCATTGGCTCACAAATCTGGACTTGTGGTGGATCCATTCTTTGATCTGTCAGCACCTTATTTTGGATCGATCAATGTTTTTTCCATGTCTTTTGGGGAAGTCACATGCAGGAGACATGGATTTGGTCATAACCAATAAACACAAAATTGTCGAAGCCAAAGCAATTGAGAAGTATACTGATAAGGAATCACTGGGCTGGGGAGGGGAATCAGGAAAACATGCAGACAGAGAAGAAAAGGGAGGCTACTGTGTAGCCCTACAGAATCTTGGTATAAGTAGAAGACTTAGAAGACCATGGCCAAATAGGTAGGCGGAAAACCTAGGGAAGACATTGAGCCTCCAAGATGACCTATGCTGTTAAATGCTTTATAATGATGAAAGTAGGAAGTAGATAGATCCTTGGGGTAAGATAGGTAGGATGAAGGACTCTAGGTTAGGAATAGAAACCTGGGCTCTCTGTGACATAGGCCAAAGAACATTTTCCTCCCCCTCCTCTTCTTCCTCTCCTCTTTTTCTTCCTGTCCCTCCTCTTGTGCCTCCTCTCTCTTTTTTCTTTAAACTACAGTTACTTATTTGTTTGTTTATTTATATGTATACCTACTTAGCATGTCCCAATCAGGGCCAGAGAACATGGTTCAGTGGTAGAGCACCTGCTTAGACTTCCTCAGTGAGGGGCTCAGGGTATGGCTCAGTGGTAAAGCACCTGCCTAGAATCCCCCAGTGAGGATCTGGGGATGTGGCTCAATGGTGAATTTCCTCCCACTCTGTGGGTACCAGGGGTTAAATTCATAATGACCTCAAATATTCTGTCATCTGGAGCTAAATGTGGAAAACTTAAGCTTGCAAGTTTGTGATTTTAAAAAAGGGACATAAAACTGACCTTGTGGCTCTGAGACAACCCAAACCTTATACCTCATTTCACCTGCCACACATCCACATCAGGGTGATGGAGGAGGGATAGAGCCACAGACCTATCGAGAATCTTTCCTGGTTTGACAGGTTCCCCACCTCTTACTCTTTCACCTAGTTAACATATACACGAAACAATCAAATCCTCATTTGAAGTACACAAAACACAGTCTTTTTGTTGGCAAAACACTTTCCAGTCCCTCTCTCTACTGCCAAGAGCTTTCTTTTCTGCTTAATAAAATCCACCTTGGGGCTGGAAAGATTGCTCAGCAGTTAAGAGCACTGACTGCTCTTCCAGAGGGCCTAGGTTCAGTTCCTAGCACCCAAGTCAAGCACAACCACCTGTAACTCCAGCTCCAGAGGGTTCAACTCCCACTTGTGGATTCTGTGGGCACCTGCGCTTACATGCACATGCCCACATACAAATACACACAATTAAAAAACAACTTTAATTAAAAAGAAAAGCCTCTTTCCTTGGCTCACTCTTCCTTGTTGTCTATATGCTTTAATATTCTTGCTTGTAAGACAGAATTCAAAGGAGAAGAAAACCTATAACAATAGAATGCAGAGGGCCAGAGGTTGGGAATGGTTCATTAACTTAGAATGTCATGTTTCAACCAAATGATCAGAGCTGAAGAAAGAAAAAGAATGACTGTGCTGTGGAGAGACTCTCTGTGTCATTTGAGAGGAGAGGGTGGGGTTGGAGAAGGGATGAGGAAGTTAAAAATAGAGCTGGATTAGCAAGTGAACAAAAGTGAGGAGTGGGGTAGGGCAACACTGAAACCCATCCCCCTTTCCCAGATTGTATGTGTACATAGGGCTGTATAAAGAAGCCAGGATATCTTTCTTCCTTTTAAAAAAACTGAAGCATGGTACTGGTCACTTGGTAAAGTCCTTGCCAAAAAAGCAGGAGGATCAGAGCCAGATGCCCAAGCCCATGCAAAGAAACAAGATATGTGGGGCTGGAGAGATGGCTCAGCAGTTAAGAGCTGTAGTTGGTCAGGGTATAGGTTTAAGTTCTTACCAAAAAGTCAGGTGGCTCTCTATAGCCAGTAACTCTAGTTCTGGGAGACCTGGTGCCCTCTTCTGGCCTCTGACGCATCTGCATGTCTATGTGCACACACACAAGTAATAAAATAAATAAATATTTTAATAAACTTTATAAATATATTTATATAATAAAATAAACTCTGTGGATATATATATTAAAGCAACAGGCCATGATGGTGTGTGCTTGGGGAGGCAGAGTCAGGCAGATTTCTGGGGATCACGGCTTGCCTGGCTTGGCCTAGTTGGCAAGTTCCAGATTAGTGAGAGACTCTGCCTAAAAAACCAACAAAAACCCAGCACAACCACCACCAGCAAAACCAAACAAGGTGGATGATGCCCGAGCAATAACATTGGAGTTTGTCTTCTGGCCTTCACATCCAAGCACATATATGTACCACCCACCCACACATGAATACAGTCACACTCATGCAAGCTGAAGCATGGCATGACATTTCCATGGACAAAGAGTTGATGCCCCATCCCATTGAGAGCATTGCCATGAAAATCAGTGATTTTTTTTTTTTTTTACTGGCTATAAAACCAGGCCGTGAGTGTGACCTTGGCCTCTGAATCCAAGTGACCAGCCCACATTCAGCATCTAATTACGATGCTCAGAGCCATGTGTCTCAGCTGTCTTTGGTCCAGAGAGGGAAGATGCTTCCACACCAGAATTACTCAGGATGCTGAAGGTGCCTCACCTCATCCAGCTGTGCCATCGATTGTCCCTCTCAGCCTCACACCTGCCAATAGCCCAAGTCTCGCTCAGCAGGCTGCTAATGTCTGCTGTGCTCGGTGCAGAGTTCCTGAAGCATCTTGAATAGCATCCCAGTAGTCCTGGGGCTGAATCAATGAGGCCCCCTCCGTAGAATACTGAGCGTGCTAGAAGATAGGCAGAGGGTCAAAGGAGAGGAGAGTGGGTGCTTGTGGGTAGGCAAGGTCCCTGGCTGGGCACTGGGGCACTGCTTTGCTTTTCCTGGGAAGATGCTGTGAAAGGTACAGATAACGGACCCAAGAGAGGCTTTATGTTTGTTTTTTTCCATTTTCATGTGTATATGGTATACGTGTTTGGGCACATATGCACACACATGGGCGTGTGTGTGAGTGTGTACTGTGTGTGTATGTGTGTGTTTGTGTGTGTGTGCATGCATGCATGCACATGTGGAGGGTATAGGCTGATGTTAGTAATCATCCTTAATTAATCACACTTCTACCTTATTCACTGATGGAAGGGCTCTCGATCAGACTCAAGGATATAATTTGTCTTGCCAACCAGCATGCTCTGAGCTGAAATCAGAGGTAGGCTACCATGTTTGCATGGGTTTTAGGGACCCAAACTATGACCTTCATACTAACAGTAAGCACTTTAACTATGGGGGGCATTTCCCAGCCCTGGGGAAGCTTCTGTGCTCACGTGAGCAGGATATATATGTTCTGTCAGGGTGAGTTATGTTGCTAGAGCCGATTAAGGGTGGCTTCAAGGGCCAGGGCTGGGAATGTGGCACAGCTGGTATCGTGCATGCATGAGCCTCAGGGTTCACTCTCCAGCACCAGGGGGACAGGAGGGGTACAAATCTGATTACACAGTAAGCCATGCTAGTTGATAGAGGCGCTAAACTTCTCAACAACTGGCCTGAGACTTCCTCACTATTTCCTTTTTGGCTTTCTTCCAGAAAGATGGCATTTTAGCTGGTGAGAGGGGGTCACACCCATAATGCCAGCATTTGAAAGGTGAAGTAGGAAGATCTGGACATATAGCAAGATCCTGTCTCAAACCAAAACAAATGAAAAGTTAATAATCAGCTAATTAACTAATTAATTGAATGAATGAAGGGAGCTAGGAGATGGTCAATAGACAAAGTGCTTGATATGCAAGCATGAAGACCTGAGTTCGGATCCTCAGAACTCACCGGGAAGCCAGTCTAACTGAAGAAGTATGTTCCAGGTTCAATGAGAAACTGTGTCTCAGAACGAAAAAGCAATCAAGGAAGATAAAAGATGCCTAAAGTTCATTTCTGGCTCCCACATGTGTATTTACACATGCATCCATGAACATGCATACAAACATGCATGTGTGTGCTGACAATGAACACACACACACACACACACACACACACAAGTGGGGCTTGGTACTGCAGCCCTGGGAAGCAGAGGCAGAGAGATCATGAATTCAAGGCTTGCTTGAAACATGAAGTGGCTTCAAGGCCAGCCTGGACAACTTACTGAAACTTTTCCTCAAGAAAAAAAAAGTATATGTAAAAGATAAACAAGATATAGCATACTAGACTCAACCTCATGCAGCGATGAACCTGTGAATGCTCTGTGCACAGCTGCTGTTAGCTCTCCTCACTGAAGCCTTCACTTTGGAAACTACTTTGCTTTTCTGGCAAGGGTCCCCCCCTCCTCCCAAAAGTTGCTAAAGGTTACATGTCTGGAGGGGGTGAGAGAGGTTCAGCAGACAGCAGCACTTGCTGACCCTTCAGAGGACCAGGCTTTGGTTCTCAGCAGCATGGACATCCAGATCATGGCATCTGATGTTCCCTTCTTGCCTTGGCACCTGTACACACATGTGCATTCACACACACACACACATGCACACACGCACACACGCATTCAATATGTGTACTGGGAACTGAACCCCAGTTCTCTGCAAGCAGCTCTTAACTGATGAGACATCTCTGAGTCCCAGAACAACTTTTGGAGAGGGAATGGAGAAAGATTTAAGTCTTAACAATGCTCTTATTTCCTTAGGCAGTAATATCAGGTTATAGTTTAGTTTTGTTTATAGTTCTGTTTGTGAGCTTATTTGTTGAACTTTATCACACTTTAGTTACTCGAGTCTCTGACGGCACATGTACATGCCACGGTTTGCATATAGAGGTCAGAGGACAGCTTGGGGAGTCAGTTGTCTCTGTCCACCATGTGGGTCCTGGGGATTGAACTCAAGCCATTAGAGCTGCTGGGAAGCACATCTACCCACTGAACTATCTTGTCAGTCTGAGCTTAATTGTGGTAAAGGTCTTTTCCCTGCCAGTCTACGAGAGAAAATAAAAAGCTACTGGTGTTTTCAGCAACGTCTAACCAATAACAGTCCAGACCCTGGCCCAACTAGAGTGTTCACAGAAGGCCAACTTAATACCTGGCACATTAGGTACTCAAGAAACAAACATTCGTTTTGAGGGGTTAGAGAATTGCTGGACTGCCTTACAGTGTAGTCTTCCTCCTAAAAGTCATTATGCTCTACATGTGTCTAAGGGAAAGAGGACACATATTCTAACATATCTGAGGGGTAGGAAGATACCTCAACGCTGCGCAAGCATGAGGACCTAATTCATATCCTCCAAATCCATGTAGAAGCAGTGCAGCTTACGCCTGGAAAGCTAGTGCTCATAAACTGCGCTAGAAGGTGAGACAAGACCATCTCCGTAAGCTCTGGCCAGCTAGCCTCGCATATGCAGGGTGAACAAAACACCCCGTCTCAAGGATGCTAGGAGGTAAGAACTGACTCTCAAGGCTGACCTCTGACTCTCCCATGTATGCCTCGGCCACACTTGCACATTTACACCACCCCCTACACATGTGCATATCATAGTCATATATACGATTTAAAAACTAAAATAGCTAAGGAGCACACATGCCCTTTAAAATACTATAGGCTGGCACAATGGCTCACTCAATAAAAAGTTAAGCCTAATGAACAAGTTCGATATGCTAGGCCTACATAATAGCAGGGGAGCGCCAGCGGAAGAAAATTGTCTTCTGACATACACACATTCACACACTCACACACACATACACTCACACACACAGTTTTAAAGGGTCATGCTTAGCTGAGGAATGGAGTATACTTTCATGTCTTCAGGTGTGTCTTAGGGGACCAGTGACTGTTGTGTCAGAACGAGGCCCCATTAAGATGCTGTACCACCAAGCTGTCTGGGGAAGTATCCAAGTCCATGCCAAGGCTCATTCCTCACCTTTGTCATCTGTTTCCCAGACAGGGCTTCTCTGTCTGGCTCAGGGATGGAATATGAATCAGGTCATCCGTGGTCTCCTGAATTCATCATCTCTCCTTCAAATTGATTGTATACCTTAGAGCTGTTGAGTTGGGCCCAGAAACTCTAGAATCTGTTTTCTAAAAAAGTAATTTTCCAGCTTAGGAAAAATATTTCCTCTGCTCAAAGAGGGACAAGAAGAGTTAGCAAAGGGCTTGTTAAAGCTGTGAAGTCAGGGGGTGGGGAGATTGTCCATTGGGCAACACGCTTTTCATGCAAACATTAGGGCCTGAGTTCAATCCTCAACAGTCATGGAAAAGCTGAGGACAGCAATTGTAGGCTGCAGAGACCAGAGGAGCCTGGGGCTCACTGGTTGACCAGTTAACCAAATTGAAGAGCTCTAGGTTCAGTGAGAAACCCTGTCTTTAAAAACAAAGCAAAATAACAACAACAAAAAAACCAGAATGGGACAGTAGCCTCTGACCTTCATATGCATGTGCACACGTGTGCACTCCCTCACACATGCATGCAGACTGCACTGTTGGGGGGTGGGGGACGTGTAAAGAATATCTACGTACTAAGCAGTGAGCTGAGGTCCAGGCGGTGGAGGGAGAGCAGGCGGCATCGTGTGGCCCGGGACATCAGGAGTCGTCAGGGACACCGCTATAAGGTTTCAGTTTCTCCAGCAGCATTTTCATCTGAAAGATGAACAGATGAACACAGATGCGAGCTTTCTCAGGTGGGTTGCAGTGACTGGAGACAAGGGAATTTAGTCTGAAAAGGGACAGAATCAAAGACCGTTAAGTGTACTAGAGGGAAAACAGAGAAATCAAGGGACGAGGCGTTTCCGCGTAGCCTAAAAGCAGAGCGGGCTGAGGAGGAGGCGCAGCCACGGCTTGAATCTGAGCCGCTGTACCCCCCATCTGAGCATTTCCTCTTCAGTGAGCGGTGCTGTTTTGAGAGGCTGTGGAACACTTTGGGAGGTGAAACCTAGTAGGTCTCCAGGGGTGCTTTTGCAGGACACACCCAGTTCCCAGCCCCTTCCTTATGCTCTGTTTCCTGTTTGTCATGAGGTAGTTTCCATTCCTACAGCCATGATTTCTTGCCCAAGTCCATGGCGCTAAGTGACTGAACACTCTGAAATTGTGATTTAAATAAATGTTGCCTCCTAAGGTTCTTGGATATTTTGGTCAAAGCTATGCAAAAGGAACTAGTGCAAGCTGTTACCTGTTATAGATGTATAGTCACACACATTCATTTGCATTAAATTTACATAATGTATATGTGCAATGTATATTTACATACTTTCAATATGTGTGTTTGCAAAATATTTAAAAAGTATATATTTTTAATATATGTATGTAAATGTATCCTGCTATTTATATATTTATATACTTGCATAATATGTATATTTGCAGTGTATTTCTATAAAATGTATATTCATAACATGCATTTATATATGTGTGATATATACTGACTAAATATGTCTGTGATGTATCTGTGTATAAATGTATACACTTATATGTTTACAATGTTTATATTTATTTACAAAATATACACATGTGAAAATTCCTGATTGCATGGTTCAGTGATAGAGGGCCTGTTTAGAATCCCCCAGTGAAGGACTGGGGTACAGCTCAGCAGTAGAATACTTTCGTAACATAATAAGGTTTTTCCACCCCCAATACTGGTAATAAAGAAACAGTAAATAAATGAATACATTAATTAATCACATTGAAGAAGCCAATATGAAATGGAGTTAAGCTCAGAAATAAGAGTGAAAATGAGTTCAGGCATGCAGATTTGGGAGAGGCAAGCTACTCCCCTTGATGCCTGTAGCCTTGTTTTGGTGACCAAAACATCTGTATAAACACAAGCATCTCTAATCCAGACATCTGAATCAACGAAGCCGAATGTCTGCTCCTGGCAACATGGAGAAAATCCTCTCCAGGACTGTCTGTACATTGCAAGGCGTTCCAGAAGAGTTCTGTGGCTGAAGGCCTGGGCTGCAAGGTGGGAGTGGGTGGTGGGGAGAGATTCCTGGCAAAGTTGTTTGGGGGCCTGGAATTTCAGCAAATGCTGTTTTCAATTACCCAACTATTTGCTAGCAAACAGATGTTTGACATCACATAGCTAGGACATGACAATACTGGGCCGAGTTTTCCACACAGCTGGTGGGAATGAGGAAAAGGTCCAGAGCAGCCATTTGGGAGTATTCTGTGAATATTCTACAAGCCTGGATCCTCTTCCTCCTTCTCCTTGTCTACACCCATCAGTATCTTCTACTGGTAAAGGAATGTTATTCTCAGATCTCTGACCGTTCTTTTTTCCCTATGGCTGCCCTGGTCACCCTTGTCTTCTATTTAGTGGGTCAGAGATTGAGGAAAGTAGCCACTATGGACAGGCCTGGAGTATGCATTGAGCTCAAAGACTGCCCTCTTCACTAGGAAACGGTACTGGCTTGGAGATCTCGTCATACAAGGAGTCCTGGCACTGGTGGCACAGTCCTGTTAGCTTAGCTACTTGGGAGGCTAGGTGAGAGGATCACAGTTCAAGGCCTGTCTGGGCTCAGAGTGAGTTCAAGGCCGGCTTGGTCTATAGAATGAGTTCAAAGCCAGGCTGAGCTATAGAGTGCATTCAAGGCTTGCTTTGGCTACAGACTGAGTTCAAGGCCTGCCAGGGCCATAAAGCCTGCTTGATCTAGAGAGTGAGTTCAAGGCCAGCCTTAGTTACAAAGTGATTTCAAGGACTATAGAGTTAGTTCAAGACTAGCTTGCTCAACCTTACCAAGACTCTGTCACAAAATCAGCTGAGGAAAGAAAAAGAGGGCTGGAGATACCACTCAATAGCCTAATGTTTGCTTAGCACATGTGAGGTCCTAGGTTTAGTCTCCAGCATCATGAAAAACCCATCTGAATAATTCACCTAGTTGCCTGGTGCCTGGTGGATCCTTGGAGTGATGGGGGTGTTCTACCCATGTGCCTATCACCTCTAAGCTAAAATACATAGCAACTTCAAGAACCAAAGCTTTACATTTTTAGAACCCAGGACTGCCAAATTTAAACTGTTAAAAGAAAATCAAATATAGAATCTCAAGGGGGAATCAAAACAAATACATGAAGAGATGAAACTCCCAGAAACCTCTGGGATTGAGGTCTAGAAGCCTCATGATTGAGCTTTTCCTATGTAGAAAAGGGAGGGAGGGAGAAAGAGAGAATGAGAGAGAGGGAAATAAGTTACCTATATTTCTAGTTCAGGCTACTTATGAAGGAATAAGCAGGTTGAACTTAAAGCAAGGATGAGGAGAAAGAGTAAAAATTAGAACAGAAATCAATGACGTTGAAAAGTGCATGCCTGTCATCCCAGCATTCAGGAAGCTGAGGAAGGAGGATTAGAAGTCTGACTTGGATACATAGCAAGACTGTCTCAGATGTCTTCTGGATGGGTTTTTTATACTCATATTTTATTGTGCCTTATCGAGCTCTTGCTATGTGAGTGGAGAGAGAAGAGGGAAGATTAGAGGAGAAAGAACCTTTTAAATAGGATCTGTTGTGACCCTGTTACAGGACAGTTAGTTTAAACTGTCAGCTTGACACTATCTAGAATCAGCTGGGAAGGGAGTCTCAATAAAAGGTTGTTTGGACCTGGTTGGCCTATGAGCAACTTATGAGGGGTTAGTTTGATGATGTTGATTAAGGCAGGAAGACCCTTCCCAATGTGGGTAGCACCATTCTCTAGGCAGGGGATCCTGGGCCGTACAACAGTGAGAAAACCAAGCTGAGTATTAGCATTTATGCATTCATTTATAGCTTTCTCCTTGATTATGGATATAATGTGACTAGAGTTTGAAGCCTGCCTAAGGTTATACAGAGAGTAAGATTGTCAAAAAGAGAGAGCAAAGGCAGGGAGAGAGGTGGGGAAGAGGGCAGAGAGAGGGAGAGGGAGACAATAGAGAAAATAAAAACTGGTTCTTGAATTGTATCTATAAGTTCCCAGAAGTGCATAATGCCTCCAAATGCATGTGGAACTTTAAATTTAAATTTGGAGCAAGGGCTCCAACCAGATCTCTGTCTACAAGATCTCTCATCTCAGGGTGTGAATTTCACTTGTGTGTGTGTACGCACTTGCACTTTGATGTGTGTATTTGAGCACTCAAATGGAATTCAGGGGACTGCTTACCAGAATTGGAATTCCACTATGTAGGTTCTGGGATCGAACTAAGGCTGGCAAGCCTGGCAGTGAGCATTTTTACCTACTGAGCCATCTCCGCTGGCTTTCCTTTCTTTTGTGATTAGATATTTTTCTTGTTGATTTGGAAGTGCTATCTAAAGGCTTAAAGAACTAGCCATTTGCACATGTGAATAATTTCTGCACAGTGTACCTTTATTTTTTAGAAGTCTGTTCATTACATTTATTTGCCTTCTATGCTTTCGGGATTTGTGAGTAACTCAGTAAAATCATGGCAGCTTAAAGACTAGGAGATGAAATCTTTCTTTTAATTCTTTCATTGTTTCATTTTTTACCTAAATTTTTTAAATGCTTCTAAACATGGTTTCACATTCCTTTAATCATAGCATGTGTGATACAGAGGCAGGTGTGTCTCTGTAAGGCTGCAAGGACAGCCTGGTCTCCATAGTAAGTTCTAGAACAGCTAGGGCTACATAGTAAGATCCTGTCTTAAATATTTTAAATCTATTTTTAGTTCATTTTTATATAAACAGTGAGTAAACTGGTCTGGAAAGATGGCTACTAGATGAATGTGGCTATTGCCTAGCCAGACAGACTGTTAGTTCAATATCCCAGGCCACAGTAGATACCTGACTACTCTTGCAAAGCATCTTCTGACCTCCTCATGTGAACCATGGTAGTGCTAACCCACACAGTACACATAGGATATAACAACAATGAAAAATTAGTTGCATGTAAGTCATTGAATTAACTAATTCATTATCTTGTTAATTAGTTAAATAATTAATTGATTTTGTGATGCTGGGGATGGGACCCAGGGCCTTGCTCATGCTAGGCAAGGGTTCTACCTCTGAGCTACATGCCCATTCTCTTCAACATCTTCACCCCCAACACCATCATCATCATCATCACCATCCTGAACCCCATACTCATCATTATCATCATGTTCATCTCCAACATTTTCTTCAACATCATCACCACCACCACCATCATCATCATCCTTACCACTATTATCATTATCCTCATTCTCAACATCATCACCATCATTATCATCCCCATCCCTATCTTCATCATCATCATTCTTAACATCATCATCACCACCATCATCATCATCCCCATCCCTACCACCACCACCACCATCATTACCATCACGTATTAATGCTGAGGATGGTACCCAGAGCATCACATGTGCTAAGCAAGTACTCCACCACTAAGATACATCCCTGGCTAACATCTTCTCCTTCTTCTTCATTTTGTGATGCTGGGCATGATACCTGGGACCTTGTAGATATTAGGCAAGTGCTCTAACACTGAGCCACATTCCCAGTCCCCAAGTCCCTGATTTCTAATGTTCTTATTGAACACCTAAAAAGCACATACTACCTACTTCCCCTGACACACTGTGTTACTTTAGCATGGAATAGCAGGGCCAACTAATCACGGACTGAAAGTGTGAGCCAAAACAACCTTTCGTATTTAAGTTGTTTATCTCAGGTATTTTGCCATAGTAACAGAAAGCTGATTAAACAGATTTTATTATCCATAAATGTTGGCAAGGGCCTCCTTGGTTCTACTGTCAAGGTATATGAAAGCACAGCTCAATTCCTGCAATCTTTCTTTTCTTCTGTTTTGTGGTCATCCCTACTCTTTCTGCATCCGTGTAGAAGCAACAGGACTAATGGTGTGCTGTGTTCTGCTGCTAATGACATAATTATGTGCTTTTAAGATCAGGTCAGAAAAAACACAAGCTAGGCTGGAAATAATCAAATCCAGGCATTCAGGGAAAGAGGTCCAAAGATGTGTTCACCGAGGTCTCTTGGGCTCCCAGCCCAGGGCTCAAAGCCATAAGACCAAGGCCAGGCAGCAGAATGAAAACGAAACTGCCTCCAGACTGTTCAGTAAATAGAGGGGCATTTGAGGAGAGTGCACCAGCCATCCCAGACCAACAGTGTAGGGCTCAGCTACCAACCAGTGGAGAAAACCACGGCCAGCGTTTAAGTGGCACCAAGAATGTTACTGGGACCTTCTTCTGCCTCAAGGGAGCCCTTGTCTGAAAAGGTTCTCAGGCTAGTGTGAATGTCTTTACCATGGTGAAGAAGAACAGAGAGTTCTTAGGGACACGCTCACCTGCTAGTTAGTCACACTGCACAGGCTCCTTAGCCAATGGCAGAATGAGAACCTGAAGCAAGTACCTAGTCTTCAGGGCCTGAAGGAAGTTCTTTGCATTGTGGTTGATTCCCCCTTAAACACTGGTCTGCTACATAAATTCCTTCAGCTAAGAAAGCAAGGCGAATACTGGCTTCACTTTGGAAAAACTGTCAGCCATTCAGTTTCTATAGTGTGACTGAGCTTTTCTTATGAGTGTGTGCGCCCATGAGTGTTTCTACTACATGCGAGGGTATATAAGCATGTTTGCATGTGCCCAGGAGTCCTGTGTATGCAGATGTGTGTGGAGGCCAGGGGTCAGCATTGAGTGTTGTTACGCTTGCTCCGTTCCAAGGCAGGGTGTCTCACTTGGAACTCGACATTCACCATTAGGCGGCCAGTGAGCCCCAGGGCCCACCTGTTCCCCTTTCCAGCTCTGGGATTACAAGCACGGGCACCATACCAGGCTTTCTTTTTTGAGATTTTTAAATTTTTATTTGATGTGTGTGTGTGTGTGTGTGTGTGTGTGCACCGACACGTAAACTCATGTTCTCAAGAGGATACTAAAGCTTGTAAGAGTTGAAGCATCAGTAACTGATGGCAATTCTGGCTCCCTGGGCTTGGAGTGCAGTGTGCACACTAAGTAGTGATGGTCCATTTTCCAGCCTTGCTAAGAGGCTATCCAAATCACCTGGGCCTGAACAAACTCCCCTCCACACAGGTGAGAAGGCACAAGCTAGTCAGAGATGGCCAATCACCCCAGACACCAAACAGACTCTCTTGTTGGGACTGTGTGGGATTCACAAGTCTGACAGGTGGCTTGTGCTCTGATGGACCCTATGCATGTCTGGAGAGGCAGAAAAGGGCAGGTTTTCAAAGGTAAACTGGGAACGGTTACACAAGTTACACATCTTTATTTTTAAATAAACTTTCATGCCTACAGGGTTAATAACAGGAGTTTGGACAGGCCGTTGCTGGACAGATGTCCTCACACAAGGGTGTGTGTATGTGTGTGTGTGTGTTTATGCCTGAGAGTATGTATGTGTATCATATGTGTGCAGATACCCACAAAGGCGAGAATAACGTGTTGGATCCCCAGGGCTGGAGTCACAGGTGGTTGTGAGCTTTGTGATAGGGGTACTGAGAACAGAATTCAGGTCCTCCGTGAGAGCAGCAAGTGCTCTTAGCCACTGACTAGCTCTTTAGCCCTAAGTTGTGACTTTTGAGAGACTGTTATAACCTTCATTGTGAGCATGTGTGTGTGAGCTACTTGACTTTATTTATGGCTGCTTGACCTCAGTGTGTTCAGGTTAGGTGTAGGTACATCTTGATCCTGTCATCCTACAGCTTCCTACTTTTTATTTGCTTACAGACTCACGGAGACTCTTATACCCTTACAACTCTGGAAATCATTGGAAAAAACAGACCTGTCTCAATAATTCCATCAGAAGCTGATGGCTTAAGGAGAACAGCTTTGGGATGTCGTGAGCCTTTTTTTTTTTTCTTTTTTAAATGCAGATGCTGGCACAGCTTACCAGTAGAGTACCGGCCTAGAATCCCCCAGTGAGGGGTGGGAAGCATAGCAGTAGCCCTTTCTTAGAACAGGTACAGCCCTGGGTTCAATCATGAGTACTGGAAGAAAAACAATGGAGGAAGAAGGAAGAGGAGAAAGCCACAGCTTCGGGGAGCTGAGGAAGGTCTGAGACATCTTCCCACGCAGGCTCCAGTGCCCTTGCTTTGTTTACAGGACAGGTTTGTAATGTGGGGCCTAGAAATGGAAGATTTATTTATGGAAATCTGAAAGGAGAGTTAATGAGGCCAGAGGTCCTCTTGTTTTATTCTAGAAGCACTTTCTACTCCCAGGAAATTCTTTGCTTCTGAAGATCCTCCAGGACTTGGATTTCATTAAATATCCAGGAGACAAAACTTCTGTGTTTTGTTTGTTTTGCTTTGCCTGAGACAGGGTCTTGCTCTGTATTCCAAACTGGCCTTGAATTTACAATGTCCCTCCCTCCACTCCTGGGTTCTGGGCTGGCAGGGCCCGCAGCACCACATCTGGTCTGCAAAACAATTTCTACTCATCTGCAAGATTTGTATTCTTTAAGGGCCAAATTAGTAGCTGTCAACTGTGGCTTCTAGACCAGTAGCATTGATAAGATCTGGAAGGATGCTTGAAATGATGAAGCAGCTGGATTTGTGGGATGGCTTATTTGGCAAAGTCCTTGCTTGCCTGGCAATCATGAGATTCCAAGCTCAATCCCCAGAACCCACAGAAAGAAGCTAGGCACGGTGGTGCACATTGGTAATGCAGGACTTTGGGAGCTGGAGATAAGTGGACCCCTGAGGCCCTCTGACCAGCCAACCTTGCTACAACAACAAACCCCAGGTTCAGTGAGAGACCCTATCTCAGAAAACAATATAGAATAGCATCCTGAGGCTTGATACCCAAGGTTGATCCCTGACCTCTTGCAGGCATATGTACATATGCACATGCACCTGTTCACACTTGCACCTGCCAACATATATTCGATGTACATACACACACAGTGTAATAAAACTACCAGTGAGACTGCATTCATACTCAGCAGCCAACACTGCCTCAGTAGGTGAATTGGTCTCCCAGGGGTCAGGGGAAGTCATCTTTGTTTTTATGAAAGATGGACAGACATGGAAATTTACTGAGAACCTCACCAAGGCCACATGTGGTGATAAGTGCTTTATATAGCACTTTCAAAGAAAGGGGAACTCAGAGGTCAGTCACCAACCTGAAGAGGCACAGCTAGAAAGCACTGAGTTTGGCATGTGATCCAGACTGCGTGCTCTCTACGGCTCTTGGGTTTCTGTTAGAAAGATGGTGTGGTGTGGTGGGTACGCCTGTCATCCCACACTCAAGAGGTGGAGACAGGAGAATGAGGAATTGAAGGTCAGTGTCTGCTACATGGTGAGTTTGGTCTACAGGAAACCCTGTCTCAAAAACCAAAACACAAAACAGGGTTATTCTTCCCACCGTTTCTTAATCTGTGTTTTCCTAATGGCTCTTATTTCAGTGTAACATGCTTCTTGTTGCCTTAAAAGAATATTTAAAGAATTTCTCAGCTTTGACTTCTACAGTGCTAATGATCACTAGATGTAACATATATAAACAAAACCTTTTTGAAGTCCTCAGTAATTTTTAAGAGTGTAAGGAAGTCTTGAGACCAAAAATACTTTAAAACATCTCCTCTTTTCTGCTTCCTTCCCCTTCCTCCTCTTCCCTTTCTCCCTCCTCTTTCTCCTTCCTCCTTCCCCCTCCTCCCTCCCCCCTCCTCCCCTTCACTTACCCTCCTCCCTTTCCTTTTCCTCCTCCTTCCCTCACCCCTCCTGCCTTTCTTCCTCCTTTCTCTTCTCCTTCCTTCCTCTCCTCCTTTTTCTTTCTGAGCCTTTCCTTTTTCTTCCTCTACCCTCTTCCTCTCTTCCTCTCTCCCTCTCTTCCTCTCCTTCCCCTCCTCCCTTTTTTCCACCCCTTCCTCCTTCTATCACCCTTCTCCCTTTCTTCCTTCTTGCATTCTTCCTCCTCCTTCCCTTCCTCTTCTCCTCTTCAGCTCCTTCCTTTTTCCAGCTTCCTCTCGTGGTTCCCTTTATTCTGTCCCACCCTTCCTTATCCTCCTGGACTTCCTCCTCAGTTCCAGCAGCTTCTTTCTGGTCAGGCTGGGATCTGCTTGATGGAGCACAAGGGTGATGTAATTCAAGCCCCTTCCTGGCAAGAGGAAGCAGGAGAGTGAGATGATGTAGAGGGAAAAAAATAAAAAAATCCTACTTGATGCTGACTTGGCAATTACCTTCCAGTTAATTAGCACCTCGAGACTTGTTACTGTGTTTTGGAGGGGCCTTCTGCTCTCTGGGGCCAGCAAACTATACCTCCCTTGGGGAATTCCAGGGTCAGGGCAGGAGGGCAGCCCTCCTGTATGAACACCACATTTCAAGGTTCTGTTTCCTTCCCTCAAGACATCAGTTTCAAGAAGGAGAACCCTAGCCATGAGCTTTAGGATGCAGCCCTCCCTCTCACTCAGATGCATCCTAGTTCAGTTGTAGGAGAAAGAATTGGTGGGGAGGAGGGGAAGGCAGAGAGTGGAGGGGAGAGCAAGCTCAGGTGTGAGCGTGTGTGTGTGTGTGTGTGTGTGTGTGTGTAGGGCAGAGGACAACCTTGAGTCTTGAGCCTCAGGAGCACTGTCCATCTCCTTTGAGACAGTGTCTGCTATTAGTCTGGAACTCACCAAGTAGGCTAGACTGGCTGACTAGGAACGCTCGGGGATTCCCCAAGCCTCTTCTCTGCCTTGTGAGTGCTGGGTCATGAGGTCCATTCCAGGCCTGTAGAAAAAGTTTTTTTTTTTTTTTCAAATAACATTTTTATCTAGTTTTGTGTGTGTGTGTACCAGGATAAGTGAAAGATAACTTATAGGAGTCCGTTTCCTCTACCATGTGGGTCCCAAGACTCAATCTCAGGATTTCAGGCTTGATAGCAAACACCTAAATCCACTGAGTCATCTTACCTTCATCTGGCTTTTAAACATGGGTGAATGTTTCAGATGGATCAACCAGGCAGGTTCCCCATCCCCCTGCCTGTAAAGCAAGGCTCTTACTCACTGTGTCATCAGATCCCAGAACTAATGACCTTCTGAATCTGACTCACAGGATGGCAACTGGGCGGTGCATATGGGAGACGTGCCTGATACCACTGAGGACATTCTGTATGTTCAAACTTTTGGTTCCCAACCTAATTCTCTCTGTAGCTGTAGCGCCAGACCTGCCTTCAGCGTCTCAGGGAGGGAGGGCAGTATTTTGGGGGAGACAACACTAAGCAAAGCACAGAGTAAGAGGAGAATTTCACAGGGAAGAGACCCAAATGTCCCCAAGGAGGCTCCAGAACTAAGAAAGAACACCCATTTTAGACTACAAAGTTCATGGCTCTTTGATGGATGTAGTAAAATAAAGTAAGAATATTTTGCATATCTATAATTTGAGGGGGGATAGAGAGAAGTAGATTAAGTAACACAGTTTTATTCATTTTGTCCCCATGGAAGAGTATCTGAAACTAAATAGTTCATTTTTATTTTTGAAAGATTTATTTTGTTTTTATGTGAATATGCATGGTTATTTGTAGGATGGCTATAGAAAGAAAATTCGGATGTATTTATTAGCTTATCCATAATTTTAGGCTCGTATAAAAATATGTAAGTATATCTTGATATGTGCTCCTGTACAAAAATACCCAAGGGTGAGTACTCTGTAAAGAAAGGAAACTTATTTTTCACAGCTCTGGAAACTGAGATGCTCAAGACTGAGGTACCAGCAGATTTGGTGAGGTCTCTGTTTGCAAAATGGTGTCTTGCATTCTGTGCCTGGCGAGGGAGGAATACAGCATCCATCTCTCAGTCAAGACCTCTCAAGAAGCTGGACCCTTCCAGTTCAACCATCTTCCAAAGTCCCGCACCTCCCAACATTGTTGCACTGGGGATTGAGTATGAGGGTAACATTCCGGAGAAGACCAAATCATTCAAAGCTCATCATAGCTGTGTCGAGAAGTTGAGACAGTTTGGTGGAAGGCTTGTCAAGAAAGACTTCTTGGAGAAAGTTATCAGTGAGCCTGATGTCAAAGAATAAGCCGTAGTCACCGAGATGAAGAGAACAAAGTGGATGCCAGACAGAGGAGATGCCTCAGTGTGATGGTTAACAATGAGAGTCAACTTGAGTGGATTTGGATCCACCTAGGAGGCACACCACTGTGAAGGTGTTTCTTAATTTTTAAACACAAGATTAATTTCATTTTAAGTATGTGTATGTGTGCACGCATGCACATATATACATAGGTGTGTGCCCACTTTGGGTGTAGATTCCCATGGAGGCCAGAGGTGTAGGATGCCCCAGAGCTGGAGTTACAGGTGTTTCTGAGCTGTCTGATGTGGGTGCCGAAAATCAAACTCAGGTCTTCCGAAAGAGCAGAAAAAGGTCCAAACTTCTGAGCCATCGCTCTACCTCCAGGTTATATATATATTTTTTAATGAATAATTAGTTGATTTTGTGTATGTGGTATATCTGTGCATATGTTTTTATGTGTGTACATGTGTGCACCTGCAGATGCCAGACACTGACACTGTCTTCTTAGTTGCTCTAAACCTTATGTTTTGGGAGATGGGGTTTCCTCCCTGAACCTGGAACTTATCAGGCTTGTCTAGGATGGCTGACCAGTAAGTCTGAGAGAGCCACCCATTACCTCAGCTACTGGGCTAGAGTTACAGACACCTATGGTCATGTGTGGCTTTTTCATGTTCTTGCTGTGCATCTGAACCCAGGTCCTCATGTTTCCCCAGCAAACACTTTAGCCACGGAGCCACCTTCTCCGGCCCCTGTGAAGGGTTTCTAAAGTAGGGTTAGTTGAGGTAGGAAGACCTGAGCTGGATGTGCCCATGGGCCGCAGGTCGCGTAATAAAGGAGACAGAGATCTGAGCACCAGCATTCCTGGTTCTTTGCTTTCTGACTTTGGAAACAATGTAAACGTCTGTCTCCTACTCCTCCCACCATGATTTCCGTGCTATGCTCCTCCCACTTGTCCCTTGAACTGTAAGACAAAACAAACCTTTCTTCCTTAAGTTCCTTTTGTTGCTGTTTTGTCATAGCAATAAGAAAAACAGCTACTACAATCAGCCACACAGCAAGCTGCTCCCAGAAGCTCTGGAGGGCCCTGAGCATTGTGTTCAGAACAGAAATGATGCTCGCAGTTGCTGGGTACAGTGGCTGCTTGGAGACAGACCTGCCGTGGATCAACACTTACAATTCAGAAACCAAGACTCACAGAGTGCCAGGCTCCACATGGTCCCTCCTCCTTCACATTTCTGATTTCTGACTCAGAGCCCAGGTAAACAAACCAAGCCATGTGTCCACGTGTAGCTGCAAAGGAGGCTGAGCAAATCAGCACTTTAACTTCTGTTTGACTAGTAGTTCAAAAAATATATATATTAAGAGGGATCAGAAGCTAGGCAGCAAAAAAGAATGACAATTATCACTCTGTTAGGCGCGGAACTGAAGGGATGGATTTTAAAAGAATAATAATTATCACTCCACCAGGAATAGGGATGAAAGGATGGATTGAAATGACTTTGTAAGACTTCCTAAGAGAGCAAATGCCTCAACTACTAAAGGAAATTAAAAAACACTGATGATTGGCCATTACGATTTTATTAACTCCAAAGGGGAGCCCTGCACTGGCTTAACAGGAGCTTTGGCACCACAAATTGAATGCAACTCTCTGTCCTCATGTCTTGTTTTATGAAGGGACCCTGCAGACACCTTCCTTTATAAACCCACATGCACTACAGAAACAGCAGGCATTTCAATTGCTTTTCTTCTGATCAGCCAGGGCTGACATTTGAAGCATTTTCTTTTTTAACCCAGAAGGTGATAGTTAATGTTGTTATTCTGAATGTTGAAGTCTGAAGAGATTATATGGGGGGGGGCCTACTTGTTGCCTAACGGGGACGTAAGAGCCACAGGGGCACCTTGGGTTTCTAGTAGGCTGGGACTCTCCTCAGAAAAGGGCTCTTAAGTTGGATGGAGGTACAGCTCCACGCTGTCACCCTCAGCAGCCTGAGGAGGTCTCTTTATCCTTAAAAGGACTTGACTAAAATAAATTGAGATCCTTTACGCCAATACAGAAAAGAACCTCAAGATGAGTCGGTGTGAGCTGAGTAGGGGTTTGTTGAAACATTCTCTCTGTGTGTGCGTGTGTGTGTGTGTGTGTGTACACATATGGAGGCAAGAGGAGGACTTACATACCTTGCTTTGCCTTATTACCTTGTTGAACATGGTCCTGTCCTCTCCCAATCCCACCTTTCCTCCCTCTTCTTCTCCTGTGTCTCTCCCCCAGTCCAATGATAGGGGAGATCTTCTTCCCCTTCCATCTGACCCTAGTCTATCAGATCTCATCAGGACTGGCTTCATTGTCTTCCTCTGTGGAGTGGAAAGGCTGCTCCCCCCTCAGGTTGAGGTGATCAAAGAGCCAGCCCATGAGTTCATGTCAGAGATGTCCCTGATCCTATTACTGAGGGACCCTCTTGTACACTGAGCTGCCATGGGCTATATATGTGCAGGGGTTCTAGGTTATCTCCATGCATTGTCCTTGTTTGGAGTATTGGTCTCAGAAAAGACCCCTGTGTCCAGATGTTTTGGTTCTGTTGGTCTTCTTGTGGAGCTCCTGTCCCCTCCAGGTCTTTCTATCTCCCCATTCTTTCATAAGATTCCCTGCTCTCTGCCCAGAGTTTGGCTATGAGTCCCAGCATATGCTGGGTAGAGTTTTTCAGAGGCCCTCTGTGATCCTATTCCCTGTTTTCTCCCTTTTCTGATATCCTTCCCGTTTGCCTTTTTGAATGAAGACTGAGCATCTTACCCAGGATCCTCGTTCTTGATTAGCTTCCATAGATTTTAGTATGATTATCCTATATTATATGTCTAATATCCACTTATAAGTGAGTATATACCATTTGTGTCTTTCTGCTTCTGGGATTCCTCACTCAGGATGATCTTTTCTAGATCCCACCATTTGCCTGCTAATTTCATGATTTCCTTGTTTTTAATTGCTGAGTAGTATTCCATTGTGTAAATGTACCACAATTTCTGAATCCATTCCTTAACTGAGGGACATCTGGGTTCTTTCCAGCTTCTGGCTATTACAAATAAAGCTGCTATGAACATGGTTGAGCAAATGTCCTTGTTGTATATTTGAGCATCTTTTGGATATATGCTTAGGAGTATCATAGCTGGATCTTGAGGTAGCCTAAATATAGTACAGGCAATATACAGCAAGCCTATAGCCAACATCAAACTAAATGGAGAGAAACTTAAATCGATCCCACTGAAATCAGGGACAAAGCGAGGCTGCCCACTCTCTCCATACCTCTTTAACATAGTACTTGAAGTCCTTGCTAGAGCAATAACGCGATTAAAGGAGATCAAGGGGATTCAGTTTGGAAAGGAAGAAGTCAAAGTATCACTATTTGCAGATGATATGATAGTATACATGAGGGACCCCAAAAATTCTACCAGGGAACACCTACAGCTGATATACACCTTCAACCAAGTGGTTAAATACAAAATCAACTCAAAAAAAAATAGTAGCCCTCCTGTATACAAAAGACAAATGGGCTGAGAAAGAAATTAGAGAAACAAAACCCTTCCCAACAGCCAAAAAAAGGACATAAAGTACCTTGGGTGACTCTAACCAAGCAAGTCAAAGACCTGTATGAAAAAAAAAAAAACTTTCAGTCTCTGAAGAAAGAAATAGAAGAAGATATCGGAAGATGGAAAGATCTCCCATGCTCAGGGCTTGGCAGGATTGACATTTCTTTAGAGAGGGAGGGGGTGGGGAGGACCACTGGACTCCCAGCCGAGATGGCAGCCGCTCAGTCCAGCCATTTATGTACAATTTGGCACTAATTGCTTATGGCCTCTGAGTCTGAAAGGCGCTGGAGTGTGCACGCTCAGGGAAGTTAGCTGATGCAGGGAAGCCATCATTCAGGCTGGGTAAAGGCTTTCCAGGACAGCTGTTCTGGGGCCATCCGTGCTCCTGTCAGTAACCCCTCACCAGTGCTCAGCAAGGAGAGTCCAATAAAGTCATCGGTTCCTCAGGGTGGACTTTGGTGGAATCACACTTTGGTTTGTCATTGAGACTTTTTATGAGTAATGGCTAAACATTTCTTTAAGACTCCCTAGGGAGATGGGTGTGGTGGAACACACTTTTAATCCTAGCACTTGACAGGCAGAGGCAGGCAGTTCCCTGAGTTCAAAGCTAGCCTGGTCTACAGAGTGAGTTCCAGGATAGCCAAGGCTACACAGAAAAACCCTGACTTGAAAAACAAAAACAAACAAACAAATTCCCTAGGGAAAGAATTCTAGAAACATCTGTTGAGACACCCTGGAGCTAGGCTAGAAGCCAACAAGCCCCAGTGGTCCCCCTTGTCTATCCCCTGACAGTGCTGGGGTTAGAGACCTGTGAGGCCAGGCACACATGGACTTGTACATAGGTGCTGGGGATCCGAACTCAAGTCTCTTATCCACCGGCTATCCCCTTTGCTCTTAAGAGGAATTTCTAGTGCAGATGGTAAGTAAGCTAAGGAGTTAAAAGAAGGAGACACCTGGGAAGAAAGAAGAACTGTTTGCAGAGTGGGTTTGGCCATCTTGAAGAGTCACATAATGTGTTCTCACACCGCCATGTGGTGTCTCTCAAGTTACAGCTCAGGGGCTGCTCAGAATGGCCCCTCATCCTTACATATATATTTTTATTTTAATTACATTTCTTTGTTTGTTTTTGTTCATGGCTGTGTGAGTGCAAGGCACATATGTGGATGTCAGAGAACAGCTTCTGTGAGTCAGTTCCACCATGTTGTGCTTGGAGCTGGAATTCAGGTCCTTAGGCTTGGCAACAAGGGTCTTTACCTACTGGGCATCTAGCTGGCCTGCCTTCTCTTTTGGTAAGACTGTAAGGGAGCTACAGAGGTATCGTGGGTTGGATTACAATCTGGTGAGGTAAAACCAGGAGCCACCAGTGTTCCACAGGGGGATCATGGCAGAGCTGTTGTTGTAATAAGGTTTATGTTGAGATTCCTAGAAAGCTGCAGCTTTACAGCCAGGAAGGGAGAAAGGCCTTAAACAAATAGTAGTTGTATTGGAATTATTATTATTGTTGTTGATGTTGTTATGTAGCAACCGTTTTGGGGGGGGGAGGGTTTTTCTTTGTAGCCCTGGCTGTCCTGAGACTCTCTTTGTAGACCAGGCTGGCCTTGAACTCACAAATATCTGCCTGCCTCTGCCTTCTGAGTGCTGGGATTAAAGGCATACACCACCATGCCCGGCTGGTGCATTTTATTAAAATGCATTTGTTTATTGTGGAATATGTGTGCCATGACACTTGTGTAGGTGGTCAGAGGCAAACTTGACCACTCACTCACCATCATCTTTGTTGAAGAGACTGCATTTCTTTTTAAACTAAGATTCATAATCTCCCTTCACTGAACATGACTCAGGAATTAGGACTGAGAATCAGCCGCTGTTCTAGATGCAATGTGACATGCCATCCCCGTGTGTCCATATCTCTGTTACAAAGTCTATTCAGGAACACATGATAAGGCGAACCAGGCCAAGCACCTATGTCTAGCTGTGAGGGAGGATGACACACACACACACACATATGTAGAAGTATATAGTATATATATATTAAAATATACATAGAAATATATATAAGTATATAGATGTATCTATAAGCTATGAATATATATGTAAGTACTTGCACATGTATGTTCACAATTTACAGATTAGGAGTATATATAATGTATATGTATCTACACACATACACACACACACATATATAGAGAGAGAGGGTTTACAGATAAGAAAATTATTAGAGTTTTACATGTATTTATTGTGTGTGTATATGTGAAAACATATTTCATTGTATGGGCACAGAGGTCAGAGAATAACCTGTGGACGTCAGTTCTGTTCTACAGTGCCATCCTGGGGATCAAACTCTGGTTGCAGGCATGGCAGCAAGGACCTCTGTCCACTGGGCTATCTTGCCAGCCTGGGATGCTGAGAGATCAAATAGTTCATCTCTACAGGTGATTTGGTACGTATAATGTTCTCTGTCTACAGACAGAGAGAATATTCAGTGTTAACTTGAACCATTCTCAAGAGAGTAGTTTGGTCAGGTGTGGTGGTACATGCATTTAGAAAGCAGAGGCAGGGAGATGATGACGGGTTTGAGATCAGGACAGTTGAGGACAGTGAAGATAGAACTATTTCAATGTCACTCACTTAACATGGTCTGATAAACAGAGAGAGAGATACAGACAGATAGAGGAAGAAGGAAGGGGAGGAGAATAAAAAAGGGAGAAGAAGAAGAAAAGAGGAGAAAAAGAATAAGAGGAAGAAGAAGAGAAGAAGGTAAACAGAAGGAGCAGGAGGAGGAGGAAGAGAGGCTCTTACTGCAGACCCTGCCACAATGATCTAGAAATAAAAGATCTTTGGGAGATGGTGAGAAATTGAAAGGGTTTCAAACAGCTAAGGCTTCCACTCCAGGCCATGCCCACCAGAGGCATGGGCCCAGCTCCCTGACTAGGAAACAAGCTAGTCATATCTTTGTGACTGTGCCTCCTAGGTCACTTTATGGTGTAGCAGCTGTGTGTTAGAGGTGTTGCCCCCTGCATGGCAGGGTGGGAGTTATTCCTGAAAACCGTAGCTTAGGCAAGTACAGAGGACCCAGGAGCAAGCATGGTGGCCCCACCAGCCAGGAAGAATGCAACCAGCCAAGATGGAGGGTCTTGGTGTTGTATGGCACCTGGGGGTAGTCTTAAAATTTTGATGTATTACGTTTTTATTTATTTTGTGTGTATTGCTGGGAGCAGCACGCAAGAGCCATAACGTGCACGTGGAAGTCAGGAGACAACTTCCAGGGGTCCATCCTCTCCTTCTACCATGTGGGTCCCAAGAATTGAACTCGGGTCATCAGGTTGGGTAACAAATGTCTTTTCCCGCTGTGCCAACTGGCTGGGCCAAGGAGTTTTTCCTGTTCCTCTACATTGACTGTTTGCAGGGGACATCGTGCTTACATTTTTTTGAGTCCCACGCAAGTTGCATTCATGACGCTCTGTTTGGTTTTCTGGCCATCCTCAAAGGTGATGAGTACTTGACCTCTCAATGCTTCAGGGAGTGGGTAGTTATGGATAGTGCACAGTTGTCACATGGCTGCTTTAGGGGAGACAAAGGGCTTTAGAATTTGTCTCTTCACCAACTCAGAGAGAAACGAGAGTGGGGAGATGTTTGTGGATAGAGGCGTCTTAACATAAAAGGGTGCTCAGATTTTCTATTTATTTTTAAACTGTAAGGTCTAATCATTTACAGACAAAAGCAGACTCATTACCGAGGCTTTAAAAACATACTCAGCCAGGCCTGGTAGTATATGGGGAACTCAGCATCTCCCCACTTGTCACAAAAGAATGCCGCCTCAAAGCCAGGCATGGAGGTGCATGCTATAAGCTCAGCCCTTGGAGATGAAGGGGTGGGAGAATGACTAAGAAAGGAGGATCAGGGGTACAACACCGCTCTGAGCTACGTGGTGAGGTAAGGCCTTGTCTATAAAATAGCTCACTGGATGTGTGGAGCTCCAGTTACAGAAGGGATCCTGATCCGTGGATTACCTGTCTGTGCTGACCGCCACAGTGGCTGCTCATTCTCTGCTCTCTACATGGCCTGGCAGCCAATGGGGAAAATGGCTTTCCCTCCCAGAGCTAAATCAATGTACACATGCTGCATAAACCTATAAATGACTCACACAGGTTTGTCATTTCTCTTTGTCGGGGTGGCCTTTTTGTTCCTCTGTTTCTAGATTGCTTGGGTAGACAACTGTGGATCGCTTAACCCACGGCCCCTATTTATTTCCAGGGGAATGAAAAAAAAATTACTCATCAAAATGAGAGAAAGAGCTGCCTCAGTTAGGAAGCCACCCCTGGAGAGCGGGCAGACAGGATAGGATTGCTGATTCGTTTCTGAATATGTGGCAATGGCCAAATTCTAAACTCTGGCCAGGGACCAGAGACAACTGTCAGGTGCTTGCGGGCTTCTCTTGTGTGACTGTGGTGGGGTTTTAGGATCAACTCAAAGAGCAGATCTAGGACACTGGAAAGCAGGTTTCATGGATGTCCTGTGACCTGTGCCATGTTCAAGGGCTTATGCTCTGCAACCAACTTGAGTTCTCGATTCTCTTACAACCTCACTGAAAGGCTTGGGTGTGGATCTTGTTTCACATGGGCCAATGGTAGAGTTGAATGGTAGAGTTCCAGCTTGTGCTGGAAAGGATAAAGGTATTTTATTCTTTCCATTTTGTTGTTGTCATTTGTTTTCATTTGCTAGTTTTGTTGTTGGTTTGTTTCATTTTGGTTTGAGACAGGGTCTCATGGATCTCAGGCTGTCCTCAAACTTCTTAGGTAGCTGAGGATGAGCTTGAACTGATCCTCTGATCTTCAACTCCCCACAGTTAGAGTCACAGGCATGCATCAGCCATGCTCGGTATATGCAGCGCTAGGGATGGAACCCAACCCGGAGATCCATGCATGCCAGGCAAGCACTCCATCCACTGAGCTTCACTCCAGCCCCATTTACCCACCTTTTGGAGGTGACACGGCTAAACCACACTCTCTCACTGGTGTGTGAACTAGGGGCGCTGTGTCCCAGGAGTAGAAAAGGCTGGATCCTGATCTGTCTCTGCACTCTGGCCTGCTGCTTCTGCAACTGCAGGTAGAGAAGGGCTCATTACACTAGCCTGAGAAGGAAGTCAAGCTATGATTCCCTTGAGCCAGTGGCCATTTATCACAGTCCAGGAGTGGAGATATGACGGGGGTGGGGGAGATTCCTTGGAGAAAATACCATCTAGATGCCCTTCATGATGATCCTCTCACAGCCATTTCATATTGTATTTTATTGATGTGTTTATTCATCCATTCATGTGATGCTGTGGGTAGAGCTTAGGACCTTGGGCCAAGGAAGTGTTCAACCTCTGAGCTATATCCAAGCCCACTGGAGATTCGAAGCAGGTGCTGTATCACTGAGCCACACCACAGAGCACTTCACTGGGGAATTCTAGGCAGGTGTTCTACCACTGAACCATACCCTAAGCCCCTTACTGGGAGATTCAAAACAAGTACTCTAGTACTAAAGCATGTTCCTGAGTCTGCACCCACTTTTTTGAGACAGGTCTTACTCTATAGGACAGGATGGCTTGGAATTGACTCTTAGCCTAGGGAGGCCTTTAACTTGTCATTTTCCTATTTCAAGGTCCCAAATTATAATAGGCATGTGTCACCATGCCCATCCACACATTTATTTTAATAATAGCATTGTAAACATTCTCTCTCATGTCTTTGACTCTTTTTCTCTGACTCTCTTTTACACTTTGTGTGTATGTTGTATTCATATATTTTACATGCACATGGAGGTCAGAAGTCAACCTTAGCTGATGTTCTTAGGCACTGTCCTTCTGTTGCTTTGAGATATGGTCTCTCACTGGCCTTGAACTCATAAAGTAAGGTAGGCCGGTTGGCCACTGTGCTCCATGGATCCAGTTGTCTCCACCTTCTCAGTGCTAGATTACAGTATGACCCATAATGCCCAGCCTACTCAGGTGCTAGGGATAAAACTCAGGTCCTCACATTTGTTAGGCGTGTGCTTTACCCCACCAAGCCATCTCCCCAGGTCCATTGTGAGCTTTCAATCAGTGGTTATATATTCTTTTACCGAGAGCATTCCCAATTCCTTCTTCCGTAAGAACACTAAGAGAATTGAGGAGTGGAAAGACACAGGATGCTGATTAGGAAACAAGACAGAATATAAAAAGTGATTAGTAGAAGGGTAATGAGGCTGGCTCCATGGTGTCTGCTGCCAAGCCTAAGGACATGGGTTCAAAAATCTGCTTCCACGTGGAAAGAGCTGACTCCTGTCGGCCATTTTCTTACTCTGCCCCTACTGCATGCTTCATCCTAACCAAAGCTCTGAGAAGGATTATCAAGGGGCTGGAGAGATGGCTAGAGAGAGTACTTGCTGCTTTTGCATAGAGCTGAGTTTGGCTCCTAGCACCTGTATCATTCAACACTCAACTGCCTGTAAATTCATCTCCAAGCGATCTGACGCCCTCTTCTGATTTCCGTGGACGTCTCTCATACATGTATATAACCCTGTATGGTCACACAAACACACACTCATAATTTTTTTAAATCCCTTTAAAAGGGACTATGAGAATACAAACTTTCTGCTAACTTAAAGTATGGTATGGGAAAATTGCAGGTAGTTTCTGATAGAAATCCAGGAGTTTGTTGTGTGGCTTCATATGGAACAATGACAGCTGTTGAAGCTAACGTTAGGAATCCATGTGGTAATGCACAGCTATAACCCAGGGCTCAGGAGGCAGAGGCAGGAGGCTTTCCAGATTGAGGCCAGTCTGGGTAACATAGCAAGAGACTGCCTCAGGCAACAGCAGCAATAACAAAAACCCGAACAAACAAGCCAAAACCAACCAACCAAAACAAACAAAAGACTGTAAAACCAATGCAGAAGCTGTGATATTGGCCTACAGTGCCAGCCCACGAGGTCGAAGGCAGGAAGGCCAGGAGTTCAAAGTCAGCCTGAGATACACAGCAAGATCCTACCTCCAAAAGGGCGAATGGGTCTGGCAGCTTGTCTCCGTAGGTAAGCGCACCTGCCACAAAACCTGATGATCTGAGTGTGCTTCTTAGAGATCACATGGAAGGAAGAGAACTGACTCCTTAAAGGTGTCCTCCACATAACACACATGCACTAAGGCACACATGTGCATGTGTACACACAAATAACATAGAAATAAAGGAATAAAAATAAACGTTTTAATTAAAAAAAATAAAACAACACAAATGAAACTCCCTAAGCAAATAATCAAAAGTTGGAAGGAATGGAGGTCCCGGCTACCTAAATAAAGCCAGAGCTGGACAGATGGCTCAACAATTAGGAGTTTGGTTCCCAGAATCCTCTAGGGCTGCTTTTAGCTGCCTGTAATGCCAGCGCTAGGAGGTCACATTCCCTCTTCTGACCTCTGTGGGCCCCCGCATCCAGGCGTGCACCAACATACACGTGAATAAAAAAAAAATCAGAACTAGGATTTATTATGATAAATAATTATGATAAATCCTGTTTCCTGTTTCTCAAATGATGTTAATGTTTTAATTGAAAACACTATTTTGGGGACTGGTGGCTCTAACTTTTCTTCTTCTTTTTTCTAGTGCATCATAGAAAGGACAAAGGAATGGCTTCAACGCCAGGTTTTAGGTACTATAGGAGTTTGTTTGCACAGCAATTTTATTTCTTTGCAGCTTTCTCCAGTATGGCTGTAGGAGCCATGTAGGAAAATTACCTCTGCCCCAAGAGCTAAGCACGATGGAATTCTTCAACAGTTGAGCCAAATGCTTTTCAAGCTCTGGTGTGGCTCAGAACTACCTAGGGAACTTGTTAAAAATAGAGATGCCTAGGCCCCTTGCACAGACTCAGAGCCAGCAAATTGGGTGTGTTTTTTAATGAACTCCCTGGATGACCTTCCAACCGGCCAAAGACGGAAAATCAGTGCTGTTTACAGAGCCTAGAATTCTATGAACTCTGCCATGCTGCTGGGCCCACCTGCCTAGGCTATCTTGCTCCTTTAAGATTTGCTTAATAAGAGACTGCAGAGAAAAGTCAGTGGGCCTCTTTGTTAGGGTTTCTATTGCTGGGAAGAGACACCATGACCATGGCAACTCTGTTTTTTTTTTCTGTTTTTGTTTTATTATGATTTTTTTGATTATTATAACTTATTCACTTTGTATCCCAGCTATAGACCCGTCCCTCATCCCCTCCCAACCCCACCTTCCTTCCCTCTTCTCCTATGCCCCTCCCCCAGTTCACTGATAGGGGAGGTCCTCCTCCTCTTCTATCTAATCCTAGTCTATCAGGTCTTATCAGGACTGGCTGCATTGTCTTCCTCTGTGGCCTCATACAGCTGCACTCCCCTCAGGGGGAGGTGATCAAAGAGCCAGCCCATGAGTTCATGTCAGAGACAGCCCCTGCTCCCCTTGCTAGGGAATCCACTTGGAGACTGAGCTGCCATGGGCTAAATATTGCAGGGTTTCTAGGTTATCTCCATGCATGGTCCTTGTTTGGAGTATTGGTCTCAGAAAAGACCCCTGTGTCCAGATTTTTTGGTTCTGTTGGTCTTCTTGTGGAGCTCCTGTCCCCTCCAGGTCTTTCTATCTCCCCCTTCTTTCATAAGATTCCCTACACTCTGTCTAAAATTTGGATATGGATCTCAGCATCTGCTTTGATACCCTGCTGGGTAGACTCTTTCAGAGGCCCTCTATGGTAGGCTCCTGTCCTGTTTTACTTTTTTCTCCTGCTTCCAATGTTTATCCTGTTTGCTTTCTGAGTGAGGACTGAGCAATTTGGAATAGTGCTACCTCAAGATCCAGCTATACCACTCTTAAGCATAGATCCAAAAGATGCTCAAGTATACAACAAGGACATTTGGTCAATCATGTTTGTAACAGCTTTATTTGTAATAGCCAGAATCTGGAAACAACCCAGATGTCCCTTAACAGAGGAATGGATTCAGAAATTGTGGAATACTACTCAGCAATTAAAAACACGAAAATCATGAAATTTGTAGGTAAATGGTGGGAACTAGAAAAGATCATCCTGAGTGAGCTATCCCAGAAGCAGAAATACACATATATAAGTGGATATTAGATATATAATATAGGATAAACATACTAAAATCTATAGTCCTAAAGAAGGAGGACCCTATGGCAACTCTTATAAAGGAAAAAAAAAAAAGTAGACCTTACAGTTTAGAGGTTTAGTCCAGGATCATCCTGGTGGGAAGCATGGTAGCACACAGGCAGACATGGTGCTGGAGAGGAGCAGAGAGTTCGACATTGGAAAAGAGAGTGACCCTGGGCCTGGCCTGAGCATATGAAACCTCAAAGCCCACCCCAGTGACCCACTTCCTCCAACAACGCCACACCTACTCCAACAAGGCCACACCACCTAATAGTGCCCTCCTTATGGGCCTATGGGGGGCATTTTCCTTCAGACCACCACAGTGGGTAAGAATGCTTGTAGTATAAGCATGAGGATCTAAGTTCAGATCCTACCATCCATTTAAAAAACCAGGTGTGGTACTGTTCACCTGTCTGTAAGTTCCAGGAACCCTTCCCCACGCCCACCCCCACAGTGTTGGGGACAGCATGGTGGTGGCAGGTGGAGGCAAGAGGATCACTGGGGTTCACTGGCCACCAGCCTTTCAGGGCCGGTGAGAGACCTTGATTCTAAGGGAATAAGGTGGAGGATATCAGAACCAGACACCCAAGATCCCCCTGTGGTCTCTGTGATCACGTATACTCGAACATATACCACACACACAAACACACACACACACACACACACACACACACACAGAGCATGCTTATCATGTTGATCACTCCTGGGAGGACCCCACTTGACCCCTCCTCAGAACAATAGTCCGCTGGTCAGTAAATGCAAGAGTTCCCTCCGCCATGTCTTAGGGTTAGCAGATTACTATTACATAGTACATGTTAAGCCCCAGGAAGGTAATTATGCTTTTGTAAGATGTAAACACTTCCCCTGGGCCTGGGTAGAAAGGCATATTGGGGTCTGGACAGGAATTGCTCTCATTCTCCCTGTACATTCTTCTTCACAGGATGTCTGCCTGGATTGTGTCTACATGAGGCTCCTGGTTCAGCTATTTAACAGAATCCACCACTGAAGGTGTGCCAGAAGACAGGCAAACGTTGGTGTGTGAGGCATGGGGATTGCCAAAGTTTGAAAGCAGCCTGGGACACAGAGGTCCATACTGGCTTGGGTTATAGCATGAGAGCTCTAGGGAAAGACAAAAACAAAAAAGTGTGTTAGTTTGACCAACATGTCTTTTCTTTTTTTTGAATTTTTTAAAATTTTTATTAATTACACTTTATTCACTTTCTATCCCCCCATAAACCCCCTCCCTCCTCCCCTTCCAATCCCACCTTCCTTTTCCCTTTCCACACATGTCCCTCCCCAAGTCCACTGATAGGTCTTCCTTTCCTTCCTTCTGATCGTAGTCTATCAACTGTCATCAGGAGTGACTGCATTGTCTTCCTCTGTGGCCTGATAAGGCTGCTCCCCCGTCAGGGGGAGGTGATCAAAGAGCAGGCCAATCAGTTCATGTCAGAGGCCGTCCCTGTTCCCATTATTATGGAACCCACTTGGATACTGAACTGCCATGAGCTACATCTGTGCAAGGGTTCTAGGTTTTCTCCATTCATGGTACTTGGTTGGAGTATCAGTCTCAGGAAAGACCCCTGTGCTTAGATTTTTTGGTTCTGTTGCTCTCCTTGTGGAGATCCTGTCCTCTCCCTATCTTGCTATTTCCCACATCTTTCATAGGATTCCATGCACTGTGCCCAACAGTTGGCCATAAGTCTCAGCATCTGCTTTGATATTCTGTAGGGCAGAGCCTTTCAGGGGCCCTCTGTGACAGGCTCCTAGCTTGTTTCCTGTTTTCTTCTTCTGATGTCAATCTGCTTTGCCTTTCTGGCTGGGGATTGAGCATTTTAGCCAGAGTCCTCCCTCTTAATTAGTTTCTTTAGGTGTACAGATTTTAGTAAGTTTATCCTATTTTATACGTCTATATGAGTGAGTATATACCATGTGTGTCTTTCTGCTTCTGGGATAGCTCACTCAGAATGATCCTTTCCAGTTCCCACCATTTACCTGCAAATTTCATGATATTCTTGTTTTTTATTGCTGAGTAATATTCCATTGTGTAGATGTACCACAATTTCTGTATCCATTCCTCAGTTGAGGGGCATCTGGGTTGTTTCCAGCGTCTGGCTATTACAAACATCATTAGCCATCAGGGAAAAGCAAATCAAAATGACCCTGAGATTTCACCCATCAGAATGGCCAAAATAAAAAACTCAAGTGATAACACATGCTGGAGAGGGTGTGGAGAAAAGGGAGCCCTCCTCCACTGCTAGTGGAAATGTAAACTTGTACAACCACTCTGGAAATCAATCTGGCGCTTCCTCAGAAAACTAGGAATAGCGCTTCCTCAAGATCTAGCTATACCACTCCTAGGCATATATCCAAAAGAGGCTCAAGTACACAATATGGACATTTGCTCAACCATGTTTGTAGCAGCTTTATTTGTAATAGCCAGAAGCTGGAAACAACTCTTTTCTATTTTTACATATAAATGTATATACATACTATTAAGATTATATATACGTATATATTGTTAATTTTTTTTAAACTCCAAGCAAACAGTGTCTTCCAGGACTAAAGAACATAGGAACTCACAAAGACTATGGCAGCCTGCACAGACTTGTACAGGTTCAAGCAAGCACTAAGGGGTGAGGTAAACATGGGCTCCCACCCCTAACCAAGAAGTTATCTGCCATTGATGCTTACTGCTAGAGGGGAAATCAGTGTTCTCCAGAGGAGTCTCACTGTGTGAATTAAACACATTTCAGGGCAGGCCCCATGCCCAGGAGCAGCTGGCCAACACAAAATGAACTCAATGTGGTTTTGCCTCACTTTGCTTTATTTAGGCTCGCTCTTTTTCTTTCTTCCTTCCTTCTTTCCTTCCTTTCTTCCTTTCATTTTATTGGTTTTGGCTTGTTTATTTTGATTTTCATTTTTGTGTTTTCGTGAGAGTATGTTTCTTGTGTTTTTTTTGTATATTTGTTTTTAAGAGAGAGAGAAAAGAATATAAAGTTGGGTAGAGATGGGGTTGGGAGGTTCTGGGAGAAATTGGAGGAGGGGAAACACAATCAAATATATTGCATATAATTTTTATTTCAATAAAAAGGGGAAAGGGTTTACTTTTAAAATTGTGTGTGTGTGTGTGTGTAAGGGCAGTACTCACAAAGTCCACAAGAAGGCATCGTATTCTCTGAAGTTGGAGTTTCAGGTGTTTGCGAGCTGCCTGATGTGAGTGCTGAGAAACAACTTGGGCTGTCTGCAAGAACCATAGACCTCTCATCTGGTGGGCCATTCCTCAGTTCTTGTTACTTAATTATGTGGATGTGGGTGTTGGGGAGGGTCTGCAAACGAAGGTGCCTGCTAAGCTAGAGGAGAGTGTTGGGTCACCTGGAACTGGACTTTAATTTAGTTGTGAGCCACCATACATGTGTGCTGGAAACAGAACCGGTACCCTCTGCTAGGGCAGCAAATGCTCTTAATTGATGAGCCATGTCTCCAGCTCACATATCTGTATGTATGTGCATATGTGCATGTGCACGCGTGTTCCTGTGTGTGAGGATGCACACCTGTGCCTGGGCATGTGCACGCTGAAGCCAGAGGGCAACCTCGTTGTCTTTCCTCAGGGTCTTTCACTGGGACTTGGGGCCGGCTGGTGGGCTCCAGGAATCCTCCTGTCTCCACTGTATCCACTGCCGCAGTGGCAACACTGCCATCACACGCCACGCCTAGCTTTGTGTTTTAAACATGGTTTCTGGAGATCACAAGAAGGTCCTTATGCCTACACAGCTGCAGCTTTACTGACTTGGCTCCCTCCCGGTCCGGCTTTTGTTCTTTACTAGTGTCTGTGAGAGAGGAGTCCACTAGACATGCCTTGCTCTGCCACTTGCCACCTGCTGCTTGGAAAAATCAGAGGTGAAATCTCTGACAGCACTGTCAGCGTGAGTCAGCAGGCTGTTGTTCCGGCGCAGCTTAATGAGGGGACTGAAGGGTGTAATTTGCTAGAACATGCACACTCTCCCTTAGAATAATTGCATCACAGCCCACACACTTCTGGGGGCCCAGAATTCATCCTGAAGCAAACACTTCTTTGTCGTCTTCTGTCTAAAGAACGACAGCTGCTCCACCGTCAGGGATGAGGGGTGACAAGTGGAGGGGTTGGTGTGAACGGAAGAACAGATGATGGAGGGAAGCCGATGTCTCCTGTGTCATTCGTTACTCAAAGATTTCCCCACCCCTCTACTGGGATAAGATGCCCATATAATTCATTATTGTGGATCCAAATGCAAGCCAGAACAGGAGACAGCCCTAGGGATGTCTCTTCAGCCCCATCCTCCAATAGGGCAGACCCTTTTCTCCAACATCCTACCTCCAACATGATTCGGAATCAAGGGACCCCTGGCTTCTTTCTGTGTCTCTAACATTAAATTATCAGAGATGTTCGTGGTGTGATACGGTGTGTGTATGTGTGTATGTGTGTGTGTGCTCTTTTGGGGGGGAGGGGTTGAGACAGGGTTTCTCTGTGTAGCCTTGGCTGTAGTAGACTCACCTTGTAGACCAGGCTGGCTCCGATTGCCTCTCCTTCCTCAAGGGCTGAGATTATAGGCATGCACATGGCTGTTAGTGCTCTACTGCGGTAAAGAGACAACATGACCAAGACAATTCTTATATGAGGAAACAATTACCTGGGGGTGGAGGCTAGCTTACGGTTTCAGAGTCTTAGTCCATTATCAGCATGCTGGGGAACATGGTGGCACACAGGTGCTACAGCAGCAAGCTGAGAGCTGCATCTTGATCAGGCAAAGAGAGAGACGCTAGGCCTGCCATGGGCATTTGAAACCTCCAAGCCCACCCCAGTAACACACCTCCTCCGAGGACACACATCTCCTAATGTTCCAAATGGTTTACCAACTAGAGACTAACCATGCAAATATATGACCCTATGGGGGCCATTCTCATTCAAACCACCTCTGTGTGTGTGTGTGTATTGTATATGCGTGTATGTGTGTTTGTGTATGTGTGTATGTGTGTGTATGTATTATGTGTGTGTGTGTGTGATGTGAACACATGGTTGGGGTGGGTGGCTGTAAGCACCCATGCACGTCTGAAGTCAGAGTTCATTCAGTATCCCACTCTATCCCTCTCCATCTTTGTCCTAGTTAGCGTTAACTGTCAGTGTGACATAGCCTGGAGTGACATGAGAGGAATTGGCTAGATCAGATTACATGAAGGCATGTCTGTGGGTCCCAGATCCACTATGGGCAGCACCATTCCCTAGACAGGTGGTTCTGGATCATGTAAGAAAGCTGGGTGAGTCTGAGCCTGAGAGTAAGCCAGCAAGTAGCATCCTCTATGCCCCTGGCATGCTGCTTTGATTGTGAAGTGAGTTCTTTGGTCAGAGTTCCATTGTGTGGAGTAGCAAGCAGACCTGCCTTCAGATTCATACTCTAAGTTCATGCCCTGACTTCCCCCAGTGAAGGATTGTGACCTGGAAAGGTAAGCTCAAAAAATCCTTTCCTCTCCTAAATTGCTTCTTGTCAATGTTTATCAGGGCAACAGAAATAAATTAAAACATCCTTATTCTGTTACTCTGTCTCCACTCTAGCTCATCAAGGATGTTTATCTAGTACTTGAATCTCTCTCCACCTTCTGGTTTCCTGTTTGCATTTGATCCATCGCTGCTGAGTCTCTTCAGAAAGCATCTTTCACGAGCACACAGCAGCAAACTGTCCTAGAAGACTTATGTCAATATTGTTGATAGTGTCTTTCTTTGTGTGTACATATATTAAAAGAGTGAGGTTAGATACAGTGATATTTGTATGTGATTTCTTCCCCCACTTTTATACGTAAAAAGGTCTCTTGCAGCCTTAAGGGAAAGAATTGCGACCTTACAGTTTCTTCCATGGTTTCCTTCCTTTCCATTTAACTTGACATGCCATTCTAATTACCTACTGAATTTTAATGTCTACTTTGTGTCTCTTTCAGAGTCTATTTCTTGTCTGTGTCTGTGACATATGTGTGAATGTGCATGTGTTTATGTCAGTGCACATGCACATGTATGCACATATCCTTGTGAGGGGTCAGATGTCAACCTTGGGTATCTTCCTCAACCACCTTTCACCTTTTTTTAAAAGACTGGATCTCTCTCTCTCTCTCTCTTATTTTTTTACTTTTTAAATTGTTTTTTATTTTTATTAATTACAGTTTATTAACTTTGTATCCCCCCTGTAGCTCCCTCCCTCCTCCCCTCCCGATCCTACCCTCCTCCCCCTTCTCCACGCATGTCCCTCCCCAAGTCCTTCCTTATGATCCTAGTCTATCAGGTCTCATCAAGAGTGGCTGCATTGTCTTCCTCTGTGTCCTGGGAAGTCTGCTCCCCCTCAGGGGGAGGTGATCAAAGAGCAGGCCAATCAATTCATGTCAGAGACAGTCCCTGTTCCCATTACTATGGAACCCACTTGGACACTGAACTGCCATGGGCTACATCTGTGCGGGAGCTCTAGGTTATCTCTATGAATGGTCCTTGGTTGGAGTATCAGTCTCAGAAAAGACCCCTGTGCCCAGATATTTTGGTTCTGTTGCTCTCCTTGTGGCGCTCCTTTTCTCTCCAGGTCTTACTCTCTCCCTTTTCTTTCATAAGATTCCCTGAACTCCCCACAAAGTCTCAGCATCTGCTCTGATACCCTGCAGGACAGAGCCTTTCAGAGGCCCTCTGTGGTAGGCTTCTGTCCTGTTCCCTGTTTTCTCCCACTTCTGATGTCCATCCTCTTTGTCTTTCTGGCTGGGGATTGAGCATCTTAGCCAGAGTCCTCCTTCTTGATTAGCTTCTTTAGGTAAGCCTGGATCTCTTAATGAACTCTGATTTCATCAATTTGGCCAGAGGAGCTGGTCAACAAGCTACAGGGATTTACCTGTCTGCCCCTCCTGCCTGGGGTTACAGACACACACTGCCATAGCCTTCTTTCATGTAGATGTTGAGAATCAGAACTCAAGGACTCATGACTGAGCCATCTCCCTGGCTCAGTGATAAACCACTTGCCGAGAATATTACAATGTGGCCAGAGTCCATCTGATTTTATTTTATCCATTTTTTTTTTTTCTGTTCTAACACCAGAAGCTGAAAGTGTCTCCTGTGTGTTTTCTCCAGCCCTCACATAAAGCCACTCCTGTAACAGATGGTCAATAAATGTTTTGCTAGGTAGATATATGATTTTTTTTTTGGTCCAGAGAGGGTTTCTCTCTGTAGCCTGGCTATCCTGGACTTGTTCTGTAGACCAGGCTATCTTTGAAGCTACAGAGATCTGCCTGCCTCTGCCTTCCAAGTGCTGGGAATACAGGAGTGTGGCATCACTGCTGAGCTCTGCTAAAGCATTTTGAGAGTGGCTTACCTTGATGCTGAGAAAAGCAAAACTAATAGCACTCAATAAAATATTTCATATGTAAAAGTTTTGATGCATATATTAATTAATGTTTTCATGGCTGTGATAAAATACCTGAGAGAAATGACTTAAGGGAGGAAAGCTTTGCTTTGGCTCACAGTTCAAGGAAGCCGTCCATCATGGCGGCAGGAGTGTGAGGCAGCGGGTCACATTTATCTGCAGTCAGGAAGAGAGAGATGAGTGCTGGCGCTCAGCTTGCTTCCTCTGGGACTCCAGACCATACTCACTGAGGGATTCTGGGTAATAATTTTACCACTGGGCCACACATATCCCAGCCTTGTTGAGGGCCATGCAGGAGGAACGGCAAAACAGCTTTAGAACTCATGTAATGTGGCGCACCAGTTAGCACAACCACAATGGGTGTGCCTCGGAGAGGCAGAGCCAGAGGCCTACCTGTCCTGAGGACTTCATGCTGCTGGAGAGATGTCTGCTTGTTGTCTTCACCACCACTACATCCTTTCTAATTTATGAGTTGTATGAAAACTCTCTGGGGGCTTCCAGCCCCTCACTGGGCAGTGTCATTGGCATTTCAATAATGGTGCTTGATCCTTTTCAAGCAGATTACTGATTCATCCAGCTCTCTCAGGGAGAATTTAGAGATGTCGATTGTTAGCAATGACCACACCCTTAGAAAAAATTTGGAGAAGTAGTTTGTTAGAAGGTTAGGTTAAGATGTTTTTGTTGGTGACTCTGATATAGAACATTTTAGGGAAGAAGTTGGAGTTCAGAAAGGCACACTCTTAATAGCTGAGCTAGGAATTTTTTTCAGCCAGGGAATAAAAACAAAAGAAGTCCATTAGTCTGATGTGACTTTCTTGCTAAAGCTGGGCTGGTGATCGAGATGATGATTGATTTCTTGTACCCGTTTTTGCCCTCAGCTTCCTGACATAATTTAATAAAAAAATTGTTAATGAGTATATGTGCACCTTGAAGATTTCAAATAGAAATGACTGTTTTTTTTATATAAAAGTTTAGATTTGTGATTCTCTTAAGATTGTTGTAGGATTACTTTCTAAGATAAATAATAAAATAATTGTTGTTGTCATTTTTTTTTTGTAACCACAAATTGCAGCCTGCCAGTGTGAAAAGCTGGCTGAGAAAATTACCTTGTTTGTGTATGCTTTGTTAATCTATAACAGGTTGCTTAGTTAATAATGTATATGGATTCCTGGGAATATTTTATTTTCTTCACCTGTAATATGTAAAATGTTTTTCATGTAAAGGTAATAGGTAACATTCTGTTTTTGTCATGATCATTCACTAAGAGAAAAATAGAATATAATCACATTGTAATTTTTATACTATTGGAGAGATTTTGTTGGGATATATAAGCTATGGGAGAAAAAGCAAAGTTGCTGGGCTTACTTGTAAGAGTTTGCTCCATCTACCAAATGTCTGTGTGTGTTTATGTATATACATAAAATTGGTTGGAGTTTTACTCCATCCACCCAAGATGTGAATGTGTATGTGTATATGTAAAATGGTTGGAGCCTTGTTCCATACACCAAATGTGTATGTGTGTGTATGTGTGTATGTATGTATATATTCATATGTGTTAGAACCTGTTGAAGCTTGCTTTATCCAACAACTGTGTGTGTATATATGTGTGTATATATGTGTATATGTGATTCTTTCCTGTTTTCTTTTTCTATTCTGCCAGCCACAGGGAGTACAGGCCTCAGTAAATCAAGAGTTTTTCACCGGCCACAGGGTATATCAGCTCCAGTGAATCAAGCTTGATTCCCTCAGATAAAAGTCTGCTGAGTGATCTGTCGCTGACTCTATGACCCACCTCAGTTTACCCTCACCTGTCAAAGCTAGCCTTTGACACATCCTTCACTGTTAAGATTCTAGGCCAAGTGTTCTACCAATGAGCCATGTGCTCAGCCCCTGGCTGGGCTATTTTAGGCAAGTGTACTACTACTCAGTCAATACTTAGCCCCTTACTAAGAGAGTCAAGGCAAAGACTCTACGACTGAGCCACATCCCAGCCCCTCACTGGGGGATTCTAGGCAGATGCTCTACCACTGAGTCACACCCTCAGGCTTGCATTCAGTTTCTTGAACCACCAAGTTAATTTCCACCTCAAACCTTTACTATTTCCCCCTGTGTAGTGATTCTGTGCCATGGCTCCCAGAACTATTTCCTTCTTGTCATTCAGAACTTGAACCAACTGTCACCTTCTCCGTTAGACTTGCATTGACCCCTAGACAACGCATCTTTGCTTCCACCCTGCTGTCATTCTCTAAACCAACAGTGTTTTTCAATGACTCTGTAATAATTTATCATCTGATTTTTGAAGGGTTTTGTTCAGTGCTCGACATTCCACTTCTCTAAAATGTAATCTTCGTAGGAATAGTTTTGAAAAAATTTTTTTGAAAAATTTCACTTACATGAAAGTTAAAAGAATAGCACACTAGTTTGTACAAGCTGAAACTGTGAGTGTGGTGCCACATTATACACAGAGACAGAAATATGTGCATAGACTTGTGCCAGGCACACCTTTCCCCTCGCCTCCTGGAATAAGTCACAGACAGCACAGTATTGTACTCTAAATACAGTCTCTTACATTTCCCCAAACCAACATTTCTCTCGCATCATGTCATCTCTCTTAGAACCTAACGTTTCATAATTTCATCTATTATACAGTCCAACATGCTCTTAGTGTCCTAAAAAACCTTTTTTGTCACTTTCGCACTCACCCCTGACCTGGGATCCACCGCAGAGCAAGCGCTTTCCCTGCTCATCCATCTCCCAGGCCTGCTCATTCTCCTTATGCACACTCCTGTGTGAGTGCACACACAGTTTCCCCGTTAATACGTTTCCTATGGAATGGCATCTCACTCCTAAATATCTTATCTTTTGTTTCTTAAGAATAATGATGTTTCTCTCATGTAACACAAATGATGCCCTCTATCTTAAGAAACCTAATGATTTCATAATTTCATCTATTATACATTCCAAATTCCTTTAAGTGTCCTAAAAATATCTTTGATGTCAGTTTTATTTTCCTTCCTGATCGGCTAATGGCCACATCCTGCCCTTAGTTGCGTTGTCTCTTAAGCAAGACTGGTGAACTGGAAGGCTCTGCCTGTCTGCATTCCCAGCACTAGGATTAGAGGAGCACACGACCACACTCAGCTTTTCACATCGGTCCCGAGGGATCTGAACTCTGGTCCTCGTGCTTGATCTACTAACACTTTACTGACTGAGCCCTGCTGTTTCAATACAGGGTCTTTGCTATGGGGCCCAGGCTGGCCTCAAATTCAAGACCCTCTTTCCTGGGCAGTCAGACAGGAGAATGCCATCATGCTCATGTGAGAAGCTACTGTTTAAACTGTGTGTCATGAACTCTGTCTGGCAAGAAATATAAAATATGGGGTAGTGAGATGGCTCAGCGGGTAAAGAATCCTGGCACCAAGCCTGAGTTCAAGTGAGCTCTGGGGTGGTAGGAAAGAGAGAACTAACTCCCCAAAGTTGTTCTCTGACTTCTAATGTGTGCCAACACACACACACACACATGCACTCATGATTGCACATATGCACTCACAAATGCACACATGCATATGTGCACACTAAAAGTCCATGCTAAAAGTGACTCAGTAGGCTATAAAGTTCTGTGACAGTTCGTTTTTTAAAAAATATTTTATTTTATTTTATCTGTACGAATGTTCTGTCTTTATGTATGTCTGTGTACTGTGTGCATGCCCAGTGCCTGTGATGGCCAGAAGAAGGTGTTGGATTCCATGGAACTGAAATTACAGACAGTTGTGAACCACCATCTGGGTTCAGGGAGAAGAACTTGGGTCCTCTGAAATAGTACCAAGTGCTCTTAACCATTGAGCCATCTCTCAAACCCTTCTTAAAAATAAAATTCATCATCATTATCATCGTTATAATTATCATTGAAGGGACATACAGGTGCGGTAGCACATATGTGGAGGCTAACTTACAGAATTTGGTTCTCTGCTTCCACCATGTGGGAACCAGAGACTGAAATCAGATCATCAGGGTTGGTGGTAAACCCCTTTTAATCCTTCACAACAATGACCTTTCACATGTGAGTCAAACTCAGTCCCTGGGAACCGCTTTAGAACTATCTCCTTCCAAAGATGAGACTCCCAACTATTTTTCTGTTTATGATTTTTCTCAAAACTGTCATGTTGGCATCTCCAAATCCAGAACTGAAGAGCCTGGGAACTGTTTGAAGTGTCCTAATCTAAATGTTCTTCTGTGGCCTTGTCTAAAGGGACCAGCGCCTGTCGGAGGTGTTTTTTCCCTTGAAATATTTACAGGTAAACTGTACCTATTTACGGAGGACACCACTTTTATGCTGACTGGACGGGGGGGGGGGGACCTTGAGGCTCTGGTTCCCTGAGTATTAGCCTGTAGAGAGCATTTCAAAGGTGCTGAATGGCAAGATCCTCTTTAGAGCTATGAGGAGACTTCGTGCAACAAAGTCTGCAAAGGCTCCATTTTACACAGCTCTTCAGGGATCTTGGGTTATAATGTGGAATAAATTGTGTATTTCCACTTCTTTCAGAAGGCACACTAAAACTATAGAAATAATATTTTAAAAATATACTTTAGAGGGTTAGAGGGATGGCTCTGTGGTTAAGAGTACTGGCTGATCTACCAGAGGGCCCGGGGTCAATTCTCAGGACCACACAGTGGCTCACAACTTTAGTCCTGGTCTGCCTAGTGTTCTCTTCTTGCCTCCATGGGAACCAGTCATGCTTGTGGTGCACAGACACACATGTAGGCAGAGTATCCACACACATTAAATTAAAAACAAAAGAGATAAAAATCTTAAAAGATATATTTTAGGGGATGTGAGCTAGCTCAGTGGGTAAAGGTGCTTGTAGCCAAGCACCTCGCCCACCCACAAAAAAAAGCCCACAGGGTAGAAGGAGAGAGCAGAACCCTAAAATTTTGTTCTCTGACCTTCACATGTATGCCATGGTATGTACAGATACACGCACATGCACGTAAATAAATAAATGTAATAAAAATTATCTGAAACCAGGCACGGTGGCACACACCTGTAATCCCAACACTCGGGGAGGCAGAGGCAGGCTGATTGTTGTAAGTTTGAGGCTAGCCTGGTCTACAAAGCAAGTCCAGGACAGCCAAGGCTACACAGAGAAATCCCATCTCAAAAACAAAAAACCAAACCAAAACAAAAATCCAAAATTATTTGAAATATATTTAGAATCTCTTTTTATGTAATATTGTATAGAAAGCATACACATACACCGAGAGACAGAGAGACAGGGAGCAAATAGTTACCAATATCCCATAACTATAATGTAAACCATATATAACCCATACATATGCCCGAGTTATGAGGATTAAAACCAAGGGCCTTGCATGGTACCACTGAGCTATATTCTCAATTCCTGGATACTTTAATATTTTAGTAATATTTCTTTTAATATGTATATGTGTACATATATGTGTGTGTGCATGTATGTACATGTATGTTTGTGCCATTTAATAAATTAATATAAAATAAAGCTAATATAATCCCATATCAGTAGAATAAAATCAAGGGACTAGAGAGATGGCTCAACAGTTAAGAGTATGCGCTGCTTTTGCAGAAGATCCATGTTCTGTTTCCAGCACCCACATCAGGAAACCCACAACTCCTTGTGCCTCCACGCCCAGTGTAGCCAACGCTCTCTTCTGGCCTCCGAGGGTACCTGCACAAATCTATGTACATACCCACACACAGACACATACATGCGCATAATTTTTAAAATTGAATAAAACAAAAAACAGGTCACAAACAGAGTAACTGGAAAAGGCTTGTCACATGAGTATAATGATTCTTTTATTTGGAGACCATTTAGTTTACCAATGATCTCAAGAGCCAGCACTTTGCCAGCGCTGGATGCAAAGGGAAAACAGGGAGGCTAGATACAAAATGAAAACAATCGACTTTGTGCTCCTGGATCTCACGGTTTAGCGGAAGAGGCTGACTCCAGGTCGACAGAAATCCTTCAAGTTGCTAAGTGAAATGTCAGGGCTACTCTGAGCTTGAGGGAGCAGAGAAGGTCAGAGGAGGGCGGAGTCTGGTTGGGAGATACTTTCGAGTGGCATGTCACTCTAATTGTGTCCAGGGGGATGAGGAGTCATGGAGAGGCAGGGGAGGACACAAGGGCTTAGCATGGGGAAGCTGTGGAGTCAGGCAAGAAACAAAAGGCAGAACCTGAGAGAAGCAATAACCGCTCGTGGGAAGATACTGTGGAGGTGGAGCATGAGGCCGAAGGAAGGGTCTGGTTGATTCAGAAGGTCAAGTTCCTGGATTTGGTCATTGTTCTAAGAGAGTGGAGCTGGACGTGCTTAGCTTTGCCCCGTTGCTTACTCCATGAAAAACAGGTGGGTAGCTGTATTAGTTACTTTTCTGTTTCTGTGCTAAGACGCTATGGCCAAGACAGCTTACAGAAAAAAAGGTGAGTGTATGACCATCATGACAGGAGCATGTCAGCAAGCACAGATTGGAGCAGTATCCGAGCGCTCACATCTTGAGACAAAACCATGAGGCACAGGGGCACACTGGGAATGGCGTGGGCTTTTGAAATCTCAAAGCCCACGCCCCACGACACACCAACAAAGCCAACCAACTAGAGACCAAATAATCAAATACTCAAACTATCACAGTAGGGTACTAGTAAGAAGTGAAGGGACCCGATAACCAGTGGCTACAGGTGGCCAGCTGAGGAATGATGACTACAAAGCATGAAGGGGAAGAGCCACTTTTATGTGTCAAGAAGTAAATACAGCAGGAATTGGGATGGATTTGATGTCACTGGGAGCCACAGGGCAGGTGAGGACAAGGAATCTTGAGATTTGAGATTCTGTCTTGGACATCTGGATGGATGAGTTTTCTCCAGAGAGGCAGGAAAACCTACAACAACAACAAAAACAGTTATCTATGGAGGAGACCAGGGATGATGCTTGTGACATGTTCCCTTGAATATATGAGATCTAAATCCATCTTGAGAGTGGCCAGCTAGGCAAAGCCTTCTGTGTGCTTTGCCCAACTGCTTAGAAGAATGGACACCCAGATGAAGTGTTTCTTGTTAGATGGAGGTGAAGTTAGAGTTGGGAAGTTCCAGGGGTCTGGGAGTGGGCACCTGCATGCCTTCGTCATGTGAGTGCTTTCTCAATGCTCAAAGGATTATATTTTTATTCTTCTGCAACATGTGTTTCTCATACTTCAAGCATATGCACAGACAGGTGGGATGCACTTTATGCTTGACATTGTTTTGTGTGTGTGTTGTGGGCACATGTGTGTGCAGATACATGGACATATGTGTGGCTGTCCATTGCAGGCCAAAGGGTAATGTACGGTGTCTTCTACTCCTGGACAGGATTCTCACCTAGCCAGGATTCACTGATTTGGCCAAGCTAGCTGGCAAAACCACCAGGAATTTCTCCTGGCTCTGTTTCCCAGCTCTAGGATTATACATGCTGTTATACCCATCCTTTTATTTATTTCTACGTATCTTAATGGTTAGTTAGTATGATCACTTTGGCAGGATATAGAATCACCTAGGAGACCACGCCTGTGAGGGAATATCTAAATTGAGTTAACTAAGAAGGGAAGAGCCACCATCAATGTGGGTGGTACCATTCTCTTGGCTGGGGTCTCAGACAGAATAAAGGAGAAGGCGAGATGAGCAGCGTCATTCATCTCCCTCTGCTTCCTGACTGTGGATGCCATGTGACTGGCTGCCTCACCAAAAAAAAAAAAAATTCTCTACTATAATAGACTACACTCTCAATCTGTGAGCACAAGTAAACCTCAACACCCCCTTTTTTTGTCAGAGTAATTTATCACAGACAGGAAATTTTCTAAGCACACATCAAATCGAAAACCCTCATGACCATAAAATTTCACTTTTAGAAATTCCACCCAGTTTAAAACACATCCTTATGTGTGTTGAAAGCCATGAAGAATGATAGTCTTGACAGCATTACTCAGACAACATATGCCACCAATAATGGAGTCATAACTCAAGTACGTGAAATTTTTAAAAAGATCTCACAAACCCAAAGGAAAAGAAGCAACAGAAATACGGAGATAAAATGTAGACAGTCACTGTACAAGAGAAGATGCCCGTATGACTGATAAGCATTTGAAAAGGTACTAATGTCATTAGTCACCAGAGAAATGCAAAGTAAATCAGTATTCAAAAATTTCATACATCCATCTAAACGGTTAAAAGCAACGAAAGTGTGTCTGGGAGATGATTCAGTTATAGAATGCATGTTGGGCAAGCATAAGGATCTAAATACAGACTCGCAGCATCCCTGTAAGAAGTCCATGTGTGGTGCTGCATGCCTGCAATGCTGTGCCAGGGACACAGAGGCAAGAACCAGGACGCGCTGGCCAGTCAGGTTCACTGAGAGAACATATCTAGGAAAATTAGATGGACAGAAATTGAGGGAAACATCCAATGTTAACCTCTGGCCTTTACATGAATGTACACACACACACACACATACACACACACTCATGGAACAAATATGAAGGTGCTCTTGAGATTCTGCTGCCAGCAGAGGCTAGGTACAATCACAGCTCTCACCCATTGCCAGTGGGAGTAAAGCTTTTGTGACACTGTTGGGTGCTTTCTCATAAGTTTCAATATTTAAGTGTTTGTGATCTCCACATCCCAGTAGTTCCACTAGTATACACTCTTAAAGGAAATGTGGATGGGGCCACAGATGTCCATGTGTTTGCTCAGCATGCTTGAAACCCTGGGTCCATCCCGGTATTATATAATCTGGGCTTGGTGATGCATGCCTATAATCCTAGCATTTGGAAGGTAGAGGCAAGAGGATCAGTAGGTCAAGGTCACCCTTGGCTTCACAGCAAGTTGGAAGTTGGAAAAAGAAAGAAAGAGAAAGAAAGGAAGGAAGAAAAGGAGAAAGAAAGAAAAGGAAGGAAAGAAGGAAAGAAAGAAAAAGAAAGAAAGAAAAGAAAAGAAAAAATAAAGGTATGGGAACATTCCTCAAAAGGCACTTAGCGGTGTGACATCTGTGACCTAACATTGAAAATGTAGGGGAGAAGGGGATTCAATGGGATCAGTTTGTGATCACTGGAGACATGTTCTTGGATAGGAAGGAACACAATGGCTGTGGGAACATGTGGCAGACGAGAAGGTATTCATACCACAACAGACAGGAAGTAGTGAGACAGGAAGTGATCTAGGAATACGCCTGCAAAAGACTTAGTCCCGGTGACATACTTCCTCCAGCTCAGCTTTCCTGACTGAGTTTCTAAACCTTCCCAAATAGCCCTATCATCTGAGGACCAAGCATTTAACACATGAGCTTATAAGGGAATGTTTCATATTTAAATTATGATATGCACAGTAGAAGTTTCTATAAGTCTGAAAGGGATTCCCCAAGCCCATTGGTGAGGAATCATGACATAGACATTGTGGGAAAACTCTGTATCTTAGTCACTCTTCCTGTTGCCGTGATAAAATACCCTGGGAAAAACTACTTATGGAAAATAGGGTTTATTTTGGCTCACAGGTTAAGGTACAGTCAGTCATGGAAGGGGAATAGAGACAGGAGAAGCCAGAGGAAAAAATTGATAAATATCTGCTCTCACCTCATGGTCTCCATTTTACACAGACCTGGATCTCCTGATTAAGAAATGTCCTGTCCACAATTATGATATGTCTTTCCGAATCAATTAATGTCCTTAACATAATGACTCTTGGACATGTCCTGATGCACATCTGCCAGGTGATTCTAGATCCTGGTCCACAATTATGATATGTCTTTCCGAATCAATTAATGTCCTTAACATAATGACTCTTGGACATGTCCTGATGCACATCTGCCAGGTGATTCTAGATCCTGTCAAGTTGTCATCACATGCTATGACACGAAAATGAACAAGTTGGACCAAGAGGTAACCACCCAGCTGACCTTCACAGAATGTTGAAAAGCGCTAAGGCCAAAAGGTGCATAATGTGTGATTCCACTGATCTGAGACAGTTGGGGAGCCCAGCAATAGAAGGAATAAGGAAATGAAGGGAGATGGTAAAACTAAGAAAAAGCAAGCCTGTTTACAGAACATTCTCTCCTTGAAACTTAACCCCTTTTCTGTGAATTCTCTTATTTTCACAAACTCTCCTGATTACATATATTTATGTTGTACAGATTGATCATTTGATGATATAAACTCCATGCAGCAAGCAAACCTGGACGGCTTCCAAACATAATGGTGCATGCCTTTTATTCCAGCTCCTTGGGAAATTGAGGTGGGAGGGATTTTGAGGCAGGCCCAGCTTGGGATATGTAGCAAAACCCTTAAGAAACTATAAAACCAGGACATGGAGACAACTCATCTATACAGTGCTGGCCACTCAAGCCTAAAGATCTAAGTCTGTATCCTTGGAACCCATATAAAAGCTGGGCATGATGACACCATATCTATCATTTATATATTATCTGCCTATCTATCTATACATCTATCTATTTATCTATCTATCTATCTTCCATCATGTCATTCTATATAGTCTATCATCTATCCATTCATATGCTTTTATGCCTATTATCTATTAACATGTTTAGCATACATATATAATCTAGAGATGAGTAAATAGCTGGATGCATAGGTGATAGATGAATACATAAATGCATACATGAGTAGATGAATAGTTGCATAGATAGTAGATATTATATAGAGGACACACAGAGAGATAGAGTCAGAGAGATGGAGATCAATCCATGGAGTTCTCTGGCCAGGCAGTCTAGCCAAATCAGTGAGCTCTGGGTTTAGCAAAAAGAGCCTGTTTCAAAAAAATAAGGTGGAAAGAGACTAAGGAAAATACTTGACGTCACCCTCTGGCCTCCACACAAAAAAGACAGAGGGACCATCTCAAGTCTGGGCCATTAAGCAGGATAGAAAGAACAACATGAGATGGTGTAGAGCGAGCAGTTAACCTCCTTCTCATCTCCTAATTTGAGAAATTCCTCAAGTGTCGCAGCCTCAAATTGAATAATTTTCCAATTTCCTCCTTAAGGTAATTTTTTAAACTACTGAGTTTTATAGGCTGGAGCATGTGAGCCGCTGACTACTGTATGTCTTTTTAATTAGATCCTCTACATGATAATTAAAATTCCGCTCTGCATCCTAGCTATTCTTACTCTGCGGTGATGCTCTTCTGGCTGCCAGTGAGCTGACCATCTGGAGGCAGTAAAATATCTTAACCTTAAAACGCGAACTATCAGTTAGAGATACCACTGATGAGAATTACTCATCACTGCTTTAATGGGAGGAAATTCCAGGGTTCCATCCTTCATTCTGTCTCACCAAGAAATTGCAGAGTCTCACAGTTGGAAGGCCTGCGGAAGTCAAATGGGCCTTCTTCCTTCATCTCCGTAAAACAGCCATGAGCCTCAACCTCCCTTCCTCTCCCCTCTGAGGGCCTTGGGGCCCATGGAATTTCAGGAGAGAAATTCCATGCCTGTTCTTGGAAACAACTTCTTCTTCTTCTTCTTCTTCTTCTTCTTCTTTTTCTTCTTCTTCTTCTTCTTCTTCTTCTTCTTCTTCTTCTTCTTCTTCTTCTTCTTCTTCTTTTTTAATTTGTGAGTTGGAGACAAAGCTCCAAAGCCTTGGAAGTGTGTGAGGGAAAATGAGACTGGTTGGAAGCTTAGAGATAATTGGAGGAGAGTGATGGGTGTATGAGGAACAAATTATGAAAGAGAAGCGAGGATGCAAACGAGGATGGGTGAAGAAGGAAACTGTTGATGTGGTACCCAAGAATTCTTACAGTGGAGCCCAGCATAGTGGCTCATGGTGATAATCTTAATGCTTGGTGTGGAGAAAAGGCTATTATAAGAGACCAGAAAATGGAGCAGAGGTCTCCCGTTTCTACAAGGTGGTCCAGGAATCCCAACCTGCTAGCCAAAGAATGCTTCATCTCTGAGTGCTCTGACTGGAGCTTCACTCTGCTCACCCAGCTCTGCGATGACAGACACATGCCCTTCTGCTCATGCCTGGCTTTTATGCGGGTGCCAGGGATCTGAAAGCAGGTTGCCATGTTTACGCAGTGCCCCACTTTCCTTTCTGTCACTGAGATAAAAATACGCTGACAGAAAGCAACTTAAAGGAGAAAGGGGTTGTTCTGGCTTACAGCTCCAGGGCGACAAAGTCCATCATGATGGGGAAGACACAGCTGCAGACAAAAGTAGCATGGTAACAGGAACAGGAAGCTGGCTGATCACATGGCATCTATACTCAGGTATCAGAGAGAGAGAACAGGAAGTGGAGCCAGGCTATACAACCTTCAGCCCTCTCTGAGTGATATACTTCCTCCAGCAAGGCTTTGCCTCCTAAAGTTTCCACACAATGACTGCCAACTGGGGACCCAATTATACAAATGCCTGAGTATGTGGGAGACACTTCTCATTCAAACCATCACCTGTAGTAAGTGCTTTACCCAACGGACCATCTTTCCAGCTTTGCAATTGATATTTCCTGGCCTCTGAGCTTGGCACTCCATGTTCAGGTCTGTATTTTTCCATTTATGGGTATTAGTTCTTTGTCTTGTCCAGGCCACAAAATACGTGACAAAAGTGTTTTAAGGGAGGAGAGGTTTACTTTGGCTCACAGTTCCAGAGGGCTCAGTACCTTGTGGTGGGAAAGGCATGGAGGCTGGAGTGCTTTGGTCCTTGGCAAGGGAAGCTTGGAGTGGCTTAGTTACATCACTGGAGCAGACACAAAGTGGAGAAACCACAGGCAGGAACTAAAAACAGATATCACCTTCCAGGCCCACTGCCAGCAACTTATTTATGCTGGCTAGATCACAGTTTTATAGGTTATAGAACCTTCCAGTACAACATCACCACCACCTGGGGACTGGCTGTTCAAACATATAAGCCTGTAACAGTGACCTTTATTATCCGTATATTACTGGTCTGTCTACAGAGTTTCTGGGCACCCTGAGGCAGTGAGAGTACCTGCTATTGTGTGTGTGTTGCATACATGTGTTTATTTCAGTGTGTGTGCATGAGTGCATGTACACAGCTGCATGCATGCATGTAGAGAGCAGAAGCCTAAGGTTGATGTCTTCCCTTATCATCCGGCACTTTACCTTTTGAGAGAGATTCTCTCACTGGTGCTTGAGCTCACCAATTCAGCAAGAATGGCCGGCTAGGGAGTCCCAGGAATCCTTGTCTCCACCTTATCACGCATGACTTTCTATGTAGGTGCTATGGATCTGAATTCAGTAGGCAGTTTACCTACTGTGTTAGCTCCCTGGCCTGTGGCGCTTGTCTGTGGAGTTTTGAGATGTACATCTGTTCAAGGTCAGGGCAAAGCCTCCTCATTAAACCACTGGGAAGCACTCTACTGAATGATCTTCTTCATGGACACTGGCTTCTCTGGCATTTTCTCCCTGACCCCTGAGCTCCAAAGCACAGGAGTGTTTTGCAACAGAACCAATCATGTCTGGAGAAGGGCTGTGACCAGGAGTCCAGCTGGAGGGCAGCTGCACCCTCTAGACTTAATCATTTTTAAGCAAGGAGCTGCTGGTGTGTGATCCGGTGACCTTGGGCTGACACTCCCCCACTCCCCAGTGGAACACTGGCGAGCCCTCTTAAGCCATTTCTCCTCATTTTCTCTATGTGGCACCTTGGGAGGATGCTGGCAGCACAGACAGCCAGACAACTCAGTTGGGCACCCCATCTCTACTCTTTCCCTTTTGAGTCTCCAGTTGTCTGAAAAGTGTCTTTACCTTCCCACACTTCTTCCCATGCAAACTTGATCCAGGGGATTAATTTAATTAGAATAAACTGCAGGTCTCTGAATATGTTAATCCTCTTCTCAAAGGCTGATGTTTCTACATCCTGCTGTCTTTTATAGCTCTGCTGAGTGCAATGAGCCCTAGCCAGAAGCTGGGGCAGGAAACAGATATCTTCCTTGTTGCTCTGAGCCTGGCTCATTTATTTGGTAGCAGGGCTGCTCCCGTTGATGAGGATAAATGGCCATGATTGCTGACCCACAACCTGTGTTATCCTCAGGTCCCTCCTCCAATGATTACATCCTTCATGGGTGGCCGTGAAGGAACGAGGCATGGTTTCCTTTCCTCCTTTATGTGGGTGTCAGGCAGATTCTTTGTTTTCTGGGCTCAATGAGACTATAGTAGCCTCATCTAGGTCCTGGTGGGAGTTGTAGGTGTCTAATAACATCCTAGGATGTTCTTTACTTTCTTCTCACTTTCCCTTTGTTCCTGCCTGACATGCACAGAAAGTCAGATTTGAAAGAAAGGGGAGAAGTTTCTAGACCACAGAACTTCCACCAGGCACCACTTCGCTCACCACTGTGCCCTCCCTCCTTCCCACTGTGTAGCTGTTTGATTGAGAAAAAGACCCCCCAAAAGCTCATGTATTTGAACCCTTGGTCTCCAGTTGGTGATGCCATTTGAAAAGGCTTTAGACCTTTAAGAGAGTGCTGTCTCGGGGGAAGTATGTCACTGTGGGTAGACTTTGAAGGTCTCTAGCATGCCCCACTTCCTGTTCTCTCTCTCTCTCTGTTTCCTGTGTGTAGATGAGAATGGGATCATTCTGCATCATTATGGACTCTGTCCCTCTAGAACCATAAGCTAAAATAAAGCCTTTCTTCTTCCAGTTGCTTTTGGTCATTATATTTTGTCACAGCAACATAAAACTAACATATACACACACACACAGAGAACATGAATTCACCATGACACACAGTAGCCATCACCCGAAGCCCAGGCTCGTTCACATTAACTTCTAGGGACAAGCAGCTTCTGATCATTACTGACACTATTCGTTTTCACGATCAAGTCACTCCCTGCTGACAACTGCATCTGTGGGGAACAGGGTCCTCCACTTCATCCTAGGAAGATCTGGGGACTCAGAGTGGTGAAAGCAAGGCAGTTTATTTAGAAACTTTCCAGGGTGGGTGCCAACCCAAACAAAACAGTAGACATGCCAACGAGGCTGAAGACAGTCATGTTTATACCTCTAAGTACAAGTCGCTCCTCCCTTGTCCTCCTTGGCTAGATACTGGGGAGGTACAATCTTTCTCAGTTACCTGGGTTTCATTTACCCCCAGTTATTGCTTATGTCCTGCTTAACAGATTTTTTATTTATTTATTTATTTTTTGAGACAAGGTCTCTCTGTATAGCCTTGGCTGTCCTGGACTCACTCTGTAGACCAGGGTGCCCTCTAACTCACAGAGATCTGTCTGCTTCTACTTCCCTTAGTGTTGGGATTACAGGCATGTGTCATTGTTCTGCTTAACAGATTTTTGGTTGGTCTTGTAGATTTGCTATTGTGAGAGTTCGGAGCACATAACTGCCTGAGCATCTGCATTAACCCCTCGCTGCCATTAACCTTAGATTTAAATATACGGTATCCAATGGTCAGCTGCTGGGGCGAGGGACCCTGTTGTCTCCTGTGTAGCTAAACTAAAGCTTGTACTTATCTAAGGAACTTTTGAATTGAAAATTGACCATCATATTTTGTTTCACACACATAGAAGAATAGTACTCCTATCCAAATATTAAAAATACTCTTATGGCTCAATGAAGTAATAAATGGTTTATTGAAAAATCAGAAATAAGGCCAGATGTGTTGGCATAGACCTGCAATCCCAGAACTATGGAGGCTGGGGTGGGGGCAGCACAAGGTTGAAAACAGCCTGGACTATGTAATGAGACCTATTCTAAGAGAAAAACAAAGGAAGGAAAGAAGGAAGAGGGAAGGAAAAAGAAAAGAAAGCAGGAAGGAGATCTTTGAATGACACATGAGTGTTTGTTTTCATTCATTATCAGACAAAATAAAAATGAGCCAGGCATGGTGGTTGGTGTTTGTAATCCTGTACTGGGTAGACTTATGTCAACTAGATACAAGCTAAAGTCATCTGAGAGGAGGGAGGCTCAATTAAGAAAATGTCTTTATGAGGTCAGGATGCAGACAATCTTGTTCGCCATTTTCTTAGTGATTGATGGGGGCTGGGAGGCATTGTAGGTGTGGCCATCCCTGGGCATGAGGTCCTGGGTTCTATAAGAGATGAGGCTGAGCAAGCCATAAGGAGCAAGCCAGTAAGCAGTGCCCCTCCATGGCCTCTGCATCAGCTCCTGCCTCCAGGTTCCTGCCCTGCTTGAGTTCCTGCCCTGACTTCCTTCAGTGAAATGGAAGTGCAAGCCAAACAAACCCTTTCCTCCCTAACTTGCTTTTTTGTTATGGTGTTTCATCACAGCAATAGAAACCCCAACTACAAAAACAAGTCCCAATACATAGTAGGCTGAGGCAGAAAGCTTACTTTAAGTTCAAGGCTAGCCTGGGCTACAAAATGAGATCCATTCTAAAAACTACACTGACAACAAACCCCCATAAAGGAACTACTTTTTGCCTACAACAATGGTTAAAATTTAAAAAGACAAATAAACAAACGCAAGTCATATTGGCAAAGATGTCGAATACTTTGGTGTTTACGATGTCTTACTGCAGTCACATGCCTACGTATGAACTTACGACACACAAAAATATGTTTAAATAAAGGTTTTCCAGGATATCAAGATGGCTCAGTGAGTAATAGTGCTACACACTATGCCTGACAAGTCTGATTCCCAGGACCCCATGGTGGAAGGAGAGAACTGATTCTCTTAACTTGTCCTTTGACTTCTATGTGCATAACAGAGTACATTAAAACATGCACACATGTGTATGTGCTACACACATACACACAGTCACACTCGGAGTATAAGCGTACATGCACACATGTATTTTGTTACACACACACAGGTAAGATGCAGAAAAACATTTAGAACAACAAAAAAAAAGGCTTGTCCATGAATATTCTCAGCAGTTTTACTCATAGCAGCAGCACAGGAGGCTCTAAGGTTCCCACATGGCACCTAGGAGCAGGGACTGCTGCTACATCTCTGTAACCTTAGTTACTTCAGAGGCTGAGGGAGGAGGGTCATAAATTCAAGGCCTGCCTGAGCAACCTAGTGGGACCCTGTCTTAAACAACAAGAGGACCAGGAATATAGTTCAGTGGCAGAGCATCAATCTCAGCAGTATAAAAAATAGATTAAAAGATTAAGTCTTAGTAAAGAAACCGGAATGTGTCCATGTAATAGAATATTTTTTTTTGAAGTCAGAGAACAAAGAATGAATTATTGATATATGCTACAATGTGAATGAATATCAAAACAGTTGTTTGGGGTGGAAGGAAAAGAGTATATATTGTATAATTTTATTTGTATGCAAAGCAAATCAGCTGGTTTCTGGAAATGGAATTTAGAGAGGTCCGGTTACGAGGGTGCAGAAGAGAACTTTCCAGAGTCATGAAAATTGTCTGTCTTTTACAGTGGTAGAGGTTACAAAACTACAGCAGTTCCTTATTCATTGCGGTGACAAAATGCCTGAGAAAAGGCCTTTCAGGAAGGGAAGTCCTTGTTGGCTCACAGTCTGAGGATGTGGGGAAGGTATGGCGGGAGAGTGTGGGGCAGCTGGTCCACTGCGCTGGAGTCAGGAAGCAGAGGGAGGACTGTGGGTGCTCAGCTCGCGCTCTCCTTTTTATTCAGGCCCACACTCAGGGTGGGCCTTCCCCCCACCCCCCTGCTAAACCACTCTGGAAACACCCCCACAGATATACCTAAAAGGTGTGTTTCCATGGTGATTCTAAACCCATAAAAAGCCAGGCTTGGCAACTGGTGCCTGGAATCCAGTTCTGGAAAGGCAGACAGGCATGTCCCTGGGGCTTGGTGGCCAGTGAGTCATGGTGAATCAGGCTCACTAGCGATCTTGTCTCAAAAACTAAGGTGGCGAAAATTAAGGAGGTGAGATACTGGAGGAGATACCTGATCTTGTAAACACGTGCACACACACACACACACACAGAGTACTGAGGGATCGGCTGTGGTCCAATGGTTCCATATAAAAACCACACTGGTTATGTTAGGAATAAAACCTAGTCATTTGTAAGAGGCAGACTTTAGTAGAAAAGCGATGGTTCTGAACTCTGAAAATATCAGTTCACGTGATTTTTTTTTGTAAGTCTGTGTTAAAAAATTACTATTCTAAGCTCTGTGAAGTTATTAGGGGTCTGGAAGGCCCAGGGCAGATGTTTGTTGTTGAGTTTATGAATATCTGTAAAAACATTCTCCTGTATTCTCTGTGTACTGGCCACAAAGAAGCTTTCTCTTTCCACCATCTTCAAATATTTCTTGTATTTCTTTTTATAGGAATCAAAGTCTAGATATATAATGGCAGATAGAATGAAATTCTGGTGGAAGTGGTCTGTATTTCTGGCAGAACATAAGCACAAGCTACTGTGGGTGAAGCCTGGAACCCCCTCCTCCAGACCAGAAACTGCTCCTAGATTTTCCTTTTCCCTCCCTTGCTCTTCCCTACTTCCTTCCCTCTCCCCTACCTTCCCCTTTGCCCAATCCCCTCTCCTCTTACACTCCCTCTCATCGCCCCTTCCCTCTTGATTTCCCCCTCTGATTCCTCTTCTCATACTCCCCTTCCTCCTTCCTCCCTTTCCTTTCTCCCCACTGCCATCTCCCTTTTCCTTGCCTTGCCTTGCCTTGCCTTTTCCTTTTTGGGGGGAAGGGAGGATACTGGGCATTAAACATAAAAAGTTTTACACATGCTAGGCAAGCACTCTATCAGTGATCCCTGGCCCTTTACCTTTTAAATTATTATTATTTTTTTCATTGATTAAAGTTGTTCATTGACAATTTTATAATTGCATACAATGCATTCTGGTTATTCTCATACCCACCCTCTTTTATTTTCCTTCCACCTTTGTCATCCCCATACTCTTTGAAGATTCCCCTCCCTACATTAATGCCTTTTTGTTTTGTTTTGTGACACGATGGTTTTAACAAGGGCAATCTATATGGCCTCAGATTTGGAACTCTCCAGTGTAACCTGGTGGACATTCTGTTGTGTACATGGATGAACACAATGGCTGTCCCTCTTCCAGAATCCACCAGCTGCCGGTAGTTTAACAGAAAAGGTTAGGGCTCCATGGGGCCTCCCTGATCCATTATTGGCTGTTGATAGGCCCAGCCTTGTGCAGGCTCAGCATAGGTAGCCACTGACACCCTGCAAACTACAATGCCAAACTGCCATGCAAAATGTGCCCACTGGTACAAGCGTTAAGGGGGTAATCAGCTGCCCGTGCATTGTTTCTGAGGCCTGATGCCATGGACTGTAAACTCTGTTTAAAAAAAAAAAGCCTGGGAAGTTGTAGACTCCACGGGACTGCTTACTACTGTTGTTTGTTCCTTATTTGAAGAAAATAAAAATTTGCAACAGAATCTTATAGGTTGTCTAGGCTGGAACTCTGTAACTCAGGCAGATCTTGAATTTATAATCCTCCTGCCTTAGCCTCAGATAGCTGGGATTATGAGCCTGTATCATCAGATCCAGCTCTGTTCAGAGAGAGAGAGAGAGAGAGAGAGAGAGAGAGAGAGAGA